>JANAVB010041219.1:18158378-18875886 GCA_029216955.1 Iris pallida
GGATACTTAGTGTAGTCATGTATTAGACTACGTATTTTGTAACTGGACATGTATCCTGTTTTACATTTCAAACTTGTACTTTGGACATTTTACTATATGAGACGACTTTTGTGTTTGGAGCATTTATGACTTTTATTCACTTATAGAACTGTTAGCACATTTAGTCTTATCTTGTTATCTCTAGAACAGCTTTCTGCGTTTTATTCCAAACGCAGGCTGGACATGACTCGGCCCGGCCCAACAATTTGGGTAGCGGATCGTGACACCGGGGGAGGCGCGCGGCCGGGGTGCGGAGCCGTGGGGTTTCGGATGGGGGCGAGTGGCCCGGAGGGCGCCGGGGCACGCGGGGCTTGCTGGAGGAAGCCGGGGGCTCGGGTGTTGTGGGGAAGAGGAGTGAAGGAGTGGGTTTGAGTGGTGGAGAGTTTGGTGGGGTGTGGGGAAGAAAAGTTGCTGTTAGGGGTGGTGGTGTGTGTTGTCTTTAAAAGGAGGGATTGGGAAAAATACGTGGAGGAGAGGAAGTAATGTGTGCTGGCTTTTCTTTGTGGGGAAAAGGTGATGCTGGTGTATGGTTTTAAGTGGGGAGTGGGGAAATAACGTGTGGGGGAGAGGGAAAAATGTGCTGGAGAATAGGGAGAAGGCCTGGTCGTGGGGAGACTGGGCCATAGGTTATATATATATATATATATATATATATTTTTTAAATGATTAATATATATAAATTAGAATTTTAAAAGAAAGGAAAATAAGGACGGTTCGGGCTGAGTTGGGTTTCGAAAATCGGGTCTGGTTCGAGTTCGGGGTCGGACTCCGGACATGGGGTCGGGGCAGAGCCACAAACAAAACCCAACGTTAATTTCAAAAAATAGTGTTTTCCTAAATCCGACTAAATAATAATATAATAATATATAATAATAATATAATAATACTATAAAACCAAAAATTATACTACAAACCAATAATCAAAAATCTGGGTTTCACAAAAAAAAATTTTGGTTAAATTGGTTGAATTAAGACATTTATAGAAAATTTTAGAAGTCAAATGATCACCAATACCCTTAGAATATGTATAGAGATATTTCGATCATTTTCAGCGAAATAACCGAACTCCACTTGTTAACGTTCACGTATGGCTAGAAAATGGAGATATTTTAGTAATTACCCTCCAAAAACACTAATATGGATGTTGCATTTTTTTTTACCAAAATATTCCCTAACGTTTATATAAAATTGTAAAACAACCCTAAAAATATAATTAAACCGTGTGGTGGGCTCGGAGGGGATAACTGAGTCGACCCGTGCCTGTGATTGGGCCTATTCGAGTCACTGTCCGGACCGGACTTAGGACCGAGCCTAACCGGGTCGCTGCCTGGGCCGGGCCGGGTCGACCAATTTTTGGGATATAGGTCCGGCTCTGATCGGTTAGGGAGTCGGGTCGGGCCGGGCTGGACCTGCGTATCTGGACACTAAACCCAGTCTGAAACCATATGGAGAGTGGGTCAGGACGGGTCAGACCGACCCAGTCCGGATTTGACCGAGCTGATTTCAGGTTGTCCGGCCCGATACACACCTTGACTACTTCCCTTTCCTTTATCTTTATTTTATTTATTAATTTATTGGATGATTTATGAGGAAACCACATTTATGATTATGCATCTAATCACATATTACTGTCACAAAATACATAGTTCTACTACCGGGGTCCGACAATGTTATGTTCGTATCCGAACATATAATTCTCTTGTTGGTAGGGGTGAGTATTCGATTTATTCGGTTCCAACCGAACCGAATAACCGAATTGGAGCGAAACCGAATAAGCAAAACCGAACCGAATTGGTCAATAACCGAACTGAACCGAACTAAATCGGTTCAGTTTTCGGTTTATTCGATTTTTGGGTTTTTTTTTGTGTTTTTTTTTTGTTAACATATATAATAACTAAATATACCTAGATATATTTATTATATATCTGTAGTATATACCTATATATATTTAGTATATATCTATAATTAATACGTGTGTATATATATATATATATATATATATATATATATATATATATATATATATATATATATATATATTATTCGGTTTTCGGTTTTGGACCGAAATCGAAACACAAAACCGAAACCGAAACCGAATAAAAAAATTTAGTATTTTCAAAACCGAAATCGAACCGATTTTTTTTAAAACCGAACCGAATCTCTTATTCGGTTCGGTTCGGTTTCGGTTCAAATCCGAATAATGCTCACCCCTACTTGTTGGTCGGAAGTTTTGGATCCAAGTTGTACCCATATAAGGTGAGATTCTAGTAGAGAATGTATCATATTCGATTGCTAATAAAATGGTGGTCATATCTATATTGCGTCAAGTCCGAGTATAATTTTCACTGTAATCTATAAATGGAACACAATCACTCTAAAAATTCAGATCGTATAATGTCCAACACGTATATGTTGGGATTTGGTCCTAGCCCAATTCCTCCTAGGTAAACTTAGGACCCCTATTCAGGGCCGGGCCTTAGGATAAGCCAGACAAGCCATTGGGTTTGGACAAACCCCTCCCCTCCTAGGTTTCTCATTCTCCAGCTCTCTGCCAAGTCTTTGCTGTCCACTCCAACTCCTCATTGTCAGTTGAACTGGCAATCTCTCATGCCTATATTTTAAGCTTTCACTAGAAAGGTCTCGAGACGTAGGTCAAGAGCCAGAAGAGCAACTCAGAACCCAAGCTATACACTGCTGTCAGAACCGGAGACAATCAGCTTCTTAGCGTTTATCAAAAATAAATATTATATTTATAGCTTTCAGCTTATTCTATTCTTTTATATATTTTTCTGTTGGAAAAGTGAATGCATATTGAAATAATAATAATAATTATTTTCTTACAACGAATCTATGCCAACAAATCTATTCGACGAATCTATCAACGAATCTATTGGAAATGTGTGCCATTTTCATTGTGTCATTTTATCATTTATAAAAGCGTAAGTGTTTGAAGTATTGAGGGAACTCATTCATCCATCTAGTATTAAGTCGTCTAACAGAGAGAGGGACTACCAACATTGCTTCGTCGAGTTCCTTCGGTGTGAAGTGCTGCTACCTAAGGAGAATAACCTTGTATCCTGAGAGACTAATCGCTATTAAAACCATAAGCATCAGTGCGGGACAAATATTGTCTTAAGGACATTAAACCAAGTTCGAGCCTCGGTCTCGGTTAGATTATTATTTTATATTTTAATTTCAGAGTCTAAATACAGAGTAGATAATTTCTACTAACATTTTCTGGAGTCAAAAGGAAAGGGACAACCAAATTTAGCTCTGACTAGGACAACATCACAACTGAAATAGTACAACAACAACTTTATAAAAACAATAACATTGTTGCAGTCTTTAAGAACAATCGACAACATAACCGAATTGTTTTGAACACTATTAATTTTAATTTATTTTGTATAAGTGTACTAGATTTAGGACATAGTTAGACTTTGAGTATTGAGTTTGTCCGTTTTGGATGCTATTTTTTTTTATTTTAGTGACGAACATTCGTCATTAAAAGATTCATTTCGTCAATGAAAGTCCAATTTCGTCAGTAAATGTGTCACTAAAAAAATTTCGAGTATCCAAATCCATCAACGGATAAATCTAGTATCCAAAGTCTAATTAGACCTAAACCTGACATCCTTATACAAAATAATCCACTAATTTTGATCACTCCACCAATGAATTATCTTTCTTTTTTTTTCATTTCAATTTCCTTTAATTTTGACTAACATGTTCTAGTTTTTTCTCAAATGTAACAACAAAATACACCAAGACATAATTATAACAATAATATACACCAAAACATGTATCACATTTATTTTTTGATGTCTTTATCATGTTGTTATATCCATGATCGTACACCATATTATACAATAACAATAGGTCTTATAATTCTTCATAAACTTTCTCTCTATTTTTTAAAAAATTCAAATTGGTTTAAGTTGGATAATATTTATTGGAACAAATACTACTTGTTTTGAATGCCGTGTCAACTTTTCGAGGATCACACCCTATCCATCCTAAGTTTGTTACACATCTTCGAGACCTTGGATCTAGATGACAGCCCCACCTACAAGTGGAGAAATTATTCAGTGGTTTGGGCTCACCACGTCGCAGTGGTGAGCCTTAACTTCCAATCAATAGTGTCATGATATATTTTTTTTCACTTTTTCAATGTCATATCCTCTAGCGCGTTATAGCACTATTGGTAGAAAGTAGGGGAGAGCAACGGTTCGGTTCGGTCCAGACCGAACCGAAGGCAGCAGAACCGACCAACCCGAAAACCGTAATAATGCCAACCGAAAACCGAACCGAGTTCTGCTAAACCGTTCATAACCGAACCGAATTAGAAATTCGGTTTTTCGGTTCGGGTCGGTTTTGTGGGCCAAATGGGCCGGGCCAAAAAAAACCACATCCCACGAGTGCAGTGTATAAGAAAAATTCAGCATATACAAAAAAAAAAAAAATACATAAGATCCACAACAATATGCAGCATATACAAAAAAAATAAACAAAAAAATGCTGCATATACCAAAATTCAGCATATACAAAAATGCAGCATATACCCAAATCTGAAAGCTGTGAATTCTATACAACTAGTGAGCTATACAAAAAAATGCTGAGCTAATACGCTACACAAGTGGCTGAGCTATACAATAAAAAGAAGGAATATTGGTCCACATCTGAATTATATACAAATACAAGTGGTCCACAGCAATAAAAAGAAGGAATATTGGCTGAACTACATATTGGTCCACAGCAGTCAGCACTCAGCAGGTCAGCATATTGGTTCCAAGACTCCCAGCCCCTTTTCCTGCAGAAGACAATAAAAAGAAGGAAAAAAAAAAACTAAAATGCGGCTCAGATAAGGCTTATTTATGCATCATAGTTGGATGCATGTAGTATCAGTTCTCGTATTCTCAAGCCAACATCATCATTGCCACTATCTCCTCAAATATGTTAGTAAAACTTTCAAGGAAAAAAAATAAACAAATTAACCGCATAGATTGATAGATGTACCAACTAAATGGCTGCATTAAATGCCTCGCCAACAGCTGTACATTTCAGTAATTGGCTGCAGTAAATGCCTCGCCAATGGAACACTTCCAACTTCCAAGTTCCAACCTCCCAATGGAATAGACAAGCTGCAGTAAACAATAATACAAGCAGCAGCAGCAGTATAAACTATAAAGAATGAAAGAAGCAGCAGTATAAACATTTTAGTATAAAACATTTTAGTATAAAAGAAGCAGTAGCAAACTGCAGTGAATAACATAACAACTGCAGTGAATAAATTCTCCCAACAATAAATTCTCCCAAGAAGCAGTAAATTGCAGCAAGAAGCAACAATAAATTCTTCCAACAATAAATTCTCCCAAGAAGCAGTAAATTGCAGTAGCAAACTGCAGCAATAAATTCTCCCAAGAAGTATAAACATTTTAGTTTAAAAGAAGCAGTAGCAATAAATTCTCCCAAGAAGCAGTAGCAAACTGCAGCAATAAATTGCAGCAATAAATTTTCCCAACTGAAGCAGTAGCAAACTGCAGCAATATTAACAACTGCAGTGAATAAAGAAGCAGCAGTAAACACACTTCCAAGTTCCAACTTCCCAAGTCC
Organism: Iris pallida; assembly: GCA_029216955.1. Classification (NCBI taxonomy): domain Eukaryota; kingdom Viridiplantae; phylum Streptophyta; class Magnoliopsida; order Asparagales; family Iridaceae; genus Iris; species Iris pallida. The sequence goes on from JANAVB010041219.1 coordinate 18,164,031, forward strand.
CAAATAGGAATAACAACAACTGCAGTCTGCAGCCAGCCAACATCCCAGAAAATATAGTTTGTTCCCAACATCCCAACATCAGTGAGCAGATCAGCCATACATTAAATGTATTCCCAACATCCCAACAATATGCAGTGAGCAGATCAGTTTGTCTCCCAAGTCCCAACATCCCAAAAAATATTACAAATAATGTCTCCAACTAATAGTTTGTTCCCAAATTAAAATAGCGTAAATATTCAAACCTCACTTGTTGACGTTGTTGATTCCACCGTTAACTTGCCCAATTCTAAATAAAAAATGAAATCAATGAAGAAGTTAAAACATTTACAAGAATATATGGAAATAATGCAATAAATAAGAAATTTAAAATTACCCATTTCAACTTTATATATGTCTTCAAACTCCTCTTCAATATTGGATACTATGGGTCGATCGGAAGGTCCTCGAAACCAATCTTGACAACAAATGAGACCTTGAACAATTTTTGGAGTCAAAGAGCTCCTATATGAATCAAGCACACGGCCACCCGTACTAAAAGCGGACTCGGACGCCACGGTAGATATGGGAATGGACAACACATCCCTAGACATCTTCGATAGGATCGAAAAACGAGGAGAATTGAGCTTCCACCATCCCAAAATATTAAAATCATCACTCTCTTCATCATCATCTACGGTGCTCTCATCTAGATATCGATCAAACTCGGATTTAGCATCACCACCACCCAATTCCATCTTATGTTTCTTGAATTGGGCTTTCATGAATTTCTTCAATTGCAACGGTTGATTTGCACTAGAAGGTTCAACTCTTTCACTAATATTAGTACCACTACCACCACTTTGTGAAGAGCTCATATTTTTGTACTCATTGAACATAGAGTACGCAACACTTTTTACTTTCTTCTTCATGGAATCGCTCTTCTCCGGACCATATAGATGATCAAGAGCATATTCTACATATTCCAACTTATGTCGAGGATCAAGAATTGGTGCAATAAAAATCACCATATTCATTTTTTCAATGTCACCCCAATATTTTTGATACTTCTCCCTCATTTTGTCGGCCATGAGAGACAAGTCATAGTCATCACTCTCCTTTGATGTGCGCAAGAGAATATCAATGGATGTGATTTCGTCAAAGAAATTATTGCAAGTGACATATAAGGATCCCGAGATACGCAAAGTAAGTTCGTAGAAGTGTTCTAAGAAAGTGCACAACCTTCTTGCATTGGCCCAATCATCTTCAATAGGATATCCGCCATTCTCCGTTAGTTCTACTTTGAACCATGGATCTTGTCCGGCGAATCTCTCAAAGGCACTTTCAAACTTTTGTGCCGTGTCCAACATCAAAAATGTTGAGTTCCAACGAGTGCTCACATCAAGACACAACATTTTTTTACTTTGTATCTTTTCGGCTTCAACACACTCCTTGAACTTTTGAAAGCGACTTGGAGAATGTCTCACATACCTTACCGCATTTCGAACACGAGCAACCGATGGAGACATCAATTTCAAGCCGTCAACAACAACAAGATTAATGATGTGTGCAATACATCGCATGTGTAAATACTTGCATTGTAGAATGCTATTTCCCCAATTCTGAATTTTCTTGCTTAAATAAGAAATAGCAACATCATTGGAGCTAGCATTGTCAACCGTTATAGTGAATATTCGATCAATACCCCACTCTAGCAAGCACTTCTCTACCGCTTTCCCGATGGCTTCCCCTTTATGACTTGTAATTGGACAAAAGTTTATAATCTTCTTCTTCAACTCCCAATCTTCATTTATGTAATGTGCCGTAAGACACATATAGTTGACTTTTTGCAACGATGTCCAAGTATCCGTCGTAAGACAAACCATTTGCTTGGATTGTTTAAAGTATGTTTTTAGCTTACTCTTTTCAATAGAGTACATTTCATAACAATCCCGAGCCATGGTCCATCTTGATGGAATACGAAAACTAGGACACGCCACATTCATGAAGTGTCTAAAGCCCTCACACTCCACAAATCGAAACGCAAGCTCATCAACGATAATCATATTTGTCAAGGCCTTTCTCACCTCGTCTTGGTTAAATTTCCAGCTAGTTAGTATTTTGTCCTTGCCCTTCGCCATTGATTGCAAGTTGAGAATTGTTTGACTAGAATCATTGTTCTTTGGATTTAGTGGACATGCATTCCAGTGATTTCTCACATTACTGGTCCCATTTAGTTTACTATGGCAATGATACTCTTTCCCGCAATGATTGCAACTTGCTTTTGGACGACCTTCCGCATCAACAAATTTCTTAAAATCTTTCCAATGCGGAGCTCTTTCCTTCGTAGGCTTTCTTGAAACTCGAAGCCTCGAATTTTGATTGGATATAGGATCATTTGTGGCTTGAGAGCTAGTTGGCGGTTGAGTATCACCTTCTTGCGCCATCTAAAACAATAATTTGTACTTTGTATATATGAACCATGAATAACAAATTTCAATAAAACAAAATTAAGAAATACGCACATTGCATGAATATGATGTGGTTGCCATTGATTGGATTCGTGGTGCTACCTATTCAACATACACAATTCAATGAGTAACCCATTGATTGGGTTGGTGCTGAATTCTAGTGAGTTTTCTAAAGAATCTAAAATGCACAAACATAGTGCACTGCACTATTACAGAGTCTGAAATACATACTCCATAGTGTAGATATATAAATATAATATCAATGTTCCAAGAAATGCAAACTACAAGTTGCAACAAATTGCAACTCCAACTCAACAGTATCAAATACAACATAAACAATTCAGAATCAATAAATCTTGTAACAATTCAGAAGTAGACACCTTCTCAATTCATCATGCATGTTATTTTTCAAGGGCAAGTAGACACCTTCTCAGCCTTCTCATATAAACAATTCAGCAGATTCTCCCGACTCGTATAAACAATTCAGTAGAAACATATTGCTTATCAAGTTATAATGCATGTTAGACTTTAAGAAACTCCAACTCGTATAAACAATTCAGTAGAAACTCCAACTCGTATAAACAATTCAGTAGAAACTCCAACTCGTATAAACAATTCAGTAGAAACTCCAATTCGTATTCATTTCAGCCCTAGTTTTCTCTCTCATTCGCCATGAATAACACATATTGCTTATCATGCATGCTATTTTTTAAGCCGTCAACAAGACACATATTGCTTATCATGCGAATTAATCCCTAATTCATCTTCAGTAGACACACACGGTTGAATTAATCCCCAATTCATTTGTAGGCGACAAAAATAAATAAATAAACAAATTAATCCCTAATTCATCTTCAGTAGACACATATTGCTCTTTACAAACAAGTAATTGACTATATTCGAAAAGAGATTTATACCAGTGAAGGCTGAAGCCGAAAGCACGAGATCGAGAATTTGGTCAAAAATTCCAAATCTGTCAAAAGAAATTAAAACAAAAAACAAATTTATTATTTGGCCCAAACATTACAAAGTAAATAAAATATAAATTTTAGAAGAAAGAAACACGAAGGAAAAACTTACCAAAGTCGGAGAATGACGTGCTCAAGTCGAGATCTAGCTTGTAGATCTAAGTTTAGCCCTGTAGATCAGTAGATCTAACTTCTAAGTTCAGATCTAAGTCGAGATCTGGCCTGTAGATGAGTAGATCTGGCCTGTAGATCTGGCCTGTAGATCTAAACTGGCCTGTAGATCTAAACACGAAGAGGAGAAGAGGAAAAAACCCTAAAGACGGCTACGCCGGCGGCCGGAGAGGAGCGGCGGGATGAGAGAGAAAACTAGGGCAGAAATGAGCGGAGCGGCGGATGAGGCATGAGAGAGAAAAATAGGGCTGAAATGAGCAGCTGTTCTCTGGATGAGAACTTTTATATGGGGGGGGGGGGGGGGGGGTAAAAGAGTAAACTCACTCATTATTTTCGGTTTTCGGGTCGGGTCGGTCACCGAAACCCAAAACCCTGATCCGACCCGAAAACCGCAATCCATTAACCTGAGAACCGAAACCCGAACCGGTTTTTCAAAAACCGAACCGAATGCTAGTTTCGGTTCGGTTCGGGTCGGTTTTTGATTTTAAACCGAGTTCTGCTCACCCCTAGTAGAAAGTTAAGGTTCATCACTATCACGTGCTCCGGACCACTGAATAATTTTTCTACAAAGTAGATGACAAACCACTGTTCACTCTTCACGGTGATCCAACAAAGTTCCAAAATAGTTGTGTATTATATTAATCGCACAAATGCTTTGCTTTGGTGGTGAACTACATAACAACAACAATGGGTTAAGTTTAAATTTTAATGTTGAACTCCCCGGCCCTAGAAACAATCGACAAGTTTAAAAATATATTCCAAATAATAGACTTTTGTTTACCACAAGTCCCTCGTACAAATGTCTTATTCTAGAAGAAAGGTTTATCAATGGAAGAGTGTCCTTTGTGTCAGGATAGCGTTATATTAAGGCATTGTTTGGTTTACGAATTTAAGGAATCAGGAAAGAAAAGTTGTTCTTTTTCTTTGTTTGGTAGCCACAAACTTGGAAATCAATTTTCTGACAAGAGAGAAAATGGGAGGGAATATGGTTCCACTCATGACCCATGGGATTGATTTTCTCTCCTCATTTCCCAACATTTATTATAAAAAATTATGACAAAACTAACCATGTGTTATTGCTTATTTTACCATTAATTTCTCGTATTCTGTGTCCCTTTGGATTTTTATAATGTCATTTTTATTTTAAAAGGTAAGGACATTATTAGAATATTGATATATTTTTCCTTTCCTTTCCTGCACCAACCAAACACTGGAAAGAAAATCAAATGGCCCTTCCTAGATGGTTTTCTTGTTTTACCAAACAACGAAAAAAAAATGTCACATAAATTCTACTTTTCCATTCTCATGAAAAGTACAAGAAAATCAATTTTCCTTTCGTGAACCAAACGAGACCTAAAGGTGAGGAAGTCTCCTACAACTTTTCGTCAATAATAATGAACAAAGTAAATACATATATACAAGACAACTAATGGAAAAAAAGAATTTAAAAAGGAAAATATATAAACTCTTAAAACAAAATTCTTAACCATATGTTGGAACTGTAATTCAACGTTTTTGTTAAGAAGAGTCATCCAAGAGACATACAAGCCAACCAATAATTTCAATCATTTTCCGTACGTACGGCAACAACCACTAGGGCTACTTCCAGGATGTTGTTTCTTGGGCGAGCTGTGAATGTGATCCAAAGTTCAGAATTGATGCGACACGGCACGGCCGAACTTTGTCATATAGGAAGAGGACTGATAACAAATGACTACGGATTTTCTATTCCAGCTGGTGCCTTAAACTTAATTCCAGGCGAGACAGCTGCCAAAATAAATGTCAACCACAAGAGAAATTAAGATGTCATGACCGAGAAAACAAAAAAAAAAGAAAAAAAAGAAAAAAAGAAAAGAAAACAATCGTGAACTTCAAGTTATTATTAGGATAATGTTTGGTAGCCGATACATAAAATTATTTGACCACAAACACTATTATAAAATGGTGTACAACAAATATTGTTGGGATAATTAACATATTTTTATTATAACATTGATATTATTTTACAGTAAGGCCACATTTGAAAAGTTATTTATTTTTTGTGTTTGGAAGTCAAAGATAAAGAGCAAAAAAAAAAAAAAAAAATCAAGAGAAAAAAAAAGAGAGAAAGAAAATGGTTTCTCTATCTATTTACTTTTTCACTCAACTTCTTGCATTTGTAAATATTAATATTTTCCAACCAAGTAGCTCCAATATCACTTTCGATACTGAGTTTTCCAACTAACTAAATATTAATATTTTTCACAGAAAATCAAAGCCTAGCTCAAACCAAATTCAGAAACATGTACGTAGATGAGAATCATGAAGGAAACATATAGTTCTGGACAAAACTGAGCATTTAGTACTGAGAAAAACAAAAATAAAATAAAATATATTGTTCATGAGTTTGACAAGATTTACTTACCTAAAACGAGCTCCCAGTCTAAACCTTCTACTCCACCACTAAGAGGGAATAAAGAGAGAGAAGAGAAAATAGAAAAACAAAAGAGAAATAAAATAAAAGGGAGGGGGTATATATAGAAAGAAAGAATTAATCGTGACCGTCGGACCTGCCACGTCAGCAATCCATGACTCAAACCGGTCAATCTCACCCATTCATTAAAAAAATGAAGAAACCAACGGATAAAAGGGTGCTTCAAAAAAAAAACAATGGATGAAAAGGTGAATCAAACACTATTTATAGGACAAAATATCTCCAAACGGTATACCGACGATATACACCAGTCTACTGATGGTATGCCGGCCATGGGGTAAATTTTTCAAGTTCAAAAATTTTCAAGGTTCCGTTCTACGCACGGGTCCTACCACGTACGGATCTATGGCAATGCCAAATGATATCATATAAGTCACTAAAAATCTAGTGATAACCATGGTTGTCACAAACTCAGAAAAAATAATACGTTGCATAAGTCATGGAGTGTTTTCTTGAGAAGATGAAAGGTACCATGAACATTAAATACTATCCGGATACGAACACTACCAAAATATGTCGTTTTAGCGACGGCCAGATCCGCCGTCCATTCGTCGGCAATCAGTATTAACGACCGATCACTGACGGATTTTGGTCGAAATAATCCGTCGGCAATCAGCTCGTCGCTAATAAAGATCCGTCGCTAAGTAGTCGAAAAGCGACGGAATAGCGACGGCTTTTCGTCGTCACAATACGATGCATTAGCGACGGCTTTCTGACGGTCTTTCGTCCATTTCAAGTATTAAATACTTAACTGTGTAGACGCTAGCGACGGATAGTCCGTCGGCAAACCGTCGTAACAGTGTATCAGAGGGTATCGTTCCGTCACTATTCCGTCGATAGCCGTCGCTAACAAAGGACGGATTAGCGATGGAATCCTAACGGATTATCCGTCGACCATGTTCTGGACATTTCCAGAATCCTGGCGACGGATATGGCGTCGCGACTCCGTCGCTCCTTCGTCGACATAGCGACTGATTAGTGGCGGATAATCCATCGTCATGGTTCTAGAAATGTCATGCATTTCCAGAACCTTGGCGACGGATGTTCCGTCGCTATTCCGTCGAACAATATATTTTCAGAACCTTGGCGACGGATTTTCTGACGCGAATCCGTCGACCATGGCAACGGATTTCTGACGGAATATCCGTCGCTAACATTCTGTACAGCTATATACCACCAGAACCTTGTCGACGGATAGTCCGTCGACAGGTCGTCGCCATGCAAGATATGTCGTCGGCTGGCCGTCGAGCACCCGTCGCTAACTGAAAACAGTTTCAAATCTCCAGTTAGCGACGGATATTCCGTCGAAAAGTAGTCAAAAACTGGAAATATCCGTCGCCAACCGGTCACTAGTCCGTCGCTAACTGAGATTTTTTTGAAAAAAAATTGCAGCGCTTTCCCTGTTCACAAAAATATACGTAAACCAAACCAATATATAATGCACACCAATTATCCAACAATCACATAGACCAAATATATAATGCACACCAATTATCCAAGAATCACATAGACCAAATATGCACATACGAATTTAATGCACACCAATTATCCAAGAATAACATAGACCAAACCAAACCAATATAAAATAGACACCAATTATCCTGAAATCATAAACTAATATCCGTCGTTATAATCCAAATTTCCACAAATATTCTAAAATTCCCATAAATATTCCAAATTTTCTTAATTACAATACTTCAAGGAGGAGGAGGAGTTCGATTGTCCAGTGGTGGTAATCCCTCCTGCGCCCGACGAAAATACTGCTCCACTAGGTACGGCGGCAAGCTTTCAAAGACACTGCTCGGAAGTCGGCGTAGCTGCTCTAGCGACATGAGATCAAGGAATGCCGTCACAGTCGGAGGCGGTACCAGAGGGCAGCAGGGTTGAAAGAAAGATGAGCGACGAAAGAAGGACCGAGAGCAGCAGTCGACGGACCGGCACCAGTAGAAGACGGATCGACACCAGCAGCAGACGGAGGCAAAAAGTATGTGGCAATTTGCTCCCGCAAGGACGACACCGTCTCGTACAGCTGCATAAGCTGCGACCTAACATCATCGTTTGTCGGGGCCGCGGAAGAAGGCGGTGTCGGTGGAAATCTTTGAGTCGCCATGTGCAACGGCCCTAGGGAGCCGACTCCATACAGGTGCCCTTTCTTAAAGCCGTCGACGGTATCTACGAACAAGTCGTTGCGAGCGGCCAAAGAAGAGGGCATCCGGGCGGGCGTCGTTTCACCGACATCCTCGGTGTCAGTTAACTGAGCCCGACTAGGGCCTCACGATATGCAGCCTATCAAATGAATGTGTTTATATTATAAGATTTACCTAAGTTGTAATCTAAATCCTATGTTTCACTAAGTTAAGTGTGAATCCTAAGTTTACCTAAGTTATAGTCCGAATACTTTTAATTCTAACGTAAATCTCATAAACATAAGTACTTATATCAGTCTCCTTGGCCCTCTCGTCGACGAAGCTCTCGTCCTTCCGTCTCTTGTGCGTATGCTGGAACATGTCGTGCATGGTGACCGATTCTGGCACCCTTCTCTCCTTCACCTTCCGTTGGGTCTACATACGAAATTTCGTAGAACTTAATTAACTCCGTATATTAATAATACCTAATTCGATAGTGAAATAAATTTACGGTATCTCACCAGATTTGCAAGCGTCGCTGCGTGGGGCCTTGATCCCCCGTATGAAGCCCCGCGGCCCGTCGGTTCGTCTTCGCCTTCTCAGATTTCTTCTTGTACGCAGGAGTATTCATCATATCTAAGAGGTCCTCATAATAGTCCTGCCGGATCCAATTCGGCCTCGTCTGCCCCATTTTTAAGTCATGAATCATATCCTGTATCTTCTTCGAGGCAGCGCTTCTGTAGGTCCTGCGGATCGCGTCCTCGCGATAGGGGGCCACCAGTACGTCGTCTAACATACAAATTCAATTATCACGTAATTTAAAAAATTGTTGATTAAAGAGTAACTAATAATTAACCAGAAGATATAGATATATACCCTCAACTCGTCGAGCCAGACATACTTCAAGTTTGAGGGCACCGACGAAAAGTTGAGGTAGGGACCATGGAAGTTAGCCTTGATAATTTTTCTAATAGCCCTGGCAACATTAAACAGAAAAAACCTACAAAGAAGAAACGACTGGATTATTAACTTGAATAAATGAAAGAAATTTAATAAATTATCTTAAATTTACTTACGAGGTCCCCGCGGGCCATAGCTCTCATCGAAACACGCCTCTCGGCCTCTCTGGTGCCGTCGGAGGATCCGCGGGTCCGCGCATGTACTCTCCAGTAACCGGATGGAACCGAGTATAGGGGTACTCCGGGGCCCACTATGCAGTAACTGGAGGATCCACTGGTGGATCCGCTGGTGAGTCCGATAGCGGAACGAATCCGCTAGCAGATCCAAACTCATGCCTCGATGAAGTTGTCGATCGACGGCGGGATGCGTCTGTGCCTGGGGTACTCTCCGGGTCGGGCTCGCTGGATGGGGTCACATCCCGGGAAGATTGAATGCAACCACGACCACCAGCACCACTACGACCACGACCACCACCAGCACCACGACCACCACCAGCCATCGTGACCTGTAAATAGAACACATAAACATAATTAACAATATAAAAGTATAAATGAATATAAAATTCTAAACTAAAATATACATAACAGCAGTAGGGAGACGAATGCCGCCGCGACGAAAAAGACTAGGAATGCCATCTGCAATAAATAAATAATCGAACGAAAAAAATATGAATTCACGTAATTGCTTTTATGAGATTCAACGTAATTCACGTAATTGGAAGTATTTTTAATATACAACAATATTTAACCTAATCATCGTCTTCGTTCTCATCCTCAGCCTCGTCTTCATCATCATCCTCCTCATCATCCTCATCCTCATCCTTATCTTCATCGTCGATTTCATCTGTATCCTCATCCCCATCAAATTCGTCTTCTTCTTCTTCTTCTTCTTCTGCCTAAATATTTGGGACAAGACGCCTCTTTCTCCCCTGTTTGATAGATAAGTCTTGTGTATCAACCTTTGCCTCCCCTCTATTTTTTTCAACAATATCTTCAACATCCATTGTATCCGAGTGTTGTCCCAAGTATTGGGACTTTTCGATCTGGTCCTCTTGGTATGCTGGGTCTTCAACGTTGAATGTATTTCTAGATTTAATCTTGCATACTGTCCACCAGTCAAATCGATCTCTACGATGCCTTGGGTAGCTTATATAGTAGACTTGAACAGCCTGATTTGCTATCACAAATGTATCGGACCCTCTATACCTCCTGCGATGATTTATATCGACAAATCCAAATTATTTATCGATTCTCCAACCGATATTTGGTGTCGTATCGAACCACTCACATTTGAACATCACAATATGTATATCATATGGGCCAGTATATTGTAAATCTATAATATCCCGAAGCACTCCATAATTGTCAAAGTTCGGTTCGTCGTCATAAATGGTACCTCTTATGCAAACACCGGAATCCTTGGTACTGATGCCGTCATTGATAAATTCGACATTTATAGCATTCTGAGTTGCCTTAAACCTGAAGCCATTAACGACATAGCCTGGCTAAGTCTTTGTTTGCTTCTTTGGTCTCAATGCCAGATAACGAACACTCTCATTAGTGAGTGTTGTTTCAGGCAATAAAACCTGTAAACAAATATTTATAATTTAAATGTTTTAGATTATATATTTCTAATCTCAGTTACTTACGTATTTTATAAGAATATATAAAATAAACCTCAATTATAATCTCAGTTACTTACGTATTTGCGAAACCATGACAGAAATGTACTATCAACCTCTCTTTGAAGTCCCTCATCAGTAATATCGGGTATCCTCATTTTGACTTCATCTCTAAATACACTATTAGAGAAAATAAGAATACATAAGTGTAGTCACTTACTTCATCAAATTAGAGATTATAACGAGTGCAAGTGTACTGACTTACTTCTCCAAATATCTTACTTCTTGTATGTCACAGTTTAACAAGACATATCGGTGAGCGGCATCATACTCGTCGTCAGTCAACCACCGTTTTTTACTAGTCCCAACAGCCTTGTCCTTTACATTGAATATACCTCCATCCTCAACGTCCTCGTCATTCCTTTGAGGTCTATTTCGATTTGTCTTAACATGAGTATCGAAATAAATGGAGCAGAAGTTTGACACCTCTTCGAAAAGATATGCTTCGTATATCGAAGCCTCTATATGAGCCTTGTTGCCAACTTTCTTCTTTAGATGGTGTAGGTATCTAGAGAGACAAATTATCTTGAGAATTAAGAATTAATTTTAAAATCCACTGAAATTCAACTTAAATTATATCAATTTTTATGTACCTTTCAAATGGGTACATCCATCGATAATGAACAGATGTACCGACACGGACTTCGTATGCTAGATGAATCGGTAGATGCTCCATGCTGTCGAAGAAGCCATAAGAAAATATTTTCTCCAACTTGCAAATTGTTAAGATAATCTTCTCCTCAAGTTCAACCATGTGTTGCACAATCAACTTAGTTGAATAAATATCCCTAAAGAATATAGATAGTTCGGCCAACGGAACCCATACAACAGAAGGCAACAACTCTTTCAAAGTAATGGACAGTAATCTTTTCATAAACACGTGACAGTCATGACTCTTCATTTTCGTTAGCTTGCGTTCATTGAGATCAACGCATCTAGACAAATTCGACACATAGCCGTCGAGAAATCTTAAAGTAGATACCCACTTGCAGATTATTAATCTATCTTCTTTGCTCAATGTGTATTGTGCTATCGGCTTACTTAATTGTCCACCAGCTCCCCTTTGTATCAAGTTCAGATAAGGACGTTTGCATATCTCGGCAATGTCTTGTCTTGCTTTTGGATAGTCCTTCGTCTTTCCTTTAATATCCATGATGTTATTGAAGACATTATCGAACACATTTTTTTCGATATGCATAACATCAAGATTATGCCTTATAAGATTATCTTTCCAATAAGTCAAATCCTAGAAGATACTCCGTTTGGTCCAGTTATGTCTTTGTCCGAACCCATCGACATGATTGTTCGATGGATCTTCCATTACAGTGGACAAGTCCTTCACATCTTCCCAAATATCGTATCCCAATAATCTGGTAGGCGGATGAGAAAATTCTTATTTTTTAGCTCTGAACGCGTCCTTGTTCTTTCTCTAAGGATGACTCGCGGGCAGAAATTGACGATGACAATCAAAAAAAGAAGTTTTTCCTTCATGCTTAAGGCGGAACGCCTTACTATTTTCCATGCATATCGGACAAGACATGGTGCCGTGAGTACTCCATCCCGACAGCATACCGTATACGGGAAAATCATTGATTGTCCACATCAGTGAAGCTCTCATCTGAAAGTTCTGTTTTCTGAAAATATCATAGGTCGCGACGTCGATCTCCCACAGCTGTTTCAGCTCATCCACCAACGGCTTTAAATATATATTGATATTCTTCGTCGGATTTTTGGGACCCAATATGATAGCTGTCAAGAACATATAAGGAGTCTTCATACACATCCATGGTGGCAGATTGTAAGGGGTCAGAATAACCGGCCAGCAGGAGTATTGAGATCCCGACTGCGCGAAAGGGGCGAAGCCATCAGAACATAGCCCCAGGCATACATTTCTAGGTTCTGCAGCAAAATTTGGATGACGCAAATGGAAATATTTCTACGTCTCTCCATCCGAAGGATGTGACAATTCTCCATCGTCCTTTGTGCGTTCTTCGTTGTGCCATGTCATGTGTTCTGCTGTATTCTGAGACATATACATCCTCTGCAAGTATTTCGTGATCGACAAGTAATGCATATACTTGTAAGGATGTCGTTTTCTAGTTGACTTTCCTTTTTTCCTGACTGGCTTGTAACGATCTGCATTACAAAAGCTGCAACTTTCTATATCCTCGTTCTCCTTATAGTACAACATGCATCCGTTGCGACAACAATCTATCTTCTCGTATCCCAGTCCCAGTTATCGGACCATCATCTTCGACTTGTAGAAGTTTTTTGGAAGCTCTTTTGATTCCTTCGGTAACACCTGTAGGACCGTTGAGCACCTCTAGAGGGGGGGTAAATAGAGTGTGTGTGTGTGCAGCGGAAAATAATCACCAATTAAAAACTTAGCAGTTATATATTATGGCATATAAAAGACGGTAAATAAAATACGGTAAAGTAAGAGTCAAGAATTCAAACTCAGTGACATAGCGATGTATACTGGTATCCCTCTGAGAGGACTAATCCAGTCTCGAGTACTCTTGCTCGATGTTAATCCACTATGACACAAGCTTTAACTGAGTGCTTGTAACTCTTACAACACCGTGCTTGGCGACAAGTGCACGACCGACTTCACAACACCGTGCTTGGTGACGAGCGCACGACCGGCTCCAGAAGGTAATTAGAAAACTGAAACATTTTCTGAATACAATATCTGATACAACTCTTCAACACCAAACTCTAGATTAAACAGAAACTGTACTGGCTTGGCTAAGAGTCGTAAAGGCTTAGATATGAAAGTAAAAGCTCAGAACACTTTAGATAGAGAAGAGAAGAGATAAAATTGGATTGTTGAAATGAATGGTAATCTCAACTCTATTTATAGTGTTTTTGGGGAACCGAACTCGGGCAGAGTTCGGGCAGAGTTCGGATGCTAGGATTTCGCATACGAACGTTGGATGCAGATTTGGTGGGAACTGTATTTCAAATAACCCAGACCGAACTCGGGCCGAACTCGGACCGAACTCGGTCAGAGTTCTGTCAGAGTTCTGCTGGTTCAGAACAGTAAGGAATAAACCAAATTTGCATAGGTTTTGGGCTTTTTGGAATTGTGAATTTTTGGGATACGTAGGTAGGCTTATTTTTGTTTGTGGACTGAGAAAAACCTAAGCCAGTACCGATCCGATCAATCTCACATTTTTCCTAGACTCAATAAAAGGAAAAATACAGAATAAATATGAAAACTCCTTGTATAACGCCGTCTTTGGTCCATTAATAATTCTTTGTTGCATATGTCCTGCTTGTCTGCAAGTACATGTTAGACGAACAAAACAGTATGATGTAGTATGATATAATCATAACAATATGATATAGAACATTTAGGACAATGCTAAGTTTAAGTAGCATGAATATTAGTGACATCACTAGTTAAACTTAATTGATTAGCCATATTCAAAAACATGATATAATCATTGGGCTAACAACACCTCCTTGATTTGTTGTATAATCCGATCATAGAAAGTTTATGGCAAGTTAAAATCGAACTTTATATTCAACAATCGCATCGTCACTGACAGTACGGAATGTGGCTCACAACCAGGATATAAGGAAGTTTCAGCATCCTGAAACATATCATAGAACTCCTTCGCCTCAGAATTAGGATCCTCCGGATCCAAATTAGGCCATGTCGCATCGTACACCATATATCGTACAAGGTTCTGCAGGTCTCCATAATCAACAGAGCATTCGTCGTCTTTGACGACAAAATCCGTTGCAGCATTATCATCAAAAGCATAACTAGCAGCATTCGCAACCTGTCTTTCTGCATATAGTTCACCTTGCGATGACCACAGGCCGTAATCACGTACGAAACCCTTACGGGTCAAATGATCTCTTACACTCACCACTTCTTCGTAACGTGTATTGCGACAATTACGAAATGGACACTTGATTTTGTTACCGTCCATATACTGAGCTTTGCTCATGGTATACTTAAGAAAAACTTCCACGCCTGCCTGAAAATCGTCACTCACACATATTCTACTCTCGTGTTGTCGTTTGTACATTCATGTACGATCAACGAAATAACGATCCATCACAGATTGGATGTGAAAATCTGTATCATAAGACAAACTAAACAGAATTAGTATATATATAAACGAAATAACGATCCATCACAGATTTTTTTTACTCTCTCGTGACTCTCTTGCAATGGTATTCTAGCTCGAGAAGAAAAAAAATCTAAGTACAGTTGTTACTAAACCTTCCACCATGCTAATCTGATTCGACTGATACATATCCGATACGGCCGATACCTATCGGATATGGCCGATACCGAATCGATAAGGCCGGTATGAATCCTAGCTATACGGCCGATACATATCGGATAGGACGATACTAATTTGCTAAGGTCAATACCATCCGATACGACCTATACCAAACCGATATACCGATACTAATCTGCTACGATTGATACTAAGTACATACGGATACCGATAGTTCGATACCGATACCGATAGTTCGATACCGATACCGATAGTGCAATACCGATACCGATAGTCCGTACCGATAGTGCGATACCGATACCGATAGTGTGATACCGATAGTTCGATACCGATACCGATAGTCCGATAGTTCGCTAGCGATACCGATAGTTCGATACCGATACCGATAGTTCGATACCGATACCGATAGTGCGATACCGATACCGACAGTCCGATACCGATAGTGCGATACCGATACCGATAGTCCGATACCGATAGTTCGATAGTCCACTAAGTCCAAATGATTCCTCTTAAGCGTCGAGCATGTTATACACGGTTCAACTTGACGAGTCAGTATATATATATATATATATATATATATATATATATATATATATATATATATATATCATGGTTTAAAGTATCGGTCGATACCGATCCGATACGGTCGATACCGATACGGTTTGGCATGTTCCGATCCGATACCGACCGATAGCAAATATTGACCGATGTCGACATTGGGGGTCTTTCTTCCGGTCAATTCGGCAAAGAAATTAAACAGCATAGGAATTGTCCGATACCGATTCTGATACCGATATTGTGAACCTAGGTTGAAAGCATAATAAGGTTGTAAAAGCATGTAAAAGAATCCGATACTACCGATAATTATTTGTTTCCCAATACCAAAAAATTCGATACTCCTATCCGAAACTGTCGATACTACCGATATCGCCAACACCAATCCTCATAGGAAAAGTCCGATACCGATTCTGATACCGATACTTTGAACCTTGATATATATATATATATATATATATATATATATATATATATATATATATATATATATATATATATATATATATATATATATATATATATATATATATAAAGCAATAGACTTTCTCATCCTATACAAACCCTAATTTAAGAAATAGGATGAGAAAGTCTATTGCTTTATATATATATATATATATATATATATATATATATATATATATATATATATATATATATATATATATATATAAAGCAATAGACTTTCTTATCCTATTTCTTAAACTAGGATAATTACTACTACTTACACTTACAAACCCTAGCGTACCCCTCCCACCCCCCCCCCCCCCCCCCCCGGTCGCCCCTCCAGCCCCGCGTTGCCCCGCGTGCGCCACCCCCGCCGCCTCCGCTGCCCCAGAGCGCGCTGCCCCCCGCCGCCCCCAGCAGCTGTCACGCCCCGACCCGGAATCACCCGAATCATCGTCCTCGCAGGGGACGTGATGCCGTACGAGCCTGAAGTTGCGCTCGTACAAGACAAGATGACAAGTTCTCAAATGGTTATCTTTTGATTCGATATTTAACAACGAAAGAAAACAGAGTATACGAAACGAATTCTCTTTATTGATATCCGAAACAGAGATTACAAAGGCTTTCGATAGCCTAACAATACATGCCAGATTGGCTACAACACTCAGGTTCTCTCTTGCCCACAAAGGATTTCACCGCTCCATACATCATGCCTTCTATATCTCGGCCGCATCAATCCAGCTGCGTAGTCCGAGCGTCAATGCGATAGCACGCTTCAATGTGCTTCGGCATTCCAAGCCTTAACACGTTCAAGCAACGCTTCGCCGCGAGCAATCCTTTCCCTGTACCCTGCATGAAGCTGGTGGGGGATCAGTACGTTCGTCCTCGCATGTACTGAAGCAAATATCATCTTTTCAAACCGATATTTTAATCTTTATGTTGAATCATGCAACTTAGCTTATGATCTTGCTATGTTCTCCTTAGGGTCAATTTCATGGCATATTCGAAAGCATAAAGCATGTTATCATAGCAGCATATTATCGAATTGAATAGGCAAGCAAACAAACAATCTCGTGTTTGATTCGTGACTTCTTACCAAGTCGATGCACTCGCCCTTGCACCGACGCAAGGTGAATACGCCGCATTCCTTCCCTGTCATGTTATATGTGCATCTCTAAGCAGGATCTCTATGCGGGACGCATCTGCGCCTACACTTTCAACCCATCGTTCCTTAACTATATGAAGATCGTGGGCGTATCCGCGCCGGAATGGACTAAAGGAGTTTTTCTTTTATTTTTCTTTACTTTATTTTCTCTCCTTCTTTTCTCTCTCGAAATCGAATTGGGTAGTCCGGCGTTTCACGGGTTGGGTTGCTATCCCAACAACCGAAACTTACCGCGTGCCTACCATCATTTGCGGCTTCTCCCATTTACGACCGAGTGCTAATCGAACTTCGCAAATGTGTGCCTATCAAAGATTATCATCCCTCCTAGGCCGAACGGTCCCGGTGCCCCGGTGCGCCCGTTCGAAGGGAACGTTCCGTGCATGGAAGATATCATCGCAATTATCTCAAGTCCATTCCATTCGACCATACAACGCACTATCATTCAAACAACCAAGCATAGCCTTGAGTCCAAGACTCAGACTTTATCATCTCGCGTCTCTTTCGTTAACTTTCTGTGTTCTTACATTTCATACTTCGTTTCAATGATTCAATGGCATCGTGCCTCAACTCAATGCTCGTCAACCGGACGACCCGAAGGTCTCGAACACCTTTCGAGGCACCATGCACTACAACAAATAGGACCTACAATAGCAGTTTTTCTATAGCGTTCAAGTGTCCCCGCTATAGAATGTTATCAACAATAACGTTCTTTCTGCAGTACTATAAAAATATCTATCTATAGCGTTTTCTGATTGCTATAGAATATATAACATTCATCTATTTTAAAAAAAAGATTAGTAGTGAATTTTTTCAATAGGCAGTATATTCCAAAATTTTCCTCCAAATTTCTAAATCCCTCCTCCCAAATCAAAAAGTCCCTCCCAAATTTCTAAATCCCTCCTCCCGGATCAGCCCGCTCATTTTATTTGGGTTCACGAAAATCCCCCCTTCTTATTTCCTTCTCTCTTTCTCATGATTCAGCTCCTCTCTCTCTCTCCCTCTCTTTCTCTCACACACAGAGGACCCTCCTCTGTCTCTCTCATACACTATGTTACCTTCACCTTGTCAAAATTTCTTTTCCCCCAAATCTCTCTCCTCCGATCTGTAAGAAACCCTACTTCGACCGCTCGACCTCATGACATCGATACTCACCGGCAAGCTTGGCACTGAAGGGATCCCACCGGAGGCCGTCGCGATCATGGAGAATCGACAACTCCTCGTCCTCATCAACACCTCCGTCATCGTCGTGCTCGAACTCGCCTCATTCTTTCTTTGGTACCGCTCCTCGTCCGGGAAGACAACCCGGTTGATTGAGTCGCTGAAGCCGCTGGTCGCGTCGAAGGAGAAAGATCTGGAGGTCGAAGATGGAAGGAAGAAGGTCACGGTGTTCTTCGGCACACAGATCGGCACCGCCAAGGGGTTCGCCAAGGTGAGGATCAGGGTTAGGGCTCCTTTTGTTATTTAGATTGGGAACTCATTCTTGACATCGACTTTAGGTTCCTTTTCTGCTTAGGCGCTCGCGGAGGAGGCGAAGGCGCGGCAGGGGCAAGGCTGTCTTCAAAGTCGTCGATCAGGTAGAAAACACTTAAAATTTGGACTAAATTTCGTTACTTTTAGAGTTTTTGAGCTGTTGGATTGATCACTTGGGTTGATTTTTCATAATTAGGATGGCTATGCAGCATATGATGTTCACTACAAGGAGAAGTTGAAGAAGGAAAACCTAGCTTTGTTCTTCTTAGCAACGTGAGCTTTTGATCTAGTGATAAGTTTATCGATTTTTTGGTGATTTAACTTTGAATTTAGCTTTACTTATGTCTGATTTGAATAATTTTAGATACGGTGACGACGAAACGTGACTACATTTGATTGAAATTCAACAGTGATAAGGTGTATTTATGATATTGGCAAGTAATTTGTTGCTGATGTTTGCTTTTATGTGTTGTGTTTGGTCAAAAGGTTGGGAAGAAGATGGACGAGATTCTTCTTAATCAGGGTATTCAACGCTACTTTATTCTCATTATTCTATATGATTATTACTTTCTGATATATATTATGGGTGATGACAAGTTACAAATTTACTTATACTATTAGCTTCCAAATCCATCTACTATATTCATAGCTACAAGTTTTGGGGAGGTAATATTTGTCCCGCTGGAAATTAGGTACTTGTACGCCTGTAGACAAATCCCTAAAAAATTTCAAGCAACATTCAATGGTCTATATATATTTTCAAGTATTACTCAAATTCTTTTGTACAACTCTATAATTGGTGCTTCCTAGCCTAGAAAACTATCACTCTTCTTATAAATTGTGAAGCTCTTTTATCTAAGAGATACTCTCATAGAATTCTAAGTTATAGGTAAATTTCCCAAAAAATTTGTGGGGACTCCAATTTTACCTCTCTATGCTATATAATGTTTATGAGTATATAAATACTATTTTGCTAATCAAGTTATGAGGTATAGATGGATGATGTGGTAATGATGATATTCCTACTTACCTACTGGACTTGCAAGAAATAAAATCCTGAGACGTCTTGTTCACCATGATTAGATCTTCCATCCTTGATTATGTCTTCCATTATCTTAACTGTCTAAGTGTTAGGTTTGTGGGAATGCACATATATTATGAAGAATGTTATATTCCTAGAAACATGATGCTTATTTCCCCTTCTATATAGTTTCTCTGTATGACAGGCATTTCTAAGTGTTCCTCTTTACATTTATGTTTTAGAGGTATCCGTTATAAACTCAGTTGCTAATATATATACTTACTGTACCATAGGTGATCAAGCGGCACTGACTAGAAGAACACATATATCATAGTAGGATGGACTGAGGCCGGGACTAAAATAAGCTTTAATTTCATATCTAGCTTTAGAAATGTCATAGCTTCAAATTGTTACTGCTTCAATAGATTTTGTAAATTTTATGTACTCTCATTTTAACATATATGTTTCCCTTCTGTATATCTGGACTAATTGAGTTGACGATTCATGACACTAAAAAGAAAATTCCATTTGGAGTGAGGATGCTTTTTACAATTTGAATGTGTTTTATATTCGCAATGATATGTTGGTCATGTGTTGGATCCTTCTTTGTGGTGTAAGCCCAGGACATTGATGGTTAAGTGGATTTTAATTTCATTACTTAAATCATAATCATGGTGTTATCTGTGTATCTGATATTTTTCTATTTTTCCTAATTATTCTTCTGTTCTTTGGATAATAGTACCATGCTTAATTTATGATTCGATGACATGGGACTACTTTATTCTAGGAAACTATTCCGTTACTTCTTTGTGTTTTCCAGCCACGGACATGGGAAGAGGACAAGGAGGTAGAGAATATTAGGAAACATTTTAGGAGACTATTTTTGGATTTGTTTGTAGGAGTTTGTTTACATTGAGTTTTATTAGGATTTGTTTTGCTTATATTTTAGGGTTTGATTTATGATTGGACTTCTTACTTGCATTATTTATGGCCTTTTCTGCTTTAACTCATTCATACGCCCCAGATATGGTAAGCGGTCATTTAAAAGCAGAATATGTAGGAAAGTCTGTCTGACATGTATCATAGAAGTATCAAAGTGTCTACGTATCTAATACACAACATAGATAGATCACCTTTATTGACGTATCCATGCAATATAGTGTTAATTGAATGTATAGGTACTTGAATAACAAGTTCAACCATCTAAGTATGTATTAATTTGTAAGTGGTGCTCTTTGGAACTGATGGCATGTATCAGTCTGGGACAAGTTGGGCATAGATTCTTTTATTCTTTTTAACTGTTGACAATCTCCCTCAATCATCAACTAAAAATGCAATTTTTATTTTTGCTCTACAGGCTTGTTGTGGATCATGTATCAGAGTTGGTGGATTATTGGGTAACATTTAATGAACCTCATGTCTTCTGCATGCTAACCTACTGTGTCAGTACTTGGCCCGAGGGTAATCCTGATATGCTTGAGGTACAACATCTGCCTTACCTACAGGTGTTTATACACAAGCCTTGCACTGGATGGAGATTGCTCATTCAAAGGCCAATGACTATATCCATGGGAAAGGGTTTGCTCAAAATTCAATCTTTGTTTCAGCCTAGGAAGCATGGGCACTCAAAAATTGTAGGCCGTGTCGTGTATCTGTTGCCGTGTCCTTACCATGTCATGTCGTATTGATGTCCGTGCAACATAAGTTTCAGCACATATTTCACAATTGCAATTTAATTTTTTTGTCCAAGTAAAAACACAGCTAGAATAGTCTTTCATCCTTTACAGTTACTGAGTTAAGATTATTGTTGCTGTCCATGAAGTGATATTTGGCCTGGATTGATGCTTGTAGAAAATGATGAGTATAGTGAATCTGTACATGGTGTTTATCCAGATCGGTTATTCCGCATGCGGCATCAATTTCATGACAGATACAAACACCTGAAGGTGCCTCTCATTATCACCGAAAATGGAGTTTCTGATGAAACTGACTTGATTCGGCGGCCATACATTCTGGAACATTTATTGGCTGTCTATGCAGCCATTATTACGGTATTTATCTTAACTTGATATTTTTTTTATACTATACCTCTGAGATGACTATGATTCACTAGTGCATAATTTATCATTTTCCTTAGGTGGATCCCCCCGGGCCTAAGGTGGACCCCCCTGGTTGTATCACTCTTTATTCTTTTTATTATTAATTTTACTATAGTTCTTTTTGCTATAAAAATGATCATTTTTGCTGCAATATGTTATATTTGTTTTTACAGAATCATTCGCAGAAATACGTACAACCATTGGATTTGATGAGATAATGTTACTCCATTCTGAGGTAATACCATTTAATGCAGTTTGGCCATTGCCTTTTTTTTAGTCATTGCTAGTCGGCAAGGATAATATTAGCTGAGATTTGAGTGCTTTCTGGTTAAATTATGTTTGTTGGGAACCAGTTGAGAGGTATATTTGCCAAGAACTAAAGAACACCTTTGTTGTACGATATAATTGAACTGTGGGCGATATGAAACGAATAGGCTCGACAATACGTTGAGTTTCATAATGCTCTTTAACTATGAAGAGGCAGTTGTTCCAAGAAGAGAATTACACTCGTGCTAGCCGATATGTATGTATATAACCTGATGACTACTTGAAATGTGGAAAATAATCCCTCAATTTTGTTTTTATTTACACAAGATTACACAACAAGTTGTAATATATTTATATCAGTAAAAATAGTTATGAACATAATATGCTCCTCTTGGTAAGTATTTGCTATTCTG
The DNA here is from genome assembly GCA_029216955.1 of Iris pallida. Taxonomy (NCBI): domain Eukaryota; kingdom Viridiplantae; phylum Streptophyta; class Magnoliopsida; order Asparagales; family Iridaceae; genus Iris; species Iris pallida. Next base: position 18,186,556 of record JANAVB010041219.1, read on the forward strand.
CTTCCATAAACTTCATTCAACTAGCAAACTCATGTCAGATTTCCTTGATAACTAGAGAAGAATGGCAATCACTGTGATGAAGGCTGCAATAGTACAGATCAATGCCTGCAAATAATAGACGGATCAAAATAAATGGTTTTGAACAAGATAGCCTTCAAGAATTCTAGATATATAGAACATAAGCTATATCACTGGGAACAAAATAAATGGTTTTTTTTCTCAGGTGAGTAGAGCTCAATTATCGACTTCTTTCTTTTTGTTTTTGTTCATCAATATATGATCTTGTGTGAACTTATTTTTTACATAATAATGTGTTTTTTTCTTAATTTTGTGTAGGTTGACGTATAATTTTTTGGTGGTTGTGGATAGCTAGAAGGAAAGAGGAGATCGAACTGTTTTTTAGCCTACGGATATTTTATAAATAGAATGATTTATTTTGGACTACTAGGCGTACAACTACTTTTTGTACATCTTGAATGTTTTAATGATAACTATTTTTTGTACATCTTGAATGTTTTAATGAAACAAGTTCATATTGTGGCAAACCTTTTCTATATCTTGATTGATCGAAATTGAAGTTGCGATTGAAATTGTTGAAATCAAAATTACGATTTAGCATGAATTTCTATGGTTATTTGTATGTGATACAAAACAGGTTATTCAGATATGAAATTCTGTAGCAGATTTATAGCACTCAAAACTTCTAAATATAATAGCATTTTCCAAAACTGTTGGCCGCTATCACGATAGCATATGACGAACGCTATAATAAATCAAACCATCTACAACATTTATGAACGCTATAATCCATCTACAGCATTCACAGACGCTATAAAGCATCTACAGCATTCACAAATGCTATAAACAATTAACAACAGTCATGAACGCTATAAACCATCTATAGCATACACGAACGCTATAATCTATCTACAACATTCAAGAACGCTATAATGTTATAGCGTTCACATGCCTTGACATACTATAGCGTGGGCAATTATAGCGGACAGAATACGCTATAGAAGGCTTTCTATAGCGTTCTGCGCATGCTATTGTAGGCCATATTTTTTGTAGTGATGTCATATCCGACAGTTCTGCCACATTCATGCCACAACTGTATTCTCTCGCAACGAAGCCATCTTTTATTATCCCGTGTACGTAGGCACGTTTCGACCGTATTTCCCTGTTCTATAACTTAGCATTCAATGTTCGGGGCTTACGCGCTAGGGCGCTCGCCTATTGTCTTCCAATGTTCTAGCCGTCTAACTCTTACAGCAAAGGCACGGTATGGTTCGTGCACTAAGGCACTTGCCGATTACAGTTATCCCATGTTCTTGCGGCTTGCGCACCGAGGCGCTCGCCTTAGCGATATCTAATGTCCCATAACGACTCGTGCATATTGATGCACGTTTCATTTCAATTGTTCTAACTTAGTGTTCGACTCACACTATGATTTATCTCCGATCGGACCACGCCCGTGGCGTCGATAGGTTAACTTTTAGCATACAATAATATATTTGACTTATCGAATGAAGGAGTAAAAAGAAGTCAATCCTCCCACCTTGAGTCGATACGCCTTCGTTGTTTCGCCGAGCCGATGCGGCTCGATTCCCTAACTTTGTTACACGGCCACTCTCCTGACTTAGCCATTCGAGCACTTCGTGCTTCGTTGAGTTATACACCCAATTCGCCTTAGCATGCCCAAGTCTTAGCCCGTCGCAAGGCGACGATTTGATTTCGCGGATCCCTTACTAAATATTACAAAAGATCGACCTCTAATATTTTCCCGTCAAAGTATAACCTGCACACGAAACCAACTAAAATTAATACTTGCATCGATTTGGACTTGCGCCTTGGTCGATTCGATTTCTTAGAATCTTCGAGCCGATTCAACGCACTCATCCTTCGGGGCAACGCGGCGCTTTGCATCGATTCACTCGATGCATTCTTTAGGACAAGGCAACTCTTCGCATCGACTTAGTTTGATGCATTCCTCGGGGACAACTCAACACTTTGTATCGATTCGCATCGATACGTAATCGGGTCAACGCAACTCTTCGAGTCAACGACTCAGCATAATGCACCGTACGGAGCGGGGCATTACAGAATATACTACTCAAAACAAGGTTCGTCCCGAACCGAAACCAATACTAAATTTCCAAGGGTTTTATTATATCGTTCCACGATCTCGTCTCACTATCGTTGGGATCATACAACTTAGTTTGGAATCATACACATATTTTAGGCGTCCCACCAATATATGCATTTCAGCCGAGCTCAGTTTTAAGATATCGGAACAACGCAAACACGTAACTCTTATTCTCGATAACTTGACGTCTCGTATTCTCGATCGGCCTTGGCTCTGTTACTTGTTCTCGCAATTCTAGCGCACATGCATATTGATACATACGCGATTCTTCAACAAAAGTCAAGGTACACGATGCGATTCAAAAATTGCATTTCTTACTTTGTATGTTTCATCGGGACTATCAATTCTTACGTGTCGCGTCAAACCGTCGTGCATCCGATCACAACGAGTCTCCGCAATGCCTTGCGTTTGGCGTCACTATCCAACGATTTCTAATGTTTCACTTCGTATCCTATCTCGACATGATTCTTTTTGTTGACTTGCAAAAGCATCAACATTCAGGACACGTCCGCTAGGTTACTTACCTAGGCACCGTGCTCAAATCCTTCCGACGCAAGTTTAAATTGACATTGCACAAAGGCCACAATCTATCCGACTCGATAGTTTATATCAAGGCGACGGTGCTCAAGACAACGATCGCCTTGACACGAGGGTCTTTACGATATGCCTTACATTCGATTCCTAACGAGTAGGAATTTACTAGCCAAATTCCCAACTTACCCGTCTCGCAACATCGAATATATGTTCGATTCACGCAAGCTCAATTGCGAGGTGAATCCGAATCTAACGGTACAACTCGTAAGTTATTTTTTTATCGTTCCCTCTCGTATATAGCACGATTCTCGCAAACGCCTATTCGAATCACCAAGTTCGTTGGTGAATTTTTTACTTTGTTCGTCGACCAACATAACCATTCAAATACTCATCCGACGAATACTCAAATCTAACTATACCATTCTCAATCGAAAGTTGTTCCAACAATTCTTGATCGCCTAGACTTATCGTCAACATGCACCACATTGTATTTGTTATCGATGCAATCTCATATGCGATATCGCATGGGTCATCTTACGGTCTGCAGCATTCAATTCGATTTGGCGGTCAAGTCTTCTAGGGTCAGCTGCCCCGAAGCTACGCTCGATAATTATGGATCATCACCGAAGGACAGTTTACTACGAACCATGCTATATCTTATTTCGGAGCCAAATCATGTTCCGACAATTCTATACGACTACCAAATTTCGGATAAAACTGTTTCTATCGGCGCAACTGATGCGCAACTATCCTCCGAGTCAAGTCATGCACTACCGTCGATGATTTCGCAATTTACGAAACATCTACTCGTATCAAGTTCGTATTTGTGGGTCGACACACGAGATGCTATACGCATCGAGCAATCGTCGATGACTTATAGTCTCGTCTTTGATCAATCATAAAATTTATGATCAACCAAGTTCGTTCATTCTCGTATCCTTACTTACAAAAATTTTGATAGCGCAAGGCGCAGTCCATTTTGTATTCTCACATCGTGCTTACGTTTTCTTGCATATCAATCTTGATAGTTCATATCAATTTTGATAGCAAGAGGGTCGACTTCGAATCCGTTTCAACGTCAACTTAACTCGCATCGCATACATCCAAGTTTGCAACAAATTTTTTCATATGCATCCACTCGTTCTCTGATTCGCCGCATCCCGCTATACTTTGATCGCGTAACTGAGTTACCGATTATCCAACATCGAACCCTCGAGTTATACGATCACGCCCTCTAAGTTTTGCATGTTTTCCAGTCGTACTCAAATGAGTGTCGCCGTAACGTAACCAACTATTTCTTAGGTACGATTACTCACATCAACCAACTCTTCACCGAAGTCGCACATCGTGCGATTCGATTACAATTCGTATCGTCTAACATTTCTATCGAAATCGCAAGTCGTGCGATTCGATTCGTCTCGCCCAACATTTCTACCGAGATCGCAAGTCATGTGACTCATTCGTAAGCTCGAGTTTTCCCTTTCCCGTCGATCCGATTATTGCATCAAGGCAAAATCGTTTCGCTAGTCTCGGTCGTCCGACCAACTTATAACTTTCGTCCGACGTATCGTTCATCGATACGAGTCTCGCCTTATCGTTCCAACCGATTTTTGAAGAACACTTGCGTCAACATATCGCCATACAAATTTTCAATCGAGTCTCGGTACTCCCCCGTCCGTTGGGGACAAACCTTCCGCAATTCTCACAACGTGTCGATGAAATTTATCGCACAAGTGCTATACCATATACCACTCGGAATCGAGTCATTCATCGCCTACGTGGTATGGCATATACCACTCGGAATTCAAGCCATTTCCCTCGCGCTATACTTAGTGTAAACCAACGATCTCTTTCGACTCACGATTTCCGCAGTGATCGTACTTGATCACAACTGTAACTTTGATTCTATCAAATTCGACGTAACTCGGTCAATATTCTCGTTTGCCAACATAAGTTTGGTGTGCAACCGAACGATTCGTTCTATCGATTTACGATTTCAATTCTTTCCTTACGTTGCATCTCGTGCAACAGTTTATTTGATATGCGTTGCACTCCGTGCAACAAATTTTACCTTCGACACGCGTTGCACATCGTGCTACGATTTATTTCTGACACTTTTATTTCACTTTGTACAACGACTCATTTCCAATTTCCTTTGCACTTCGTGCAACGATTAATTTGATATGCGTTGTACCACGTGCAATGATTTTACTTTCCAATACGCGTTGCACATCGTACAACGATCATTTCCGACATTTACTGCACCTCATGCAATGAATTACTCTCGGCTTTCCAAGTCAATGCACAACCCGTTTTAACACATTCGGTATTGGCTTATCACTTCTCACTTTCATTTTAACGCATATACACATTAACTCGCTGCACTTCGTGCATCATTTTATCTCTCATTCAACATGTTATATTGCAACAACAACATCCCAAATCGTATTTCACAATTTGTTGTGCTTGCAGCAACTAACATTTTTACGGCTCGTTGCATTCAATGCAATATACCCTTCGCGACTTTCTTAGCAAACCTCATAAAATTTCCAAAACACATGCGGCAAAATTTCATGATTTATATTAGACTTATTGTATGGAACATCCAGTGCGGCATCGAGTAGAGTCAAGAGTGATATCAAGTGGTGGTGGGCAACTTTTTGAATTATAATGAAGCGAGCATCCAGAGGAAATTGAGCCTAGAGCTCTGATGCCAATTTGTCACGCCCCGACCCGGAATCACCCGAATCATCGTCCTCGCAGGGGGCGTAATGCTGCACGAGCCTGGAGTTGCGCTCGTGCAAGACAAGATGACAAGTTCTCAAATGGTTATCTTTTGATTCGATATTTAACAATGAAAGGAAACAGAGTATACGAAACGAATTCTCTTTATTGATATCCGAAACAGAGATTACAAAGGCTTTCGATAGCCTAACAATACATGCCAGATTGGCTACAACACTCAGGTTCTCTCTTGCCCATAAAGGATTTCACCATTCCATACATCATGCCTTCTATATCTCGGCCGCATCAATCCAGATGCGTAGTCCGAGCGTCAATGCGATAGCACGCTTCAATGCGCTTCGGCATTCCAAGCCTTAACACGTTCAAGCAATGCTTCGCCGCGAGCAATCCATTTCCTGCACCCTGCATGAAGCTGGTGGGGGATCAGTATGTTCGTCCTCGCATGTACTAAAGCAAAGATCATCTTTCCAAACCGACATTTTAATCTTTATGTTGAATCATGCAACTTAGCTTATGATCTTGCTATGTTCTCCTTAGGGTCAATTTCATGGCATATTCGAAAGCGTAAAGCATGTTATCATAGCAGCATGTTATCGAATTGAATAGGCAAGCAAACAAACAATCTCGTGTTTGATTCGTGACTTCTTACCAAGTCGACGCACTCGCCCTTGCACCGACGCAAGGTGAATACGCCGTATTCCTTCCCTGTCATGTTATATGTGCATCTCTAAGCAGGATCTCTATGCGGGACACATCTGCGCCGACACTTTCAACCCATCGTTCCTTAACTATATGAAGGTCGTGGGCATATCCGCGCCGGAATGGACTAAAGGAGTTTCTCTTTTATTTTTCCTTACTTTCTTTTCTCTCTCGAAATCGAATTGGGTAGCCCGGCGTTTCACGGGTTGGGTTGCTATCCCAACAACCGAAACTTACCGCGTGCCTACCATCATTTACGGCTTCTCCTATTTACGACCGAGTGCTAATCGGACTTCGCAAATGTGCGCCTATCAAAGATTATCATCCCTCCTAGGCCGAGCGGTCCCGGTGCCCCGGTGCGCCCATTCGGAGGGAACGTTCCGTGCACGGAAGATATCATCGCAATTATCTCAAGTCCTTTCCATTCTACCATGCAACGCACTATCATTCAAACAACCAAGCATAGCCTTGAGTCCAAGACTCAGACTTTTTCATCTCGCGTCTTTTTCGTTAACTTTCTGTGTCCTTACATTTCATACTTCATTTCAATGATTCAATGGCATCGTGCCTCAACTCAATGCTCGTCAACCGGACGACCCGAAGGTCTCGAACACCTTTCGAGGCACCATGTCATATCCGACAGTTCCGCCACATTCATGCCACAACTGTATTCTCTCGCAACGAAGCCATCTTTTATTATCCCGTGCACGTAGGCACGTTTCGACGTGTCACGTCCCGTATCCCAAATACAACGGTGACGTCAAAGAACACATCCCCAGGCTACGCGCCAAATTCGTGATTGTCGCCCGTAAATCAGCAGAATGGAAAAATACAAGAACAGATCACTTTCATAAGTACAACTTTAATTATATTTACATCAAGAGTATTTCTAAAGGTACAATAACTTTAAGTTTTAGTTACAACAAAATATTATACATCAGACTAACTATCGACTTTCGGTTGCCTTCTCCAGAAATTCTCGCAGATCGTCTATTCATCATCATCCAGGGGTATTGGATTTTCCGGAACGTCATCCTCACCTAGTAAACAATTACTATGTCGTTTAGAAATGACAAGCAAGTCCTCGGTCAAGAAAGGTAAATAAATGATAGAAATAATAAATGAGAGTAAATAATAAATGATATGTGTTGAATATTTGGAGATTAGTTTTACTTTCATGAGAGTAAATTGCATATCTCAATATTAATTGCCCTTACTTATTACATAACACTAAATATGCATAATAACGTATGAAAATGCAATTTTGAGAACAACCCTTCCGAATATTCTCCTAATCAGCTTTTTCCGACAACAATCCCGTATACCTGGGATCAGGTTATGACTTGGTGGCGCGGTGCTTAGAATCCGGCCCTGCCTCTCTTGGGCTTAAATGTACTGAGTCTCTCTTGAACCCAGAAAATCACCAAATCGATGTTACTGTCGAAGAGGTGCAATTATTGGATGGCACAGAACTAAATCCGGCCCTGCCTCTCATGGGCTAAGTGGATGGCTCAGATTATTAAAATCCGACCCTGCCTCTCATGGGCTAAGTGAGCTAAGCCTCACATACTCAATTCGTATGGCCCTACGAATGAGCTAGTGTACTGATCAGTCTTTGGTTATTATGTTGTGGAGCTGTAAGGATGATATTCAGGTTGTTCTCCCCTCCCAATGCTTCCTATCTAAGTTTTATGATTTCTAAGTGTTACAATTACAATCACAAATAAGGAATTTATCTATCTAAAAGGCTAAAATGCATTTTGTAAGATGTCCAATTGAATGATATTTAGAAATCAACTTTTCCGAAATAGTATTTGGATTTAAACTACCAAGTGGAATATAAGGAGTTTAATTCAACTTATGATACGTGTCTTATACATATCCTAAATATTCTCTAAAGCTTATAAAATCATCCAAATTTCTTGGAATGGTTGAGAATTACTCTATCTTTTGAAATTTCCGAAAATTTCGGCAGAGTCTCCTTTGTATTTGGAGACCCCGAAATTTTACAAGAGATATGATAAAAATATAATTAAAATCCGGGCTCGCCGACCCCTTCGGTGGAGCAACCCTCAACACCGAAAACCACGCAGTTAAAAATTCGGATTCGCCGACCCCTTCGGTGGAGCAACTCTCAACACCGGAAACCATAAAATAAAGTGAAAGTGTAGTTTGAAAGCTTGTTACCTTGGCAAGCAATTTAAATAATTAAGCAAGTTTTCCTGATTATCGCAGCTTGCTAAATTATCAAAATAGAATTGTTAGTAACACAAATCATATCAAAACTTGCTACCAAGTGTCAAGACTTAAAAATTTACAATTTTATACTCTTTGTGACATTGGTTTGGGATAAAAAAATTTAAAGAATTGAAATTTTGTTAGATATAAGGTACCTTGATATATGGGCATTTGTAAAACTGAAATAATCATGTCAATGTATGCCATTTGGGTATATTTTATAAAGTGGACAGAATTGTTATAATAACAATTTAAATCTAAATTTTTCATCTAACATATACTTAATAAATATACTCGTATTTAAGCCTTTTGTTATGCAGAGGAAGTTTAAGATTAGAAACCTTCAAGTGTATGATCAATCTATCATATAAGGACTTAAAAATACTTATTTCGATTATATAATGAAAACAAATCTATTAAATATGGATATTTTATGTTGAGGACAGATTTGACATAATTGAAGGGGAATTTTGCTCAAAACTCTAATTCGCAAATTTTCCTTTAAGCGTAACGATTGAGCCCCTAAGTTATGTCAAAATTTGTAAGTGTCCATGTATGGTGTCTCAATTTCTTACTTGCCAAGTGTCCTTTGTATTTATTTATATATATATATATATATTTGTATATAATGTTCATATATATATATACATATTTGCATTGATATAGTGTTGTGTCCTAGTAACATGATATTCTACACGATTATTCAAGTATCCAAATTATATACATCCATGAGGTTAAAGTATGTGAACAAGTGTTTAATTTATAACAAGGTTACTAATGGATTTGAAAATTTTATATATATAGCAACCCTAAAATTTGATGTCAAGTACTTTATATGTGTCGAGTGTACAAATTATTCTAGTTTTGCCTAGGAAATGATAAGATGCCTCGATTATTGGTATTATTTAAATTTGGACAGAATTATATATGTTAAAAAAAATATAAATATCAGTACCTAGTTAACTTTGGAGTAAACTAGACCGAATATTTCAATTTCATGTATGATTGGTATCCAAAATCTAAATCTACACATGGATTAAGAATGTGATGGGCTGAAAATGAAGGCATGCAATTGGATAGAAGGGTTGGTAATAATAAAATAATAATACAAGTTCATTTAAAATTAATATTGCCACACATATATCTCTTATTGATTTAGCCCCTAAATTCATACCATACTCTCTTTGTTTTTCATGTAAATTTTAATTTGATCAAAAAAAAAATTCAGAATAGGTTCCTAATATCAACAAGAACTCATTGTGAGATAAACCAAGTAATTAAGAGAGAATGAGGACTTGCATATTGAAGTTTGATAGAATTTTGATGATAATGGATCATACTTATGATGTTCAAGACATGAGAATGGAAAAGAAAATATAATTTCGGATAGGCATTTTGACAAACAACTTATAGACATGAACAAAATTGAAGTTCAAGGAGAGGAACTTGCCTTTCTTGAAGAAGACCTAGGTTTCCCTCAAATTTCCTAATTGAATCCAACAATAGTTTTCAAAATATATTTTTGTTAATAAAAACCCTAACCTAGGTTTAAAATATGGAAAGGGATTTGAGAAGAAGAAAGGGAATTTTTACCTAGGTTTTTGATTTTGGAAGGGAAGAAGGAGATGAGTGGTGCTGGAGGCGGCGGAGGTGGCCGGCGTCGGGCGCGGGTGGCCGGCGGTGTGCTCGGGCGGCGGCAGCGGGTCCGGGCGGAGGCGACGGGTCCGGGCGGAGGGGCAGCGGCAGTAGCTTAGCAGCAGTAGCAGCAATGGTAGGAGCAGTAGTAGTAGTAGATAAAAATGGAGGGAGGTGGAAGATGAAGAGTGGAAGAAGAAGATAGGGGAAGAGTGTGGTCGGGTGTGTGGGTGTGCTGGAGAGTGGTGTGTGTGAGAAGAAAATAAATATAGGAGAAGAGGGGTGAGGTGTTTAATGGAGAGTGTTGCTCTTCATGAAAGAGAACCAAGTGGCATTTTGTAATGCCACATGTCTTCCTTACATGACACCTCATGGTGAGAAAAAAAAATTTGAAATTACAAAATTTATCTAGGGGTCCAATGTAAAGTTTTATATTTTAAATAGAAAATATTATGATTATGATTATCATTATATATAATTAATTAAATAAAAAAAAATTAGATTTTGAGAACAACCCTTCCGAATATTCTCCTAATCAACTTTTTCCGACAACAATCCCGTATACCTGGGATCAGGTTATGACTTGGTGGCGCGGTGCTTAGAATCCGGCCCTGCCTCTCTTGGGCTTAAATGTACTGAGTCTCTCTTGAACCTAGAAAATTACCAAATCGATGTTACTGTCGAAGAGGTGCAATTGTTGGATGGCACAGAACTAAATCCGGCCCTGCCTCTCATGGGCTAAGTGGATGGCTCAGATTATTAAAATCCGGCCCTACCTCTCATGGGCTAAGTGAGCTAAGCCTCACATACTCAATTCGTATGGCCCTACGAATGAACTAATGTACTGATCAGTCTTTGGTTATTATGTTGTGGAGCTGTAAGGATGATATTCAGGTTGTTCTCCCCTCCCAATGCTTCCTATCTAAGTTTTATGATTTTTAAGTGTTACAATTACAATCAAAAATAAGAAATTTATCTATCTAAAAGGCTAAAATGCATTTTGTAAGATGTCCAATTGAATGATATTTAGAAATCAACTTTTCCGAAATAGTATTTGGATTTAAACTACCAAGTGGAATATAAGGAGTTTAATTCAACTTATGATACGTGTCTTATACATATCCTAAATATTCTCTAAAGCTTATAAAATCATCCAAATTTCTTGGAATGGTTGAGAATTACTCTATCTCTTGAAATTTCCGAAAATTTTGGCAGAGTCTCCTTTGTATTTGGAGACCCCAAAATTTTACAAGAGATATGATAAAAATATAATTAAAATCCGGGCTCGCCGACCCCTTCGGTGGAGCAACCCTCAACACCGGAAACCACGCAGTTAAAAATTCGGGTTCGCCGACCCCTTCGGTGGAGCAACTCTCAACACCGAAAACCATAAAATAAAGTGAAAGTGTAGTTTGAAAGCTTATTACCTTGGCAAGCAATTTAAATAATTAAGCAAGTTTTCCTGATTATCGTAGCTTGCTAAATTATCAAAATAGAATTGTTAGTAACACAAATCATATCAAAACTTGCTACCAAGTGTCAAGACTTAAAAGTTTACAATTTTATACTCTTTGTGACATTGGTTTGGGATAAAAAAATTTAAAGAATTGAAATTTTGTTAGATATAAGGTACCTTGATATATGGGCATTTGTAAAACTGAAATAATCATGTCAATGTATGCCATTTGGGTATATTTTATAAAGTGGACAGAATTGTTATAATAACAATTTAAATCTAAATTTTTCATCTAACATATACTTAATAAATATACTCGTGTTTAAGCCTTTTGTTATGCAGAGGAAGTTTAAGATTAGAAACCTTCAAGTGTATGATCAATCTATCATATAAGGACTTAAAAATACTTATTTCGATTATATAATGAAAACAAATCTATTAAATATGGATATTTTATGTTGAGGACAGATTTGACATAATTGAAGGGGAATTTTGGTCAAAACTCTCATTCGCAAATTTTTCTTTAAGCGTAACGATTGAGCCCCTAAGTTATGTCAAAATTTGTAAGTGTCCTACAGCAGAAGGAGTATGGGAAAATTTACAAGTACAATCCTCCTTAGTAGATAGAATCAAGGAAGCCCAACAAGGTGATGCAAAACTTCAGAAAATTTGGAAACAAACAGAAGAAGGGCTCCAGACCGGGATAAGGAAGCATCCAGACGGATCATTAAGATTCGGAGATAGATTGTGCGTACCCGGTGGAAAATTGCGGGCAGAAGTTATGTCAGAAGCTCATAACTCGCAATATTCTATTCACCCGGGCAGTACTAAGATGTACCAGGATTTGAGACAAAATTTCTGGTGGCATGGCATAAAAAGAGAAATTGCTAGGTTTGTGTCTAAATGCCTCGTCTGTCAACAAGTGAAAGCGGAACACCAGAGGACAGCAGGACTTCTTCAGCCTTTGCCCATACCAGAATGGAAATGGGAGCATCTCACAATGGATTTTGTGACAGGACTACCCAAGACCCAAAAGGGTAATAATGGTATCTGGGTTATCGTAGATAGGCTTACTAAAACGGCTCGATTCCTACCTTTTCGAGTTGGACAGTCAACAGAAACACTGGCAGAAATGTATATGAAACAGATTGTCAGCCAACACGGAGTACCAGTAAGTATAGTGTCAGATAGAGACACAAGGTTTACCTCACATTTCTGGAAAATTCTACAGGAAAATCTTGGTACTCGGCTAAAGTTCAGCTCTGCTTACCATCCTCAAACAGATGGTCAGTCCGAACGGACAATTCAAACTTTGGAAGACATGCTATAAGGGCCTGCACACTAGATTTTGGAGGATCATGGGATGACCACCTACATTTAGTAGAATTCTCTTATAACAACAGTTACCATGATAGTATCAAAGTTGCACCTTTTGAAGCCTTGTATGGAAGAAAATGCAGATCTCCAGTATGTTGGACAGATGTAGGAGAGAGACAATTGCTAGGTCCAAAACTGGTGACACAGACAGTAGATAAGGTCAAAGCAATAAGAAGCCACCTGCAAGCTGCCCAAGATAGACAAAAGATGTGGGCTGACAAACATCGAAGGATGTTGGAGTTTCAACCCGGTGATCATGTGTTCTTGAAGATTTCACCAACAAAAGGAACAATTAGATTCGATACACGAGGGAAACTGAGTCCGAGATATATTGGGCCATTTGATGTACTAGAAAGAATTGGGAGAGTATCTTACAAACTAGCTCTTCCACCAACCCTGGAAGGAGTACATGATGTGTTCCATGTATCTCAACTCAGAAGATATGTATCGGATCCGAGTCATGTATTGAATCATTCAAAGATCACTGTTGGTCCAACTCTACGGATAGAGCAGAAACCTGTTGGAATCTTGAATCGAAGAGATAAGATTCTTCGAAATCGGGTCATTCCGTTAGTTCGAGTCGCTTGGAGTAAGGATTCTCCTGGAGATTCAACCTGGAAAAAAGAAGAAGATATGCGGAGGCAATATCCGTATCTATTCGCTGGGACAGGTAGTAATCACATTGTTATAGTAGTTATTTCAATTCCGAGGACGGAATTTTTCTAAGGAGGGTAGACATGTTATGCTCTAATTATTTTTTTATTTAATTAATTATATATAATGATAATCATAATCATAATATTTTCTATTTAAAATATAAAACTTTACATTGGACCCCTAGAAAAATTTTGTAATTTCAAAATTTTTTTTTCTCACCAACTCAAATGGTGAGGTGTCATGTAAGGAAAACATGTGGCATTACAAAATGCCACTTGGTTCTCTTTCATGAAGAGCAACACTCTCTATTAAACACCTCACCCCTCTTCTCCTATATTTATTTTCTTCTCACACACACCACTCTCCAGCACACCCGACCACACTCTTCCCCCTTCTTCTTCTTCCACTCTTCATCTTCTTCCTCCCTCCATCTTCATCTACTACTACTACTACTGCTCCTACCATTGCTACTACTGCTGCTAAGCTACTGCCGCTGCCCCTCCGCCCGGACCCGTCGCCTCCGCCCGGACCCGCTGCCGCCGTCCGAGCACACCGCCGGCCACCCGCGCCCGACGCCGGCCACCTCCGCCACCTCCAGCACCACTCATCTCCTTCTTCCCTTCCAAAATCAAAAACCTAGGTAAAATTCCCTTTCTTCTTCTCAAATCCCTTTCCATATTTTAAACCTAGGTTAGGGTTTTTACTAACAAAAATATATTTTGAAAACTATTGTTGGATTCAATTAGGAAATTTGAGGGAAACCTAGGTCTTCTTCAAGAAAGGCAAGTTCCTCTCCTTGAACTTCAATTTTGTTCATGTCTATAAGTTGTTTGTCAAAATGCCTATCCGAAATTATATTTTCTTTTCCATTCTCATGTCTTGAACATCATAAGTATGATCCATTATCATCAAAATTCTATCAAACTTCAATATGCAAGTCCTCATTCTCTCTTAATTACTTGGTTTATCTCACAATGAGTTCTTGTTGATATTAGGAACCTATTCTGAATTTTTTTTTGATCAAATTAAAATTTACATGAAAAACAAAGAGAGTATGGTATGAATTTAGGGGCTAAATCAATAAGAGATATATGTGTGGCAATATTAATTTTAAATGAACTTGTATTATTATTTTATTATTACCAACCCTTCTATCCAATTGCATGCCTACATTTTCAGCCCATCACATTCTTAATCCATGTGTAGATTTAGATTTTGGATACCAATCATACATGAAATTGAAATATTCGGTCTAGTTTACTCCAAAGTTAACTAGGTACTGATATTTATATTTTTTTTAACATATATAATTCTGTCCAAATTTAAATAATACCAATAATCGAGGCATCTTATCATTTCCTAGGCAAAACTAGAATAATTTGTACACTCGACACATATAAAGTACTTGACATCAAATTTTAGGGTTGCTATATATATATTTTTCAAATCCATTAGTAACCTTGTTATAAATTAAACACTTGTTCACATACTTTAACCTCATGGATGTATATAATTTGGATACTTGAATAATCGTGTAGAATATCATGTTACTAGGACACAACACTATATCAATGCAAATATATATATATATATATATATGAACATTATATACAAATATATATATATATATATATATATATATATATATATAAATAAATACAAAGGACACTTGGCAAGTAAGAAATTGAGACACCATACATGGACACTTACAAATTTTGACATAACTTAGGGGCTCAATCGTTACGCTTAAAGGAAAATTTGCGAATGAGAGTTTTGAGCAAAATTCCCCTTCAATTATGTCAAATCTGTCCTCAACATAAAATATCCATATTTAATAGATTTGTTTTCATATATATTCGAAATAAGTATTTTTAAGTCCTTATATGATAGATTGATCATACACTTGAAGGTTTCTAATCTTAAACTTCCTCTGCATAACAAAAGGCTTAAATACGAGTATATTTATTAAGTATATGTTAGATGAAAATTTTAGATTTAAACTGTTATTATAACAATTCTGTCCACTTTATAAAATATACCCAAATGGCATACATTGACATGATTATTTCAGTTTTACAAATGCCCATATATCAAGGTACCTTATATCTAACAAAATTTCAATTCTTTAAATTTTTTTTATCCCAAACCAATGTCACAAAGAGTATAAAATTGTAAATTTTTAAGTCTTGACACTTGGTAGCAAGTTTTGATATGACTTGTGTTACTAACAATTCTATTTTAATAATTTAGCAAGCTGCGATAATCAGGAAAACTTGCTTAATTATTTAAATTGCTTGCCAAGGTAATAAGCTTTCAAACTACACTTTCACTTTATTTTATTGTTTCCGGTGTTGAGAGTTGCTCCACCGAAGGGGTCGGCGAACCCGAATTTTTAACTGCATGGTTTCCGGTGTTGAGGGTTGCTCCACCGAAGGGGTCGGCGAGCCCGGATTTTAATTATATTTTTATCATATCTCTTGTAAAATTTTGGGGTCTCCAAATACAAAGGAGACTGCCGAAATTTTCGGAAATTTCAAGAGATAGAGTAATTCTCAACCATTCCAAGAAATTTGGATGATTTTATAAGCTTTAGAGAATATTTAGGATATGTATAAGACACGTATCATAAGTTGAATTAAACTCCTTATATTCCACTTGGTAGTTTAAATCCAAATACTATTTCGGAAAAGTTGATTTCTAAATATCATTCAATTGGACATCTTACAAAATGCATTTTAGCCTTTTAGATAGATAAATTCCTTATTTGTGATTGTAATTGTAACACTTGGAAATCATAAAACTTAGATAGGAAGCATTGGGAGGGGAGAACAACCTGAATATCATCCTTACAGCTCCACAATATAATAACCAAAGACTGATCAGTACACTAGCTCATTCGTAGGGCCATACGAATTGAGTATGTGAGGCTTATCTCACTTAGCCCATGAGAGGCAGGGCCGGATTTTAATAATCTGAGCCATCCACTTAGCCCATGAGAGGCAGGGCCGGATTTAGTTCTGTGCCATCCAACAATTGCACCTCTTCGACAGTAACATCGATTTGGTAATTTTTTGGGTTCAAGAGAGACTCAGTACATTTAAGCCCAAGAGAGGCAGGGCCGAATTCTAAGCACCGCGCCACCAAGTCATAACCTGATCCCAGGTATACGGGATTGTTGTCGGAAAAAGCTGATTTGGAGAATATTCGGAAGGGTTGTTCTCAAAATTGTATTTTTATACGTTATTATGCATATTTAGTATTATGTAATAAGTAAGGGCAATTAATATTGAGATATGCAATTTACTCTCATGAAAGTAAAACTAATCTCCAAATATTCAACACATATCATTTATTATTTACTTTCATTTATTATTTCTATCATTTATTTACCTTCCTTGACCGAGGACTTGCTTGTCGTTTCTAAACGACCTAGTAATTGTTCACTAGGTGAGGACGACGTTCCGGAAAATCCAATACCCCTGGATGATGATGAATAGACGATCTGCGAAAATTTCTGGAGAAGGCAATCGAAAGTCGATAGTTAGTCTGATGTATAACATTTTGTTGTAATTAAAACTTAAAGTTATTGTACCTTTAGAAATACTCTTGATGTAAATATAATTAAAGTTGTACTTATGAAAGTGATCTGTTCTTGTATTTTTCCATTTTGCTGATTTACGGGCGACAATCGCAAATTTGGCGCGTAGCCTAGGGATGTGTTCTTCGACGTCACCGTTGTATTTGGGATATGGGACGTGACACGTCTTTTTGACCGTATTTCCCTGTTCTATAACTTAGCATTCAATGTTCGGGGCTTGCGCGCTAGGGCGCTCGCCTATTGTCTTCCAATGTTCTAGCCGTCTAACTCGTGCAGCAAAGGCACGGTATGGTTCATGCACTAAGGCACTTGCCGATTACAGTTATCCCATGTTCTTGCGGCTTGCGCACCGAGGCGCTCGCCTTAGCGATATCTAATGTCCCATAACGACTCGTGCATATTGATGCACGTTTCATTTCAATTGTTCTAACTTAGTGTTCGACTCACACTATGATTTATCTCCGATCGGACCACGCCCGTGGCGTCGATAGGTTAACTTTTAGCATACAAAGATATATTTGACTTATCGAATGAAGGAGTAAAAAGACGTCAATCCTCCCACCTTGAGTCGATACGCCTTCGTCATTTCGTCGAACCAATGCGGCTCGATTCCCTATATTGTTGCACGGCCACTCCCCTGACTTAGCCATTCGAGCACTTCGTGCTTCGTTGAGTTATACGCCCAATTCGCCTTAGCATGCCCAAGTCTTAGCCCGTCGCAAGGCGACGATTTAATTTCGCGGACCCCTTACTAAATATTATAAAAGATCGACCTCTAATATTTTTCCGTCAAAGTATAACCTGCACACGAAACCAACTAAAATCAATACTTGCATCGATTTGGACTTGCGCCTTGGTCGATTCGATTTCTTAGAATCTTCGAGCCGATTCAACGCACTCATCCTTCGGGGCAACGCGGCGCTTCGCATCGATTCACTCGATGCATTCTTTGGGACAAGGCAACTCTTCGCATCGACTTAGTTTGATGCATTCCTCGGGGACAACTCAACACTTTGTATCGATTCACATCGATACGTAATCGGGTCAACGCAACTCTTCGAGTCAACGACTCAGCATAATGCACCGTACGGAGCGGGGAATTACAGCAGCCCCGCGTGCGCCAGCGTACCCCTCCCACCCCCCGCCGCCCTCCTGTCACTCCCCAGAACCAGAATACTGGAGAGCGGGGGAATGATTCAGCCAACTACGTATTACGGGTAGATGTATACCGTATAATACGATTAATGTTGTCTAATAAGACGAGGGGGTACATACTACATAAAAGTCTCACTATGGTCACTTCACATCTATTGTCTCAATCATTCAAACACAAAACAGAAATAGAGAACATGTAAGATAAAGCACTAAGGCGTCCCAAACGCTCAGTCAAAATGTTCTTGATATCTGGCTTTAGAAAACATAGCCAGATGACGAAACAAGGTATACACAATTGTTATCAGCTGCAGCCTGACTTAGTTACAATTATGTAAAAGTAAGTACAAGATGATCCGACTAACATGTCGGTGCCAAACGACAAAATATAAAGTAAGTAACAAAACGAGCGGGGAAGTAAGGAACCCATTCGAGTCCTCCTGCGATCATTCCTCTAGTATTGACCATCTTGGATGTGGAAGTAAGCTGAGTCCTCGGGAACCGGTTCTAAATCTGGCCATGCAAAACCAGAGAGGTTAGACCTCTAATAGCAAGTACCGCAAGAAAGCACGATATGAGGAATTAAAACCAGTAATAAGAGAATATGATAAGTAGATCTCTGCTTGCCACTGGGATTCACATAACATCACGACACTTCGAACCAACCTCCCAACCAAACAAGGACAGAAGTTGGCCCGTCATGCTCTGACATTTTGATCATCTCAGTTAGGTAACAGAGTAGGTACAACACACAAATAAATCAATTTAAACGGTCATGCAACTACTACGGCTTGCTATTGTGAGTTCCAAGTTATCCTGGAATTATGCAATAAAGGATTCCTCAGTTCTTACTATGTACAAGCAAGGCTAGTCTATCCAATCAATCAATTACGCCAATCATGTATTTAGACGAGTCTCGGCGGGACGCGCGTCGTTAATATACAATTTACAATAAATAATATGAGCAGATACCACTCCCTGCCCGTGTGGCAGGTTTGCAGTATCTGTGGGAACCAGCCGGCCTGTCGGGCACTTAATAGTCCCAAAGAGGGCTGCCATGTAAGAACTCGGGAATCCGTTCTCTCCATACAATCATCATTTTATTTAACTTAATAGCCTCTATGTTGAGTGAAATCCTATGTCGTGGATCATAGTCATTCAGAATGAGTACTTTTGTACGGGGTACGATATGCACATCTCTAAAACGATACCCGTACGGTTAGGTTGTAGGTCTTACATAGCGTAATGCAACAATCAAAACTAGCCACGGAATAATCATGCCTTGACCATAAAGTACACATGCTGCTTTTGTAAAATAGATAAAGAAATAAATTGAAGCCTGCATATGCCTGTATGCCAATATTTGGGATCGGCCAATCGATTACAATAGTTCATAATTAATATGAACGTGTCTCATTCATTCAATTCAATAAGACGACTAGCCAGTCTCTTAGTTTCAACTAGGAACGCATGATCAATTATTAGTTAAGGTCATAATCAATATCAATTAATGTTAATTCGGGACAAGAATTAGTCAAAAGGCCCGAGAAATTATAGAAGTTCATGCAGCATGTGCCCGAAAACAGCATGTGCCAGGAAACAGCATGCGCCAGAAATAGCATGCGCCAGAAACAGCATGCGCCAGGAAACAGCATACGCCAGAAACAGCATGCGCCAAAAAACAGCATGCGCCAGGAAACAGCATGCGCCAGAAACAGCATGCGCCAGGAAACAGCATGCGCCAGAAACAGCATGCGCCAGGAAACAGCATGCGCCAGAAACAGCATGCGCCAGAAATAGCATGCGCCATGAAACAATATGTGCCAGAAACAGCATGTACTGCTCATCTTCTACAATCAGCCTCTAATGGCCATAAAAATCCATGAACCAAAAAGACCATAAATCACTCAAAATAAGTCAAAATCAGGACTTCCAATAGTCAAAATTGGGTAGAATCAAATTTTCTACAACATGGAATCATCAAAACTTGAAAAATAACTAAGTTACTAGATCAAAAACTAAAAATTTCGAAAATGAATTAAACATAGATCTACATGAAATGAGCCATGGGAATTGAAAATGCTAAGTACTAAAGTATCTAAGAATCTTGAGAGGAAGACAATGGAACAACAAAAATAGGAATCCATCAAGAAGCAAGTTGGCACTTTCCTAGCCTTCCTAGGTTGGTGGGGGAGTTATGAGGAAGAAGAAGAGAAATGAGAGGAAATAATGAAGAGAGAGAAAAGGGATGAGGCTTTAAATGAAGGAGTGGTGGTAGGTGGAGAGTTGGGTTCATGTTGAACCAACATAATTAAAACAATCCAAGCCGAACCCAAAACAAAGCTAAAGCAGAGTATAAAAGCAGAAAGTAAAATACAGAAATAATATTGCAAAAAATTAATTAACATGAGATTAAAGGAATTTAAATACAGAATAATACATGATAAATATTAAATAAATATATTCTTGCAGTACATGTATTTAGAATACGTATTCCGGGAACGGGAAGTGACACCTCCCACCCCCCACCTCCCCCGCCGTCCCCCAGCCCCCGACGCACCCGCCGCCCCCGCAGTCTCCGCCACCCCCGCAGCCCCCGACGCACTCGGCCCGCTGCACCCACGACCACTGTGAGAGAGAGAGGGGATTACCTTTGGGAGAGAGAGAGGAGAGGTCGCCGATCACCGCCGCAGGAGAGAGAGAGGAGAGAGAGGTCGCCGACCGCCGCAGGAGAGAGAGAGAGGAGAGGGAGGTCGCCGACCGCCGCGGAAGAGAGAGAGAGGAGAGAGAGTAAAATTTAGGGGGAATGAAAAGTTTCTCCCGTCGTTTCAATTTAAGTTTGGGTTGTATATTTAGCGACGAACTCGCGTCAGATTTTATCCGTCGCTAGTCCGTCGCTCTTTTTGATACTTGCCGACGGAATATCCGTCGCTACGTAGTCGAAGAATTGTCCCACCACCTCTCCCAATAATTTCTGCCAAATAATTGACTGCATAGCGACGGCTGCTTATCCGTCGCTATATCTCTGACGCCCTAGCGACGGATGAGCGACCTTTTTCCCCTTTAAAATAAAATAAAAATGTATCGGCTTGTCGTCGGTACTCCGTCGACTATTTGCCGCAAATCCGTCGCTAACGCCGACGAAAATTATCTGTCATACTCTTATATTACTATTATTATTATTATTATTATTATTATTATTATTTGCTTTAAAAATATATTAATAATCATTAAATGAAGAAGATTGGAGAATGAGAGGTGTCCCCCATGTATTTAATAGGGGGGATACCTCACCATCTCACCCCTCTATATAATCTCCCCCCCCCCAATACTCAAACACACACCCCCCAAAATCCCACCAGCAGCAGCACATAACCCCCCCCCCCCATTTTCCCTATATAAACACACACACACACTACAAAGAGAAAGGAAAAGGAAAAAAACAAAAAACAAAACACTCACACCCGACCCCCCTCCCGACCCCAGGTGCTGCCGCTGCCCCGCTGCCGCCCGCCGTCCGCCGGCTGCCGCCTGCCGCCGCCGCTGCCAGCCGCCGGCCGCCCCTCCCGGCCACCTCCACTTCATCTTCCACTCCATCTTCTTCTTCATCCTTTTCTCCATCAATTCCAAAGAGAGGAAACCTAGGTAAACTTCTTCTCCTTTCCCCAATCTCTATTTTTTCCAACTAGGTTAGAATACTAACAAATTGTTATTTTGCTATTGGGATTCAATTAGGGCTTGTGGAGAAGTCTAGGGCATTCCCAATCCAAGGCAAGTCCTCCTCTCCTCCCCTTCTTCCCTAATCTTTTCCATCTAGAATTTAATAGGAATTATTATAAATCATGTTAGATTCCGAAATTTTGTTATAATTACACAAGTTTTGTCAAGTTTTGGTAATAATAGGAATTTAAAATTGTATCGATTAATCTTTTAAAATCTGAATATCATGCTACATATAAATTTCTTCTTCTCATAATATTTAGCTTGGAATAAAAGTTAAGGGAATATCCCTAATCATGGTTAATTAAATTCTGAAATTTTGATAACATTTAACCCAATTTGAGATATTTTAAAATGTTGCAACTTTGATTTTTGCAAATGTTTAATTTTTGATAGTCATGGACAAAAGTATTAAATATTTATTGTAACGTATCACGAACAAGTGACAAGTGGATAAACGTTGGACACAAATAGAGGAATCAATTTCGGACACGGATTTTGGACTTACAATTGTGGACATGAACTATTGAACTCTTCATGAACAAACAAACACATATGAACATATGGGACTCTCCAATGGTAAGTTGTCATAAACATTGAAACTGAACGACTGGACCGTACGCCAGGAAGGTAAAAATACAAGGACCCTATTTTCTCTACTCACTGCGTTTTTACTCAATTTTGTGTGTGTCCATAGTTAGAAATAATTCCCGTTTATTTTTCATTCTCCTGCTTCATGCATGTGTTACGGAAGAGTTTCATTTGGTTTAATTTTCGTTATACTATATATATATATATATATATATATATATATATATATATATATATATATATATATATATATATATATATATATATATATATATATACATATATATGTACATATATCTTTATATATATATATATAAAGATATATATATACACATACATATATATGTACATATATCTTTATATATATATATATATCTACACATACATATATATATATATATACTTATATATATATATACATACATATATATCTTTATATATATATATCTACACACACATATATATATATATATATATATATATATATATATATATATATATATATATATTAAAAATATATATATATATATATATATATATATATATATATATATATATATATATATATATATATACTTATATATATATACATACATATATATATCTTTATATATATATATATATATATATATATATATATATATATATATATATATATATATATATATATATATATATATATATATATATATATATATATATCTACATATATATATATATATATACATACATATATATATACCTGTACATATATAGTTATACATTAAAAAGTCTTGCATAATTGAATACATATTTGCTTTATTTGACAAACTGCAAAGCTATTAGCAAGCCGCGACCCGACAAATTGCCAAAAGAAAGGTAATCATTGCTTGCTCAGGTATAAATCTCCAGTTCTTTTGTTCTTCTATTTCTTGCGTGGTTCCGGTGTTGAGAGTTGCTCCACCGAAGGGGTCGGCGAGCCCAATTATTTACTTGCGTGGTTCCGGTGTTGAGAGTTGCTCCACCGAAGGGGTCGGCGAGCCCATATTTTACTTTCATTATATATATGTTTTCTTGTAAATTTTCGGGGCTCCAAAATACAAAGGAGACTGCCAAAATTTTTGAGAAATTTAGGAGATAGACAAATTTCCGACCTTCGGAAATTTCTTATCTAAGGAAGCATTTGGGAGGGGAGAACAACTGAATATCCCTAGATATTTCGTAACATAAATAACAAAAAGCTGATCAGTATTTCGTGAATCTTGTGAATCAGTACATCTAGTTGCGACTAGGGTGTACTAGCCCAAGGAAGGCTCGTGAATCAATACTACATTTATCTGACAGTAACATCAATAGATGTCTTTTTAGCCCAAGGGAGGCTCGGAAATCACAACCTGATCCCAGGTTAACGGGATTGTTCACGGGAAATATTTAGAGGATTATTCGGAGTATTGTTCTCAAATCTGCATTTCTTTTCAAATCTTACTCCAGAAATCAACGCTGTCTATTATAAATAGGCAGTGTCCCTAAATTGCTCAAGGGAAGCAATTCCTATTAAAAGCTCAAGGGAAGCTCGGAAATCTTATTATTCATGGAGTAGGACATTGATCTTCATTCCTGTTTTACTAAAGCATGTATATATATAGTAGTGCAATTTCGTATACCGTGTCTCTTCTTTAAAAAACTACATATTCATTATTTTGTCTAACTTTTACCGTTCTTGGCCGAGGACTTGCTCGTCGTTTTCTAAACGACCTAGTATTTGTTCACTAGGTGAAGAAGAAGAAGACGCCTCCGCCGAAGTGTCGCCGCACTACAACAAGTAATAACTGTCTGGACTACCCACAATTATGACCAGCAGTATCGTTGTCATTTTGCAAATCTATTTTTGTAATAATCTGTAATAGAATTGTTGGAAAAGTTCCCTGTAATATAGCTACACTAAATTTTAATACCATGGGAATTTCTTGTATTTTCCATTCTGCTGATGATTACGGGCGACAATCGCAAATTTCGGCGCGTAGCCTGGGGATGTGTTTATGACGTCACCCTTCCATCCGGAAAGCGGGACGTGACACGTCCTTTAAGTGGTGGCCCACGCAGGTCAGCAAGAATGGGAAATCTAGATAGAACATAGGTTCGGATAAAACGTAGGTTCTAGAATCGTAGGGAGCACTACGAGTCCCAATCACACTCTAGGAATCCCTGAGAAGGAAGTATCAATAGTAAATAGATGATTACCTCTTTTCTAACCAACTGTTTAATCCTGGTAAATGGATAGTGACTTAAGAAATTCTTAATGTAGATAATGTCCCGATTTGTACCCTTCGCGAGACTGAATAATGACAGTCATAGCATGGACGAGTATTATGCATTTGTGAAGAAGATGTGGAAAGTAGCGCCGAAGGGAATGATAGAAGCTTATGGAGTACACTACGAGATGAAATACCCAGTGGTGACAGATATCGTAGATGAAAGAAAGATATATTATAATACGGTACATTATTATGTACTAATCAAGGCAGAACCCTCCGAAGGTCCGGAGAATGAACGTAACGGTACACTAGAAGAATGGAAGCAAGCATACCCAGAGGCGAGAATCCTTAATATAAGACGCATATGGATTTAGACCCCTAGGATGATGATGATGTATAAATATAGCTATGTAAATATTAGATCCTTAATTATGTAAGGGATGTATGTGAATATAGGTAGTGAAATATGTAAAATAAGTATTAGAACCCCAATATGTAGGAGGATCATGAATGTATGAAATATAAGAATATATGTAGTAGGAACATGTTGTATAAATAAATATGCTTTTCCTATATTTTATTCCTGGTAAATATTTTCTTAAGAATATTATGAATGTAGGTATGGATCTATTTATGCCAAGTTTGGAATGGGACGGAAGTGATTACACCATATACTTATACCAGCGCTATGCCAGACTAATGTGGAACGCACCTGACTGGTACGATATCCATGTCTACCAAGTATTCTATGCAGTCATGCGTCCCATTGTCAGGGACATTGAAGACGGAGCCGAAGTATATCAGGAAAATACAACTTACTGCCTGCATGTCCGAGACCCAAACCGTATTTATATCGGACTACATGGATATGAGGGTACATTAGATGATTTTGAAAGACTCCATCCAGAAGTTGACATCCTCACTGAGGAAAGAATCCTCATCGAGGCCATAGAATAAGAAAAACCTAACCAACATATGTACAGTGAAGAAGGAATCTTTTTGTCTGCTGTGTGGTATTTTGAAATCGGCAGATGTGTATACAAGAAAGGATAGTTAAAGATAGATACTATGTCACATTTTGGGGAGGTGGAGTGACACAAGTAGATTAGATGAAAAGAATGTAAACAAATGTGAAGTTGAGAGTAGGAACCACATTTTGTAATACTCTCATTTTAATGAAATATATATGGCTCTGCTATACACCTTGTTATGAATGAATATTGTGAATATTCCCTGAGGAAATTGTGTCATTTATTTCAGGATATGGACAATCATACTCAATCAAACAATCCACCACCGCAAACATCAACGGAGCCAACCGTGGCTGACATGTTCCAATTGTTCCAGCGATTATTGGAATCCAATAATCAACAGGCCAATGCTGCCCATGCCACAAATACTACGATACTAGAACAAATGCAGAATTCAAATAATACCAAGGATAAAACCCTAAAAGAATTCAGGAATCTTAGGCCGCCCAAGTTTAAAGGGACTGAAAATGCGATGGAAGCAAGTCAATGGCTGAGAACCATTGAAGAAAGGCTGCCAAAGTTAAACCTGGGGACATGGTACCCGCAATCCGCATCCAGCTGGAGGACATAGCTGGATACTGGTGGAGTGCCGAGTACCCTGAAGATTCTGATGAGGACATGTCATGAACAGAATTTAAGAAGAAATTTGAAGACAGATTCTATCCCAAGTCAGCGCGGATAGAATTGGAAAGACAATTCAACTATCTAAAACAAAGGAGACGTACAGTTGATGAGTACGTTGCAGAATTTTCCCGGCTTAGTTGATTTGCCTCCAACATGATAGCAGATGAAGACACAAAGATATCCAGGTTCGTAGAAGGACTTGGGACCCAACTGAAAAGTAGGGTCGCCTCTTATAGGTGCCGAACATTTTCAGAGGCAACAGAAGCAGCTCGAGACCAAGAAAGGATACTAAAAGAAGAACAACCTTTCCGGTCTCCACAACCTAAGAGGACTTTTAAGGAGGGGGCATCCTCCAAGAATCATTGGCAGGGACCGCCTAAGCGTCCTCAGAATGGCAACCCAGACAGACCCGTTGTCTGTAATTACTGCCACAAACCGGGCCATAGAATAAATGTATATCGGAAGAGATTGGGAATTTGTTTGAAGTGTGGAGCAGGAAACCATCTAACAAATCAATGCCCTCAAATACCTGCAACTGGGGCAATCATACAAAGCTTCAATCAAGGATATCGACCTCCAGTTCAAGGAAACCAACCACGACCTATGATGCAGGCACCAATATCACAAGCAGGTATGGTTTATGGAAATCAGCACAGGCCGCCCTATGCACCTCAGGCATATCAATTTCAACAAGCACAACGGGCGGCTCAAACCCAAAATAATAACAAAAGGAGGAATAAGCAAGGACAAGCATTTGTGATGGGAGCCGATGATGCTAATATTCCTGGGGAAGCAATTTCAGGTACTATTTTAATTTCTGCATATCCAGCATCAGTATTATTTGATTCTGGGGCTACCCATTCATTTATATCATCTTCTTTTATATCACAACGTGAAATAGAGTCACAACCTCTGCCTAAATCACTAAAGGTCCTCACCGGTAATGGAGTAGTAGAAGTCAGTCGGGTCTGTAGTAGATGTCCTATAAAATTGGGTGGAGAAGCTTTTCGTACCCGGTTGCTCGTCTTCCCAACAAGCAACTATGATATAATATTGGGTATGGATTGGCTAACTGCAACATTAGCCAACATAGATTGCAGTCAGGGAAAAGTTTCCTTTCAACTCCCTGACGGAGAATTTTGTGAGTTTGTAAGGGACCAGAATGAATTCAATGCAGAAGAATTAGAGAAATTTGAACTACCAGTACTGCTGCAAGGAGTGGCAGAACAACCATTCCCAAGAGTAGTAGAAGAATTTAAGGACGTATTCCCAGAAGAATTGCCAGGGCTACCCCCAGATAGAGCGGTAGAATTCTCTATAGATTTAATACCTGGAGCTGCACCCATAGCCAAAAAGATATACCCAATGAACAAGGAGGAGCTGGCTGAGTTAAACAAACAAATAAAGAATTATTATCCAAGGGATTTATTCAGCCTAGCGCTTCGCCATGGGGTGCGCCGGTATTATTTATGAAAAAGAAGGATGGTACCCTACGCCTAGTAATTGATTATAGGGCTTTGAATGAGGTTACCATCAAGAACAAATATCCCTTACCTAGGATCGATCAATTGTTTGATCAGTTAGGAGAAGATGGGGTATTTTCAAAAATTGATTTGAGATCCGGATATCATCAAGTAAAGGTAAAAAGGGAAGATATTCCAAAGACTGCATTAGAACTCGGTATGGGCATTACGAATTCTTAGTTATGCCATTCGGGTTGACAAATGCACCAGCTATATTTATGGACCTGATGAATCGAGTATTTTATCAATATCTGGACAAATTTGTGATTGTATTCATTGATGACATTCTTATATACTCCAAAAGTGAAGAGGAGCATGAAAAACACTTGAGGATAGTGCTGCAAACTCTACAGGAAGAACAATTATATGCTAAACTTAGTAAATGTGAATTTTGGCTGGATCAAATGCCGTTTTTAGGGCATATTGTCAGTGGAGAAGGTATCTCGGTAGACCCAAAGAAAGTGGAAGCGGTTAAGTCTTGGCCGATACCTAAGTCTGTAGCGGAAATCAGAAGTTTCTTGGGGTTGGCTGGTTATTACCGAAGATTCGTAAAAAAATTTCAAGGATTGCAGAACCTTTAACCCGTCTTACCCGAAAAGAAGAAAAGTTTAACTGGACAGAGAAATGTCAAGCCGCATTTGACGAATTAAAGAAAAGATTAATTACAGCCCCAATACTGGCATTACCATCTGGTTCGGGTGGATATGAGATATATAGTGATGCATCAGGAAAGGGTCTAGGATGTGTACTGATGCAGCACGGAAGAGTCATAGCATATGCATCCAGACAATTAAAGGCACATGAAAGAAATTATCCAACTCATGATCTCGAACTTGCAGCAGTGGTGTTTGCACTCAAGTTATGGAGACACTATTTATACGGAGAAAGAATCAAAATCTACACCGATCACAAAAGCTTAAAGTATGTCTTCACACAAAAGGAGATCAATATGAGGCAAAGAAGATGGTTGGAGTTACTGAAGGATTTTGATACGGAGCTAACATATCATCCAGGCAAGGCTAATAAAGTGGCCGATGCCTTAAGTAGAAGACCTGAAGCTTTCTTTCTAAATGCACCCAAGGAAATCCTTGAGGATTTGAGGAAAATGGGAATTAAAGTAATATGCCCGATAACCGAAGGGATATGGCAAAACTTACAAATACAATCCTCCTTAATAGATAGAATTAAGGAAGCCCAACAAAGTGATCCAAAACTTCAGAAAATTTGGAAACAAACAGAAGCAGGGCTCCAGACCGGGATAAGGAAGCACCCGGACGGATCGCTAAGATTCGGAGATCGGTTATGTGTGCCCAGTGGAGATTTAAGAACGGAGGTCATGACAGAAGCCCATAACTCACAATATTCTATTCATCCGGGCAGTACTAAAATGTATAAAGATTTGAAACAGACATTTTGGTGGCACGGAATGAAGAGAGAAGTCGCCAGATTCGTATCCAGATGTCTCGTCTGTCAACAAGTGAAAGCAGAGCATCAAAGAACAGCAGGACTTCTTCAGCCGTTGCCCATACCAGAATGGAAGTGGGAGCATCTCACGATGGATTTTGTGACAGGACTGCCTAGGACCCAAAGGGGTAATAATGCTATTTGGGTCATTGTGGATAGACTTACGAAGTCCGCTCGTTTCTTTCTTTTCGAGTTGGACAGTCAACAGAGGTACTGGCAGAAACATACATGAAACAGATTGTCAGTCAGCATGGAGTACCAGTGAGTATAGTATCAGATAGAGATACCCGGTTTACTTCACACTTCTGGAAAAGCCTGCAAGAAAACCTTGGCACTCAATTGAAATTTAGCTCCGCCTACCACCCCCAAACGGACGGCCAGTCTGAAAGAACCATTCAGACACTAGAAGACATGTTGAGAGCTTGTACTTTAGATTTTGGAGGAGCATGGGATGATCATCTACATCTGGTGGAATTTTCATATAACAACAGTTATCACGATAGTATCAAAATGGCCCCTTTTGAAGCACTATATGGTAGAAAATGCAGATCGCCGGTATATTGGACCGACGTAGGAGAAAGACAATTGTTAGGGCCAGAACTGGTGACGCAAACTGTGGACATAGTCAAGATAATAAGAAGTCACTTGCAAGCAGCCCAGGATAGACAGAAGATGTGGGCTGATAAGCACCGAAGAATACTGGAATTTCAACCTGGAGATCATGTTTTTCTGAAGATTTCACCAACCAAAGGAACCATCAGATTCGGGACCAGAGGAAAACTGAGTCCGAGATACATTGGACCCTTCGACATATTGGAGAAAGTAGGGAATGTATCATATCGGCTTGCTTTACCCCCAACACTAGAGGGAGTCCACAATGTATTCCATGTTTCCCAATTACGAAGATATGTGTCTGATCCGAGCCATATACTCGACCATTCAGAAATCACCGTTGGACCTACACTACGGATCGAACAGAAACCTGTTGGGATCTTGGATCGAAGAGAGAAGGTACTCCGTAATCGGATCATTCCATTAGTACGAGTCGCATGGAGCAAGGATTCGCCTGGAGATTCAACTTGGGAGAAGGAAGAAGATATGCGAAGGCAATATTCGTATCTATTCCCTAAACCAGGTTAGCAATCAATCATTGTACTAGTTATTTCCAATTTCGAGGACGGAATTTTTCTAAGGGAAGTAGACTTGTCATACAATTATATTACTATTATTATTATTATTATTATTATTATTATTATTTGCTTCAAAAATATATTAATAATCATTAAATGAAGAAGATTGGAGAAGGAGAGGTGTCCCCCATGTATTTAATGGGGGGGACACCTCACCATCTCACCCCTCTATATAATCTCCCCCCCCCCCAACACTCAAACACACACCCCCCAAAATCCCACCACCAGCAGCACATAACCCCCCCTTTTTCCCTATATAAACACACACACACACACTACAAAGAGAAAGGAAAAGGAAAAAAAAAAACAAAACACTCACACCCGACCCCCCTCCCGACCCCAGCTGCTGCCGCTGCCCCCGCTGCCGCCCGCCGTCCGCCGCCGCTGCCAACCGCCGGCCGCCCCTTCCGGCCACCTCCACTTCATCTTCCACTCCATCTTCTTCTTCATCCTTTTCTCCATCAATTCCAAAGAGAGGAAACCTAGGTAAACTTCTTCTCCTTTCCCCAATCTCTATTTTTTCCAACTAGGTTAGAATACTAACAAAATTGTTATTTTGCTATTGGGATTCAATTAGGGCTTGTGGAGAAGTCTAGGGCATTCCCAATCCAAGGCAAGTCCTCCTCTCCTCCCCTTCTTCCCTAATCTTTTCCATCTAAAATTTAATAGGAATTATTATAAATCATGTTAGATTTCAAAATTTTGTTATAATTACACAAGTTTTGTCAAGTTTTGGTAATAATAGGAATTTAAAATTGTATCGGTTAATCTTTTAAAATCTGAATATCATGCTACATATAAATTTCTCCTTCTCATAATATTTAGCTTGGAATAAAAGTTAAGGGAATATCCCTAATCATGGTTAATTAAATTCTGAAATTTTGATAACATTTAACCCAATTTGAGATATTTTAAAATGTTGCAACTTTGATTTTTGCAAATGTATAATTTTTTATAGTCATAGACAAAAGTATTAAATATTTATTGTAACGTATCACGAACAAGTGACAAGTGGATAAACGTTGGACACAAATAGAGGAATCAATTTCGGACACGGATTTTGGACTTGCAATTGTGGACATGAACTATTGAACTCTTCATGAACAAACAAACACATATGAACATATGGGACTCTCCAATGGTAAGTTGTCATAAACATTGAAACTGAACGACTGGACCGTACGCCAGGAAGGTAAAAATACAAGGACCCTATTTTCTCTACTCACTGCGTTTTTACTCAATTTTGTGTGTGTCCATAGTTAGAAATAATTCCCGTTTATTTTTCATTCTCCTGCTTCATGCATGTGTTACGGAAGAGTTTCATTTGGTTTAATTTTCGTTATACTATCTACATATATATATATATATATATATATATATATATATATATATATATATATATATATATATATGTACATATATCTTTATATATATATATCTACACATACATATATATATATACTTATATATATACACATACATATATATATCTTTATATATATATATCTACACATACTTATATATATATATATATATATACATACATATATATATCTTTATATATATATATATATATATATATATATATCCACATATATATATATATATATATATATATATATATATATATATATATATACATACATATATATATATATACCTGTACATATATAGTTATACATTAAAAAGTCTTGCATAGATGAATACATATTTGCTTTGTTTGACAAACTGCAAAGCTATTAGCAAGCCGCGACCCGACAAATTGCCAAAAGAAAGGTAATCATTGCTTGCTCAGGTATAAATCTCCAGTTCTTTTGTTCTTTTATTCCTTGCGTGGTTCCGGTGTTGAGAGTTGCTCCACCGAAGGGGTCGGCGAGCCCAATTATTTACTTGCGTGGTTCCGGTGTTGAGAGTTGCTCCACCGAAGGGGTCGGCGAGCCCATATTTTACTTTCATTATATATATGTTTTCTTGTAAATTTTCGGGGCTCCAAAATACAAAGGAGACTCTGCCGAAATTTTTGAGAAATTTAGGAGATAGACAAATTTCCGACCTTCGGAAATTTCTTATCTAAGGAAGCATTTGGGAGGGGAGAACAACTGAATATCCCTAGATATCCCGTAACATAAATAACAAAAAGCTGATCAGTATTTCGTGAATCTCGTGAATCAGTACATCTAGTTGCGACTAGGGTGTACTAGCCACAGGGAGGCTCGTGAATCAATACTACATCTATCTGACAGTAACATCAATAGATGTCTTTTTAGCCCAAGGGAGGCTCAGAAATCACAACCTGATCCCAGGTTAACGGGATTGTTCACGGGAAATATTTAGAGGATTATTCGGAGTATTGTTCTCAAAACTGTATTTTTTTTCAAATCTTACTCCAGAAATCAACGCTGTCTATTATAAATAGGCAGTGTCCCTAAATTGCTCAAGGGAAGCAATTCCTATTAAAAGCTCAAGGGAAGCTCAGAAATCTTATTATTCATGGAGTAGGACATTGATCTTTATTCCTGTTTTACTAAAGCATGTATATATATAGTAGTGCAATTTCGTATACCGTGTCTCTTCTTTAAAAAACTACATATTCATTATTTTGTCTAACTTTTACCGTTCTTGGCCGAGGACTTGCTCGTCGTTTTCTAAACGACCTAGTATTTGTTCACTAGGTGAAGAAGAAGAAGACGCCTCCGCCGAAGTGTCGCCGCACTACAACGAGGAATAACTGTCTGGACTATCCACAATTATGACCAGCAGTATCGTTGTCATTTTGCAAATCTATTTTTGTAATAATCTGTAATAGAATTGTTGGAAAAGTTCCCTGTAATATAGCTACACTATATTTTAATGCCATGAGAATTTCTTGTATTTTCCATTTTGCTGATGATTACGGGCGACAATCGCGAATTTCGGCGCGTAGCCTGGGGATGTGTTTATGACGTCACCCTTCCATCCGGGAAGCGGGATGTGACATTATCCGTCGCTAATGTGTCGTCGCTAATTGACTGTATTTTGGTAGTGAAAGAATACCAATACAGTGAGAAGAGTCTCATAGTACCAACACAAGTTCATGGAAAGAATCAAGTTCTAATCAATCACGGCCAATATCATTAACTAATTAGAATTACCATAATCCTAATTACTAGAGATGCAAGGATGAGAAATTCATTTACATCATGCCATTGTAGGAACTCATGGTTGCACACGACAAATACTCAATATTTTTTTTTGAAGAAATGGGTAATTGTGGCGAACTCGCGTCCACTGGAGCTCGAACTCTGACCACTTGGGCCGCATGCATCTCTCTTACCCACTAGGCTAGATGTCATTTGCGATATATATATATATATATATATATATATATATATATATATATATATATATATATATATATATATATATATATATATATATATGTATATATATATCATAACCAGGAGTCCCTAAAGAAATATCGATCATGATCAGAAATGACATAAACGTAAATAATCAACAATTGTATAAATGAAATACATATATAGCTATAACAATTACAAATCAGTAGAAAGTTAATGACATGAAAAAAAAATAGTAGTAGAAGGTTGGAAAGTGGCCCACAACGTGGATCCACAACTTTAAATATGTTTGTAGGCTGTAATAGGGTAGTACGTGACCACCCCTACATGGAACAAGAACAAGGAGATAAAAATTATCCCCAAGATAAAGATACGTTCCTATACTAGTTACATAAGACGTGAATATAACATAGCCTATATGACAGTCACGATTAATAACTCATATCACACGGAATGGCGTATATGGACAAGTCACGTTCTAAGAAATGACCTTCAATGAGATAAGAAGGAGAATGTTGGATGGATATCCCCACTAATAGTTGTTCACCTTAGTCCCATGGAACTTGTGAGTTAGTTCCCCAAATACAGTTATAGAGGTGTCCCCTCTACAAATAACCCAAGTTAGGGCTAAGATCTTGTTCTCATTCATTTTCCTAAAATTTCACTACACGCATATGAGAAGGAGACTCCAAGTTCTAGCTAAATGACCGTGTTGGTGCATGGAAAGAAAATCAATGCGGAAGATAAAGTTAAAGAAGCACGTAGTATCAACAATATTCTCATAATGGCTAGTTTAATGACAACAAAGTTGGAGATTGTTGTATATGAGTCATGTTCAACTACTGAGTGCTATGAATGTCATCGAATCATCGGAGAAGTCCAAGAGGAGTCAAAGAAGTGTATAAAGGACTGGAAACAACCAAGGATATCCGGAACATACATGCGACATATAACCGGTATACCAAAGAATGCATAAACCTTCCAAAGAATTTGAGCACATTGTATGTACTCCGCAAGCATACCAGCGCCACCATGTGGTATGTCATGTTTGATCGGGGATGGTTGTGTAAAGTGAACAGTTCAGATATAGAGGAGTAATTTTTTATGTTCAAGATTGCTCATGACTTTAGTGAAGTTTGGGGGTGGGGGTGGGGTGGGTGGTTTCCTATTTAAGGTTTCCTTTAACCCTTAGACTGGTTGACAAAGGCTAAATGATTGAAGTCTTTAGTGCTTGAGAGAGTTGTTAAGCAAAATAGGTTTTCTTAAAGTTTGCTAAGAAAGCTATTAAGGAAGCTTTTAAGAGGAAGAAGGAGAAAGCTATTAAAGAAGGAGAAAGCTCGTCCGAGATCCTCGCTAGGAGAGGATTTCATATTATGTTATTATATATGTAGTTCTTTTAAGGTTCTCTTATTGAGTATACAAAATTATTGTTTCCTTTGGTCAAGCTTGATTGAACCACTTTAAATATTACGTATTCGCTCTTGTTGTGATCTTCTTGCCATTATTTGTTAGTCCCGGGGCGTAATTTTTGATGGAAAACTGATAAATAAAATGATTGTAATAACAACGTTTCGACGTAGCACTTCAAAGAAGGTACACAACAGAGATCCTTGGAGGATTCTGGATAACAAAAATCTAAAAAGATTTCGTTACCGCAGAAAAGAAAAGTAGTACTTCTAAAACGAATGTACAAATCAAATTGCTAGCCACAACAACAGCGATTGTCCACTAACAGTTTCTGATTAGATCAGAACTGTTCGCGTTCAGAATGAGTTGAAGTGGATGATAGACGATGGATGGAAGAATAGCATGCTGGGGTGAATGATCACCGTTGCTCAAAGCTTGATTCGTCCCACATGAACAGCTTCCAGGAACCAGCAAGTTCGACGGAGAACTTTAGAACACTCAGCTCTTCTGACTCCTCGGATGGCGTACGGACTCCTGCACTAAGTGGCGCTGGTGCTCTGCTTCTCTACTCTCTCAAACTCTGTAGAATTTGTAAAAAATGTGTTCTGAACACTTGTGTCCACTTCTGTTTCGAGATAAAGAGAGAGCAGAGAAGCTTATATAGGCTGCACTTCAACTGCCCAGTTAGCAAAATGCTCAGTGTCACGTCCCGATTCGATAGAATCGATAGTCGTCCCCCGAGCATGATGTCGTGCAAGCCTAAGTTGCGCTTGCATAAGGCAGTTCATAAGGTTATGCGAAACAACAACATTCACAAGAGTACGCAGAGAAACTGAACACATTTATATAGAGAAAGAAACTTGTATTTTCATTGATAATAAGTTAGATTACAGACTCGATTACAAAAGAGGCCCCTCGGGCTTACAATCGACATCGATGAGATAGTCATTCCATACATTTACATCCCTTTTACAAAACATCAAAATGACTCTCTAAGACCTGGGATCGGTGAGAGTTTGCGCTGCATGATGTAGTCGAATTGGAGTCTTCAAAATGTTGCAGAGTTTGCGTTCACGCTAGCAAGGCTTCAAAAGAAATGAGCGTCGCCCTCAGTCCCTTAGCACGCTATCCTGGTTATGGGTACCTGTTGAGAGCGAGGGTCAGTACATTACACTTTGTACGGGTGCGTGGCAATTTAAATCTCGTGCTCTCATTTGTTAAAGAAGTTAAGTGGACGTGCATGCAAATATTTAGTGAAGTTTCTAGCCATCCTAATCAATTCAAACCATATTTTGAAGGCACAACAGTATAACGACGATAGATTTTACCCCCGGCAGAGCGCGTCGTTGTAACGTAAACTTACCATGTTCTTCCCTGTCTTATTGATAATATATAAGGAAATATAATAGAGTGCATTCGTGAAGGTCTCTGGCACGACAAGTCATCCTGGACATATAGCTTGGTAGACAGAGGTCCTTCAGCGCAGGTAGCGAGTCCCGTTGAAAGCTACTGCCTACCGTGGCATGCATCTGGCATAGCTATCCGTGTTTCTTCTTAGGACGGAACGGTCCCGTGGCCTCGGAATACCGTCCGAAGAAACAATCGTCCTTGTCGACAAGTTGTCCATGACCGTGCTAAGTTAATTGTTATTTTAAGGCACATCTGTATGGTATTGTTGCAACATTCATTTAATCGATTCGTCTTTTCTTAGCACGATTCTATATAATACGGTAATTGCAAGCACGATAAGGTTATATAACAAGCATTTGTATAGTTCGTATACGTGAGACGTCGTGTGACCGTTCATTGGAATATCATTCATGTCGTTGCATTACATCTAGCATAACACATGTCTAGCTAGTATCGATAATGTATTAGAGAAGAGGGTCGAGGGAAGAAGGGTCAGCCACTCACCTTAGTATTTACTTGAGGCGAGAAACTGGTTGGCCGTGTTAGACGTTGCCTACGCGATCACCTGAAATCGCACAAGCAACTGATTAGAATACTGTGTTATTCAAGAAAATTCGATACGAATGCGAAGTTCAAAACGCAAACCATGAAAACTATCGAAAACATTCACGAAAACGCATTCAGAAAACCAAAGCCAAAGAAGCAATTACGGCATGAAAAGCAGAGCAACGGGAGGTCTCTCCCGTCTCAGGCACAGAGTCTATCCTCGAGGTGCAACCCGCTGAATATGGGACTTGGTTCCAAAGAAGCCACTCCAAAACGAAAAATGGATCTTAATTTAACCGTTTTCGTTCGACCGATTCGATCGATCCCGACCTATCGGTCTCGACCGAATCGATAGCGACAGTATTTCTTTTTTATGCACCCCATGGATGGAAAATGGGTCATGATGTAGGGATAGGACACTACACCCGGCACGTGGGAAAAAACTGCCCCGAACATTTGCAACTGCTCAAATCGTGCACAGACATGATTTGAACCAACTAGCGCACAGTGCACGCCACCTGCGCCAAATGAACACCGCGCCACCAGCACAACGTGCGCACCGCACGCACCAGTGCCACATGCACACCGTGCCACCAATACAACGTACGCACCATACGCACCTGCACTAGATGCGTACCTCGTGCACCCTGTGCTAACTATCGTACAAACTACAGCGCCAACTGCTGCACCATCTGGTTGTGCCAACTGGTGCGCTATCTGGCCGCAGGAACGAGCCGCATAAACTGGCACGAGAACGGCTGCACAACTTAAGCGCACTATGCGCCTAGCGACGATGCTGACGTGCTAAGTGCAAAGTGCGCCAATAAAATGCCACATTATGCCACATGAGCCCATAAACCCGAGTCCGAGTCCGAGTCGCTAAGCCCCTATGGGGCTTAGCTCTAATGGAATAGATTCTAAGAGCAAAAAGCATTAAGCTTTACCATGGAGACTTAACCTTACCTCCTAGTAAAATTATCCACATGGTTCCTTCCTTAAGGTTACCATCCCATATGCATATCCCAACAACACATACTAATTATATGTTGAGATAACTCATGATGCTTTTCCAATGTGGGACTAAACTTCACTAGACATGTTGAGAACAAGCTCTCTACATGTCAAGAAAAAGCTCCAACAATCTTCCACATATCTCAATATATGGGTTTGAGTGTTCCCTACAGTAATAATCCATCATGTATTAGGAGAGATGTTGTTGACGACTTGAATCTTCCCGCATGGGTCAAACAACAGACTATAATACAAGAATGGACTAAGCCTTGAATTCTGTATTATTGCAAAAATTCTTCCCATTCACATAATGTAGTTACATGTGCTTCTGGCTGCATATTAAAGGCCCTGTGCCAGCCTGGTTTCAGTGTGTAATTTTGGGTGTCTACAAGTTTATCTTCAAGATACGGCCTGCTATCTCTGTCCATACACTATAGGTTAGTTCTTTATTAAAGAGACATTGGCATGAAGCCTTGCGCTTCCCTTGCGGTGCTACGCTGCTATAACATGGCCTAAAGTCGAGACCTTACCCCTTACCGGAAACCTCATCGTAGTGTCATACTACTGTAGCATGAGGTCACAGCCTCTTTGTAGTGCCATACTATCCAACATGAAGTCTTAGGCTCCCTTGCGGTGTTACGCCGCAATGTCATGGCTTGCAAGGCCGAGGTTTTACCCCTATCCGGGTACCTCATTATGGTGTCGTGCCACTGTAACAAGAGGAACATCTCCCCTTTGTAGTACTGACTACCCTTCTTTAATTTTATCATACAATATTAGGCTACATGCCTATTTATGGTGCTACTCTGCTGTGACTTGGCTCGCAAAGCCAAGACATTACTCCTTTCGGGGACCTCATGGTGTAGTCACCCCACTGTAGCATAGAATTTTACTCATTGTAGTGTTGCGTTACCATGCTTCCTGTAAAGCACACCAGACATTCACTCTGCCTGAGAACTCATTAAGGCATTTAAGCCAACCTCTCACATGATCCATTTTTTGCAGAAAACAATCGTAGACAATAGTAGTTGTAGGTCTGTAATCTCTCTATGTCACAGAGGACATGTACCCACTGTTTCTGATATTTTTCCAGTTAATGGTCCTCCCTTGAACCAAAAGCTAGATGCCTAGTCGATTTCTTTTTGAACTAATAACATAAAACTAGGATCACAATAACATAATATCAGAATGCCTTCAAGCCTCATTTTTTGCTGTGTCATTGACCAAATGGCGCTGAGGCCCTTGGTGAACGGATCCGCCAGGTTCTCCTGATTACGAACATCAATCACTAAAATAACACCTCTCTTAATGAGATCGTGTACTGCCATGTACTTTAACCGCACAGTCCTCTTCTTTTCGTTGAAGAGGTCATTTGATGCCACCATCGCATCCTGATACCCGTAGCGTGTGATCATCTTCTCAATATAATGAGAATGTGATGGCGCTAGTCCAGTGTCTGTCCGGATGATCTTGATCCCTAAGATCACATCAGCTTCTCCCATGTCCTTCATACTGAACTTCTTTGTCTTCATAACACAGCCCATATCCGTACCTAGGATCAGCATGTCGTCCACGTACAGACAAACGATCACACCTCTTCCATCAACGAACTTTGTGTAAACACACTTGTCCGTCTCGCTGATCTTGTAGCCATTTGATCTTATAACCTTGTCAAACTTCGCATGCCACATCTTGGGAGCTTGTTTAAGACTGTACAAGGATTTTACCAACTTCTAGACTTTGTCTTCAAGATCCTTTACGACAAATCCCTCTGGCTGTTGCATGTAAATCTCTTCGGTCAGCTTGCCATTTAGGAAAGTCGTTTTCACATCCATCTGATGTATCACCATTTTATGTATTCCTGCGAGAGTAATCAATATTCTAATGATGGTCATCCGGGCTACTGGAGCATAAGTATCAAAGTAGTCGATATACTGCTTCTGAGAAAATCCATTGGCTACCATCCTAGCCTTGAACTTGTCAATAGTTCTGTCTGCTTTCATCTTCTTCTTGAAGATCCATTTGCATCCGATGGATTTCGCTCCTTCAGGAAGATCAACCAACACCCAAGTGTTATTTGAGGTGATGGAATCAATTTTATTGTCAATTACCTCCTTCCAGAAAACTGCGTCTTTGGTCTTCATCGCCTCATCATAGGTAAGCAAATCTGCTTCCACATGATAGGTGACAAAGTCATTTCCGAAGTCCTTCGGTCTCCTCACACGCTTAGCTGACGGCTCAGCTAGTTCTGGTTCAACCGTTATTTCAACAACAACAACATCTTCTTGGACTACATCCTCATTGAAAACTTCAGTTTTCTGCACACCCTCATTGTTCTTCGGAATATCCGCAAGAACAATGTTCATGTGCCTTGCAAATTTGTCTTCAAAATATTTTTGTCGTGAGATTCAATGATATGATTTGACTCAATATCAAGAAATTTTTGAGCATCACTCTTCTCGACATAACCCAAGAAGATCGTTTTTATAGTCCTTGTCCCAAGCTTCTGAATCTTTAGATCTGGAAGCTTCACATATGCCAGACACCCCCACACTCGAATAAAATTCAAGTTAGGTCCGACCTTGAACCAGAGTTCATGAGGAGTAACGTCTGAAGTTGCATGAGGCACTCTATTTAGAATAAAAGTGACCATTAATGCAGCTTCTCCCCAGTAGCATTTTGGAAGACCCGCAGTCAACAACATTGGATTAATTATTTTTGTCAACGTTTTGTTCTTCCTCTCTTCTACTCCGTTTGATTGAGAAGAGTACGGAGCCGTAGTCTCGTTGATAATTCCATATTCTTTGCTGAATGATGCGAATTCATGAGACCGGTACTCTCCACCTCGATCACTTTTTATTTTCTTGAGTTGTTGTCCAGTCTGCCGCTCAGATTCGGCCCTGAACTCCTTGAACTTTTCGAATGCTTCGACTTTAGGCTTTAGCAAGTATACGAACGTATACTTTGAGAAAGTCATCGATGAATGTTATAAAATACTTCATCCCTGCCTTTGTAGAGAACTGTTTGAAGTCACAGATATCGAAGTGTACCAACTTCAGAAGATCTGTACTTTGATTAACTCGAGGAAAGGGTTTCCTTGTAATCTTCGTTTGAGCACAAACTTCACATTTCTCTACCTTACCCCCACAATTGGAGATAAGTCCTAAACTAGACATTTTGTTTATTCATTTACAATGAACATGTCCTAACTTATTATGCCACAACTCAAGAGTATAAGCAGAATGAGTGATTGTATTATTTATATTGGATTGATTTACAAGTTGAATTTTGAACATTCTTTCGGTATAAAAAGCTTTCCTGAAATATGTTTCCTTTATGGACATCACCATCTGACCAACATTGATGTCTATCCTGAGACCTGTATTGTACAGTAGGCCTCCCGAGATCAGGTTCTTTGCGATAGCAGGTACATACTTCACACTTTGAAGCGTCAGAGACTTTTCCAAAGTCAGCTTCAAAACTACCGTCCCGATCCCGAGAACTTCAGCTTGTGCCTGGTTCGCCACCATAACCACTTCAGAAGTTGGTGTGTACATGGTGAACTACTCCTTGCTATAACAGACATGGCAGCAGGTGGCACCAGTGTCTACCCACCAGTCAGAGTCAGCCCCCACCGCATCGACCTGAGCAATCATTGCAACAACGTCAGTGATCATAGAAACCTTGCTAGGCTTACCTTGCTCTGATTGCTTGGTCTTCGCTTTGCATCATTCTTGAAGTGGCCCTTCTTGCAATACTTGAAACAAGGCATCTAGACTTTTCCTTCTGTTGCCTGAAGGAAGTCCCCTTAACTTTCAGATTGTTAGGGTCATTCTTCTTGCTGTGGGAAGCCGCATGCTTTCCCTTGTTTTTTTGGTGTGAACCAAATTGGCGTTGGCCAGCTGTTTGGACAGAGCGTCCAACTTTAGTTGAGCCCTCATCTGGTCCTCAACGTAAATTTTTTGCAGGAGATCTTTCAGACTGATCTCCAACTTCTTCCTATGCATGTTTGCATAGAACTTGCTCCACCCAGCGGGGAGCTTAGAGACGATCCCTCCAACAACAAACTTGTCGGGAAGGGGCGTCGACTCATCATCCAACTTCTGTCGCAGCTTCAGGAACTCCTTCACCTCCGGCAGTATTGGTTTCTCGTCTTCAAAGAACCACTTGTGATATTTTTTAACTAAAAATATCTTGCTCCGGTTCTTATCATCTTCGTACAGTTTCTCCACAGACTCCCATATCTCTCTGGCAATAGTCTTCTTTGAATATGATTCTGCAAGGGAGTCTTCCATAACATTTAGGATCATAAGCCAACAAATGCTATTGTCCCTTCTTCACTTGGCCTGGTTCTTAGTAGCAGCAAAAATTGCGACTGCAGATCCAGTTTCTGGAATAGTAGATTACTCCTCAAAAAGCACATGATCAACGTCAGAGAATTGAATATTGAGGCTAACCTTCCTTTTCTAGATTTGATCGTGTTCACCATCAAATTGCTCTAACTTTGTGAAGTTAGGATTGATTAACGAAGCACGAAAATTATCCATCTTGCAATCAAGCTTTGAGATTGTTAGTCCCGGGACGTAATTTTTGATGGAAAACTAA
Source organism: Iris pallida (assembly GCA_029216955.1). NCBI lineage: Eukaryota > Viridiplantae > Streptophyta > Magnoliopsida > Asparagales > Iridaceae > Iris > Iris pallida. Next base: position 18,229,487 of record JANAVB010041219.1, read on the forward strand.
AAAAATAAAACGATTGTAATAACAACGTTTCGACGCAACACTTCAAAGAAGGTGCACAACAGAGATCCTTGGAGGATTCTGGATAACGAAAATCTAAAAAGATTTCGTTACAGCAGCAAACGAAAGTAGTACTTCTAAAACGAAGGTACAAATCGAATGCTAGCAGCAACAATGATTGTCCACTAACAGTTTCTGATTAGATCAGAACTGTTCTCGTTCAGAATGAGTTGAAGTGGATGACAGACGATGGATGGAAGAATAACATGCTGGGTGAATGATCACCGTTGCTCAAAGCTTGATTCGCCCCACACGAATAATTTTCAGGAACCAGCAAGTTCGATGGAGAACTTTGGAACACTCCGCTCTTCTGACTCCTCGGATGGTGCATGGACTCCTGCGCTAAGTGGCGCTGGTGCTCTGCTTATCTTCTCTCTCAAACTCTGTAGAATTCATAAGGAATGTGCTCTGAACACCTGTGTCCACTTCTGTTCCGAGATAGAGAGAGCAGAGAAGCTTATATAGGCCACACTACAATTGCCTAGTTAGCAAAATGCTCGGAATGTGGAAAAAATCAGTCCCGAACATTCTGCAACTGCTCAAATCATGCATAGACACGATTTGAACCAAGTGGCGCACAGTGCGCGCCACCAGCACAATGTCCGCGCAAACTGCTGCACCATCTGGCTGTGCCAACTGGCGCGCCATCTGGGCGCGGGAATGGGTGTGCGCCAACAAAACACTACATTACGCCTCATGAGTCCGAGCCCGAGTCGCTAAGCTCCTATGGGGCTTAGCTCTAATGGAATAAATTCCAAGAGCAAAAAACATTAAGCTTTACCATGGAGACTTAACCTTGCCTCCTAGTAAAATCACCAACATGGTTCCCTCCTTAGTGTCACCACCCCATGTGCATATCCCAACAACACATATCAAGTATATATGTTGAGATACCCTCATGATGATGTTTTTCCAATTTGAGACTAAACTTCACTAGACATGTTGAAAGCAAGCTCTCTACATGTCAAGAAAAAGTTCCAACAATCCAACATTATTCAGATAATTTTGTGCGTGTGCTCCTCACGACAACACTACTCGACTTGCTCCTCACGACAACACCACCCGACTTGACATCTCTCATGGTAAATTCACATATATTTTGCATCTTCTCAATAATAGAGAAAAGTAAAAGAAGAAGAGTAGGTGCAACGTTATGTTTAACTCAAAACATACTAATACTCCGTGTCCTTGACATTGGTGGTCAAGCCAATATTACTTCTTTGCCAATATTACCAAGGTGTAAAAGTAGAAACACTTGACCGATCAAAACTTTCTTCTTTGCCGACAAAAAAAAAAAAAAGGTCTATTAAGAAAATTCATTAATGGTTTTTTTTACCAAGTTGGCTAAAATTTGTAAGAGCAAAGTTACAAAGCCATAAAGGAGAGAGACCAAGAAGAGGAGATGAAGGTCACAATGTCCAATTGTCGATTTTGTTTGTACACCATGACTCACGCTCACTTGTACAAGACCAAAAAACACTGATAAATCTAAACATTGGCAAATTTTGGTTGGTGGACTGTGATGTGTGGCCAAGTTGATCCTGACACGAACCCCACACTGACGCTGACACACACACCTCCTCCTTTTCTTGACCATGGACACGTTAATTGATTTGACCATGCACACGTTTATTGATTGATTGGTTGTAGGTCCAACCTTTGGAATCTCTCACATGTACTTCTCCCCATTTGAAAACCAGTCAATTAAGTTTCATAAAACTAATTAAAATACAAAATCCTGGATTCCAGAAATTTATTTTCTTCGGAATTTTAGGTCACATACTTTTTAGAAAGTCCGATCGAAACTAAAGGTAGACCGCGAGGATATGTGTGAATACTTGTTAGAACAACGCACACTAGTTTATAATTCCTCGATTCCAGTCAATTCTTCATTAGTTGTTGTTGTTTGGTTAGTGGTTCTTTCACTCCAGATAAAAGAAATTGTTTGTTGGAATAATAAATTTATAATTCTTGGACATAGTTCATTCTAACATTTCAACAATAAGACATTTTTTCCTCTAACGATGTTATTTTTATTTTAAATATATTGAATTGAAGCAAACGCAAAATGTTATGATATAAGAGTATTGAATTTTATTTCTTGGCCTTGGAACAATAAGGACCACCTTCTCTAACAGTGTTGTAGTGACAAAGCGCAATGTGGGTCAATAAGTAACATATGTATTTGTTATAACCGTTATGAGTCCATTTTTGTTCATTCACCAAAACTAGATTTAAATATGTGCATGGATTAACGGATATGAAATACACATAGGTTAGCATGTCACAATATGAAAATTAGTAAACACTTTTTTTCAATATCATATATGATGTTATAAATGAATTAGTGCATAGGATGACATAAGTGCAATATATTCAATTAAACTAAACTCCAAATATGATGATATAAGAGTCATATTGAACTCGGACTTGAATTTTCTTACTTCTAAGCCCCCTTCCCAAAACTTAATTTTTTAAAAAAAATTCTATCCTTAATTAACTTGAACCACCACTTATCGGTTTTAATTGAAGTAACCGAGCATAAGGCCGAACCATTCAATAATTTCTCCACATCTAGTAAGTTAGTCAAACCAAACTCATTCCGCTGCTATGAATATATAGGTCGGATATGATTAACTGATTAAGTCCATACGTGAGCCACACATAAATCAAATACTTCTTAGTTCCGACATAAGCTATATTGGACACAAATATGACAGTAGAGGGTTACTAAACAATGTTAGTTGTGGTGTGCATGTGATACATTTTCTCAACTCCTATAATCATAAATACCAAAAATATAACGTGTCACATGCTGAGAATATGTGACATAAATAGTACAAAATAATAGAAACAATAGATCTGCTCCCATCTTAGAATGCCCACTTCGGTTCTACATTGACCTCTGATATGACTCAGATTTCTGGAGTATCGGTACTTCCGAACTTGCTGCTATTGCATAAGAATGATTTGGTATCCTTCGAGCATGCTTATATAAGGCAACTCGCTCGTCCACACGTAAGATCCCAATCGGGAGGACCACCACTGCAAGTCCGCCACATAAACTTGGAACTCATCATCAATCAAACAGTACGTACCATCAAATTTATGTCTTCGCCAACCAAACGTTCAAAAACCTACTCCTCTACCCCCCTTGTCTCTTAATCGCCCTAAAGTTTGGTACAAAATTGATGAAGCCGGTGCCAAGTCACATGCAAATGTCGTTTGGTACCTCTGACGTACACCACTGCCCACCCACCCCGGGTCCAAGAATAAGTCAGACAAGTAAAGTTTGCCAATCTATTTCTGCTTATGACAACTCCTAGACTCAGCGTGATCTCAATAGAGTTCGAAATCGCAGATGACAGTCCACGATCCACCTGCACTAAGGGTCAAGGGACAACCAAAAATAAGTCTCATTCTACATGCAGAAATTCAATTTGGCTTTGGCTTAGCCGGGTGGGTGGGTGGGTGGACGCTGCATTGTATGTTCGACACGACACAAAATTTGCACAAACGCCAAGAGAAGAACTGTAGTCCGAGGACCACTCTAGTCTAGTCTCCGCGGGCCAACACCTATGCACTCCAACTTGGACGCTCGAACCGACTTGCTAGAGATGACAGGCATCGGAACACCAGAAGACAAATTTGTTTCGTTTGTATCCACCATCAGCTAATTAGAATCTCTCTCTCTCTCCCTCCCATCTCTTTCTGTGTGATCTTGTTGTAAGCATTGCTGTAGAATTCTATCAAGTGGTATCATGTTAAAAAAAAAAAAGGTTATTTAGTTTTAAGATATCATATAATATTAGAAGTTTGTATTTAGTTCAAAATTCTAGCGGACTTGAATTATTTAGTTTTGCATTGTAGAGTTGTATGATTTGGATTATTTAGTTTTGTCATGATCAATCGAGGATGAGATTTGTGACAATATTGTTATTTGTTTCTATTCTGATCTTAATAACCACAATCCTCATGGCATCAGTTTCAATGAAAACAACTTCGTGGGCATTGAATATCGTCATATGTCTATCGCTCAGGTCGTATCTCGCAACTCAAGAGCCTCGAAAGATTGTGTGGCTGCTGAGATCAGAATAGAAACAAACAGAAGTACTGTCATAAGTATCATTCTCGATTGTGTATGAAAAAAAAAAACTAAATAAACCAAACTACACAACTCTCATCATGGAAATTTTTTGGATTCGAATAATATTTAAAATAATCCAAATCATAAAATCCTCACTTTTAGGACGAGACTCACTCTTTTTCCACTAGTATTAAAACATAAACCTAAATTTACAATACTATCCGAGATCCTAAAACTAACGAACCCTATAAAAAAAAGAAAGAAACCAATGTGAAGCCAGCCACCTGGGTTTACTTTGGACACACCGCTGGAATCCATGGGTTCACGGGAGGATAAAGCTTCATGGGCATTGTATATCATGAGATGTCTCTCGTCCCGATCGTATCTTACAACTCGAGAGTCGAAAAGTTTGTGTGGCTGTTGAGAACATATTAAAAGTAAACAGTACTGTCACAAGTCTCATTCATTCTCGATTGATTATGAATTTATTTAAATAATCCAAGCTACACGACTCTCACCATTCAGTTAAATAACTCAAATCACACAACCCTCACATATTTTCGTTTAATTTTAGAATCTAGAATAATATTTAAAATAATGGAAATAACAAAGTACTCGGCATACAAAATCAAGTCAAATGTTATGACGAGATCCAAACTCGACTATAAAAAACCTAAACTCAAATTTACAATACTATTCGGGATCCTAAAACTTGATCCTTAATTTTTTTTTTTTTTTTTTTATAGAATCCAATGTGAAGCTAGCCACCTGTGGTCACTTTGGATGCATCTGGAATCCATGGGTTCAGGGGAGGAGGATAATAAACTATGAAATTCTGGATCCATCCGTGCACCGAAACCAAAGGACCGAGTTCCTCCAATCGGGTGCGGACAGATCAGTGCGCAGTGGTACCGCTAATTGCAATTCCGTACTCCCATAATCTACGGACTGCTGCTACTTCCATTCACATCACCACATCATGAAGTGGTGGTACGAACTTTAAAATAATAATGAACAATAAAATATTCCGAAACCGTACATTCGAGATGCTGCGACACCCCACCCCACCCCGAGACAAACCACACCGTTCGTTCGCCTATTCGGCTGCTTCTGGCACGTGGTCAGTCTAGCCTAGTTGGCTGCTGTCGTCTCGTCTGGTCTTACTTTTCTTCCTGGCCAGAACGCTACCGAGAGCCTTATCCGATTGGCCTTATTTGCTAAATCGCCAAACCAAAGGGCCTATCGACTGGCCCACCAGCAGCGTGCATGGGCTTCTTGAGATACAGAAGATTTCAAGTCGGCCACATTATTGTCGAAGTGGGTCCGATGGCTTTGTCTTCGATCCATAGGAACCCCTGTCATGCTGGATTATAAAGTTCAACTACTCCGTAAGTGTCCGAGCTCTCTAGCCTAATGGTATTAGAGCGGACATCCGGAGGGGCCGACAAGGTTCGAGCCCCCCAGTTGTGTGTGTGAGTGGGATTTCAAAAAAAAAAAGAATTTGACAAAGTTGTAAAAGTCATTAGACGCTGGACGTAAGTCAGACGAACGATGAACATCTAGTGCCTAGCCCAACTAGCAGTGGCTTTACCATAATTTAGATACAGCGGGATCAAAATCGACAAATTAATTTTTTATATCCAAAGTTTTTTATAAAAATACAAAAAAAATAATAATAGCATAAAGTAGTCCCAAAATTTTTGATCACAATATATCTATATTAAAATAGTTGCATTACATCATCAGCGACAATAATTGTCTCAATAATTTTCTACGAGGCTTCATATTTAAATTTTTTTGTAAGATATCATCATTTTCAACTTTTACGAAAATATCTTGCTCAATGTATGTCAAAAAAAAGCACTCATAAATTTATCTCCCATTCCGTTACAAAATGTATTCTTGATAATCTTTATCGTCAAAAATAATCTTTTAACAATTGCAATTGCAACGGATAAGACTAGAGCCAACTTTTTTTTAAGCCACCTACAGGAGAGAGCAAAAGGAGGGGGCGAGAGAGAGTTGTTGTGTTTTTGTTTGCTTGCTCACCACTTTATTTGCTCACTTTGTTTGTGCACATGAACCCACTCATCAAAACATATTAGTGATGAGTTTGCCAACTCATTTTGTTTGCTCACATAACCCTCCTCACAAGTAGCTTTGTTCAAAAGACAAACTCACTTCGTTGGCTCACTTTTGCTGCTACTTTGTTCCTTACAAAAAATTTCTATCAACTTTTTTTTTTTGAGGACGTCATGTGACCCCCTCACCCTCTGCCATTGCCGACTAGACGACCGTCTAGTTCTAGACGATTGCAGAAAAAAAAAAAAAAAAAAAAAACCAAAAATCATATTAAAAATTGTGATAATTGTCCATATAATCCAAAAATATGCATAGTCGAACATCGGAGAGAAGATACTAGGCATCGGACAGAAACCGGCCACCTAGCGTCTAGACAGCTAGATAGACCGATTTTTAAGACACTGGAACTGAAAAAATACCAATTAATACATAATTTCTTTCGTACGTTACTCTTACCATGATTAGATGGGGCACCGCTTTATCTAACGCCTTGAAATTCAGATGAACTGATATGTTCAGTTCTTGAGGAATCTCCGCAAAAAAAATTGAAGGTATGATTGATCAAGTTTTTTGGGTTTTTACACGTAAATTATGAAGTTTCCAAACCAAAAAAAAAGGAATGCGTCTTAATAACCTATAACAAGATATATTCTATGCTGGCAATGTGAAAAGAACACTAACGAAAGTTTAATTTGCATTTCTTCTTCAACCATTCCAAATATATCATCAGGATAATCCTGCAAGTATAAAGAGAATGTTATTATTTGAGTCAGTACCTCTATAAACAAAAGAATCACAGTTCCAGGTATTACAAGTAAGAACATTTAGTACATTATAAAAAAAAATAGAGCATTTTAGGAATAGAGCCTTTATCTGTGCATTGTAAGTTGATAATACAACATTCAAGAGTTTATTACCACAGGTTCTGCTTATTAAATAGATACTCACCCTCTTATTGTTAGATTGCTTTTATGTTCATTGCATGCAACAATGTAATCCCAAAAGAACTTTTCCTCCATTCCATTGACATAATCTCTGGCAGGTGCCAGCTCCGAGTCCATGTGGACATAAGTCACATAACCATATGTGAGTGCTATCATTTAAGTGCACATGGGTATAACTATATGAAAATGCTACTGGAGACTAACTTGAACTCTGTTATAAGTATGCTATATCAATATTCACACCAGCAAGCCATGTGGTTAAGTAAACTCCTGCAAATCAGTTCCAATAAACAGCAAGATCAGCAACCGTTAAGTCCTTTTTGCATATATATATATAGAGAGAGAGACATGACACTGGTTCATACAAAACTATGTTTACCAGCCCCGTAACCATGGGCTCTGATACCACTTGTTAGAAATGCAGTGTGACCTGAACCAGAGTTAGCCCATGAGGTGCGATATTGAATTGGACCCAATGCCTTAAAAGAGAATTCTCATGTAAGGCATGAACCAATCCTAATTATCTACACCACATGATCCCACCTCCTAGCCGATGTGGGACTAAAATTACCAACTCCATTGTCACCCCCCATTTGAGTCCTCAACCGAAAACGAGATACAACCCAACAAATTACAGCTATAAGATAAGGTTCTAATACAAGCAATCAATCAACAATCATATGATAGCTTAATTTCATTCGTTATGTGAACAGGCTAATTTCCATTGTTATTATTTGACGTACAGATATTGTTGCTTCTGTTAGCACAGCCTTATGTATCTCCTTAGTACAAAGAAGTCACTTGAACAAAGTAAGTCATTTGATTACCTTCAGTTAAAAGAAGTCATCAAGGGGATTGTAGAAATTCTACTAGATGCTGCCTTAGGAAAAAGGCATCATCCAAGCTTATCATCGCAAGTTAGATGTACTTTACCCCCCAAAGGAACAGTGTCAGGCTAATTTGCCTTGCCTGCTTAAGTTTGATGAAAATAACACTTATTCTACAAGATATGAAACTTTCATCGATCGGCATATCATGAGATGGTGTCTAAAATTAATGCTCTTTGATGGCTCACAGAAATCATGTAATAAGAGGCAAAACCTAGAGAAAAGCAAGCAAAACTTATAGAGAACATAATTCTTAGTGCAATCTAACAGAGCTAGCAGATAAGCAAGATGGAGTTTATTGGCCCACGGCCCACAAATTTAAGATTAATCTTGACCTGATTGATGAATGATAGAAGGTTACTATTTAATGAAGCAACCAACGATAATGATGTTCTAATATTGGTGAGTACTCAAAATGGAACCATGATCTAGCTAGAACATTGCATTTAGCTGCAAGTAACTTATCCGTCTCTGAGAAAGAACATTCCATGGTCCAAAATCCATGTTTAAAGAATGTACTTCAGGTTTTTGGTTTCAGGACTTTGATAGGAAGGATCACCAACAGGAGAGGACGCAGAAATTTAAAAGAGGGGGTCATTTATTTGCATCTTAGTGATATGGGAATAAAACTGAGTGCAAAAATATTCCCCAAGGACAGGGGGTCATTTATTTGAAAGTCATTTATTGGGTGGATATAAACACCCCAAATCGGTGGGTTTGAAAGGTTTTATTATTTTATTTCATTTACTACTAATATCTTACCCTATTTATTCATGTAAAAAACTTTCAAAACCGTTCGTTAATGAATTACCAAGCATAGGTTGGACTAATGAATTACCAAGCATAGGTTGGACTGGTTTAAACGCCGCTACTTAAAACCACCAAAAATCGGACCCCTCATAACCGCTCATAACTGGTACTCTAAAAATACCTCATAACTGTTACCCCTACAATTGCATGGTCCAAAGTTTAAGGATAAGAAGTACGAAAAAGCACACTTGCTTCATAGTGTGGCTTTTTAACACTCGTAAACAACCTATACACTATATTGCTTTCTTATATTGTAACAACCTTTGTATCCAAATATGGGTTTTACTGACTTGCTAATCTTTTTGACAGCTTCAAAAATTCTAGGATGGATGTTCAGACTAGCTTCAAAAAAAATAAAAAAATCAATCAAATCAGTGTGGTCAGTTCACCCCCACATGCCCTAGTGTGTGTCCGTCCCTGATCACCAAGTAGGTAGAAAATTCATAAACCTCTTGACGACCTTGTGGTATACTTGATTACCTTTTAGCCAACTTTTGTTGTTTGACGTTTAATAGTTAAGGAACCTATTATTTACTTAGCGCATTAATAATTATTTACTGAGAGTATTAATAATTGTTATCCTATGTTATGATAAAAATATTCAAATACAGTAAAGACATTACTACAATCCCTAAAGAAACAGTTACAGATGTGATTGCGGAAAATGTAGCATGATATCAATAAAAGAGCTAATACTAGCGGAACCTCACGACTTGGAGGATGGTTAGTTTGCCAAGTAACTGGATCGCCGAAAGCCAATCATTTATTCGGGGTGGGTGAGGCTCACAACTTTCTTCAGAAAGCATACTACTCATTCTCAGATTATCAAATTCTCCAGGATAAAGTACATATGACCAACTTGACGAATTATTTCTCCCTCCAGATTCCTTACAGGTAATGGAAAAAGAAAACTCGACCAGAAGCAGCCTCTGTCAAAAGCATCAACTTGAATATACAGATGGAAGACAGAAGTCTTAAACAGAAGGTAATTGTCATTTGAGAAAATGGAAAGTGCAACATATGCAGCTGAAAAGCAACAATGAGTTGGAACTATTTCACTAAAAAAAGAAGAAAAAAAAAATTAGAACTGTTTCACAACAAGGAAGAAAGACTCTTTTTAGGCAAAAAGTTAATTCTTTCAAACGAAATTTGTATTGGTTCTCTTAAAATTAAAAGCATAAAGGCTGCCAGCAAGTAGCAACACCATCAAGTTTAGCTCTAGCATAAACATCTCAACAAGCTCTTGCGCCAGTTTTTCTGAAAATTATTATAGGATGATTGGATTTTCAGAATATTATTTTAAGAATGACTTTCATCTATTCCTTATTCAATACCCAATAGACATAAGTATAAATCTTAAATATATAAATGCAAATAAGCTTCTGCTAAATCATTAGATATATTACAAACACGAAAGTAGTGAGGAAAATAACATATGTATCATAGTGCTGGATGGGTGAGGTTCACTTTGAGATGCAGTAAAGGGATGGGCACAGCTACATGGTAAGCTACTTTTTCCGAAATGTAATATAGGGCGTAGGCTTAAGCTGTGTAGCATATTAGAAGTCATGGTTCATCTAAGAGCAAGTTTGTGTTTATCCACTTGTGCCTGGTAGGGAAGAATCCAATAACATCATGCTCCTGTACACTTTATTATGACAATTAATTGGTTTTAGTGATTTTCTATTTCAGTTTGATTGATATCTATTTTGAATTTTTTGAGTCCATCTTTTAACACCGAGATCGTCCAAATCACCATTTTCTGTAATTGGATTCTGCACCCAAATTTGTTTGGGTCGCAGGCTCTTGGATGCACTTCCCGAGGCTAGTGGCCGTAATGGGATCCAGATAACTTTGGCATGTCTCAAGACTCTCAACCGCAGAAACATATACAGCGTTAGAAGATTTCTAGTTAGATACCTGTGAATATTTAGTACAATTGTTCATCAATACTTCATACCATCCTAAACATGTGCAACTCAGCACCAGTCGTGATCATGAAAACTTTTGAAGTTTGAACTATGTTGCATGTATAAGAATATGGTACAGACACGGCAAGACCTATACGGCACTGATTTTCGCATGTCCTATTCTCTGGAGTATCTTTTTTTTTTAATCCAGCACGTGCGCGCTCAGTTAAATCGTGTCCTCCGCACATGATTTTTAGCCGGTCGTTATATCATTTCGGACTTTTTGTGAAGATCTTGTCCGCACTGGCTTTGTCATCATCGTCCCACATGCACACCCCGACATCTTCACGACGCCTACGACAGCTGATGCCGCCCAGCCAGCCGTTCTATGCGCACGACGTTCTTATGACGTCTTCTCGACGCCCTTACGGCGCCGCACAACGGGCCGTGTAGAACAGACCCAAATACACAACAACAACTGAGAAAGAGAGTTTTTACTTCTGAAGCAACAAGGAAGCTACTAATTCATTCAACAGCTTACTTCAAAGTTACAAGGAAGTACAACTTATATTGAGGTTGTGCTGGAATAGGAAGAGTCTAGAACAGAACAGAGGCTCAGAAGCCAAAGAGTCAAAAAAACTAGAAGTCTCTACCTAAAGTCTTCTAGAGACTAAAACCAAATACAAAACTAATTATATTATATACTGGTCATAATAAAATAAGCTTGGTTTATTTTCTAACAGCCTCCCTTAAACCAAGCTCTTCAAAGTTCACCATCCCCATCAGTTCCTTCAGTTTGAAGAAAGCAACAGCCTTGAGAGGCTTTGTGAATATGTCTGCAACTTGATCTCCCGAAGAACAATGCACAACTCTAACTTCTTTGTGCTTTACTAAATCACGAATATAGTGGTGCTTGGCATGGATATGCTTTGTCCTCCCATAAAAAAACCGGATTCTTTGATAATGAAATGGCTGATTTGTTATCACAGAAAATTGTTGTAGGAATTTTCTGTTCATGGTGCAACTCTCCAAGAATTCGACGCAACCAGATTGCATGAGTTGCACATCTATTTGCTGCAACATACTCTGCTTCAGCCGATGAAAGAGCCACAACTTGTTGCTTCTTTGATGACCAACAAATAGCTCCAGAACCAATATGAAAGGCATAACCTGAAGTACTCTTTGCATTTTCATCTCCAGCCCAATCGCTATCCGTATATCCAACAAGTTCATTTGGACAATGAGTTGCATAAAAGATCCCATCGCTTTGAGTGCCTTTGACATATCTCAATATCCTCTTTGCTGCTTGCATATGTGACTGACGAGGAGCTTCCATAAATCTACTTATCAACCCAACACCAAATGTGATATCAGGTCTAGTAGCGGTCAAATAACGTAGACTCCCAACAAGCTGCTTGTAATGAGTCGGATCAACCAACTCTTCACTGCCATCTTTTATCAATTTCAGTCTTTCTTCAACAGGGGTTAAGATTGGCTTGCATGAATCCATCTTGAAACGCTTGAGAATGTCTCCAGCATACTTCCTTTGTGAGATAAAAGTTCCATGCTCGCTTTGCATTACTTCAATGCCAAGAAAATAAGACATAAGCCCCATATCAGTCATCTCAAATTGAGATGCCAAAGCCTCCCTTATTTCTTCAACTAACTTTGAGTTATTGCCTGTGATAATAAGATCGTCCACATACAAACAGACTATAACAACATCACCCTGCACATTAGTTTTAACATATAAAGTGTGTTCATATGGACACCTTTTAAATTCATTTTCCACAAAGTATGAATCAATCCGGGTGTACCAGGCCCTTGGAGCTTGTTTAAGGCCATACAAAGCCTTTTTTAGCTTATAAACCTTCTCCGAGTCACCTTTTTTCACATAGTCAGGTGGTTGCTCAAGATAAACCTCCTCCTCAAGGGTGCCATTTAAAAATGCAGACTTGACATCCATTTGAAATATTTTCCAACAATTATGAGCAGCAAGAGATATTATCATTCTAATAGTATCAAGCCTAGCAACAGGAGCAAAAACTTCAAGATAGTCAATACCTGGTTTTTGCTTGTACCCTTTGGCTACCAATCTTGCTTTGAAGCGATCCACCTCTCCATTCGGCTTGTACTTTGTCTTGTACACCCATTTAACTCCAATGGCTGTCTTTCCCTTCGGAAGTGAAGTGAGCTCCCATGTGTCATTCTTTTCAATAGCATGAATTTCTTCATCCATTGCCTTTATCCAATGTTGATGATGGCATGCCTCACTAAAAGAAAGAGGGTCACAATCAGCATACAAGGCAAAATTGACAATTGCTTCATCTGTCAAATTATTTTCTCTATCCAACTCATAGTCTTGCAAATAAGGTGGCAAACGACGATCACGTTGGGGCCTTCCTAATCCAACTCCTTGCGAAAAATCAACTTCTGGAAGTTGGTTTGCTGGAGTCTGAATTTCTGCACCCTCCACAGTTTCATTATTAGCTGAGTCTTCCTCGAATGGAATAAACACTGATGATCTGCTCTCCTTGTTTTCCTTTGAAGACCAGTCCCAAGAACTCTGCTCATCAAAAATGACATCTCGACTGACTATCACTTTTTTTGTCTTTGGATTATAAAGCTTGTACCCCTTTGTCACCATACTATAGCCAACAAAAATGCACTTTTCAGCTTTATCATCAAGCTTCTTCCTTATGTGATCTGGAACATGAGCAAATGCGATGCATCCGAACACCCGCATATGATGAATGTTGGGCTTTTGACCACTCCACATTTCATAAGGAGTGTTCCCATCAATGCTCCTACTTGGAGACCTGTTCAGGATGTATACGGCACACAACACAGCTTCTGCCCAGAACTCCTTAGGCAAATTTTTATATTTCAACATGCATCTAACCATATCCATAATGGTTCTATTTTTCCTCTCCGCTACTCCGTTCTGTTGGGGTGTATACCTCGCTGTCAACTGGTGCTTAATGCCATGTTTCTTCAAGAACTCATCACAAACAATATATTCTTGGCCCCGATCAGTTCTTAACACTTTAATCTTCTCCTCACTTTGTTTTTCAACATGAAGGTTCTAAAAGAATCACAGGCCTCTGATTTATTTTTCAAAATATAAACCCAAGTCTTCCGAGTAAAATCATCAATGAAAGTAACAAAATACTTTCCACCACCATGTGAAGGAACCTCGACCGAGCACAAGTCAGAGTGTATAATTTCCAGGGGCATTTGGGCTCTCAAAGCCTTCCCTTTCGGAAAGGTATCTCTGTGTTTTTTCCAAGAACACAAGTCTCACAAACTTGGTCTGGAACATGAATAGAAGGCAATCCAGAAACTAATTTTTTTCTAGCAAGCACATTCAAACTATTGAAATTCAAATGCCCAAAACGCATATGCCACAACCAATTATCACCATTTGTCACAAAACTAAAGCAAGGTAATTTTTCATACTGCATATATAATGGAAATAAGCGATTTGGAGCCATGGTTACCTTTGCTATTAGTCGTTGTTCGGCATCTTTGATGGTGAAAACTCCTTTGAATATTTGCAAGTCATACCCTTTCTCTGATAATTGCCCCACACTCAACAGATTATGACTAAGCCCAGGCACATAATAGACATCAGAAATGGTGTTGCACATTTCATTCTTCATCTGGATAGCAACCTTGCCCTTTCCTTTAACTGGCATCTTTGCAGCATTCCCAAAGGTGATCTCTGACTGTATTGACTCATTAAGTTCAACGAACAACTCCTTGTGACCGCACATATGGTTGCTGCAACCCGTATCCAAATACCATGTGACCTTTTCACCATTACTTACAGCACTGAAAGCCATCAACAAAGTCTCTTCATTGTCATTGTTGTTCTCTGCAAACTTCGTCCGAAATTCCTTGTTCTCTGCCCTTCTCACACTGCACTCGTGCTTGTAGTGACCATATCCATGGCAATTGAAGCACTGCACATTTGATCTATCACGTCCTTGATTCCAATGAAAGCCTCTTCCTCTTCCTCTTCTTGCTCCAAATCTGCTATATGAACCTCTCTTGTAATTACTTGTATTCTGATTTCCCTGTGCTGAACTTGAGTCACCACGAGATGACCAATTTTTGTCTTTTTTGAAGCTCAGCTGGGTCTGCAACGCTTCTTCAATCACCATCTCTGACTTTTCATTGAGCCTTTGTTCATAGGCCTGCAACGAACTCATCAAATCATCCACCGTCATAACATTAAGGTCTTGTGACTCCTCAATGGCTGTGACCTTGCCTTCAAACCTCTCTGTCAAGGTTCGAAGAATCTTCTCCACAATCTGGAGGTCTTTGATAACCTCCCCATTGGCTTTCATCTGATTGACGATAGCCAAGGTTCGTGCAAAATACTCAGAGATGCTTTCCTTTTTCTCCATTTGAAGAAGCTCGAATTGTCGCCGTAGAGTCTGCAACCGCACCTTCTTTACTTTGTCACGCCCAACATAGCTGTTGATCAAACAATCCCATGCCTCCTTCGATGTAGTAACATGGGCGATCTTCTCATAGACTTCCGAATCGATTGCTCCATAAATATACATGAGGGCTCTGTTATCTTTCTTCCGATTCCGAACTAATTCTTCTCTCAGGTTCTGTGTGAGATTAGCTTGATCACCTGGGTCTGCAAATCCATTGATCACCACCTCTGTATACTCCATGATCTTGAAGAAAAGCTCCATCTGTGATCTCCAATGTTGGAAGTTTCCTTTTCCATCAAATTTACCAACTGGGCATTGAGGGAAATCATTTATGTTTCGATTCGCCATGGCTGATCAGCTCTGCTACACCTGCTCTGATACCAAATGTAGAACAGACCCAAATACACAACAACAACAGAGAAAGAGAGTTTTTACTTCTGGAGCAACAAGGAAGCTACTAATTCATTCAACAGCTTACTTCAAAGTTACAAGGAAGTACAACTTATATTGAGGTTGTGCTGGAATAGGAAGAGTCTAGAACAGAACAGAGGCTCAGAAGCCAAAGAGTCAAAAAAAAACTAGAAGTCTCTACCTAAAGTCTTCTAGAGACTAAAACCAAATACAAAACTAATTATATTATATAGTGGTCATAATAAAATAAGCTTGGTTTATTTTCTAACAGGCCGCATGGTTGGCCGTCGTTTATACCCGTGGTAAAATGGTTCCGGTCCTCGACCGTCCGCACGGCGCCCTATCAGTTGAGTTTTCATGAACGGACGTCCCATTCTGGCCCACGCAAGCTCAGATCGTGGACATTTTTCGTCAGTCCGACGTTGCCGGTGCCCCGAACCCGCAGGCCAGACTCATCATCACCCTCTGGAGTATCGTTGTGGTACTCATATTAGATAAAATATCAACCACAGACACGATTTGACATGGCACCAATTTTGATGTGTGCTTACAGATTTTGGATGATATTCCAATTTTAACACATTGGATCACACGTCACATGCTAAAAATAATCAATTTTCCCAGCCTACATACATCTATAAATCACCAAACTACTATGCATACCTACTTTTCATTAGATTCCTCTTGAAGGGCAATCTGCACTCCAGAAGAACAGTAAATATTTTTTATCAGCACTTTCTAAAAGGACAATCTAATATGTATTGTAGTTTATAATCATTAGAAAGAAAACAGAGAAGGGGGATTACTTTGAATAACTTTCTGGGAAAGTATCTGGAATCATTTTCTTGTCCTTTCCTAGGTAACTAACAAAGAGGAGATAATTGGATAAAGGGGAGCATGAAAGGGTTTTGCATTGAAGCAGCCTCATAACTAGGGCCTACTCATAACTATCAATTTTTCTTCTCATATTTTTTATTATTGAGGAAGAACATTATAGCCTTATTTTAACAGTTTTGTGAAAATTTCAATAACAGGAGTAAATGTGATAAGAAAATAAACGTAGAACTTCCTAGTAAACGTGCTTAAGGTTAAGGGGACTCATGATATTTACCCTAATAAATTAAGAGGAAACAATTTTCTACTTAGCTACATTGAATCATAACAATAAATATAATACAATAGGTGGCTTCCACTTTGATACATAGGGAGCCATATTGACGATAAATACAGTAGGACTATAGATAAACAGACTCGCAAACACAAGTGTAACACCACAAATGGATCTAACAATTCTGCAGACAACACGAGAAGGACATGCCTAAAGTAACATAGACATTATATAGATTTAATTAGAACTTATATATCTACTAAAGTTTTGCACTTTACCTAAATCATGATAATTGCATATAACTAAAATCACAGCATAAACTTGTGTACTTTATGTGGGCTTATATACACGGTCGGGCCCTGTATAAGCCCACATAAATATCTTAACTTAGAAGTTAGAATTTAATGAACCATTATATTGAATTGATATTAAAAAAAGGCTCAAAATGACTAAAAATGTGGCTTGAGAGAATTGAACTCATGACCTCCAAGAGGAAATCTAATGGACTACCAACTTGGACACTGTTTACTTGTTGAAATTTTAAACAAACTTAAGTAAATAATAGCACTAACAAACCCATATAGTTGGAAACCAAGAACTAACACACACACACACACACACACACACACACACACACACACACACACACACACCGCACCTAGGTTGGGTTTGCCCCTGCTTATGTATCATCTTACTCCTCCCAATAACATTTTTTTGACATAAACATATACCAACTTTATTCCATGTGTTTATCCAATGATGCTTGGAATATACATAGTATGAATGTTTTATCATAGTTTTCTTTTATTTAACAAACAAATTTCTATGGTGAATCAAAACCTATCATCAGCTATGTTTACTGTAGTTGCACAAACCCATTTTTTAAATATTTCATTTATACTCTAGACAATAAACTAAATTTAATATGCTATTTACATTATTTATTCATTACCATATCTCCACCGCATTTATCCTACTTTTTCACATTTACTGTGTTGATATATCCATATTGTAAGCCATATCAGTACCTGGGGAACAATCAACATAGCATGCAATGACTCTGGATACACGAACTGGAACATAGTTCCAGAGAGAGGTCTGAACTACGTAGACCAGGGCAAAATCTAAGTTCATTATATTGAATATTATGGACAATAAGATAAGATCCAAGGTGCTTTCCCAAACTGCTGAGGAACCTCTTTTATGGAAGGATGTTAGGCTAATGAAAAGAATGATATATAAGCAAAGAAGGCACACTATATAGTATTGACTGCTTATCTTGGGTATTGCACTTATAAGAACTTTTATACACTATTACTCGAATAATGAATGTATTTTTACATAAGATGGTGGTATTCCTGAGGAAGAGCTTGATTGTAAGTGGTAGAAGGATGATATGTTTCTTAGCATACATGTGCAAAGAACTGTTCTCCTTGATCTAAAATACTCAAGACACAATTGCCATCAATCGAAATACAAAGAGAAAGGTTTAGAAAACCAAATAACATATAAAAATTAGCAAAAACTGAACAGTATTAAAGCTTAAGAAGGACTAAATTTGCCATGAGTCCATACCAAAATTTGGGACTGATAAGAATGAAAATACAGGAAAGCACCCACCATCTCCGGGTCATTTATGTCCTCAGGATGATCACAAAACTGTACAAGGTGGCTGACAGTTGAACCTTTGAGAAAACATGCCATCGAATTAGATGCTTTGGCCATGTGAGAAACGGAAGATACCTATAACTGAGGAACGGTGAAAATGAAGTATAATGTAGAAATCAAGATTCCTTCCACTTCAAAGATAATAAACCAAGACCTTTCAATCATGTCCATGACTCACAACCTACAACCAGACTTGCTGAAAATTTTGTTGATCAAGTATTTTTTTTTAATAACCTATATCAACGTAAATAATAATGTGGTCACAACTTCTCTTTATAATTATAACAAAACACCTTGTTAAATACTACAATGAAAAACAAAATTCAAAGTCTTTATCCCAAATTTATGGAGTCTAGTGAATATTTTCTTTCATTCTGCTGTGTTAAGAGCTATTTCCGGTCTAACATTAGCAAGTGGATTTCCTTCTAAAATTTCCTCTTTAGTAAAATTCCAAAGATAATTAAATTGAATTTTTTAAAAGGTGCGAGGCCTACGGTCCTTTGGAGTCTAGGCTTGAGGCGCACGGCGTGCTGGCTTCGTCGAAGTGAGGCACAATTTTTTAGAATTTTGCAAATAATATAATTTCAAATAAACAAATTAATATTATATCTAATCAATTCAAAAAATATTTAAAAGTGGAGTATATAAAATTATAAATATAACAACTAACAGTTAACTATCATCAGAACTCAAAAGAAACTATAACAACTCATAATAACAGGATATTGACAAAACCCTGATCATCATTCATATTATTATCTCCATCATGAACACTACCAACAAATTCGTAACCTTCATCTAATCATCGTCGTCGTCTTCCAATACAAAACCTATTAAGTATTATCTATATAAAGATTAGTTGGTTGACTTGTTTAATTTGATAATGTTTCTAGAATCCAATTGGCGATAACATTTTCAACCAAGATCTTTACTTGATTCATGTGTTAACACCAGAAGTCAAGATAGAAAACCTAATTAACAATAGATTTAAGTTGAATTACTATTTAAACACTTCACTAAGTTAATGAGTATCGTGCTCTTAAGTTGTGCCTCAAAAGTAGGTGTGAGGCGCATGAGGCCCGCGCCACAAAAGCAGTCATGAGGTGCGGGCCTCATGTGAGCCTAGGTGAATGAGCCTCGTAGCACAGAAACGAGGTACAAGGTTGATCCTGAACCTCAGGCATTTGCCCAGGCACATGCCTCACGTTTTTTTTTAAACCAGTGATTAAATTAAATAAGCAATAAAGTATCAAGCAGGTTCTAGAAATTTTGAATAACCATTATCGACAATATTAAAGAAAGAAAGGGTCAAGCTTTGAATGAAAAAGCATAAACTTCAATAATTCCCTCTTCTTATTTCAGAAATTCTAAAAAACTAAAACAATGAAGTATAAAAATATGAAACAAACAAATGACTAGTCTAAATTTTGGATAACCTATGGATATATGATATGGACTCTATAGAATACGAGAATAGGGTGTTAAGAGTTGACTTTCACAAAGCAATTGGTCGTAAGATGGGTTCTCACAGTGGTCAGAGGAATGTGAACTAAAAGATGCATTGGGCGAGTCAAGTTGTCTTAACTTTTGGTGGTGGATGTGGTTAAGTAAGAAGATACTTTAATTTGCTGAGATGGAGACGTAGAAAAGAGGCTTAAGAAGAGTTTCTACAAACATAAAGCACAAAAGCATAATGTATGGACAAGATAACACAGCCTTCCTAGATTACCCCATAGACGCCTCAAAAAATTGCCACCCTGTAACAGTACATTGTATCAATCTTTTTGAAATATTCTATATATTAAGGCATGTTTGGTTACTGTGAGTTGAACATTTATGACTTGATAAACTTCATATAAGAGATTCACAGAATTGTAATTCCACTATTCCAGTTCCATGTTTTTTGTTGGCATTATTAGAATTAGATGAATCAAAATCCCAATTCCTTTTGCGTGTTTGATAAACTTGAATTTCGAAACAATCAACAATTATTAATTTTGAAAGATGAAGTTATTTATCTTCCGCAACATTGATGAGAGAGAAACAAATTTCTCGTGGACACAATCCCCTTATAGTTTTGAGACATAAAGTTACCTTGGCCACATGACAGCCATTTAAACAATTCATGAAGTTGGATTCATTCATAACATGAGCAAATCCTAATTGCTATCTTTGCAGACAAACATTGCAGCATATTTTTAAAAACATGGGATATACTTAAGGGACGGTTTGGTCAATGTGCATTGGAATTCTATAAACTAATAAAGTTCACAATAGCGAATGTTGAACTGCAGTTCCTATTCTATATGTTTTGTTGGTCGGCATTATGCAATTCAATGAATTTCATTCCCTTCATGTGTTCGGTATGCTTAAATTGTTGATAAAGCGCCTTTTAATATTAAGACTTGAAGTAACTTCCTATGTTGCATGAATACACGAATACGGATAAGGAAACAATACAGACAGGATTAGGACATTTTAAAGTAGGTACACTGTATTCATTTATGTTGCACGAATACAAACACGGGTACAGATACAGCGGACAGGATAAGGATACGGGCACCATTTTATTCTTTCGGTGGCTCCATGCAACATAGGAAGTAACCTTCATAACACTAAAGGGTGAAAGATTCTAGTAGAGACAATCACTTAATTTTTTCAGTTACCATTGGTCACAAGACACTCACGTGCTCCAATTCATGAAATTGGATTCGCTCATAAGATGAGTGAATTGGATTATCTCTAAAATGAGTGAATTCCATGTCCGCGTTTTTTGTATACAAAACTTAAATTGAGATTCCATGCGGAATCAGAATTCTTGAATTCCTGCACATCAAAGCCATGATTTAACCTACCTGGAATATACGATTCCCATATTCTAATTCACAGAAAAAAGGGATTCTAATATCTTAGTGGGTTTCAATCATGAGGTTAAACAACCAGTAGTCCTTCAGCCGTGCTATAATAAGCAACGTAATAATGCGAGATATAAAAATGCACGAATTTCAAAAAATATTATGGAGCTTCAGCAGTGCTATAAGCAATAAGCAACGTAATAACGTGAGATATAAGATTGCAGATACCAATTGTTAGTACTATTAAAACAATAATGGAAATGGACCATATATAAACTTGCCAATCCTTGAAATGAAACAGCAGTAAGCTCAAACTAAGAGCATCAGTTGGATCTCTACTGAGCACATTTCTCATCCAATACCTACTCAGACTTCCCACCTATGTTGCATGAATACGGATACAGGTATGGATACAATACAGGCACGCAACACAAACATTTTGAAATATATACAAAGGTAGTTACTTATGTTGCATGAATACTGATACGGGCATGGACACGATATGGATACGGACACCATTTTGCCATGTGCATGCAACATAGCTTCCCGCCAAATCACATCATTGAAACTAATCCAACTCTATTATCTTCTTTATACATGAATCAATTGATGCCTTTTGGTTGTTATATAAAATGTAACTACATCTATTCCTCCAAATGACAGTCAAAAGAAACACATTCAGCCTAGAGATCTTTTCCGTTTGTTATCTGACTTTATCAGAGAACACTAAGTTACTAAAAGTCTGTTGTGCAGTTTCAAGGACATATTTCATACAAAGCCCAAGTAGGTGTATAACTTGCAGATTTTCAAAGAATGCATACCATGTCCTTATAAGATGGTAAACCACCTGCAGCAAACCTCCTGAAAAAGTACGTCATACAAGTGCAAAGTCAGTTGATTACAACACAACAACAAAAAGGAAACTGCACATTCAACAAAAAGAGTATAAATGGTAGCCATATCCAGATTAAATAAATAAGATAATGATTTGTGAGTACAGCACAACCAAATGACTAAAATGTTACTTTTCTCAGTGAGTTCTAAGTTATAACATGAAAATTGAATGCAGTCAAATGTTGTTCCTTAATGCCAGTCATATTCAGATTGGTGGATAGTACTTTTATATATCACACTTTTTCCTAATATAATTCGTAATAATACATATAGTTATATCATCTTCATTATCACATAAGACTAACTGATTTTTATAGAATAGACAGTTTGCAAGATTGTGTACTAAACAATCAACTAATTTTATCTCAGGAACGATAGACTTTCTCATAGTCATCAGAGTCGAAAGTGCACCTATGGAAAAAAATAGTGCACGGAAAGTATAAAAGCATGTATATCGACGTCATATTATTTTTCTTAGCACATGCCTTGAATATGTCTGATATTAATGACATTTTAGGCTTTTAGTTCATCTTTGCTAGCGTTTAGGATTTTAGCATATGTTTTCAACATTTTAGACGTTGGTAGGGAAGAAAGTAAAAGGTTGTCGCTCAGAGTCGACGTGGTCCGCGAGATTGGTGGAGAAGGTCGGTGATGGAGTCGACTTGAGGCTGGAAGAGGAAGAGGATGATGGGGAAAGAAGAGGAAGAAGTTCGTGGCCGTCAGTAGGAAGTCGAGGCGGTCACGATGGTTCGCATTCGGTTCAATCTTGGGGAAGAAGATCGATTTTTGTGAGAAGAGAAAACAATCGATTTTGTAACCCCTCTCGGTCATGTAAACATGTCAGGTATCCGGCCTTGGTTACTTCATCGCCTCACCCTAAGCATTGGTTTTGATGCCTGATCGTGCTTCTTGTTAAGCGAAGAGCAAAGTTGCACCTCCCTACACCTAGATTTTGACAACTATAGTCTTTCTTCTTTTCTTCTTCCATTACCATTCTTATTTTCCAGATGATTGTTCATTTAGTGAAAATTATACATAGATTAATATTGGTGCATCATAAGACCAGGAAGGTTCCCCTATCAGATCCTTCCTACATTACATGGACATGCAAATGATATGAACACACAAGTAATATTTCAGAAGTCCAAGCATAATTTAGCGTGACTATGTCAGGCCAACAAGTGCCTGCCCACCCCCCACCCCCTATCATTACCATTCTTATTTTCCAGATGATTGTTCTTTTGAATAAAATTATATTTAGATTAATTAATATTGGTGCAGCATATGACCATTAAGGTTCCACTATCAGAACCTTCCTACATTGCATGGACATGCAAATGATATGAACACACAAATTATATTTCAGAAGTCCAAGCATAATTTAACGTGACTATGTCATGCCAACAAGTGTCTGCACCCCCACCCCAACCCCTGCGTGCACGCACGCACATGCACACACACAAAAGGAGTAGGCAATTAAGCAAATCTTAACTTTTGATCCCCTAAGGTCGGATAACTTTAAGTCCATAAAGGTTAATAGAGATGGCTTCGCAGAAGCTGACCTGCTTCTGGGACAGCTTCTCACTAGCATTCTGACGAATCCCAGGCCTATCTTTTAGAGCTCCCAAGTCCATATCTGGCATGCCTGTTTCCAAATTCATGTGATTGTATCAACTAAAATGAGTCTACAAACTAAAAAGATGCTCAGAAACTACAAAGGGAACGCCTGCATAATCCTTCTACGAAATTAAAGAGATGAAATCCAAAATTGGTCCCCAAGAGCTTTTAAATTTGTCTAGTTACAGAAATGTCAGAAAATTAAGTGTATCGGGTTACAAGATGCTCAGAAACTACAAAGGGAACGCCTGCATAATCCTTCTACGAAATTAAAGAGATGAAATCCAAAATTGGTCCCCAAGAGCTTTTAAATTTGTCTAGTTACAGAAATGTCAGAAAATTAAGTGTATCGGGTTACAAATTCAGCTTGCCAATTCGTTGAAAATTAGTGAAATATAGGAAGCATGGACACTCAAATAATTGGAACAGTGTGCGCATTGTGTCGGACACATATACACTCCAAAATACATTAATAAACAAAAAGTCAATGATGTGTTAATGTTGTTGTATCCATACCCTATTGTATGTGTATGTGCAACCCAGGTAAAAAGTTTTTTTCAGAATGAGATGGGGAAGCTACATTTCGCTCCAGAATTTTATTCATCATCTTCAATTAACCCTACTTGGTTAGTTCAAAGATCAAATCTACCCTATAATCAAGGTTCTAAATGGCGGTAGGCGGGTGCGCGGCGGAGAGTCCACCTACTGCCTAGGCCGCCTAGACGGTTGATATGTTTTGGACATTTTCTACTATTTTACCACTATATTTTGCATAATATGCATATTTTAAGGGTGCTCCATGCATAACTAAGTTGTAGAACGAAGATTTATGAAGTTTTAGTTTTGTAAAAGTGAACAATAGTCCCATAATGCTTGCAAAACCTTTTGGCCAAAACATCTTGTTAGGTATTTCTCCGCCTTGGCGCCTGCCTATTCCGCCACACCTCCGCCTACACCGCCAAACCTCTGTTGGCTGCCTACTCCACCGCCTACAGCAAAAGCGGTGCGGAGAGAGAGACCTTCTAGGCGGCCGTCTCAACCGCCATTTAGAACACTGCCTATAAGTTGTAAGAACTATTGCACACATATTCTAACAAGTAAATTAATAGAAACAAAAGGGAAACGGAGTCTAATATTAACATGAGTCCCTTAAGTTGAGGCCATTTCAACGCAGCTCCCCAATTCGTTATTTGCTTGACTCCTTTTTTTTTATTTATATTCTAAGCAAATAACAAGATGCGGGGAACTTATGTCAAAATATGTTACATTTGGAAAACTTACATGAAAATATAACAGCAAATTCCTCGTCCTAAGCCAGGGTTTAGTCAGAAATAACACATTTTCGTCATGGTTCGTTCAAAGATGGTAAAGAGATGACACATTGATGAGAAAGAAGTGGCCTTTGGGAGAGATAAGCCTTGGTCAGAGAAGTGTCACAGATGAAATTTGTGCGGAAACTGACTAATTATCTCCAAATATGTTGCAAGGAGACGACACTAATTTTGGTGTGTCATATTATTTTCTAAAAATTTAATAATTTACTAATAATTAATTGCTATCTATACCAAAAACAATTGATATTCCGATCCAAAACCACATACTGTCAATACCTGCCGACCCTGATGGCCGATACATACTACGAACCTTGATATGTAGGCAGCCGCTTGTCTGCCGGAGAGAGTTGCTCCTTCCATATTGACATATAGTCCTGCATAATCTGTACATATATAAGCAGATTATTAGTATTTATTACTGAAAAGGAGAGACCCAGAAAGCAAAGATCATGGAAAAAGTTTTAAATGGATTGTTGTATTTATCTCAAGCAATGCTGATGAACTTACATAGTATTGCTCGCCTATGCTCTTCACAAGCTTCACTAGAATAATGTAATTACTGAATCCTACATCTAACAGAACCCTCCAAAAATTTCTAGCCTTTTGAAACACTAATATGAAAAAAAAAAAAAAACAAGTTACATGTTTTAAGTAAGTGAATGAAGTAGTAACAACGCCAACTTGACTAAGATCAAATGATATATGAGCTGTCTATGTTTCCCAAAAACTATTGCTGTCTAAAATGTCGTACGAGAATCCTACAAGTAGTGTGATTCTAATGTCAGCCAAATATTATATTAAAGCTTTGTCTAAGGTAACATCTTAGAGAATAGCAGAAAAGAAAAGAAAAGAAAATGTTGAAGATGCTCAAGAATACTAATAGCATAATTTACAGTATCGTTCAATATCGATCCAGTTTGGCATGTCCCGATCCGATACCAATAGTGACTGATAACGAGGTTGAGTATCTCTTTCCCGATCAATTCGGCATAGAAAATTGAACAAAAAAGACCAATCATAAAGGGCGCAAAAGAATAGTAAGGGTTGTACAAGCATGTAAATGAAGAAAACTTATTTATTACAGACAAACCAATCAGCAAGAGGTAACTATTATTTCTTTCAATTTTAAAACTACTAAGAAATAACAAAGAAAATACTTCAAATTATGGCTAAATATATAATTAAAAAAATTCAATTTTTAATAATTTATTCAGAATTATTTGTTTTCTGATACCAAAAAATTCGATACTACTCCGAAACTGTCAAAACTTCCAATACCGTCGATCCTGATACTCATAGGAAGAGTCCGATACTGCTTCCGAAACCAATACTACAAACCTTGATTAATAGGAGCATGTGGCAACTGAGTTACTTCCTCATAAGAAGGTTCAAAGTATCGGTATCAGACCATTCCTATGAGTATCGGGATCGGAGGTTTCGGATCGGAGTATCGGATTTTTTGGTATCGGAAAACAAATAATTATTAATAAATTATTAAAATTTTAGAAAATATATTTTATACATTTAGGCATAATTTTAATATTTTCAGTGTTGGTTCTTAGTAGTTTTGAACTTGAATGAGATAGTAGTCACCCTTACAGATTGATTTACATACAATAGATAAATTTTCTTTTTTTACATGCTTTTATAACCTTTCTATGCTTTTACACCCTTGTTGGCTAGTCTTTTTCGTTCAATTTTCTTTGCCGAATTGACCGAAAAAGAGACCCTCAATGTCGGTATCGGTCACTGTCGAGTATCGGTCGGTATCGGATTGGGACATGCCAAACCGTATCGGTATCGGCCGATACTGTGAACTATGCTCATAACTATTCCTGATCCATATGAAGCTCAGGTCAAAATAGACAAGATAGCAATCGAGACAAAGTTCCTATGTTTGACAGATGGTGCGAGGGCAAAAGCATGACATTCTAAATAATGCCAACCATACTCGTCGCTGACCATAGCCAAAACCGATATTATTAACAGAAGACGAAAGCAAAATACACTGTATAACAGGATGCTGTAATCGCAACGCAATTGTTTGCCCCTATGACCAAAGCTTATTGCGTTCGCCTGACTACCAGTCTAAAAAACTTTGTCAATGTTACTGAAACGCGGTGTGATCTGGACGAGTTTTGATCAAAGAGGTACAATATTCGACTTGACACATATGACTTAAAAAGGGAAATTTCTTGTCAAGTCCAAGACCAAACCCAATTAGCTATACCTCATGCTCCCGCTTTCTATCTGATGTGAGACTAAACTTTCTATACAACTCGATTGTCATCAAACTTGAGCGTTTAACCGAATATGTGAGATATATAACCCAATATTCAATTCTTTTACGGAGCTCTTTATGATCAGTAGCCGAGTTCCGAGACATCATTCCAATAGGACAAGAGCCTTGACCATGAGAAGTTAAATTCTATGAGATAACTATGATTAGATTACAATACGACACAATACGCTATGTATTGGAAGTTTTCCGCAAATCCGAAGAGAAACTCCGGAAATTCCAGAGACCAAGTGGACATCCAGAATGAAGCATAGAAACAATAAAAAGACAAGAAGGAAGCAACTATATAGAAATCAATAAGTGTGTTGTTGGAAAAGTGAATGTATATTTGAAATATTAATTAATAATAATTATTATTTTCTTACAACGAATTTATGGCAACGAATCTATTCAACGAATCTATTGGAAATGTGTACAAATCTATTCAACGAATCTATTGGAAAGATGTGCCATTTCCATTGTGTCTCTTTATCATTTATAAAAGTGTAAATGTTTGAAGCATTGAAAAGAAAAACCCATTCATCCATCTGGCATTAAGTCTAAGAAATACAGGGACTACCAATATTGCTTCGTGCAGTTCCTGCAGTGTGAAGTGCTGCTACCGGAGGAGAAGAACCGTTGTATCTTGGAAGACTAATCGCCATTAAACCGTAAGTAAAGTACGGGGCGAATATTGTCTTTAAAGACATTGAACTAAGTTCAAGCCTAGGTCTCAGTCAGATTATTTATTTACATTATATTTTGGAATTATTTTATACTAACATGTGCATCTTTAGGTTGGCCAACAAAACAAAGGACAAAAGAAACGAAATATCTCACCATTGACGTTCATATCGGAGACCTTCATGTCGAGAGCAGCCCTGAACAGCACCCGCCTCGGCTTCGCTCTCCACGAGGAGAGAGCCGGAGCGCAAGCGAAGCCGAGAGAGGAAGAAGAAGAAGCCGTAA
The DNA here is from genome assembly GCA_029216955.1 of Iris pallida. NCBI lineage: Eukaryota > Viridiplantae > Streptophyta > Magnoliopsida > Asparagales > Iridaceae > Iris > Iris pallida. The sequence continues at coordinate 18,257,849 of JANAVB010041219.1, forward strand.
CAAGGAAGAAAGAAACTTTCGTTCCTGCTGCTGCTTCTTCTGAAGAAGAAATGGGTGATCTATGTGGAAATTCGTAGGGGAGAGGGCTTTTGTCAGTGCTTAGACATCTCCAATGGGGGTTTCTATCTCCCCTATTTCTATGGAAGAAATCCGCTTTTGTCAGTGCTTAGACATCTCCAATGGGGGTTTCTATCTCCCCTATTTCTATGGAAGAAATCCATTTTAGAAAAAATTTCTCCCAATGGTAGTTTCTATTACCATTTCTATCCTATGTGGCAATGATATAGGATAGAAACTTTCTAGGAGTATTTCTACATGTAGAAACTCTGTGACACATAGGATAGAAATGGAGAACCATTGGAAAGCATTTTTTGTATGTGTACAATTTCTATGTAGAAACTCTTCCAACTAGAATAGAAATCTTCTTAAAGTACAATGTCAAGTAGGATAAGAACTCAATTTTAGAAATCACCATTGGAGATGGTCTTAGAGCGTGTGCCGACCAAAAAGTGCTAAATATTTTTGTAGTTCCACTGCAGTTCCTGTCGGCAGCAGCAAGCTGCAATTTTGTTTCTTTCACCATCAGCATTTTGATGCGGATGCGGATTTATTTTTATTTTTATTTTTATTTTTATTTTATTTTATTTATTTATTTATTATCATCACGTGCGAGCTCACTTAAATCGTGTATCTTCTTGCACACGATTTTTAGTGTCATATTATTTCGGACTTTTCGTGCAGATCCTGTCCGTACTGACTTTTTCATCATCGTCCCACACGCACAACTCGCGCACTCCGTGCGCTTCAGAGCTTCACGAGACGGCCGACGTCTTTCGACGTCCGCAACTCAACGTCTCGCTTAGTCCACGACGCCAAAGGCGCCCCCGACGTCTTCACGACACCTACGACAGCTGATGCCGTCCAGCCACCCGTTCTATGCGCACGACGTCCTTACAAAGTCTTCTCGAAGCCCTTACGACACCGCACGACGGACCGCGTGGTCGGCCGTCGTTTATACCCGTCGAAGAATGGTGTCGGTCCTTGACCCGTGGCCGTCATTTATACCCGTGGTAGAATAGATCGAAAGTGCCTTTTCTAATCCTAAAATTTCTTACATTTTTCTATGATAGTTATTAATAACCTTTTTAATTAAAAAAATTAATTAAGGTTATCATTAATAATTATTAATAAAAGTAAATCAATGAATTAATTCATTTTATGATGATATTAATTATTAAAATTTAAATAAAAATTAAATAATAGTATCAATAAATAAATATTAACTTTGTTAGCTAATTAATTAATTTTTTTATTCTTATAATATATATTTTTATTTTATCCATTTTCATAGACATCCTAACACTAGAAATAGTAATTTGACAACTTCCAAATTGCAAAATCGCTTATCCAAACTTTGAAACTCAATTTCAGCATAAAAGAACTAACATAAAACTCAAAAGTATAAATATTTAATTTTTACCAAACCAAAAGTCGCTTTCATACTCTTTAGTCTTTACACATTCAAGCAACCAAACAGCCCCTTAGTTAGATCATAAGCTGCGGATTGTGTCCACTTCCTCTACAAAGTGCATGCACTGTTGTACAGTACCCCGTTCACACTAAAACTCGATTTATGTGAATCCAAAACCATATTCGCACCGGCTTTTATTCTTCAAAGGTAAAAAAATAAAGAACAAAATAAAAAAGAATAAAAATTAAGATAGAAAGAGAGCATTAGCGTTAACTATAAGTAGAGAACACGGGCAGAGGAGCATCAAGAAATGCTATCAAGTACGTCTCCAAATAGTAAGTATTAGTCTTACTGATTGTTGGCCTTTTGTCGCGAGATATTACGGCCACATATATGCAAGCTTCCCTGAGTTTCGCCATTCAGAAATGCAGTAAACAGATGCAGCACCAGATCCATACTTTTTGTGCGAAATTCTGATTCTAACAGTCACAACTAGACTAGATATGATTTCAAGGATGCGTTAATTCTTCCAACAAATGCGAAGTGCTTCTACTACACTCTGAAAATGTACACATCCAAACAACATATTGAAAATGTACACATCAATCAAATATATATATACATATATATGTGCAGGAGATCAAATCCCTTGGTCTTGGATACTGGGGCAGAATCTCTTCGTCACTCATTCTCTGCTATGAAATTTGGCTGCTCACCCTGGCAGAGGTACTCATCACATTGAGATACAGAACCCCATCCTCTCCTAAGTCGAATTATGTCCTCCGTGAATGTTGAACCTGGTGCTCCAATGAACACCCTTGACATGGCACTGATCGTCTTATCCAGCATGGCCTCAACCTTTGTACACAGAAAAACGTATAATTGACATATATGTACAAATTCATATTAAACTTGAGTAGATAGTGCATCATTTTAAGGAATGACGAAGCCGGAGAATTTGCAGAGAGTTACCTGACTATTTCCCCCAAGTTTGTTTCTGTATAGCAAGGCATCCCATTTTTCAACAGAGGTGTGGCTTGGTCTCTTCACCAGCGGGACTGGCTTATCACCATTCGGTACGAGCAGTGACTGGAGGAGGTCTGTTTCACTTTCAGCTGCATCAGTAGACAGATATATTACCGGTGCATTTGCTCTCTCAACCACCCTCAATAGGCACTCTGCAGCCTGAGGAATGGGGAAGAAGCAGCTCTCCTCTTTCACATTGCTGCAGTTGAAACAAGAAAGACATCACAAGGGTTCTCTTACACAAGGCTGAAAACAGACTTCAGGAGACTACCAGCAATGTTGTGTCAATTGATCTCCTGCCACATCATATTGCACTGGCCATGCAAGGCCATTCAATAAGTACGAAAGTTATAAGATGGCCAAGGAAAATAGACTATTTTTCAACTCAATGAAATGAAGTTTACTGAGCCAAAACTTTCGTCTGCTCGGTATATCTCAATATCAAGGTGTACAGGTCAAGCATAAGGCATTTTATTATAGGAATCTGAAAGTAAGTTTAGACCAAACATCTTGACGCAACTGATCCCGACTCTGGTTGACCATTAACAGGCAAGTAATCAGTAACACTGAGAAAATGAAGCCCACTAATTTGAAGGACCAATATTTGTTATGATAAAACATGTTCAAAATTATAGAATAAATTCCACTGCTTGGTGCAGTTATCCAAGTTATTACAGATTATAATAAGGTACGAAACAAATTCATAGGAAATATATTCTTGTAATAAGACGTGTTTTAGTCGGTACAACTTTGGAAGGACATAAAATTTTAACATGTTTGCATGTCATAAGGATGGTAAAAATGATGAACAAGATACAGGCTATATAAATTTATCCTGAGAAGAGCTTGTAAAAGTGTTTACTAGTCAGGTTAGCTTTCAAGAGTGTCTATTCATCAAATAATACCTAAGACCAACGCCTAGTCCTCTATCCTGTTCCCTTGGATAAAGGAACTCGCTAGTGCTGTTCAAAGATGACACTGTATTAGAAAAGGATAGGCCATGTAATAGAAAAAGAAAAGGACTTGCTTGAGATAAAAGCATCAAAAGGTGGAATAAAGAAGCAAAATTAACTACGAGGACAACAATAAAAGCCTGCCACCATGAAGGTGAACAAGAAGAACAATCATAATTGGCGACTGGATATAAAATTCATAGGAAAAAACAAGGGGAAAAAACAGTTAACCAATTGAAGAACAAAATCAAACTAAGAAAACTAACATAATTTCAACATTCATATGATGATTGATGAGCAACCTTTCTCTATGAAGCACAAAGGTAGATGCAGGAAATAATATGACAGGACAGGGAAAAGTGACTATACTGGAAACTCCAAAAAAGAACATAGAAAGGTAGGGGATATGGATACAGAAAAAAGAACATAGAAAGGTAGGATATGGATACAGTACAGATGTGTGTGTGTGTGTGTGTGTGTGTGAGAGAGAGAGAGAGAGAGAGAGAGTTACAATGTCTCGATTCTGATTTCTTATCATATGTATTCATAGGTTCGGCATAGTGCACACAGAGTAAGTTATAAATCTAATTCAAATGGATCCACTACAAAAGTCATATGTTTTCTTCTTTTGGGAATAAGGCCAGCCTTCTTCGGCTGTCCCACCTGGGATGTGATCCCAGGATCTCCTGTCTCCTCCACTCCACATACCAAAAGCCCGTTGGTGAAGTAATATGCTTTTTTGAATCATAATTCGTGCAGGGCATGCCAAATGTGTATTGGGCTATGTTTTTTGACTGTTTGTTATCAGAAAACAATCTGCAAGTCTGGCAGATCCATGACGCATCCAAGAAATGCTAGTGTCCTGTCATATAAATCTTATACACGTTTCAAGTATATTGGGCCTTTGGGAAAGTGTTAGTATCACAAGCGTTAGCCCAGAGCCAGTGTCGCTCACCCTTTGGAAAAGTGTTCAGTATCACAAGTGTATAAGCATTAGCCCAGAGCCACTGTCGCTCACCATAGGAGGCAGTTCAGGAAAGGGCACTGACTGGGCTCACCTAGCCAACAAGCCCACCATATGGTCAAGAATACCGTCCTCAATGTGCAGCAAAGGACTCGGCTTCCCAATTTTGGCAGACTAATATATAAGGCCTATGTTGCACAAATACCGATACGACACAACAGGGAAATACAAATTCGGCACATATTTTAGTGTGTCCTAGTGTATTTTGAAGTGTCAGTGGCGTGTCTGATACGTGCTGACACAACGCGACATTAATTTTTTGAGTGCCCGAGCTTCCTAGCATAAGGCATATGTAAAAATAGGTTACAAAACCATAACTTACATGTTAGTCGGGATGTCATTCCTTTTACTCTTTGACTTAATGTGTCATGAAGATGAATGCAATTCCTTAGAAAATTCAAAATTGTATCATCTTATAGTCTCGGTGGACATGGAGGGTGCTCATTTGTTGCATAAACTGCAGCCAAAAGATATGTCTATCTAGCCACCAACCTATGTTGTCACAGGCAACACCTAGATGTGCTTGTAAAAACCTACCGCCTCGACCTGGGTAATTTTTTCCTCACTGTGGCGATGGTCGCCTAGGCGGTCATCAGGGTCAAATATATATGCGCAACAGGAATACGTGCAGCAAGGAAGTACCCAAGTTATTGGGCGACGCCTAGGCAAGGGGGGAGACATGTCGTCTCTTAGCGCTCAGAACAACATAGCCACCAACTAGTTGTCTAGGTTTATGACATGAGCACTTCATGTCATAGCTATCTTGCTAGGAATTTGGCACAAAAAAGTTGACGTTCTGACGATAGCTGGTCATAAGAACTTTGTCAATTTTTTTATGGAGCTTTCTTATGCTTCAAAGTTAGATCTATTCCGATGGGAGAAGGAACCATAATTTGCACGCTAGTAGAGTATTGACAGAGGTGTCAATGCCAAAAGCAAACAATATATTGGCCAAACTACTGAGAGAATAGAAAAGAGAGAAGGGAAAAGGAAACGTCGCTCTTGGCTCTAGGATGTTAAACTTGAGGATAGTTATTGTTCAAATTTCTATAATATGGATGGATAAAAGCCAAAATTAACACTTATTACTTCTAACAGTGCAGCAAAGGAGCTTCGTTTTTCAAACTGGAACCAATATTTCACAATTTATTGATGAGAATTTGTTAGATGGTAAGGTAAAACGAACATAATTTAATATTGCAGAGTTGCGAGAAAAGGGGGAAGCAGGCTTATAAATGTAACAGCTCAGATTCATTATCAATGGTCAACTAGGCTCTGTGGATATGACAAACCTTAGGGTCCCAAAGATGTGAGTCTACAAAGACTTAACTATATAGCAGCAATGCTTGATTGAAAATCATCAGGTATAGAAAAGCTGCTTGCTATACTTGATTTCATATATGAAATAATATGAAAGGAAACTAGGAAACAATAACACATACCAGAACTTGAGGAACCCATGCCGTCGGAAATGCAAAGCTATAAAGTTGCTCCCCAAGAACGTCTGCACGAACCGCTGTGCTGTCAAAATAATGAGACGGCTCGGCTGGATTAGCGTCTTACACTTGTGCGCGAGAGGACCTCCGGGCTGCATAACCCACTCCTCCTCCACGTCCGCGTAGAAAACATCCCCTATTGCTATAACCTCATCCTCCGAAGTGAACTTGGGCGTAATGTCTCCCACCACCCTCTTCTTCGGCTTCTTTGATTTCGCATCCTCGGGCCATGCGGCTTCGATCTTGCCCAGAGAAATCCCGAGGTCCTTCAGCCTCTTTATGTGCTCCTCGTCCATAAAACAAGGCGGCGATGCAATGTAACAAATGAACCTATTGATGCTCAACTTATTCTTCCTCGTCTCAGCAAACTCGTCAAATGACATGACAACCTTCCTGCCGAAGCACTTGTTTATGTGATCCAAGTCCAGTACCTCGTCGTACCGATAATCCAACTTGTGGCTCGGAAGGACCAGTGTCCTTCCGAGAAGGGCGGCGAAGAACATGTGCTTCTCCAGACAGATCAAATGATTCGACATCTGCCCCGAAATGCAAATAGCGAGCAAGAACCGGTCTCTCTTTGGCATCCATACTATCGTCCTCCTCTCCTTCGGCCAGTCCACTCTCTTACACACATCGATGCCGGCACCCGACATATCGGGACCCACATTGTCGTTGAAAGGCCGCTCCACCGTCGAATTCTTCGTCCGGTGCGCCGAGAGTATCGCCTTCTGGATCTGCCGATTCAGTTTGATCTGGTCGAGGAGAGCAGACCGCAGCTGCTCGAACCTCACCGGATCGAGAGATTCCGCTTTCAGTTTCGCTTCCGGAGATCCCGAAGGCGAAGGGGAGACGTCGGATCCGGAGCGGGAGGCTAGGGTTTGGTTCCAGAGGCTGAGGAGGGAGAGCTGCTGGCTGCGGAGGAGGTAGAGGGCCCGGAGCTCGGACTCCCGCATCCGGTTGGCCGGAGAGTCGGCGGCGGTGGTGACGATGGAGATGCCGTTGAAGAGCTTGCCGACGGGGAAGGAGAGGTAGATGAGGACGAGGACAATGGGGAGGGAGACGGCGAGGAAGTACCTCTTCTTGGACCAGAAGCCGTGGCGAATCCGGTCGGTGAGTTCGCCGATCTCGAAGGAGGAGCGGCGGATCGGGGATTTTGACTCGTGCTGGGGGACCAGAGTCTGGCGGTCGTCGTCTTCGTCGGAGGAGGAGGAAGAAGGAGATCTCTCCATCGATATATTTTTTTCCCCTTTTTTTTAGGGTTAGGGTTTCGGAAGGATCGCTAAGAATTAAGAGTGAGGCGGTGACGGGATCCGGTGGGTTGATGTGGCGGCGAGTAACTGAAAACGACTATGTAACTGCTGCCGGTGGTGGTGGTGTAGGAGGTTGGGTGACAACTGACAAGTGAGCTTGGTGATGGTAAGTCGCACCAAAACAAACATTTTTAGGTGATCCACACATTTTTTTTTAAATAATTAGTAATGTATTACAAAAGTCAAATGTACATAACGCTCAATTTATAATTTCGAATTTTCATATTAAAAATTACAAAGTCAATTTGTGTAGATTTTATAAAAAGAATGAGATTCTCTCTATTAGTTTATGTCGGTTTTTTAGGAACAAATCAAATGAATATGTTTATGTCTTACGTAATATTACTTTTTTATCGATTATATAATGATGCTGATTATTAGAGAGATCATCGATTATATATTTCACTACGTAATATTATTTTTTTATTATAATTATGATTAGTTTATCGATTATACATTAGGTTTTTTTTATCGATTTCTACATTAGGATTTTATGTTTATTTTTTCAGAAAATTTTTTAGAGGGTGAAAAATTTGGAAAAAAAAAATAGTTGTAGGGAGTTTTTTTTTAACAAAACTTATTATATAGAGAAGTCTAGCGTTCATCTGTTTTCTATCCTTTTCATTGTTGTTTATTTTTGGACATTTTCGTTGTCGACTTTTGATATATGGATTTCGTTGTTGGCTTTTTGTTGGATGCTAGCTTTCATTGACTTATGTGTTCATATTGAATTTTAAAATTTAAGAGAAAGAGAGAGAAAGATATAAAGAACATGATGAACCTCTGTTGGTACAATTTTAGGAGGATGCGAGGCGAGGAATGATGATTGCATAAGAAGTTTCCATTTCTTTCGTCATTCTCTAATCAATGAATGACATTGATCCTTTTTATTCTTATATCCACTCCATAATAACAAAAATTATACCTTTCTTTGCTACATCCTTACGAACAATGTTGTCTTAATAAAAATAACTAAGTAAAAGAGATTAATTGCATGTTAGGATTATAGATTGCTAATACAATTGAATGAATTGATCAGAACTTGTTGCTAAGAAAAGAAATCGATTTGTAAACTCTGTATTGTATGCGATAAATTGAAATATGAGTATGAGATCTTATATCGTTATATTATGTGTTGATTACAAAGAAAGTATTATAAGATAGAGAACACAGCTAAGGCTTTATAATTCACGGTTGGACCGTCGGAATAATAAGGGAAGAAGAAAAAAATAGTTGCATAGGATATAATTGCTACATTGTATTATTTTATTTGATAGATGTTGCATCTCATGTATTGATCTTGGACAATATGTACACAAGGTTTAGTCTCTCGAACAATCTGTAGGACACCGAAATTGTGTCGAACCTAAAAGAGATGGGAACATTCTAAGGATTGGATGTCCTCATGATTAGGGGAGTCTTATGTCTATTGGAGAGTTACGCTTGTTCGTCTCAACTTCTAATTATGGGGAGTCATCATGGACCATTATATAGTTAGGTCGCATGATAATGACAGTTGTTTTGTAGGCCTAACCTCTTGATTTAGAGATGAACTTGTGATGTTTACATAAATGTATCATAACAATTGGTTTGTTGAGAGAAAAAAAACTATAAATCATATATTGTTGAGTGGGGAAGGGGGGGGGAGGTTGGGTAAGATACAATCAAAAAGTAATGTGTTTAAGTTTATGAACTGTTAATAGACCCTAGAAAAAAGTAGGAAGATGATTGAATATTAATTGTACGCGTTCACAAAATTACCATATTGATTTGGGTTAGTCGGGTTAATACCCTCACAAATGTATTTCCCAATGTATTGACCCTCGAACATATAGGTGCCGGGAATCTTTTGAACGTTCAGCGGAACCGGAAGTTGTTCATCCAATCAAAGCACTCGGGTCGTCTTAAAACTTTTCATATTCCAGTCAAAGGTTATTTTTCGTCAAAGGTTTTATTGTAGTTTATTTTAGTAAAATTATACGATATATGGAACAAAGTATTTCATGTCGGTTTCAAAAATTGTAAGCTAGTTTGACATTTTGAGTTGACTGCTAAGAGCCATATTTCTTTTCGTTGCAAGTATCAATAAAAGAAGTTATTTCGCTTATATATACTGACATTCGGTTTTCTGCTTAAAATTTTATTGTATCAAAGTCTTGGTTTTTATACAATATATTCATTGTGCATGTTCATACCTTGTATAAGCGCAACTTAGATTTATACGACATCACATCGTGTGGCGACTTTTCAATTCTCTCGGATCAGGATGTGTTACGGCCCGCACCCAGTGTAAGGACACGAGACGTGGGTACGTCCAGCCTACGTCGTAGTGTCGGCGGTAGAACGTTGTCCTACATCACAAACATCTAATACAATATAAATGTACATGTACAGAATATACTCTCCAATCGGAGGACAATACTAAAAGTACAACTCAATCACAAATCTAAGATGGATAAGTAGCACGATAAGGTAGATACAAAATCACCGAGTGCAATACAACCAGAAGAAATAAGTCTAAGTGTTTAACAACACAAAATACCAACATCTGAATAATACATCTCATGAAATAACAACAGAAAGTAAGATAAGATAAGCCTAGCAGTCTATCCTAGGCAATAGGGTAGCATCCTCAGCACAAGCTGGATCCTCCTGACGGTCCAGGTCACAAGTGTCATCTATACCAGCTCCGTAATAGGTGGGACAAAACTCCTCCTCATCCTCTGTAATATTTTTAACATGTCCAGTCAAGACAGGAGCGAATATATAACTCTCACGCAGTTCATATCATGGCAGAAAATATAAAACAGGCAATATAATAAAATACATAAAATGCTGTAAGAGATGTACATGAATAGTAAGAGAGATATCTGAAAACAAGAAATATATATATATATGGAAAGTGAGAACTGTAAGTGATTAAGTGATTTATAGCACAAGATGGTTATGCAACCAGCTTGATTTGCACATGACTAAGTTACAGAGTTGCACATGACTACCTACTCTAGAATTGATCACATAATCACTTCTACTTTCCTGTCCCCAATCAATACACAAGAATCTAGTCAAGTTATGTTACGTACATGATAGTTTTATACATGAAGCACATGTGAACATGAGAGCACATGAGTGTACATGAATAATAAGTGTACAAGGAATACATGATGTACATGAAAAGCACATGACATGAAGTATCCGATGCACCCGAGGGGGATAACATCTCATGAAAAGATTCATATAGTACCAATCTATGATAACAACGTGACAGCATCAAGTAAAGTAGTCTAGAGCAAGAATATAAGTCCTAGCAAGTATGAAACGATCAGAGCATGTACTCGCCTGATATCCTGAATGACTGATGAGAACAAATGTTCGAACCGGAGTAACTGAGTCCTATTTAGAGCAACACAGTTTACAATGTATTCAAGATGTAGTAAAAAAAAGTTTACAATGCATTCTATATGATTCTAGGTCATTCTAGGTCAAAGTCAACTCGTGGTCAACTCTGATCAACATTCTAGTCAACTAGGTCAAACTATCTAGGGTTTAATCAAATTCTAGTCAACAAGTCCAATAGGCCTATATTGGTCAATTCTAGGTTAACTAACACAAGTATAGGCTATCTCAACCTATACTAGGATAGCAAGGTACTATATATATATATATATATATATATATATATATATATATAAATCCTCAAAAAATATATATATATATATATATATATATTTTTTTCAATATATATATATATATATATATATATATATATATATATATATATATATATATATATATATATATATATATATATATATATATATATATATATATATATATATATATAAAATATATATATATATATATATATATATATATATATATGGGTATGGGTTTTGGGGCATGTGGATATAGTTGAGGATATATATATATATATATATATATATATATATATATATATATATATATATATATATATATATATATATATATGTGTGTGTGTGTGTGTGTGTGTGTGTGTGTCCGGCGCTCGTAGCGCGAGTGGCACGAGGGGGGGGCTCTCGGCGGGGAGACCCGGGATCGAGCCCCCCCTCCCGCATCCACCCGGCTGGGTGGTAGTGGCCACGGGGTGGATGGGGATGCGCGGACACCTATATATATATATATATATATATATATATATATATATATATATATATATATATATATATATATATATATATATATATATATATATATATATGCTTAGACAACAACAAGGACTATTGCCTATAAACACACTAACATATAACAAAACCCTCACACTCAAGCCCATAACCCAAGTGTTTAACCTATATATCAAACCACAATATAGCCTAACTCCTATTTACTTACCTCTGAAACTGAGTTCCAGTTTACTCAGTTAACTCCAGATATGCTCACATATATAACAAGTATATATAAATATATATATATATATATATATATATATATATATCACTCAAATATACACTCAACTGCTTTCCCCTCTTGTAGGTATTCCCTCAACTCAATACCCAACTTGTTGTCAAGGCCATAGAGCCCTTGACTCTACTGCTACATCATTCCCTCACCTCACTTAACCTGCCCCCCCCCCCCATATACCTGCATATGTATACTCAAACAAGAGCCTATACACAGTAACTGAATTCCAAACAACCCTTCAACGGGACATGAACTCACAAACTAACAACTGAACATACAACCCAATATAACTGAAACATAACACAGAGACTCAATAGCAAAACCTGGGATCAAACCTATATCTACAAGGCATATAACCCAAAAATCACATATAGATATCAACCCACACATGTATAGATTTAACATAAACCAAACTCAGACATACAAATATAAAACCCAAAGATCACACTCCAACCTGTAGCAGGGGGTGTGTGAAGCTGTTGTGAGTGTACAGAGGGGTCGAGTGTGAGTGTGTAGTGAGTGAACATGAAGAGTGAATGTGAGGGTGAACAAGTCGTGCGTGTGTGTCGAGCCCCCTAGGACACAAAGTGTCCAACCAAACCTCTCGTGTTCGTGTCAGTGGGTAGGTGAGTCATAGGGTCACGTGTCAGTGATCCTGATTCGTGTCCAAAGTGTGTCGTGTGTCGTGTCTAACCACGTATCAGTGGCTCGAATACCACGTATCAGTGGCTCGAATACATGTGTTCACGTGTCAGTACAAACCAGTGCAGACACTATAACTTCTTCGACACGACACCAAATCAACCCAACTTTTGGGAGCACCTTGTCAGTCAGTGCCCCCACCTCCATGCCAAATCTTAGGTGTCCACGTGGCATGTCCTATATATGAGATACACTATTCGGGTAGCAGGACACTGCACAGTGTGTGCAAGCCTTCCCGTATCCAAGAATCGATACGACACGTGTCCAAATCAAGCTCAGTCTTATAGATCTGAGATCTACACATAACCAGCTACAAAAACATGTATTTTTTTTGAAAATTATTAACATTCATTTCTATGTGGCATTTCAACCAACACTTACACAATACTCCGATACTCCTCCGATACGCATATCAAATGGACACGAATCGAACCCAAACTCAGCCTATAGCTAGGGGGACCCTAAATGAATGCATCTTTGGAGAGAAATCGGGAATCTAAAGGGTTTAGATATCAATACCTATTTAGAGTTGGAATATCATGAAATAGCCCTTTGAAAAGCTTCAACACCAAATTCCTATAGTCAAATGCCTCCAATCCTTGCTAGCTAGCCAATAGTGACTTCTTATTTACAATAGGAGTACAATAAAACTGATTTGGTTCAATTTGGAGGTAATTTGAAGAAAAGGGACAAATTTGGGGAAGAACATAAACTAGGGTTAGGGTTTGCTACAAAGGAGGCAAAAGGGGGCTAATTATGACTTAAATAGGTGGGAGAGGCTCTCATGGATGGCCATGGTGATGGGCTAGGGTCTAGCTAAGTCACAAAGGCACAAATCCTCTTCCTATGTTGTAAAAATAAGCCCTTAGCTAAAGGCCCAAACTAGCTCCTTAATTCAAATCTCCAAATAGTTTTTAAGTCATTCTTAGCTAGATTAGAGTCGAATTACTAACCCAAACATGTTAGCTAGGTCTCCATGATCATGGTTAGTCTCTAAGCTAAGTTGTTCTAAGGTTTCACTAGCAAGGCCAAAATCACATTACACCAAATTAAATAATATTAAAATAAAAATAAAAATTACCAAAATACCCTTATTCTAGAAAGTGGTAGTGACAGGATGTGACACCTTTGACTGCTCCTCCTAGTTATGTTGCCCCTAATACTACTTCTCTTGCCTCTATGATTCCAGAAGCCCTCCAACACATGTTGACGACGATTTTATCGGACTGAATACGAAGCTAGCAGTACCACTCAGTGATGGGCCTAGTTTTGTATTGTTCATAGTTGTTGAATTTATTACTATTATACTTTTCATCACTTCATTTTACTTTTCGTATGACGTTGAGGGATTTACTTACATTTTGTTTGATTTACATTACATTTCTCTATATTATTAAGTTTGTTATTTTTATTAGTTATGATTGTCGTCTATAGTACATGAACTAATGAATGACTTATATAAAATTTGAAATCATTATCTTTATAACGACGGAATAGCGACGATCAGACGGAACAACGACAAAATTTTTGTCACTGCGATAAATTTTATATATCAAATACATAATTTATTCCTACCGACATGTCAATAACAGAACATTTCATCGTTATACTTACCTATCAACGAATATGTCAGTCACTGGGGATAACAAATTTATTTGGCATAAAAAAAATTTATTAACGACAAAAATAGTCGTTGCTATACAGTGTAGATATTTACTTATGCGTCGACATATGTCATCGTTGTTTCATGACTTTATTCGCTGCGACGTCGTTAATCTTAGCGATATAATGTTTGCCGACAAAAATTTTCCATCCGCCATTTGTCGCTAATAATATTTTTCTACAAAAATATTCGTCACTAATTTGCCAAATTTTATAGTGTAGGTACATCATTTTCGCTCTATCCAATTATTTTTAATAATTGGATGGAATAGTGCTCCCCCTTACGCAAATCCAAACATATATATGTAAAAAATACATTCCACCTTAACGATTCGAGTTAGAAGTGATTATATATATATATATATATATATATATATATATATATATATATATATTATAAGAACCGGAACTTTATTGAAGAATAGGCGCAAAATGCCGAAGCCTATACAAGTAAGCGCACAAAACGCGTCCCGAGAAAAAAAAGAACAAACATCGCAAGACGCGCACAAAATGACACCAGATCTCTACGACCGCCGATAGGGGATCGCAAGCGACCCGGAAGAAGATCTAAACAAGGGCCTCCCAAAAAGTGTTGGAGGCGTGAGAGCAGCGCCTCCTAGCTTTAAGAATTTGTCTGATGACCTCTCTGAATAATTACGTAGGGAGGAGTTGGCGACCTTCATATCTGAATTTGTTCCTATTCTTCCATAAAACCCAAATTCCAGCGGCTACGACGATCTGATGTCCGTGGGAGCCGCTCCAGCTGTCCAAGAGATCGTGGAAGCCTCCAGTCGGGGGGACGATACTTAGTCTATTGTAGAGATTGAACCATATCTGAGTCGCCAACTCCCCCCAAAAAAGGACGTGCTCTGCCGATTCTGAATTGTGTTCTACGCAGCAGTGGCATCTGGACGCGAGGCTGAATCTGATAGATTTGATAGAGTCGTCCGTCGGTAATTTTCGGCGTAATACGCGCCAGGTAAGGATAGACCATTTGATGGAAATGCAGGACTACCAGAACTTAGCACCAGTGGTATCTGGCACGCCCCTGCCTCTGGCCATAATTCTAGCCGATGCCAGCGTGAAAATCCCGTCTGGGTTAGGTGACCATCTCCACGTATCGGATGTGTTAGTGACCCGCATGATAGCTGCAAGAAGATTGTCGGCCGCCGACTGACCAAGCTAATCTCTGACCCTTCCCCAATTCCATCCAGAACTGTCCTCCCATAGATCCCTAATTTTGCATCCCTGCAGAGTTCGAGCGTTGGGCTGGAGGTTGACTTCTCCAAGCCGCCGTTCCAGGTAGGCCGATGAGTGACCATCGCCTAACTAAAGACGAATTAAAGGTTCTACGATGTTGCGACCACGAATTATACGATGCCACGATGCCGATAATCTGTTGTTAGTGACCGCCTCCGACAGATGAGAGAATCTGGAGTATCTAGCTCTCATGAACCTCGTCCATAGTGAGCTCTCCATGCGCAGCTTCTACCATAGCTTCATGGAGCAGGCATCCACGATGTGGACCAGTCTACTAAATCCCATGCCTCCTTCTTTAGTGGGTTAGGCCATGGTATCCCAGTCGGCCCAGTGATGTTTGTCCTTGCCATCGCAATGACCCCAGAAGAACTTAGCGAATAGGGCTTCTAGGGAGTGGAGGACCTTCTTGGGAGGGGAGCATACGGCAAGGATATACAACGGGATGGAAGAAAGAACGTGTTTGATAAGAATCGTCTTACCCCCTGGGGATAATGTAGCGTTGTGCCATCCTGCGATCATTTTACGGATCTTGTCAACAAGTCGGTCGAAGATTCCCGAGTTAAGACTTTTCGTATACCAGCGGGCAACCCAAGTAGAGGAAAGGTGGGTAGGTCGTGGCGAATGAGGTCATGTTGGAGAGAACTGCAGTGCTGGTTCTGTCAGCTTTGTGATGGGTATAGATGATGCTCTTGTTTTTATTGACGCGTTGTCTGGAGCATCTGGTGTATCTAGCAAGCGTACTCAGAACCACCTCGATCGAACCGATGTCTCCAGATGAGAAAATAAGGATGTCATCTGCGTACGCCAGATGAGTGATAAGTGGACAGCCAGTGGTGGTGTGGAAGTGATGAAATCCGAGCATTCTGGGCATGCTATTAAGGCTTCTGCTGAGAGCTTCTACCGTGATGATGAAAATGATGGAAGAGAGGGGGTCCCCCTGTCTAACTCCGCGAGTAGATCGGAAGAATCCTGCCGCCTGGCCATTGATGACGGTGCAAAACCATGCATTGTTGATATATCTGAAAATGATGTCAATCCAGGAATCGGAAAAGCCGAAAGCCCTGAAGACCAAGATCTTGCCAGTTCAGGCGGTCGTAAGCCTTCTCCATGTCCAGTTTGGTGGCGACGTTCCCCCCTCTGGACGGAAACTTCATACATGTAATCATCTTTTGAGCGAGTAGAATGTTATATATATATATATATATATATATATATATATATATATATATATATAGAGAGAGAGAGAGAGAGAGAGAGAAAGAGAGAGAGGAGGGATCTACATCCTCTCACTTTTGCATCCCCCATGCATCCCCATGGTAACACCCATTGGATTTTATTTTAGTCATATAATCTTAACCGTTGATAAATCAACGGTTAAGATTATATGACTTAAACAAAATCCAATGGATGTGAAAGAAGGGATGCAAGGAGGATACAAAAGTGAAGGGATGCGGATCCCTCCTCATATATATATAGGAAGGATCCGCATCCCCTTAGTTTTTCCAATGGTTAAGATATGTCTATATATATATATATATATATATATATATATATATATATATATATATATATATATATATTAACAGTGGACCATTTTTTCCATCTGAAAGGAGAACCCCATCAACAAGGAGGTTAGCCTGATGCAGAAGCTCCAATCAACCCTTTACAAACTAAACAGATGGGGCCAAGCCAAATTCGAAAATATCAAACAACGGATCATCTCCCTTCAATCCCAACTGCTTACACTTCAACAGGGAACCACGACAACCTCATCCCTACATGAGGAAAGGAAGATCACAGAGGAGCTCAACGATCTTCTACTTATAGAAGAAGCCTATTGGAAACGAAGAGCAAAATGAAAGTGGATTAAAGATGGGGACAAGAATACGAAATATTTTTACGTCAAAGCAACCTCCAGGAAGAGAAGAAACGAAATCCGATCGATCCAAAGACATGATGGGTCCTGGACTTCTGACCATGGTACAATTGTGTCGACCATAGTAGAACACTTTACGGATCTCCTTTGCGATGATGCATCATCATCTTTGGACCCAGCCTTCTTAGCTTTCTCCAACCCTATCACTAAAGATAGGGCTGTAAAACGATTCAAACCGTTCGTATTTGGCTCGTGTTTGGCTCGATCCAAGCTCGGTTTAAGCTCGTTCGTGGACTAATCGATACCGAGTTCGACCATAGGTTGTTCGACTCGATCTTGTTCGCAAACAAGCTCGAGCTCGGCTCGATTTTTCATATTATGACTTTTTCTACATGTTATGCCTTTTTTAATAAATAGAAATATATTTTGTCTTAGAAAATTTACTCATTTTTTGTTCTTTATATGATGGTAAATTTATGATGTAAAGAGCTGTAACCACCACATTTTTAATTTAGGGATATTTTGGTCATTTTGTAATTATTATATTATTTATTAATTTATTGAATTCATGTAATGATATGTGGTTTTGTTTGATGTTTGTGTAGTATAAATGGGTTTAACTTAGTCAACCTTGACTAGAAGCCTAATAATAATAATTAGAATTAATTTGACCTTGTAGGAATTATTTTAGAATTAATTAGTTATTTTAGAATGATTTAAATAAATTTTTAAGTCATTTTCTAGTTAGCCTTTTTAGCCTTTTTGACATGGGTCTTTAAGCAACTCATGGAGTGCTTGGCCCATGTGTAAACCCTAACCCTAACACCCCCTAGCTTGGCCGGCCACAAGCAGCCCCCCCTCCCCCCCTCTTTCATTTGTAGAAAATGCATTAGCCTCCAAGATCTAGAGCAAACCCTATTTTCCCTTCTCCAAAAACCCTAGTTTGCTCATCCGGAGTCCATTTCTCTCCAAACGAATTCCGTTGCGCTCGTAGGAAGGAGAGGATCTTACGGGAGTACTTCTATCAAGGAGGAGGGAGGCATTTGCTCAGAAGGAATCGACCGACAAAGCGTTCGAGAAATTTTTTTTATTGAGATTCCGACTCTCAATAGGTAAATCCCGATCTACCTTTGTTTCTCCTAAATTTTCTTCATTATTGCATCCATATAGGCACCCTTGATCTGTGTATGAAGTTTCGTAGGATTTTGGTTTCGTTTGATAGCGGTATCGGACACGTATCGGTCTCACGCGTGTTCGGCAAAATGCCACTTAGCATTGAAAAGTGTTAATTTTTTATTTTATTTTCACGAAATCCTTCCTTATATGATTTGTAACAACTTTCGTGAAGACGGATCAGAAATCGACACGATTTCGGCATTCGAACGAACACGGACACGCGTGCACGAGATCCCGTGCACGCCCTGCTGTATGTGCGTCATAACTCGACGCACAGAGCTCCGTCTTACGTGAAATTTTATGAGCACGTAGGGGAAACCTCTTTCCACACGCCCGTAAAATTTTATGGCATTTCGTTGGGCGACCGCGGAGTTATTCGTCGTGCACTGTTCAACCATTTTGTGCACCCGGCTGAAATTCGGGACTGAAACGCTCTTCGTACGCGCACACAACGCGACGAGGGACCGTTCCAGGAGTTCGGACACGTACCCTATACCTAGACTACCCAAGGGCTCGACCCCGAGTCACGAAGTGGCCCCACGTGCGAGCCACGAGCGGCGAACCGCCCGCACGAGCACGCACGCGCGCACAGGCCGCGCGCACGTGCGCACAGGCCGCGCGCACGTGCGCACAGGCCACGCACTTTGCGTGGGCCATTGCGTCGCTTCGCTGCAACTTCGTGTCATGTCGACGTGTCCTAGACCTACCCCGTGACCCTACCTAGCTGTAATGACCCGCTCCGCCCTAGCGGAACGCCGATTCAAACGACAAGTTCAACGACTCAAACGAGCCGTCGACCCGAAGAGTTGGTATCGACCTGAAGAAGAATCGATGCAAGGCTTACATTAGCCCGTCGAAGATGAATCCAGACTTAGACTTTCAAAGGCGCGCTCGGAGTATCGCTCGGCCGATACGAACATCGCTAAGGTGGGTGGCTCCGATGAACCCGTCTTTGCTTAGCCTAGATACTTAACAATGTGGACACTATCACGAGAATCGCTAGGCGATAACACCGCGTATGTTAATAAATGACTCAACGCACCTAGCTAAGGGATTAACCCCATCTTGTATGCTTGTATAGAATATGGAAAGAAACATGGAAAATATGAGAACTCTCGCACCACGCTCTACGCTCGTGCTACAGCACAAGCTTACGTTCAAGTCCCTTCTGCGATCAACAATGAAACAATAAACGGTTTACAACAAAGAAAATGGAAGACTATCGACATAGTCATTCCGAGTAGAGCATAGCAACATTGGAAGACTTCGGGACCGATGGGTCGCCAAGGCGACTTCCGTACGGGGAGTTGCACAATGAATGAATGAATGAACGAATAAGTGAATGAATGAATGAATGAATGAATGAACGAATAAGTGAATAAATGAATCAACGTGTGAATGAATGAATACGTGAAGAATGGATGAATGTATGAACAAGTGAAAGAAAGAAATGAACGAGTGAATAAAAGATAAGAAAGAAAGAATGGTTAGCGACAGGTATGACGGGCACGTGCAACGGGGCTCGCTACCCGTGCTGTACGGACGCCAACCTGGTCGATAACGCATTGTGGCTAAGGGTTAGCCTATGACAATAAAATACGAAATGGTCGTGGATGGACCCGTGCACGGGTGATACGGATTCCGCAACATGATCAAAGGGAGGATCGTGGCCGGCCTAGGCGGAATCAAGTCATGGCTTAC
Organism: Iris pallida; assembly: GCA_029216955.1. Classification (NCBI taxonomy): domain Eukaryota; kingdom Viridiplantae; phylum Streptophyta; class Magnoliopsida; order Asparagales; family Iridaceae; genus Iris; species Iris pallida. The sequence continues at coordinate 18,277,946 of JANAVB010041219.1, forward strand.
GGGCTGCCTGGGTGCAGACTTGGCCACCCGGGGGACGTAAGTGCAGGCGTATTTCAAGAGACTAACGAGGTGTGTGCCAGTCCTCACCCTACGCTAGTTGAGAAATACCACGGCTTGGATATGTCCAAAATAGCTTGTGATGCCAGCGACCGGTGCATATAGATTTAAGTGGGCTTTGCTGGTGGCAATCCACGTGCAAGTCCTTGCATTAAAATCAAAGTAGTCTAAGTTAACTGTACAAAGCACTTTCTGAATAGGCTTGAATATAACACACAAAATGATCAAGAGTACTTCGAGCAAACGAGTTAAAAAACGTGCTTACGACGTGCTAGCACCCGAGGCAAGGACACGCACTTGACATTGAATGCTTACATGAACTTATACGTTAAGTTATTTTATATGAATTGTTGACTAAATTGGTTTACGTTGGACAGGAAAGGCCGGACGGTAAGTATGGGTAAGTCATACATGTATTTCCATGCGACACTTGTTTTACGCAACACGAGATAGGCTATGAAATATGCCATGAAAATGATCCTAAGGCAAGATTAGAAAGACAATGAATGATAGACGGTGCACGAAAGTAAATAGAACATGTTTGGTAATGATAGCATTGTGGGCGAGCTAGCCTCCCCACCAGTGCATAACAATGTACTAATAACCACACAGTCTGCTTGCAGGATGCAGGAGACGCCGGCGAGTGCGGAGCTTCCATCGAACGTGCTAAGGCGCGGAGCCATCTCTGGAGCCTTGGAGCGTTGCAAGGAGCTGAAGCACCATATACAGGACATAATGTATCGGAACATCGCCATGAATCATTCCATGTTGTAAGCCACTTGGCACGCCTTTTATGTTTCAGAGAGAGAGAGAGCTTGAGCGATTTGTAATATCGGTCTAGCGCCGCTTGTAAACTTATTGAATATCAATAAAGAGTTGAATTCGCTTCAATTTGTGTTCATTTACTTTCCGCTGCAAATGGGGACACTCTGTGCGACTCTGTGGCCTAGCTCAAATCGGCCGTTTCTGGACTTAGCCTTGCACGGACACAACCTAGGCCCGTGCGGCATCACGCCTTAGCGAGGACGATCGCTCCTGCGGGAGCGGGGCGTGATAGATTGGTATCAGAGCACGACTTTACGTCCTTGGATATCATTTCGATTCTCTCAGTTTTGAAAGCTCGTCATTAGAAAAAGAAGTGTACGCTCTCTCTCGTTGTGCCTTAGGATGTTCCATACAATAAGTCTAATATTTTCAAAAGCTCGTACAAGTACTCGGTTGAACGGGATCGATAGGCGAAGGCCTTTGTGCCGAACCACGACGTACTTGAGTTGGAAGGAACCGATGCTAAGAGTTAGCAGAACGCAAGATGTGCTTGAATAACCTTACGCTGACAATAGAGAACGAGTACGCGAGACCAAAGTATAGTTCGAATGGGATAGTTATACACGCAGCCTTTTGGCTAAGTTGTGCCGAGTATCGTGCACCTAGACTCTCTGGTGCAAACGAGTTGCGAGCGAGATCGATTATCGCTCGAACGAGAATAAGTGAGTGTGCAAAGTCGGATATAGTCCACACGGAATAGCTATGTATACGGCCTTTTGGCTAAGTTGTGCCGCGTGTCATGCACCTCGACTTTTTGGTGCAATCGAGTTGCGAGCGATATCAAGTACCGCTCGGTCGGAAACAAAGCTACACTTAGAGTGTATATCGATAGGAACATTATAAAACTAACGCTTAGGCGTGCACGGAAGATTGATTTAGATTTTGAGGAACGGGCGAACGCGCGATTGAACATATCGAAAGGGAATCGAATGATCATTTGAGGATTGTAGAATGACTTGACCCCGAGTGGTGTATGTGATAGCTTCAAGGAAGAATAAGAATGAGTGTCGATGACTAATCGAGTTGCTCGAACCCTGAGTGGTGTATGGACGACATAGAAATTGTTCGAGCGAGACTAAAGGATTTACGGATAGAACGAATATGTCGGCAAGCGATGATATCGCACAAAGCCTTAGAACGAGTAACGCTTAGTTGGTTTTGACTTCGATAGTCTCAAACGAGATGTTGTTCGGATGAATTAAGAATGCGTAGTACGAATTACGAAACGGTTGAATGGAGATTCGAAACGATAAAATAAATGGAGGTCTTGGTCGAGGAAACGTAGTAGATCATGCGTGCGATTTGGAATTTAGTTGAATGGATTAAAACTTGAGTTAAGACGAAATACTCAGACGAAACCGAAGTTAGCACGATCGAAAGATAGCGTGCATGGAAAACGTTAGTTTGGAGATACGAGAATGACTAAGGAATTGAAATTAATGTTGCTCGATGAGGAGTTAGCATGCGACAATGTGAATTGAGAAAATTAAGTTTCACGACTTGGAATTCGTTACAAAAGGAAGATCGTCAGGTTATGTACATCATCGATGGTATTGAGACGTATCAAAGATCGATGTACTAAGGATGATCGTGTTAGAAGCCAATGTGTTAAAGGATGCTATGTTGGGGATTGACTTGATTGTTCGGGATAACCACAACAAAATTGATCTTGTCTTATGCGAGCGCAACTCTAGTCTCGCACATGCGTCACGTCGAATTTGGGACGATCATTCCGCGTGAGCGTTGGCATGGTGATTCATGTACAGCGGGAATGATCGAACTCGAAATACCTTGACATGGCAATTTTGATTGCTTCAACTTGTGGTTTGAAACGAAAGTAAATTCGAGGATTGTTAGGACTTGCGATTGAAGGATAAGAAAACTTGAGGATTGAATAGACCCAATCCGCGTATCCGAAACGAGTAAGTCTAGATTCAACGCAAGCGTTACGTCCCGATGAGGACGATTATTCTACGGGAATGTTGACATGGTGATTCATGTCCGCCGTGGATAATCAGACTTGCGTGAGATCGGGGCGCAACATATTGCAAGGCTAGACGACCTTGTGATCAACTACGTGAATTGGATAGGATGGATAGGTGAATTGTGTCAAACATACTTGAAGAGATAGACTACGACAATTGCTAGTGTGGGCATACGATATTAACATGTCGAGGATTCGGTTGAGGACAACCTATCGTAGGATGATTCCTAAACGAGCTCGGACTTAGAGCGGAGAATGTGTTGATGCAAATAGGACGAGCACTGCTTGATGTTTAGAAATTTGAGTGAAACGAACTTGGGTAGAAACTCCCGTACAAGCGAACAAATGGTTTGACCATAGGATTTGGGGCGAGCGTCGTGCAACGACCTTGCACGATGAGCCACAGACTTGACTTGTAACTATGACCTTGTGAGCTGACCTAGCGGATAGGCAGACGACACTATACCGAGTGATTAAACCTGTGCGATTGATATTAGAGTATCGTCTGGACGGACGATAGACTTGGAGCAAAAAGACTTAGAGTAGGACGGGGAATTAGGAGTGTGCGTGAACGACAACGAGAATGGTCCCAAACGAAGGGAATGATAGGAATGGATGATGCGCAAGTAAAGTTGGAATAACGAATTGAATTATTTGGTCGGAAGACGTACTCGATGATAGTGCAATACTTGGTCTCGAATCGGACGGAAATTACTTAGACTTGGTTGACTCCGCTAAGAAGAAATCGTATTGATTTCGTTGACAAGAGCACTTGAGAAGCGAATCGAATCATCTCGAGGACCGAGATAAACGATATGTGATACACGCATGAGTTCGGTTTTAAATCGAAGTTAGCAAAACGATCGGCAAATCGAAACTATCACGAGTAGCTTGTCCAACTTCGCTAGTTGCTAAGCTTGGTTGAAATGTATGTATTCGGGGGACGCCTTGAATGCATGCACGATCCAAACTCAGCGATATGATGAACTCGAATGCAGCTGCAAGTGGGTGTTGAGATGCGCATGAACGAATGAGTGAGTTTGCCTCAGCCTATGACTCTCGTGTTTGAGAATTTCAACGCACCTCGTACGACCGTTTCAGTCCCATAATACGTCGAAATAGCAACCAAGTCGAAGAAACGCGACAATTGAATAAGAACCATCAACTCTAAAATAAATGAAAAGCCATTCAATAAAATCGACCAAACGTATGCGACATGGAATTTGGAAAGGTACCGAGCATGGTTCGATGCCATCGAACGATAGAGCCGTTCGATAGAATTGTCTATGAAATACGATGACACGAGTTAAGGAATGGTAGGAGGACCTGCACTCAGGAAGTCTCGAGGACGAGACTTGTTTTGAGTGGTGTATTATGTAATGACCCGCTCCGCCCTAGCGGAACGCCGATTCAAACGGCAAGTTCAACGACTCAAACGAGCCGTCGACCCGAAGAGTTGGCATCGACATGAAGAAGAATCGATGCAAGGCTTACATTGGCCCGCCGAAGATGAATCCAGACTTAGACTTTCAAAGGCGCGCTCGGAGTATCGCTCGGCCGATGCGAACATCGCTAAGGTGGGTGGCTCCGATGAACCCGTCTTTGCTTAGCCTAGACACTTAACAATGCGGACACTATCACGAGAATTGCTAGGCGATAACACCGCGCATGTTAATAAATGACTCAACGCACCTAGCTAAGGGATTAATCCCATCTTGTATGCTTGTATAGAATATAGAAAAAAATATGGAAAATATGAGAACTCTCGCACCGCGCTCCATGCTCGTGCTACGGCACAAGCTTACGTTCAAGTCCCTTCTGTGATCAACAATGAAACAATAAACGGTTTACAACAAAGAAAACGGAAGACTATCGACATAGTCGTTCCGAGTAGAGCATAGTAACATTAGAAGACTTCGGGACTGATGGGTCGCCAAGGCGACTTCCGCACGGGGAGTTGCATAATGAATGAATGAATGAACGAATAAGTGAATGAATGAATGAACGAATAAGTGAATAAATGAATCAACGTGTGAATGAATGAATACGTAAAGAATAGATGAATGTATGAACAAGTGAAAGAAAGAAATGAACGAGTGAATAAAAGATAAGAAAGAAAGAATGGTTAGCGACAGGTATGACGGGCACGTGCAACGGGGCTCGCTACCCGCGCTGTACGGACGCCAACCTGGTCGATAATGCATTGTGGCTAAGGGTTAGCCTATGACAATAAAATACGAAATGGTTGTGGACGGACCCGTGCACGGGTGATACGGATTCCGCGGCATGATCAAAGGGACGATCGTGGCCGACCTAGGCGGAATCAAGTCATGGATTACGGGCTGCCTGGGTGCGGACTTGGCCACCCGGGGGACGTAAGTGCAGGCGTATTTCAAGAGACTAACGGGGTGTGTGCCAGTCCTCATCCTACGCTAGTTGAGAAATACCACGGCTTGGATATGTCTAAAATGGCTTATGATGCCAGCGATCGGTGCATATAGATTTAAGTGGACTTTGCTGGTGGTAATCCACGTGCAAGTCCTTGCATTGAAATCAAAGTAGTCTAATTTAACTGTACAAAGCACTTTCTGAATAGGCTTGAATATAACACACAAAATGATCAAGAGTACTTCGAGCAAACGAGTTAGAAAACGTGCTTACGACGTGCTAGCACCCGAGGCAAGGACACACACTTGACATTGAATGCTTACATGAACTACGTTAAGTTATTTCGTATGAATTGTTGACTAACTTGGTTTACGTTGGACAGGGAAGGCCGGACGGTAAGTATGGGTAAGTCGTGCATGTATTTCCATGCGACACTTATTTTACGCAACACGAGATAGGCTATGAAATATGCCATGAAAATGATCCTAAGGCAAGATTAGAAAGACAATGAATGATAGACGGTGCACGAAAGTAAATAGAACGTGTTTGGTAATGATAGCATTATGGGCGAGCTAGCCTCCCCACCAGTGCATAACAATGTACTGATAACCCCACAGTCTGCTTGCAGGATGCAGGAGACGCCGGCGGGTGCGGAGCTTCCATCGAATGTGCTAAGGCGCGGAGCCATCTCTGGAGCCTTGGAGCGTTGCAAGGAGCTGAAGCACCATATACAGGACATAATGTATCGGAACATTGTCATGAATCATTCCATGTTGTAAGCCCTTTGGCACGCCTTTTATGTTTCAGAAAGAGAGAGAGCTTAAGCGATTTGTAATATCAGCCTAGCACCGCTTGTAAACTTCTTGAATATAAATAAAGAGTTGAATTCGCTTCAATTTGTGTTCATTTACTTTTTGCTGCAAATGGGGACACTATGTGCGACTCTGTGGTCTAGCTCAAATCGGCCGTTTCTGGACTTAGCCTTGCACGAGCGCAACCTAGGCTCGTGCAACATCACGCCTTAGCGAGGACGATCGCTCCTGCGGGAGCGGAGCGTGACACTAGTCGTGTGCACGAGCTCGTGGCTTCTCGTTGTGCGTATGACGCACAATCGAGCGAGAACGCTCTCTTCGACACGCGGTATCGGTTTTCTGATACGCACTCCACGGACACGGCATGGACACGGTTTATGTATGGGTTTTCTACCTATGTATAGGTATATATACATATAAGTATATATATACTTTAAATATATATATATATATATATCTATATGTATATTTTTATGTTGTAAGTTTTTGGTTGAGATGCTTTGTTCCAGGTCTGGGATTGCTTTTCCTTTTCAAAAACCAACCCTTCCTTCTTTCCATTTGAGTATATACATAATTGTATATGTATAGGCCTATGTATAATAGTATATATATGAAAGCTATATATATATATATATATATATATATATATATATATATATATATATATATATATATATATATATATATATATATATATATATATATATATATATGTGGATATATTGTGGTTTTGAGTATAATTTCAGTTAGGGACTGTTGATTCCAGATTTCTGGAGTTTAACAACAGTCTGTACTTCCCTCACAACTATCCTTGCATAAAAAAAATATATATATATATATATATATGTGTGTGTGTGTGTGTGTGTGTGTGTGTATGTGTGTGTGTATATATTATTGGTTGTGTGATATATATATCCTTATGTGATGGTAGGTTTGTGTTTGTGACCATAGGAGTGTTATGACAATTTAGGTTCGTCATTTAGAGCTTGGTTTGGTAGAATTGGCCGACAAGTTGACCAAGTTGACAAAAGTCAACTTTGGGTCAAACTTGATCCAAATCGACTCAAACAAACTCCAAATGACTTGAAAACTTGAGTATGACCTAGAAATTAGTAAACGGACTAGTTGACTCATAGTTGACCAGGTTTGACCAGAGTTGACCAAGGTTGACTTTGACTTAGAAGGACTTACAAGCATGTAGAATTGCATTGTAGCCCTTTCTTATAATATGTTAGACCATGTTGTGACTTGTGGTTACCTTAAATAGGTTTACATCACTCCAGTTCAGTTACATATCCTCATCAGCAGCTCGAATTGTCAGACGAGTACATTCTCTGATAGTTCTTTCATTTACTTGTCAAATTCTATATTTCAGTTGTAGTCAGTTCTATTTGATTCTCGGTTACAAACACGAATTGATATTTTCTGGAATTCATGTATTACGACACACATACCTTACTTGTCTAGCCTCTATTACAAGAACTACTACAAGAATCACCTACAAGCACCTTCATGTTATGGTTAGATTTATTCTCGATTTACGTGTCGTGTTATGGATTCACTCATATTTGTCGGGCGGAGAAATACTTGAGTAGACATGTAAACATTCCTAAATACTTGAACCAACTCCCTGTGAATTATACAAGAACGATAGCCGTCCCACACCTGATCAGTGTGTGACGTGCTGGATTACCCTTAGTCGTTTACATGTCGATCTTAGTATTTTAAAACACACTGTGAGTATTGTCTAGGATCTTTACTAGAATCATCGCAAGAACCATTACAAGAATCACCCTACTTGGATCATTAAATGGAATCACACTTGACATATATTGTACCACTGGACTCATATCACATTATTCTAGTTCAACTAGCTTTTATTTACAGTCTTCATTGACATGATATTCTGTTTCACAGCTTTTACTTTTCTTGTTCTTTTACTATAGTTTTACATCTTAAACTGTCTCGAATTCCCATGCTTCAACAATAAAATTGTCTGTAATTGTTTTATAGTTTTCGTCATTTACTTAGATTTACTTGATGAGATGTATTCATTTCTGTCCTGACTGGACCTGTTGAAAATATTACAGATGTTAGCCCTGAGGATATTTGCCCTACTCACTATGGATCTGGAGAGGGATTAGCTACCTTTGGCCCCGACTCTCAGGAGTGATCGGAAGACTAGTTTAGTAGACTGTTTTAGATTTCTTTACTGGAACTTGAATTGTAATAATTTGAGAGTTGTCTTATTTTGAGTTGTTTGAGATACTATCATTTAGTAGTCTTTATTGTTTCCTTTTAGTTTTGGAATTATGTGTTATCCTATCGTGCTTAGACTGTGATTGAGTTATATTATTTCTGTACTTATCCTTCGTTCGGAGTTGGGATTTAGGACAAGTACATTATATAATTGCGTGAGTTGGTTTAGATAGTGGCCTAGAATAGCGTTCTACCGCCGCGGCGTAGGCTGGGCGTTGTTACGCACTTGTACCCTTACACTGGGTGCGGGTCGTGACAAGAGCATAAGTAATTCAATAAAAAAGAGTATTTAAAACTTGAGAGAAACAGTGTGGTAGTCTATACAACATGTCCTATAAATACTCACTACTAGGGCTGTAAAACGATTCAAATCGTTCGCATTCGGCTCGTGTTCGGCTCGGTCCAAGCTCGGCTTGAATCAAACTCGTTCGATAGTTAAGCTAAACCAAGCTTGAACACTCTTTGTTCGAGTTCGTTCGTTCGATTTTCAGCCCTAACTGAAGACGAGAACAGTGATATAGGGACAATGCCGAAAGCAGAGGAGGTTGAGAGCACTATCAGAAGCATGGGTTCGCTAAAGGCGCCAGGTTCGGATGGGATCTCGGCTATCTTCTATCAAAAGTGTTGGCAAATTGTGGGCGATGATCTTATAAAAGCGGTGCAGTGGTTTTTCACAACGGGGGACTTATCGTCTATCACAAATCATACACACCTAGCACTCATTCCAAAGCGCTTGTCTCCAACAACCCCAGCAGACTTTCGACCTATAGCCCTCAGCAACGTTTCATACAAAGTTCTCTCCAAAATCCTTGCAAAAAGACTCAGACCTCTGATGGACAAGCTTGTATCACCGTTTCAGAATGCTTTTGTACCTGGACGTCATATCGCGGATAACACCATCATTGCTCAGGAAGTTCTACATGCCATGCGCTCCTTCCCCGATAGAAAGAATTCCTTCGCACTCAAGATCGATATAGCCAAGGCCTATGATCGACTTGCATGGTTGTTTATCAAATCGGTGCTGAACGGGATGGGGATTAAAGGGCACACTGACAACCTCATCATGAAGTGTATCACATCGGCATCTTTCTCCATTCCCATAAATGGAGCTCCAGAGGGTTTCTTCTTCCCAAAGCGCGGCATTTGACAGGGGTGTCCACTCTCCCCGTACATCTATATCCTGTGTTCTGAGGTGCTCTCTCGCCTTTTCTATAAATACGAACAAGATGACCTCTATCGCGGCATCCGTATCAATCGGTTCTCCCCATCTATTTCTCATCTGCGTTTTGCAGATGTCTTCATCTTCGGCCAGGCAAAGGCGTCAGCTTTGGAGATCGTGCTTGCTATACTCAACATATACTCGATTTGGTCTGGTCAAACGATCAATTACGATAAGTCGAGTATCCACTTTAGTAGAAGCATCCCTTCCCATGAACAGATCTCGCCCGCTACACTCATTCGAGTTCCCAGTATGGAGAAAACTGACAAATACTTGGGCCTGTCGCTGCTTCTTCCCAAGGGCAAGATTTCCACCTTCGAAGGCATCCTCGACAAAGCATACAGTCGACTCAATGGCTGGAAGTCCAGATTGTTGTCACATGCAGGGAGGGGGGTGCTTATCCAATCTGCATTAAGTTCGATTCCCATCTACTCGATGTCTTCCTTCATGATCCCAAAGGCTATACGTCGGAAAATGGCGCAACACTCTCGAGTGTTTTGGTGGGGACATGAAGCGGGGGATATGAAGCTACATTTTCTCGCCTGAAACAAGTTTACGAAGCCGAAGAGGGAAGGTGGGCTCGGATTCAGAGACCCAGCATTGGTTAACGAATCACTGATTGGGAAACTGATTTGGAGATTCCTGACCAACCCGCACCAATTATGGGCAAGACTCCTCCGAGGCGTCTACTTGCAAAACCGGTCTATCTGGCAGATCCCTAGGCGCAAAAGCTCGTCCCCGGCGTGGTCGAGCATTCTTGATATTCGCAGCAAGATGGAAGGAAACATTTGTTGGAAAATCAGGGGAGGTTGGGTTGATATTGTACATGAACCCTGGGTTCCAGGTATCCCAGGGCATCGAGTGATCACATTCTCGCCACAACTGAACGGCCCAAGGTTGGTTAGAGACCTTATGAATCCGAGTTCAAGGACGTGGAATGCTCCGCTGATCAGTTCGTTATTTGATCCCATGGAAGCTAAGGCAATCATCGATATCAACCTCTGCGAAGGAGATGGACCGGACATCCACCTTTGGACCAAATCAAGAACGGGGCGTTCTCATCCAAATCTACGAGAGCATCCGTACCCAGGCCCCTGGCTGCTCATCGTCTACCACATCCGATACCAAATGGGGAGAACTCCGGAAAATGAGTGGCACGCTTCACCTAGAATCAAGACCTTCATTTGGAAAAATTATTAGGTGCTCCCGGCTCACCACTGGATGTGCTGAGTGGTGAGCCCGGTCCAATGAACAATGGACACTTGCCAATTAAGATTATTGTTAATATTAATTTTAAGACTAACAATTAAGATTAACAATTAAGATTAACATTAACTTTAATTTTAATGTTAATATTAGTTTTATTGTTAATATTAAGATTAACATTAATATTAATATTAAGATTAATTGTTAATCTTAATTGTCAAGTGTCCATTGTTCATTGGACCGGGCTCACCACTCAGCACATCCAGTGGTGCGCCGGGAGCATCTAATAATATCTCATTTCATTTGGCAGCTCTGGCAAAATGGGCTGCCGCTAATGTTCTCTATCAATAGAAGAGTCTCTTCTGCAAACCCCCTATGCCCTTTTTGCCTCCTACATCATGAGGATAGGGATCACCTCTTCCTTCATTGCAAAGTGGCACGCGAAGTATGGTTTATCAGCCCGGTCGGCGTCCGCGTCGAAGACCACCACAGTATTGATTCCCTCCTCCGCTTTTGGTTGAGCAAGCCGACAACGCTCGACGTTTTCCGTTGGGGTGCAGCCATTCTATGGTCCATATGGAAAGCTAGAGGAGATTGTGTTTTTCGTCATATTGCCCCATGCACGAAGCGTATAGTAACCATGGCGAGGAACGTTCTCCAAGCCTACTCGGGTGAATGCAAAACAAGATTGGATGAGCTCCAGGAATGTCACACAAGCACTCTTTTGGCTACTAGTTGGTCACCCCCTGAGGAGGGCTCTATTAAGATCAATGTCGACGGGTCCACTGCGTCGTCCCTCATTGCGGCAGCAGCAGTCGCAAAGAACTCCGAGGGGATGTTCATTACAGCAAGTTGTGAGACCACTCCTGTCTATTACACTTCGGACCTCAGCCTGCAGGCGGAGCTCCTTGCTCTCCAAACTGGGATCCGGTTGGCGCATCAGATCAATGCGAGGAAGTCCATCATTGAGGGAGACTCCCTTACGGTCACTAGAATTTTCAATGGAGGCTTTTCCTTGATACCTTGGCGGCTAGCAGGGCTGATCCATTCTATTCGTAAGGAGATGCACCCAACCCAACATTTTGAGTTCCTGCTCGTGAGGAGAACGGGGAACAGAGTGGCCGACGCCTTAGCTGGATTTGCTCTTCAAAATAATATGAGTGCTTCATTTCCAATCCTCCAGATTGTTTTACTCAAGTCCTGACAGATGATTTATCCCATGTAGTTTCTGTTTTTCAACTACATTAATAATAATGATTATTTGCCCCTCAAAAAAAAAAATCTGATTTAAGGTCTAAATCTGGAGTAGAAAAAGATTGTCCAAATCTGAAGTTTTGTATGACTTACCGTCTTGGAGAGCAAATTTATCAGATTTAACGTGTATCAATGTATCAATGATTATTAACGTGTATCAATGTATCATACTCATCCAACAATCGCTAGTACTGTCATTATACTCGAGGCCGGTTCAAGGAATTTGATTGTATTATCCGGAGCTAATTTTGGTTGTCCCTTAATTTTTATTATCGGTCGATTCTGAAGGATCATCCGTAATCCCAACATCTTTTAGGATTACATTGAGTATAGAGAGTTGCCACAAGTAGAAAAAGATTGTCCAAATCTGAAGTTTTGTATGACTTACGGTCTTGGTTATACTTATTGGTACTCTTTGTAAGAGCGTGGAGACTATATGCTGTATTCTGGCGCAACTATAAACTGGAAATGACATTAATTTTTAGGCAATATGTTTTATGCAGATTCAAGATTTTCTAACACACGAAATTCTCCTAATTATTTGTCATGTCAATTGTACGCTTATTTATTTACGCCTGTATGATGATGGAGATTGGGAAAAAGAACGCTTAACAATCTCAAATAATGCGACAAGCGAGAGCATTATATATGTTTGTCTCTTTTATATGTGTGTGTGTGTGGAGTAGTTTGAATAGCGAATTTGTAGGGAATAATTAGCCAAAGACGATTGCAAATGAAGCTGACGGGCTAGGCTATACTAACAAACAGTTAAACCAGGTTTGAGAAAGTTTTTGGGAATAAAAACTTGTTGTCGTTGTTATTATTTATAACTTTACAATTAGAAAATGACAGATCTGACCAATAAGTGCAAGAATCAACAAAAACTTTTCCGTCGTATTTTTCTTCTTTAAACTGTGTTTATTACTTGCGTTCTTTGATAAATCGCTGTGGGTAGGTGCAGATGTGCAGCAAAAAATATGTTGGTAGGTACAGTCTAATTTTATGCAGATGTTGTTCATTGACTGCAGCCGCAGTCGCTAACAAATTTCATTTAATGATAAATTACAGTGATAGGTCGAGAAATTAATTGAAACACGATCGCCAGGGACACAGTCTTTGACAGAAAATACAATAATTTTGGATATACCCCATTCTGCCTACTGAAACAGTAATATTCGTATATTCTCGAGTAGAGAAGGTTTTTTTTTTTTTTTTTTTTGGCCTTCACCGAGAATTTAACCAAAGATTCGAATTGAAATGGACTGAGCAGACTAAGATGGCCTGAATATGTGAACTTTTATATATATATATATATATATATATATATATATATATATGAGGAAGGATAGGCATCCCCGCACTTTTTGCATCCCCAAGCATCCCCCCTACTCACACCGTTGGATGGTTCTTTAAGTCATATATATATAAGTGTCATTTTCTCCGGCTTCGAAACTATGTCTTTCGTGCCGGAACTTCCGTTACTACCACTAGGCCACCACAATCCAAAGACCTTTTATATATATATATATTCAAAGATTATAGTCAAAGATTTCTAGTTCAAGTAGTTAGAGTGAGACATATTCCTCCCAGAGGTTGCAGGTTCGAGCAACGGAAGAAACACATTTATTTTTTGTGGAACAATTAATGTGAGGACAACCAGAATGAAATATGCCGATTGCAGGTACGGGTGCGGTGTGTTGCGATGTCGGTGCGATACAAGTGCTATCAAATATAAGAAGTTGAGATCTTATTGGTGTTTCCGAAATTCAATACAATCGTAGTATTTGGCACGCGTGTGTGTACCATGCACGTGCTCGTGTCCGGTGGAGGTGGACAAGCAGTAGGGAAGGAGAGGCGATGGTGCAGAAGGGAGGGAGGTGGCTGACGGAGGAGGAGGAGGGAAGGCACAGTACTCCCCCCCCCCCCCCCCCCCCCCCTACTCCATCCTCTGGCCTCCCAGGCCCCCTCCGTTCTCTCCTCCATCGAACGCGAGCCAGTGTGAGTAACAATAACTTTTTCGAATCCAATAGAAGAGAATACTCAAAACTTTGCAACATATATCGTGGTGTATGGGCTGCTATATCCGTATCGAAACTTTGTTCCTAATTATTATATGACTCCTAATTATTATATATTATGAAGTTTGGCTGGGAGAGCTGGTCAGTCCCATCCTCTTTTCTTAAAATAATTCCAGCCGACACACGTGCTTTGGGATATTTCGGAAATGCTTTCTTGCCCGCAGGCGGGCCAGCCCGTCCGCCTGCGTGGCACTCTCCCATTGCCCTCTCCTGTTAGCATGGGGCCCGCACCATTGACTGGCCAATGGGAGAGTGCCACGTGGCGGGCGGGCTGGCCCGCCCGCGGGCCAAATAGCAGTTTACATAATGCCACTAAGAATGATTGGTAAGCGACCGAAGAGAAAAACAAAACTCACTCTAGGTCCGGACCGACATTTGCGTTGCCATATTTTTTATCATTTGTTGAAAAAATTCAAGATGTGCATTAATACACAACTACATATTATTATATTAAACATGATGCGCAGAGCGGCAGAAGAAAAAAAAAAGGATTATTTAGTTTTAAGGTCCTATAATATTCAAAAAAAAAAATTAATTTTTTAAGTAAATATTCTAAATTTTTTTACTCAACAACTTAATACCATCAACTATTTTACGTTTTCAACTTCATACCTTAAAATTTTAAAAATTCGAAAATATCATTATCCTCCCTCCCCCCTCCCCCCTCTTCTACGCCCTCCCCCCCTCCAGCCATCACCCCCCCCCCCCCCCCCTCCCGCCCAACCCCCCTCGCCTCCGTCCCGGTGCCCCAGCCCACCTGAAGGTGAGAGGAAGGAACACGGGACAGGAGGGGGGGAGGGGGAGGGCGTCGGAGAGTGGGAGGGGATTGAGGGTAGTTTTTAGTTTTTAGTATGATCATTATTGTCCAAAAAAATTCAGAGTATCAAGTTGAAAAAAAAAAATTTAGGATATCAAATTGAAAAACGAAAATAGTTGATGGTATCAAATTGCAATTAAGCCAAAAATAAATTTTGAATATTATACAAGAATTTTTTACGGGTTGTAGCCTAGAGGTAGCAACGGAGGCCCCAGCGCAGAAGGTGCAGGTTCGAATCCTTCCTTGGCATTTGCCAAACCAAAGAAAAAGACACCTCAAAAAAAAAAAAAAAAAAAAAAAAAAAAATTATATATATATATATATTTATATATATATATATATATATATATATATATATATATATATAGTGGTTAAGAGAGATGCATGCGATCCGAATGGTTAGGAGTTCTAATTCCACTGGGAGCGATTCCCAAAAAAATTTACCTGGTTAAAACTAAATAATCCAAAAAAAATGCTAGAAGCTACACATGCATTCCACCACGTGGCTCACATGTAAGAAAATGGGTGAGTGGTTGTAAGAGAATTGTAAATATTTGGTTGTAATTGTAGCATTATTGTATGTATTGTGGTCTACTTACGTGGAGACGCCTGAAGCCTGAAAGGGAAATCCTTGCAACTTCTCAACTACCAAGAAATAGACAGATTACCAGTTGGAAAGAAAAAGGAGAGGAGAAGAACAAAGCCTTCTGCCAAATCTTCTTTGTCATATACATTATTTTTCCTTTGCTCCTATTGTATTCTTGTGTATTAGTCTATGTACCCGCACCCCACTCTTCAAACACAAGACTTTTCAACACTTTGTAGTCACACATATGTATGTACAATAAACCATCTTCCCAATTCTCCATACGGTCGGTCGGTGATAGTGACTTCGACCGGTCATCGCTTCGGAGGAGGTGGTGGCAATGCCGGGGCCGCCGGCGGCTGCGTCGACTCCACGAGGATCGACCAGAGGACGTGCACGTCCTCGTACGGACACGACTTCACGTCGTCGTACAGGATGTATATCCCTCTGCTTCCTGCAGAGCGCAAACGCCTTAAATTAGCAACAACAAAATAATTGCAAAACCAACAGTCAAACTGGCGCAATGCAATATATAAGAAGAGCTACGATCATGGTTATGATCATAGCTGCTATTTTGTCTGCGCAGTCTGTGAGCGCAGGCCACGTGTCACCATTTCATTGGCAGAGATTTCGATGATGGACCCGAACTAGTAGAGGGGCCAATGAAATTCAATTACGTGTCACAAATACTACTATGGAATGAGGAAACGGAGACGAAGAATGAGAAAGATGATACAGACGACAACAACGACGACGATGACGACGTACTCTTTTTACGGGAAGAATCCATGTGCATGCGAACCCAGAGCTTCTTGAGCGGGGAGAAGAAGGACTGGAGCCAGCCCATCAGTCTGTTGTGTTAATATTGTTGCATTGGCAAGGAGGAGGAGGTCTGGGAAATAAGGAAAGGAGAGGAGAGGAGAGAGGAGAGAGAGAGCAACTGTCGACAGTTTGCTTTAGGCTTGGGTGAAGTCTATTGCACTATTCCTTCCTGACACACCCCATTTTTTTTTTCTTGCAGGTACGTCAATATATCATCACTCACCACCTTCACATATAGCCCTCTTGGTAGCTTGTCACCATCCACCCCTCTCCCTTCTCCCTCAAGCTCACACTCACACACACACACCAGTTTCGGAAGCTCTTGTCTTGCTCTTCCTTCTATAATAATCTTGTGGCCATATGTACAAGTAATTAAGCGCAACTTTGCTACCATTAATTAATTCCTTCTCACGATATCAGTTAAGCAATACATCTTCTACTATACCACGAGGCTTCAAAACCAATGCTGTAAAAACCGGACCGGTTGGACCGGGTTCCACCGGTTTAAGCCAAAAAATCGATTCGGTTCGACTAAAATTGGATCTTTTAAAGAATCGTCGATTTTTTGTCAAAACCGAGTTCAACCGGTGAACCGGTCGAACCGGTTCACAATTGAACCGGCCAATTTTGATTATTTTTTCATTGTAAAAAAATTTAAAATAAATTATCATGTAAAATTTGGACCATTTGATTCTTTATTTGGTTTTAATCAACCTTATAGTTGTAAAATTAAACCGAACTAACATAATCAAACCAAACTAAACCAAGAAGTAAATATAGATATTTTACCTATTTGAACCAAACCAAATCAAGTCTATTGAACTCTAATTGAACCCCGGTTGAACCCCAATCCGACCTATACCAAAAAATTTCGGTTCGATCATCGGTCCGGTTTTTAAAACATTGTTCAAACGGCTCAAAAGTGAGCCGTCTAAGTCGTATGTATACTATGGTCCATTTTATTTAAAAAAAATTATATTATGTAAAAAATTGTTAAAAAAGTTTAAATTTGTTATATATATTCAACACAAGGAATCGAACTCAATCAAAAAAAAATATATACCTTCCACCTTAATCATACAAGTTAGAAAAAATATTTGATATATTTTTATTATACATGTAAAATACGTACATTTACTTAGTTCTTTATACAATAATGAAGCTGACCTTATGGCTTGGTCCATCACCAATCAATTATTTTTTCAAGTAAACTTTGACTCAATTATAACCTTGATTATGGTCGGCAGTCTGCTATAGTATCCTCGCTCGCAAGTAAGATATCGACGTGGCTCGTTGAGAGTCACGGAAGGGGTTTTCAATTTGTCTCACCTAAATAAGCATGCTGTAATAACATCATTATACCGGTTTAAATTAATTAAACACAGTGAGTGGGGCTACTATCATCTCCCCTTAGGGGTGCAACTCGGGCGGGTTGGATCGGACTTGAGGTCAACCCGAGTCCAACCCGATGAATCATAAGTCTAGTCCGAGCCCAAGTCCGGCCCGATCTCGGGTTAAACATATGAAGCCCAAGACCAAGTCCGGAGGATCGGGTTTGGCTCGGGTTGAACTTGGATTGGGTCGAATCCATCGAGTTTATCGGGCTCTAATATAATATTTGAAATAATTTTAAACAAAAGTAATATTAAACACATAATCAAATAGCAATAAAGTCTTGATCATTGAAAATTACAAACTAAATTAAGATTTATGATAAGGAGTTGAAGAGTTTGGGTAGAGAAATTTAGGATTTAAATGTTTAAGAAATATGAAACAATATATATATATATATATATATATATATATATATATATATATATATATATATATATATATATATATATAAGTCGGGTTTCGGGTTCTTCGGGTAACCCGACACATGAACCCGAGCCCAACCCAATTTTTGATCGGGTTGAAATTTTTTAACCCATATCCGAACCTGAATCCGAGTATCTTCAACCCTAACCCAACCCATTAACGGGTTTACCCGATCGGGTTCGGGTTTAGCCCATCCAAGTTGCACCCCTATCTTCCCTATTTGTGTTGTAGAAATTCACATTCGTACCTCCAAATTAATCCTCCAAACTAATTCTTCTTAATTGACATCCGACGTGACATCTGACATGTCAGCGAACATGACAAATTCTAACTCACAAAATTAATTATCCAATTTTTGTAATATTAATATTAATTTAAATTTGAAACTAATGTTAAAGTTAATTTTAACCTTTAATTTTAATTTTAATTTTAATTTTAATTTTAATTTTAAAATTTGTTCTGTCAGTTGCCATGTCAGACGACACGTTGGCTGTCACAAAAGAAGAGATAATGGACATATAGCTTCTTCTTTTTTTTGAAAAACTTCTCACACTTCCAACCATGATTTCTATTCCAATGTCTATATTAGTAGCGGTAATGCATAATGGAGAATTTCTATACAAAATTACATTTAGAAACTTTCATAAAAAAAAAATTATTTCTCGTACCAATTAATAACAGATACTATATCATTAAATTGATTTTTTTTTATTGGTTGTCACGTAGGATAGGAATAAAAAAACCATTGTGAAGTGCAAAGTCATTGATAAGCTGTGAAATTTCTTAATGACTTTGCTCTTGGCAATGACACTACTTAAAATACGCTGTGAAATTCCTTAATGACTTTGCTCTTCACAATGGTACCAATATATGTCAGTGACGAAATTTCACAGCGTATTTTAGTAAGTACCATTGCGAAGAGCTAAACCATTAATTGCACTCTCATTTTGGTTTCTCATGAGAGGACAAGGTGATGACGATGAGGATGATGCAGATGAAAAACGTGTCGATTTGTTTTGGTCTAAACCGCAAATATTATTATTTTTTTATTGTTACAATTAATTATCATTAAGGACAGTTAGTTGAGTGGTTAGAAAACATTAATTATAAACAAAATATTCCATATAACTCTGATTAGTAAGGACAGATCAGTACAATACTTCCTTTAGAATTTCGATTCGTCACTACAGCGCATACGTTTAATCCAGAACTACGAATTTATCGTGTCAGAAAATTATCAGTCAAGTTCCTAACAAATCAGAGTCGATCTTTCAACAAATTAAATGTTCCTGATTTGAACCCATTATCTACCATCGTTCAGAAGTCATTACCAGGAAAGAACAAAATCTTCTGCCACAATTATACATTGTTAGCTACAACAAAATCATGAGCAACAAATATATATATATATATATATATATATATATATATATATATATATATATATATAATTCTTCAATACATTCCATGAAAAATTTGTATCAATACATCCCAAATCTGAACCATTGGATGTAGATTAAATAATTTTTCTTAGACTATTATTAGAGGTCAAAAGTCAAAATCAGCATTAAATGATGTTCCATACTCTATTACTCATTCCGAACCATTGGATCAACATCCAATGGTTCAGATTTTGGATGTATCAATACAATTTTTTCAATAAGAAGTATTGTAGACTATATATATATATATATATATATATATATATAAAAATATATATATATATATATATATATATATATATATATACTAGTCATAACCCGTGCTCATAGGGCATGGTTCATTTAAGGTATTCCCCCTCAAAATCTTGGACCCCCAATTTTAAACGAACAATAATAATTATGAGGCGCCCATCAAAATATTAAATCCCAACCACCGCTGAATGTGAATTTTCTTTGGATTTTCCATAAAACCCCACTCTCAATAATGTTCATCCACAACCATTATGAGTGCGGCACAGTCAGCCCTAGGATTCAAAAACCTTTGTGTTATATATATATATATATATATATATATATATATATATATATATATATATATATATATATATATATATATATATATTGAAGCAATGGATAATTGTGGCAAACTCGTCTCAACTGGGGATCGAACTCCGACCACTTGGGCTGCATTCTTCTCTCTTAACCACTAGGCTAGAGATCATTTGCAAATATATATATATATATATATATATATATATATATATATATATATATGAGAGAAGCATGCAGCCCAAGTGGTCGGAGTTCGATCCCCAGTTGAGACGAGTTTGCCACAATTATCCATTGCTTCAAAATATATATATGTAAAATATTAGTGCCTCATACAAAGAACATAGTTGTGTAGTTGATATTCACTTATACCTATTATCTAAAATATATATATATATATATTTGCAAATGATCTCTAGCCTAGTGGTTAAGAGAGAAGCATGCAGCCCAAGTGGTCGAAGTTCGAGCCCCAGTTGAGACGAGTTTGCCACAATTATCCATTGCTTCAATATATATATATATATATATATATATATATATATATATATATATATATATATAACATTTGTAATATGTTAAATATTAGTGCCTCATACAAAGAACATAGTTGTGTAGTTGATATTCACTTATACCTATTATCTAAAAGGTTATGGGTTGAAGGCCTAGTGGAAGCTTTTTTATTAATCTTTTTAATATAATTTTAGTTTTTTTTTTAAAGGACACCATTTTAAATTTTTGTCTGGGCTCCAAAAAATTCTGGACCGGCCCTGGAAATGCCTTCCTCTTACCAGCTTCTGGGAAGTCAGTAGATTGACATGTTACTTGCAGAGTCTTGGTCTACAAAAACCATAACCTTCCACATGTAGACGGTAGACCTTCAAATTTGCTGCAGATATTTTGAGATGGTGAAAACAAACATTTCCATACATCATTCAGAACTCAGTTTCCTGAGCAAACCTTCTGAGAGTCAAATGCAATGAAGCTGGTGCATGGTACAGAGCCTCGTGATGTTCATAAAACTTGTTGAAGTGTAGAATGGTGCTTGGAAGTAGAACATGCATAGCAAACATTGTTCATAGGTACTGCTAATTAGTTAGATGGCATCTCTCAGAGTTTTTGGTGTAAATTGTTGCAGATCGAACAGTAGGATGGGAATTGAGATCCACATGCTTTGCCTACTCTTTGAAAGCACCGAAAGCCTTGACAGCGATCTTGAAAAAATAGAAATGATTTATCTATGAATATCACTTAATTGTGTTCCTTTCGGTCATTCAGTTTCTTGAAAAAATAGAAATCATTTATCTACGAGTTCGATTACTTATTGTCCGATCATAATTGTTCTTGGTCAAGTGTAATCCCTCGAGAGTCTGCAGAACGCATGCAAAGATACCTAGTCATGGCTTTCGTTAGAATTGTTTTAAGAAAGATATTGAGTTGAATAGATTGTCAAGAGGGGGTAATTGTGGATATCTTTGCTATTTTGTTAAGGTTATTCAATTGTATGGGATTGACAAGTTGATCAGATTTTTGCAGTAAAGATCATACAAGTTTTTTGAGGTTCAAATTATCAACAGTGAAGAAAGGGAGTTATCTGAATATTCTTCAGCTACACTTAAGTTGTAATAAAGAGCTAGCCCATAGTAATCAAAGTCCCACATCGTGATCAGAGCCCATAGTAATATCCTGAGCCCATTGTTAGCAATCAACCGAACAAAACTCATGTATTATACGCAAATTTTTTCGTTTCTTTCATTAACGTATAATACTTGCGTACTTTTGACAGATTCAAATCAGTAAATAAACTTTAAGCATGCGAAATTTTAAACGTGTTTCATGTAAATTATTGAAAAAATTGGCACAAAAAACGTGGTGGAAACATGTTTAATTAACCAAATTTGACAACATATTTAAGAATGTGAACTTTATAATCTTAATATTTTTATTTTTCGAATATTTGACCGAATTTTTTGGACATATTTTATTTGCATTGAGCCGATTTATACTCGTATTTTTGCCGTCCTGAATTTTTTCTATTTGCCCAATTGCTAACAAGGCTTGAGCCTAGGTATATGACTACAAAAATACACACACACACACACAAAAGCACCACACATATGAATGAGGCTAGTTTGCACATACATGAACAATATTGTAAAATGGACAAGGACACGGCACTGATTTTTGGCATAGAGTTCCCATGATCACCAGACTATGCAATTCGGAATAAAACTAGGAACTAAAAGTATATACCTAAGAACATGTGCATGGTCTCTACTTTCTATTAAAAAAAAAAAAAAAAAACCTCTACAGTGTATTTCATTGTCTAGATGCTGAAACTAAAGTACACGGGTGATATATGTTTAGCCTCTGTGCAATTCCTTAACCATAGGGTTTGATTTCTGTTTTCATGTCAAAACTGCTTTGAACATGAACATGTAGTAATTTTCTCAAATGGCTTGCTTCTAGTTCTGAATTTGCATAACATATACTTGTCTGACACGGAAAACTTATTTTTGTACTAATTCTCTCAAATGGCCTGCTTCTAGTTCTGAATTTGCATAACGTACACTTGTGTCTTGTCTGACATGGAAAACTTATTTTGGAGTTTCCATGCTTCCAGAAAACACAAGGCAAACCGGAACTGGAACAAACTAAACTACTTGGTAATAGTATATACCTAAGAAGCTATTGCCTCTGCAGCTCCTGATGCCACAGCTACCATCGTCGTTACTACCGCAGCCCCATTCTAATCCTGTCGTGGTTGTTGCACCACCGCATGATCCACTTGAGACTGCTTAGGCACGTCGAAGCTCTGTTCTAAAAGGCGGCCGTCTAGACGGCGCTTAGGTGCTAGGCGTCGGGTGTCCGTCCGATGTCCGCTTAAGTGTCCGTCTAGTTCACCCGATGTCCGTCTATGCATGTTTTTGGAATTTTATGGATTTTTTCTGCAAATTTTAGTAGATGTTTTTTGGATTCTTTTTATTTTTTGAACCACCTAAATCTAGGCGGACTAGGCGCTAGACGGAAGGTGTCCGTCCGACTAGTGCCTAGCGCTTTTCACAACCTTACGTCGAAGTGGTCCCTTCAGGGAGGGAGGAACTCTAGCTCTGATCTCTATCTATTCACTCAAAATACCAGGAAAAGCCTGTTTGGCAACCGGAAACTAATACGGAAAGTGGAAAAATGAAACTTGTGCCTAGTGCCCATCCGCATTGTTGTTTGGCTATTGGAAACTCGTATGAGAGACTCCATGCCACTTGTGTATATTTAGAAAGCACGAGTCTATTCCATCTCCTCTCAACACGGTGGGAACTCACAAAAACTAGAATTCGACTGTTGATTGAAAGTAATTAAGGTTGTCGTTTTTATATTATGTTAATAGAGGCATTCTATACTTTCCTTATTCTAGTTTCAAACAACCAAACTTTTTTTTTTTTTTTTGGAAACATACTTTCTCTGGTTTCCAGAAACTCTACACCGAAATTTAAATAGATGCATTCTATACCCCTTTTTTTTGTTCAGCCGCCGAATAAGAACTTGTTCTCTGAACAAAAAACTTGCCTCGGGCAGTTTGAAGAGGTTTAACTCTCAAGTCTTTCTGACAGAGGCAACAAGAAAACAAAAACAAAAACAAAAGTTATGAAGCTTAAGCGTTACCGCTCCGTGGGAATGAGCAATGCTGGTAACAGCAAACCTCATCCAAATCAGAGTACGGTTGGAGTCTCATGGTACTGGGACGCCCTTTCTAGAGAGGAAGAAGAACCAACAACTACAAAAGCATGAGTAAAAGAAACAAATGTAACTGGAGCTTGAGAAGCCCACTCATATATTCAGGTCAATACTAGTCCAACAACTAAAACAAGTAACTAAATTAGCTTCTTATCTTGATCTGTACCTTTCTATTAAAGTCTTTTAGGTTTGGCAGGGCTACCTCTTTACCAATCTTTGTAGGGCAAGGGCCAACTCCCTACCCATCTCTAATTTCAATTCAATAAAGGATCCTAACCCCCACCAAACACAGATTCTAACAAAAAAGGGCCTCTAATTGTCTATTTCAGCCCCTTCATGTTGAAACTGACCACAGCTCATATAAGTTTTGCCTTCGCGTAGTTCCTTAACCATGGGCTTCAATTTCTTTATTGATGTCCAAATTGCTCTCAACAAGTAGTAATCATCTCAAATAGCCCGCTCCTAGTTGTGAATTTCTAGATGTTTCCAATCAGGACCGTTTATGACATTCTAAAGACCCTAAACAAATACTACATAATGATATTTTTTAACCACTCTAAAAAAATGTGTTTTCTGACATTCTAAGGACTTGTTACTCCAGTTTTTTAAAAAATAGGGAGGCCTTAATTTAAAAATGGAGGTTTCACATTAGTAATATATACGGAGGTTAAAATTTTTGAAACCTTGCAATTTATGGGACCCTGTGTGATCACACAACTTGCACATACTCAGAAACGGTCGTTTCCCAATCTTAAGTCATAGTTGTTTGACATGGAAAACTGATTTTGGAGTCTTCATGCTTCCAATACACTGGGCAATCCGGCAAGGCAACAAATAAACTACTTACCAATAGCAGATACTACGTATGCATGTTGAGGTTTCTACTGTCTATTTTATTCTCTCATTGTTGAAACCAACCATGGAAGGATCATGTATTTCTAGCCTGTGTAGTTCCTAAAACATGGGGTTTGATTTTTTTTTTTTTTTTTATTGATGTCCAAACTCCTTTGAGCAAAGTAGTATTCATCTCAAAATGGCTTCTCTAGTTGTGAATTTCCAGATGTTCCGAAATATTTGTTCCCAGAACACATTCTCAAACAGTAACTGATTATAAATTTACAGTTCCATTTTCTGGAGAATGTCAATGCTCAAGTGATCCCCATTCCCAAAAAAAATGCAGATCTAGCCAATAACATGTTTTCTATCTTCGACAGTGACGCAGGACAAGATGAGTAGGACCCTACATACTGGCTCACAAAGAATTAATATGAAATATGGGGTGTGGAAACTTAATTTCTAACTATTATTATGAATTTCATAATTAAAGAAACTAACAAATTGCTAAATTTAAACAACTGAATGTAAATAGAATTTTACCAATGTCACGAATCACTGGATATGCTGGAAACAAGTAAAACTAGATACCTGGAACTGTCCGGAAACCTGGTGGTTGGCCAATCGGCTAACAGGTTGGTGGACCAGTAATAAAGCCATATTTGACAGTGAGAAAACTTGTTCAAAACATGACCTATCATTGAAACGAGAAAGTTGAGACAAATCAATATTGAGAAAAAATGTCCGGAAACCTGGTGGTTGGCCAATTGGCTAACAGCCTTTGTTGTTTTTGCAGTAGTCATCCAAGTAACATAAATCAATGCCCAATAGAAGGTGCTTCTGAAGTTAGCAATGCAGCCTATACAACATCAAGTTCAATCTAACATAACCGCGCTTGGAAGGCCTAGACAAAAAAAAAAAATCTCAGGAAACTTGGAAGCAGAGACACTCCAGAGTCGGTGCATTGTGTACATGCAACATAGTCCGGGAAATTTAATGGGAATACATTTGAAGTTCAATTGTTCTTTGTGAAGACTAAAATATGTTGGGTCAGAAACTAAACATATTCGACTGTCTCAAAATCTCATACCAATCCTCCACTAACCACCTCAACTAACAAGAAGAAAATGTCCATAACTTCATGCAAGAATTTATGACTTATCAAATTATAAAGGCAATACCTGGTTATGATAATGTAAAAGCTACGCAGGAAAATACAATATGATGTTCTGAGATCAATTTACTGCAAAATGATGATCTTTAACCGAATTTATTACATCAAACATGTGTTACAAGACATATCGAGTAGAACACCGAATGTGATAATAATGGCATGCATGAATAAGCTAGAAGATAAAGCAAATTGAGGTAGAGCATATGTGATTGGTCTCTTATCGAATTCTAGCTAACGGAGGAAGTATGGAAAGCCATCTAACCTGTCACAAGAACCAGCAGGTTGACCTGGACTCGCTTCAGAGAAACCATGACTTGACTATTCTAATCTGAAACAATGCTCCTGCACAGAAGAGAGATTTACAAAAGCGATAACTGCTAAAGAACTGAAGAGAACTATCCATTGCTCACGACATTGACCCCCGCAACCTTACTTTATGTTTTCCCTTCAGTACTGCATCCTCCAGAATCTCGTCCACCAAATATGGAAGTCGTGAAACCCAGTATCAAGATGCTGAAAGTATCAACCTCACTGTTTTTTTTGACACTCAGATAGATGATACAATACATTAACTGGAACTACCATCATGATAACAGAACGACCATCTTGACAACAGAAACATTGTCAAAAAATTGTTCATGTCCCGGAGGTATGAGACTATGAAATATTGCAAGAATTAATCTGGACTATGCTAAAACAAACACCATTTGACAGAGAAGATAAACATGGCTTCCAAACTGCTACATCCAAAACGTGAAAGGTACAGAAAGAAACATGATGGTGTGAATGAGACTCAGAAACATTCCTAATCAACCTTAAAGTTGAGCGAGGGGAAAAACTAGGAGCACATGATTCTTTATAGAAAAGATGAGACACTCAAAAATACTTTCTTCTAGCACTCAAATGAGAATATGAAGCAGAAGAAACCTACAGAGAACACAGAGAAAAACAAAATATTATCTGGGAGGTATCACATGAGAATCTACATGTGCCTACACGCAAGATCCTGGCAACAGGCACCATGTAAGAGCTCATCTGAAAAAATCCGGAAGACAATAATAACAAATACACCAAGAATCCACCTGTGGACATCTCAAAACTCCTCATCTGAATCCCAGTTGACCCGAATCCAAATCCAACCACTTCACCTATAACATCTCTTTTCTAGTCAGTATCTCCAAGAACAGTACATTGAACCCTTCTCTCATTATTCTACTAAGAAATGTAAACTTTGTCTTCTCCATAATCCCACTAGAAAGGTGTCAATTGTGTTGGGTAAGACTTAATGTGGCTTATGAAGCTAAATGTTGCATACCAATAAGCATCTCATCATGGAGACAAGTAAGAAAAATTATAACCTATCAAACTTGCATTTTCCAACATGTGAATCACGAAAGACAAAGCCAAAAAAAACTTTAACAGAGTAATCTCGCTGCGTCGCAAACGATAAAGGTTTATGAAGTAAAGCTCTCAGATAAGTATCAAATGCGCCGCTAGCTAGTTATGAATGTATTATACATTTCTCCATTATAGCAAGACCTATGTAACTCTTACAATATGCGTAGAAGTATAAGAGGCCCAAGGGAGATTTGGTACTTCGATACCAAGTTAGAGATCAACTAAATATTTATGTGGTCAGATTAGGTATTACTTTTTCTAGGGTTTCTACGGCTACTTTTGTCTTTCATTGTCTTCCTACATATTATAAATAAGACTGAACCCCTAATAGGGCATATGCTGGATTTCTCCAAATTATTATCTCCACATACTTTTAGTGTTTCCACCATCTTCTCCTCTCTCCATCCCCATACCTCCCTCTATATCATGAATCCCGACAATGCCTATACCAGAAGCATGAGTCTTCAATGCACAGCTTAATAAAGCATCGAGTACCTTCTTCTGGAGTATCAACCCCTTCGAACCCCCCCCCCCCCCCCCCCCCCCCCCCCCCCCCTTCTCTTGCAGCGTAGGAACTCACTTCAGAAACATATTAGAAAGGAGAAAACCAACAACTAGAGAGAACTTCCAGGCATACCAGTTTACATGATAAACAAAAATATCCGTTCCTATACAAGTCCTGAAACCCCTGCGATTAAGATGCTCCCATAATTACCTTTTTTTTGCATCCATGTGCCTCTCAGACTAGGAAGCACGGACACTCCAAAAATGTGTGCCTTATCGTGTCGGGCACGTATTGGACACAACCTGGGGCACTCTAAAATACACTAGGACACACATCAAATATAGATGCCGTGTCCGTTCCTTGTCGTGTCGTATCCGTGTCTACGCAACATAGCTGTCAGATGATTCCATAAAAAAACCGGTTCAACGTAGTGCTAGAATGGCAAGATGCAAGCAAAATAACACATACTGTAACGAATAAATCGTAGGCCGAAGACCCATAATGTTGCCTATCTATTCAAGCATATACAATATGCCAAAGATGGATGGAAAAGAGAATTCAACGGGAACACATTCACAACTTTAAAGAAAGAAGAAGAAAATAAATCACAGGAATGGGAGGAGAGTGGGGAAAAAAATAAACCTCCAGGCATACATACAAACACAAACGCTACTCGCTCTTCCAAGCATACAGAACCAAGGAGAAGCCGAGTCCCCGGAGCTGCGTCTCCTTGAACGACTGCGAGCAGGACCAAGGCAGCAGCTTCTCCGTGGGCAGGCAGCTCTGGAACATGAACACCGCGTTGCCGACGTGCCCGCCGAAGAGCCAGCTGTGCACGTCCCAGAACACCTCCACGGAGGTCCCGTCGACGAGGATCGTCTGGTTCCCCCTGAACTTCCACCCGAGCCGCTTCACCTGCACCACCCTCCTCCTGTCGATCCGTATCTCCATCGAGGGCTCCTTCAGCCCTCCTCCGCCGCCGCCGGCAGCGGCGGCGGTCTCGCACTCGATGGCGACGTCGTGGACCTTCCCGCTGTCGCAGAGCTGGGCCTTCGTCGAGTACACGTTCTTCCCGAACAGGTGCTCCTTCTTGGCGACCAGGACGGCGTTCGACGGAGAGGGGCCGGCGTTGGTCTTCCTGTGGGCCTCCTTGGTGAGGTCGCCGAGCAGCAACACCATGTCGAGGTCGAAGAGCACCGCGACGTAGAACCCCTCCGACGGCTCGGGGCCGGAGCCGAACCTGGCTGCGGAGAGGTCCCAAAAGATGTCGACTTTGCCGCCGTCGGCGTCGAGGGACTTGGAGCCCTTCCTCTTGGTGAAGAGCCAGGGCTTGATGTCGACCTTGCAGAGGGACTTGCTGCAGGAGTCGTCGATGCCGACGGCGAGGCCCTGGCCCATGAGGTGGCGGGTCCAGGTGACGGTGATGACGCAGGGGCGGCGGCGGAGGTGGGCCTTGTAGAGGCAGGTGACCACGTTCTGGCACGACCTGGAGGAGCCGGAGGAGGAGTCCGACACCTGGACTCCGCTCTCGCCGAAACAAGAAGGGAAGTCCCTCATTCTACTTAGAATGCTCTAAAGATCCAATCTTTGGTGCAAAGGTCCAATTTTTATGGCAAAAAAGAGCGTTTTTTTTTTTACATCATTTTGCAAAGAATTAAAGAGGTTGGAGTTCTTGGAGCGTTTGATTCTTCAACTGCAAAAGTAAGTAGGAGGCGTTTTTGTAGGAGGAAGGGGAAGGGGAAGGGGAAGGGGAAGGGACTAGGGAGGGAGGGGCTTATAAAAAGCAGACAAAGAAGCACTCATCTCACTGTCAGTATGTCTAAAAGACAACTCATCTTGGTCCTCTCTGCCATCTTAGAAATTAGGCCTCCTAACGGATTTAAAGAATTAGAAGAAGAAATAAGAATTATTCTTTTTCTTTATTGGGTAGTTACAAACTTAACAAATAACTTTAAAAAAAATAGAAAAAATAATAATTTCTCTCAGAACCCTCATCTTTTTCAGCATTTATTACTAAAATTTATGATAAAAATAGTATTGAGTTATTGTCTTTCACTTTACCAATTAACTTTTAGTATTCTATAGAATATAATTATATTGACACCGGATATTTTGAAATATTGATATTTTTTTTCGTTTTCTCGCACCAACCAAGCAGTGAAAGAAAAATCAAATAGTCTTTCTCAAATATTTTTTTTATTTTATCAAACACAAAAAAAAATTGTCAGAAATCTTACTTTTCTTTTCTCTCGAAAATTCATGGAAATTGATTTTTTTCCGTAAACAAAACGAGTCCTCATATAATGGTTGACTCGTGTTAATCATTCACCATAGATCAACCATTATTAAGCATCCAAATTCTAAGTTGGATATCTTCACTAAAAAAAATGAAACCCAAAGTTTAGTTAACCCTTTCTTATATAGTTTAGAACTTTTTTATCCTACATTTGGGTTCCTCTTAGGCCTCGTTTGGTTCGCGGAATCTTCGGATTGGGAAAGGAAAGTGATTACTTTTCTATGTTTGGGTGTCAAAGAAATTGAGGAGGAAAGGAAAGTGATTTCCAATGGAAGGAAAATTAGGGGGGGAAATGATTCCATCCATCCAAGCAAGGAATCACTTTCCCACATTGAAGTAATCACTTTCCTTTCCGAATTCCTTGACGTTTCCAAACATCGGAAAGGAAAATTGTGTTGGAATTATTCAATAATTAAGGGACCACATATATAAAATTAATTGTGTTTGGGCTATCTAAATAATTAAGCCAAATTAAAGTGGTCTATTTGGAAATTGGCTTAAGGGTATAATTGTCATGGAATTAATATGTAGATACCGGAGATAATTCTAATTTGACGAGGGACCAAATTAGAAATATCGACACATATATAAATATGTGTATTCATTAGGGTTATGGTCCCCAACTTATACGGCCACCAAAAGAGAGGTTCTCTCTTTTCTCTTCTGCATCCCCATCAACAGAAAGATAGGGACAAAGGATTCGGATTCACCTGTCACGACCCGCACCCTTATGAGGGGCACGAGCACGTGGGTACGTCCAGCCTACGCCGCAGAATCGGCGGTAGAACGTTGTATATAATGTTTGTAAATACTACGACTAACAGTTTAAATGTACCTGTATAGTATATACTCTCCGAATGGAGGTGACATAACAATACAGTCTCAATCACAGAATAAAACTAAGGTAGATAGCTCAGAAGGAAAGACATATGATAGATAAAAGAGTAAAAGTCCAGAGTCCAGTACAAGCCCAGATATATACAACATCACAGGGTATCAAAATATAATATAGAACTACAGTCTAATAAAGCTAGCTAGATCGCAGTCCAGTCAAACCTAGCTAACCTACACTACTCTGGAAGTACAAAATCTAGTGGCTCTACTATAAGGCCACGATCCAAGACTACTCCATCTAACTCGAGCCCATAATAGGTCGAGCAGTCCGCCTCAGAGTCATCTGTAATATATCATAACGGTATCCTGTCAGAAAAATGAGCAAGTACAAACACTAACAGCAGTTCCATGTGAATTGACAAATTCTATAAGAGACAGTATAATGAACTACAAGACAAAGATATATGAAGACTTGGGAACCGTTCGGAAGCCGAGTTACAACCCTTAAACCAAACAAGGACCGAGGTTGTAACTGATCTTCTCCCGAGCAGAACTTAGTCTCCAATCAAGGTACAATGTAAAGGCAAGTAGAGCATGTGAGTAACTGTATATCATGGCATGGTGAGAAAATACTGAATGTAGAACAGAGCAGGATATACGATAAGATAAAGTAAATATAAAATATGATTTGAATTATTAGAGCGATATGTGATCGGCTTGGGATAAGTGACAGGATAGGCTATCCACTTGGCCCGACAATCCGCGATGACCTCAACGGAGAGTCATACCGGCCAACCTGGATAACGAGCACAAGGCAAAAGGATCTCGCTACACCCTTCGTGAGGGAAGAGTGGCGCGAGCACATGAATAGTGACAGGGTGACTTGGATCACATAGCCCCTAATAATTCTCCATCCTCGAATAGTACAATGGATCTGGACATGACACGTCATGGCACGTGACTTCGAAAGAGGGTAGCAAATCCCCTTAAAAATCGGTGTCTATACAAGTACAGGGAACAAGACAGGAAGTGTACCCATATACCCAAAAATCTAGGAACAATATCTCATGTCATGATCCAATGTGTACTAGTCCGTGAACTATCGTGACTAAGAATCAAGTAAGACACTACGACTGAATCGGATATAGCAGATATCAAGACAATAAAAACTATCAGTGAATGTACTCGCCTGATGTCCTGAGCTGTATGGTATATCAATGCTCAGAGCGGTAATCAGGAACCTAAATATGAGATAGTGTAAGTTAATTTAGATTTAAACAAATTTAGGAATGATTTACAATGAATGATATGCAATCTAGGTCAAACTAGGTCTCACTGAGTCACACTAAGTCCTGTCAAGTCAATCTAGGTCAAATCAAGTTATATCAAGTCAATCTAAGCCAAACCAAGTCAATCCTAGGTCATACCAGTCATCACGGGTCAAAACAAGTCGAAGAAAGTCAAACGGGATCAAGAGTTGGCCTACAGTTGACTTTTGGTCAACTGGTCAACCCTGGTCAACTCTGGTCAACTCTAGGTCAACCCTGGTCAACCCTAGGTCAATGGTGACTAATAGTTGACCTTTGGTCAACTACACAAGTCTAAAGGAATTTGGGACTAAATTGGGTAATGCGTTGACCCATAGTTGACTTTCGGTCTAAAAAGTCAACCGTGGTCAACCGGAGTCAAGACTAGGTCTAGGCGACTATTTCTAACTATTACCAACCTCTACAACCCATATCCAAGTCCATCTTGGACTTCGAAACTCATATCTTGGCCGTAGGCCAATATCCTATTTTATCCTTAAAAAGGGTAAAATTCTAGCTTAGGCAACTATCAAGTTAGCCTACCTACGCTTGGTAATTTGACCCGAGCTCCTTATGGTAGTAAGGTACTAGCCTATACATATATTACCTACCAAGATACCTAAGTAAAGTGGACATCTAGTCCATGTTACGGTCCATTGCCGGTATCTTGAATATTTCAAGATACGAAATGGTACGGCGCGATACCGGCGCCCTACAACCCCGACTTCCACTCGGGAGCCTACCCGCAAAATCTAAATCACGTATTCTTGCCCCACGCCAAGTTTCAACTCATTCCGATACTCCGAGCTCCGTTTCGCCCTCTAACTCGATTTTCCTCTATTTCCTATTCTAGCCTTCTTCATATTCTTCTAACTTCTTCCAATCTTTCCTTCTAACTTCTAATTCTTTTCTAACTTCTAATTCCTTAAACTTCTTCTAATCTTTCCTACATATCTATCCATATATAATACATATATATATATATATATATATATATATATATATATATATATATATATATATATATATATATATATATATATATATATATAGAGAGAGAGAGAGAGAGAGAGAGATAAAAGGGGGGTTTATAGACTAAAATACCAAAGGGGGGGGGGGGGGGGTCTTGCCTGGCAGCTGCTGCTGCTACTGCTGTGCATCTTCTTCTTCTCCTCTTCCTCTCTTCCCTCCTATATATATATATATATATATATATATATATATATATATATATATATATATATATATATATATATATATATATATATATATATATATATATATATCTATGTATATATACACACAACACTCACACATCCATATATACATACATACACACCCATATCCATATACATATATAAATACACACTCATATCTATATATATATATATATATATATATATATATATATATATATATATATATATATATAAATACACTCTCATAACTATATATATATATATTATATATATATATATATATATATATATATATATATATATATATATATATATATATATATATATATATATACCACTCTCTAAGGATTAAACCCTAATAAATCCTTAAACTAGATTTTAGGGGAACCTAACAATCCTATGGTCAACTTGTAGAGAATGGTCCCCTCTCTAATTTATGTGAAACAATAAATGAAATGGAGAATTAAATGAGAGTTAAAAGTGTATACATAATGAAGATTTTGGAGGAAGAAGGAGTGGGAAGAAATGAATGAAGAGGGAGATATTTTGACTTGGTGGTGAAGTAAAAGAAAGTGGAGGGGGAGCTATAGGTGGCCGGCCAAAGGGGTGTGGGTGAGGGGCACTTGTAATTACAAGTTTGCCCCTCCCTAAGCCTAATGTTTAATTAAATCCAAAATATGTTTAGGAAGTTGATAAAAATAAATAAAAATTATAATTAAACTAAATTACTCATGGTGGACTAGTCCAAACTCTTAAACCCTAAAGTTTAGTGTGGTGGACCATGGTTAGCTAACATGCTAATTACAGCTCAAGTCGAAATTCACCGGGGTCCCGAATTAACTCGGAATGCGATGAAATTCGAACCCGACTCCTATAATAATTAAATAATAATATTCATGAAATAAATTTCCAAAAATATTATAAAATAGAAAATTACCATTTTACCCCTAACTGGGAAAAGTGAGGGTGACATCACCTTTGTCATTAAGGGTCGTAGCAAGTTGGAAGATCGAACCCAATAAAGAGACGATCGCTTCAAGATCCATCAAGCCTAGCAATGGATTCAGGTACGCTTCCGCAATTTAATTTATGTTTTCATCTCATGAATCGACATGGCACTATAAAATTCCAACAAGTGGTATCAAAGCCTCCATGTTTGATTTATGAGATCAAAATTTCAGAATAATTTTTTTAGTATTTTTCAGGAACCCTAAATCGTTTCATCTAATTTGATTTAGGGTTACGATTGTTCAAACAATTTCTTTTATGATGATCCATTCAATTTAGAACATATACATCTAATGTTGCTTTAGAAATCGTGCATTCATTATGGAGATTCATATTTATGTTGAATAAGTACGAATATGGGTGACTTTAACTTTGGAGATTTATTTAATGTGTCAATTTAGTTCAAATGGATTTATTTATTATTTTTTAACTAATGGTGAATATGAGATGGCTTGGGTTTAGTATTTGGTTTTAATATTCGTTGTTTGAACTAAATTGACCATCAATTTTTAATATTATTGATTATTTTTAATACTGAAGATGTAAATTCATCCGTATTTTAATATTCGTTGTTTGAACTAATGGTGAATATGAGATGGCTTGGGTTTAGTATTTGGTTTTAATATTATTTATTTATGGATTTATTATTCTAAATTTATATCGTATTGGGGTCTGATCTAGAATATTGTAATATCGGGACCATCAATTTTTAGTACATATACATGTGATGATATGGAAATGATATTTTTAAATTATACAAAAAGATTCACATGTTTATGAGATAGTAAATAAATTTTGGTACAATCTTTTATGGATTATTTGAAGTAATATTTTGATTGATGGATTCGGTTATTAAATAATTAGTCTCCAAATTGGTCTAAAGTTTGCTTGTTCTTCTTTTAAAAAAAAGATTTTTTTTAGATATTTGGATACTTAAAGAGGAAAGAGGTGCTGATAATGCTCAATTTAGACCAAATATGTTCAGTTTTGGATATATATTTTGGAGTTATTATTTTCAGTTAATGTCTATGAATTTTTCTTTGGATGCGTATCCTCCGTAGATTATTTCATGAATTTTGTTATAGTGATAATATCCAATTTTGTCAAAATGAAATTCATGATTATGCTTTTGATTACTTTATTTGAGTAATAATCTTATGAATATGCATGTATATAAAGTTTTGGACATGATTCAGTTTCGTAAAATTCAGTCAACATTCAATTTTTTGGTGCCTTTTAAGACTAGCAATAGTTGTCCAATATTCTAAGTAGACTCATTGAAACAAGATGTCGCCAAAGTGACCTCTCTTGCGTAGATAGTCTATAAGGGATGTCGGATGTTTGTGTGTGTATATTCATGCGGGTATTAGCCGACCCAAAGAAAGGTTAATACTTGGCCGAATTGCGCACATACTTGTGGTTATAAATGTGTGACAATTATACGGTTTACATGTGAATAATAATCCGTTCCAAAGATAAGCTTATTATTTGACATGACTTATTGTCAATATTTGATCACTACACCAAGAGTACCACTTGCAGTTAATATCACTGTCCAAAGACTTGATATTAATGATGCACTAGGTATCTTGAGATGGGGTCCACCATTGTTTGGATTTGTTTAACTATATTTTACTCTTTGGTTATTAATTAGAGCATGTCCGTTTTAGTTGCTTTGTTCTTTTTACAGTTAATGTTGTTAAAATATCTGCCAATAAAATTTTAATTTTCATGTTTAATGGGATAAACTTTAAGGGCAAAAAAAAATGAATACAGTAGCTGCTAAGGGTCCAGATCAAAAGAAACAACAATATAAAACTAAGGGTTGTTCTTTTGTAATAAGACATGACACATAAGAAAAAAATGTACAAAGTACCACGCATGGCGTATAAAGAAAAGTATATTTCTAAATTTGATCTGTTCTGAGGTTAATTTAGATTTAGTACCAAGAAACTCATGGTAGTTAGATTCTGGTAGGACTACCCACATTAATGTTCTAGCTAGGCAAGGTTGTCTGAGTTACCGAAAGTCAATTGATGGTGAAAGATACATCTATGTGGGTGACGAAAATTCAGTAGAAATGAAAGCAATAGGACATTTTAGGTTATTTTTAGGAACCGATTATTATTTGAATTTGATAGACACTTTTATTGTACCGTCTTTTAGACGAAATTCAGTTTCAGTTTCCTATGGACAAATCTGGTTATCATTGTTCATTTAGAAATAATAAGTTTAGTCTATCTTTAAATTTAAATATTATTGGTAACGGTTCCCTTAAGGTTTATGATAACCTATATTCAGTTGAAACTATTGTATCTTACAATCAAACCTTGCAAGTGGAGTCATGTGGTACTAAACGCAAAATTAACAATAAATGTTTTTAGCCTCATTATTACATAAGCGATTAGGTCACATCTCTAGAAATAGAGTTGAACGACTTATGCCTGATGAGATTTGGATTTTATTGACTTTATAGACTTTAAAGTCTATATTAATGTGTAAAGGAAATACAGACCAAAGTTCAATTGTAAGTAGCTACTTTATTGGCTATGATGACAAATCAAGGGGTTAATAATTAAACGATCCCACACAAAAGAAAATTTTGAGACAAGAAGTGTAATAGTTTTTGAGGATGTTGAGTTTGGGGAGAAATAAAGTCAGGATTATTGTCTTTGAGAAGGAATCAATTACGATTCCTACTATCACTTTTGACGATGTGCATGATTCTATATCTGTCATGATCAAGAAGTGAATTCGGAGCCTCAATAAGACAATGTTGAATTACCTCTATAAGTCGCTGTTGAGATACCTTAACAACGACAACGTAGCGGCACCCCATTCAAGATAAGGTAATTATTCCTAAGGAATAAACTCAACAACCTCAAGAACCGGTATTAAGATGGTCCACCAGAGAAATGAGAAATATAATTTCGGATAATATTGTCATATTTCTCTAGGAACGTAAGGAGACTGTGGATACTGGAAGATGATCTAATCAACTTCCGTCAGGCCATGGAAAGTTTCAGTTCTCAAAGTGGATTGATACAATAAATAAGGAGTATAAGTTCATGCAAGACAAAAAAGTTTAAGAACTTGTCCCATTACCAATAGGTATGAAGTCCATTGGTTGTAAATGAATATTTAGAATCAAGAAGGATTCGAAGGGTCATGTGGAGAGGTATAAAATACGTCTTGTAGCTAGTGACTTTACTCAAAATTTTGGAATTGATTTTAAAGAGTTTTTTTCGCTATCTTTGAAAAACTCCTTTAAAACAATTATAGCACATGTTGCACATTTTGATCTTGAATTACATTAAATGGATGTCAAAACGATATTTCTCAATGGTAACATTGATGAAACAGTTTATATGGTGCAACCAGAAAATTTTGTGTCGAAAGACCCAAATAATATGGTTTGTAAATTGACAAAATCTATTTATGAACTCAAGCAAGCTTCTCGTCAAAGGTACTTCAAGTGATTATCTCGTTTGGTTTTGAGATGAACACTGTTGAAGATTGTGTGTATCACAAGTTCAGTGGGAGTAGGAATAATTTTCTGGTTTTGGTATAATGATTAAAGTATTCAGTACAAACCAGGTGACACCTCTCGTTAAAGGAGACAAATTCAGTCTCAATCAAATGTCCTAAGATTAGCCTTAAAATTAAGTAAATACAATAGATTTTTTCTTCATGATCAGTTATAGGGAGTCTAATGTATGCTCAAGAATGTACGCGTCAGGATATTGCATACATATTAGGATGTTAGGCAGATATTTAAGCAAATATGGATGGATCATTGGGTAGCAGCAAAACTACTTAAGTAATTAATAGAGAACAAGAAATTATATGTACTTTGTAGGAGATCGAATAATTCTGGAGTTCATAAGGTATTCCGACTCCGATTTTGTTGGATGCCAACACAGCAGGAGATCCACTTCAGGTTATGCTGACTAATGGAGGTATATTTTGGATGAGTATCAAACATGCACTCATAATTTCTTCCACCATGAAAGCAAGGTTTATAACATGTTGTGGGGTATCTATTCAGGGAATATGGTTGTGAAATTGTCATAAGGCTGCGCCTACAGTACGGTGTTGAAAGACCACATGAAATTATGGTGTGACAATAAATCAGTAGTACTGTATTCCAATAACAACAGAAACTTGTATAAGTCAAAGGATATTGACATAAAGTTTCTATTTGTGAAGGAAAGAATTCAGAATGGTTATAGTGTCCATATAGCACATTAGGACAAACTCCATGTTAGCGGATCCGCTCACAAAAGCATTATCACCCAGGGTCTTTCATGAGCATACTGCTCATATGGGTGTTAATTAAGAATATGACAATACAGTGGGAGTTTGTATTTCATATATTTGAGTGCTATTTGGTTTTGGACACATTTATGTATTAAAGTATTTTGGATATTTAACTGATCAGATATATGAAAATTCAGTTTATTCTGTTTTCATTATGTTAAAGTATTGATCTCACTAAAGTTAAGGATGATCAGTTGGAAATAGACATGTATTGATCACATTGCGTGTAATTTCCATGCTACACATCTATGATTGATCTATGTCATTTAGCTATATTGGTATATGTGACCATTGATGGTTTAGTTACGCTATATGTGACGAATGCCACTTTGATCCTATGTTGATATGGTTAATGGACGGGATTGTCCGGATATATCCTAAGGATTAAGATAGCAATTTATGAGCTCACTAAGGTTAACACAATTATAAGGTTACATATGTGGTCCAGTGGGAGATTGTTGGAATTATTCAATAATTAATGGACCACACATGTAAAATTAATTGTGTTTGGGCTATCTAAATAATTAAGCCAAATTAAAGTGGTCTATTTGAAAATTGGCTTAAGGGTATAATTGTCATGGAATTAATGTGTAGATACCGGAGATAATTCTAATTTGATGAGGGGCCAAATTAGAAATATCAACACATATATAAATATGTGTATTCATTAGGGTTATGGTCCCCAACTTATACGGCCACCAAAAGAGAGGTTCTCTCTTTTTCTCTTCTGCATCCCTATCAACAGAAAGAGAGGGACAAAGGATTCGGATTCACCTTTGTCATTAAGGGTCGTAGCAAGTTGGAAGATCGAACCCAATAAAGAGACGATCGCTTCAAGATCCATCAAGCCTAGCAATGGATTCAGGTACGCTTCCGCAATTTAATTTATGTTTTTCATCTCATGAATCGACATGGCACTATAAAATTCCAACAAATTGATGGAAAATAAAATTTTTCAAAGGAAAGGAAATTACAAGGAACTGATTTCCTTTCCCTTCCATTCCGCGAACCAAACGAGGCCTTATTTGAAGTAATGTTATAATTTTTTTGCCTCAAGATAGTCTTGTCTTATTTATTTTTTTCACCTATTTTGAACAATACAATTACTTCAGATCATTTCATGGAGGATTAATAACATGGATTAGTACATAAATTTTTGGGAAGATTTATGAAATGCCCAAAAACTAAAAAAGTTTTATGTAAAACCCATCGCTAAAAAAACTTTTATCGCGTGCCCAGAATTAGAGAAACTTATCCAAAGCGGGTTCCAAATGACCCTTTTGCCCTTCCTTTTAATTTATTGGAAACACCCACAAAACTGCTCTTAAAAAAATGTTTCAATACTCCATCTTCTTCCATATGCTGCTCACTTTCGAATCTAGGTTTTCTCCTCAAAAATCTTCAAAAACTCGTCGAAAAATTTCGGAAAGACCGGGACGAACGACAAAAGTGCTAAAACGGAGGTCCAAACATCATTTTTTTGCGAATCTAAAATTTCGGAAGGCCGTCTAACAATAAAATTGTTATTTTCAGTCTCCTCGACGATACGCTCATTTTGCGACAAACGGGACCTCGTTTCGACCTCCCAGTCAAAAGTTATGGCCCTCCAAAGTTTCAGCTAACCATAAAATGCAGGAGAATGGCATTCTCCGTCTTAATTTACACGGAGAATGACCATTCTCCGTCTTAATTAGGACGGAGAATGACATTCTCCGTCTTAATTTACACGAAGAATGTTCATTCCAGTGTTAAAACGCAGGAGAATGACCATTCTCCGTGTTAGAAACACGAAGAATGCCATTCTCTGTGTTAAATGAAACGGAGAATGTCATTCTCCGTGTTAAATAAAACGGAGAATGGCATTCTTCGTCCTAATTAAGACGGAGAATGGCCATTCTTCGTGCTAAATTAAACGGAGAATGACCATTCTCCGTCTTAATTAGGACGGAGAATGCCATTCTCCGTGTAATTTATCACGGAGAATGGTCATTCTAGTGTTAAAACGCAGGAGAATGACCATTCTCCGTGTTAGAAACACGGAGAATGCCATTCTCCGTCTTAATTATGACGGAGAATGCCATTCTCCGTCTTAAATAAAACGGTGAATGCCATTCTCCGTCCTAATTAAGACGGAGAATGACATTCTCGGTCCTAATTAAGACGGAAACGGAGAATGTCATTCTCCGTGTTAATTAGGACGGAGAATGTCATTCTCCGTGTTAATTAGGACGGAGAATGGCATTCTCCGTCCTAATTAGGACGGAGAATGCCATTCTCCGTGTTAATTAGGACGGAGAATGGCATTCTCCGTCCTAATTAGGACGGAGAATGCCATTCTCCGTCCTAATTAGGACGAAGAATGGTCATTTCCAGTGTTAAAACGTGTAATTTAGTTTTTTCAGAAATAAAGAGTTTCGTTCTTCTTTCAAAGCGATGATAATTCTTATGGAAAAGAAGAAGAAAGATCTTCTCTCCACAATTGAAGATCTGAGTTCAAATGTCTCCACGATGAAGATGATGATGATGGTGATGATGATGACGAGCGATGATCTGAGTTCGACTGAAGAAAAACATACCGAACTACGAACGATCTTTGCGATCTCTGCTGAATATGAGAGCAATGGAATTCAGATTTTCCGTGAAGAAGAAGACGAAAATCGCAATCCAGATCTGAGTTTTTTGAATTCAAATACATATAGATGACCAATTCGCGCGGAGGGGTAGTTTCGGTATTATAAAAATAGCAGTTTCTAGCGGGTGGCATCTAAAAGGGAATCTTGGAATATTTAACGTTAAAATACTTAATTCTGGGTATTTCATAAAACTTATCCAGCGGGTGGGCATTTCATAAAATCCCACCCCGAAATTGGGTTTCTCAGCAATTTCCAGTAAACTTTTTTAGCGGAATCAAAAAATATAAATAATTAATTAATTTTAAAAAAAATTTATTTTTTATCATATTTTAATGTAATAAGTTCCGTGACAGCTAGTCTCTTCTTCCAAAGGATCGTTAGACGTGTTATATACTTATTAGTATAGTATATTGTATCATTATATGGAGTCATGGACTAATGTGGAAGTTTTGAATAGACTTACGTCTCGTTTGGTTCCCGAAATCAAAACTTTAAAAGGAAAGTCAATAATTTTCTATGTTTAGACATAAAAAAAAGAATATAAAAGGAAAATTATTTCTAGGGGGAAGAAAAATAGGAGACATAATTCTCCCACGTACACCATGGACTACCTTTTTCACCCCTAATTATTATTATTTTTCCTTTTAATTTTTAGGGTATTTCCAAACACTAAGAAAGAAATTAATGAAAATTATAATTTTCCAAAGATAATGAAAGAGTAAACAATGGAGATCTAGACAGATTTCTGAAAGTAATAGGGACTCGTACAAAAAAATATTTT
This sequence comes from Iris pallida, assembly GCA_029216955.1. Taxonomy (NCBI): domain Eukaryota; kingdom Viridiplantae; phylum Streptophyta; class Magnoliopsida; order Asparagales; family Iridaceae; genus Iris; species Iris pallida. The sequence goes on from JANAVB010041219.1 coordinate 18,320,080, forward strand.
AGAAAACTAGTTCCTTTGTGTATCAAACTATCAGTTGCTTGGACTTTTTAAAGTCACAAAGGATTAAGAGCATCTCCAACCCTACTGTCTTGTTAAGTGTTTGTTAAGTGTTGTGAGTCTTAGGTGGCTCCTATGTGGCATGAGCCACAAGACAATGTCTTGTTTATGTGGCAAAATTATATCTCAAAAAACAATGAAATAGAAAAACTCTCTCCAATGCAAAAGTATTGAGAAGACAATAAAAAATATTTTTTTCAACTTTCAAGACAACTACTCATCTTCTTTATTTTTTTCTAATATTTTTTATTCATAATTGATGACATGGCAAAAGTATTGAGAAGACAATAAAAAATATTTTTTTCAACTTTCAAGACAACTTTTAAGACAACTACTCATCTTCTTTATTTTTTCTAATATTTTTTATTCATAATTGATGACATGGAAGAGAAGACATTGTCAAGTACATTGTCTAGAATAAGACAATCAACTTCACAATGTCTTCTTTAAATTTTGTTACATAAGCTTCACAATTGACTTGAAAATTGCATTGGAGAAAACTCTTGAATAAAATTTTGTCATTTGGCATTAACTTTTTCTAAAGTCACAATAGGGTTGGAGATGCTATAATTAAGGACCCAGGCATCTCATCTCAGTCTTTAAGTGCAGAAGAGCTGTCAGGTTACTGGACAAAGCCACATGCAGCTCAGCATGCTGTCTCTGAACACAGAAAAGGAAGTGGAACATTATGTTGTTGTTTTTTTTTTTCATTAATCTCATTTGTATTTTCTATTTGCTATTGTTTCTTTCTTGCTCTTCTCACCTAAAATATGACTAATTAGCGTATCAGTTTATTTTAAGGTTAATATTTCAATTGAAAAGTTTGGGTTTGAATTTTTATTTTTATTTTTTACATTATACACTATAGAAAAGTTCTATTGCATGGGAGGAAGAGTATACCAAAAATAAAATAAAAAGAATTTAAACTTTTCAATTGAACCAATTGAACATGTTGGACTTAAATTTTAAGCTAATATAAAATCTATAATCTAAACGCTAATTAGCCCCCTAAAATAGATTAGCATTTTCTTCTCAAATCCTTTATGATCATAAATTTCAGCATAAAAGACTCCATAGAGGATTAATAAATGAGTTTTGTTAACATGTGCCATAAGGACACATGTTAATGACAATTAATTGACCATATTTTTGCTTTGAAAAACGTCATATGTAATAAATTAACAATATTGTTCTCAATATATTGTTCTATTACCAAAACTAACCCTATCTTGAAAATTGAGAATTGTTGCTCCAATCAAAATAAAAAACTACTAACAGTATGAAAACATTATTCCAAATACGTCTTCACGTTAATATTTTACATTTCTTGTTTATCTGTTTTATTCCCTTAAATTTCTAAAAGACAATTTTATCTTCATTTACATGTTTATTCTATGATTGTTTAAAAAAATTAAATTTTTCTTGTTGTAAGATTCTATCTTCTAAAATAATATTTTAAGTTTCTTTGTTGTAAGATCCTATATTTTATCTAAATAATGAACATTATTTACATAAAGATAAACACTATTTTTTTTCCTTTCTAAATAATGTTTATCTTCTAAATAATATTTTTTTCAGAAGTAATGTTTATCTTAATTTTTTTTTTTGTAAGATAGGATCTTACAACGTTTTTTAAACGGAAACAAAATTAAAGTTTAGCTTCTAAAAAAGTAATATTTATTTTAAAAAAGGAAACAAGTCAAAGCAAAACAAAAGTACGGAAGGGAAAAACAAATTATCAAAGATTAAAAAAAAAACAAGAACCGGAAAATATTAAAGGTTGTTTTCCTAATGACAGCATCTTTTCATTATTTAGATAAACAAGAAGGGGGAAATAGTGTTTATCTTTATGTAAATAATGTTCATTATTTAGATAAAATATAGGATCTTACAACAAAAAAAACAAGAAGGAGTGTTTGGAATAATGTTTTCATATTGATAGTAATTTTTTATTTGGATAGAGATTGGGAGTAACAATTCTCAATTTTTAAGATAGGGTTAGTTTTGGTAACAGAACAATATATTGAAAACAATATTGTTAATTTATTATGGATGGTGTTTTCTAAAGCAAAAAAATATGGTCTATTAATTGTCATTAACATGTGTCCTTACTTTTTTTTTTTTTTTTGAAGAGAATACGCAGATTTTATTGCTAATTCAGAGCAGTATGAACTGCATTACTACAATCATTCTCCAAGATTGGGACAATGAAATTCGGAGGATTTGAAAAAATGGAGTTGTCAAAATTTTTGACAGCAAAAGTAGCTAAAGAGTAAGCTACTTTGTTACATTTTCTTCTGGCGAAAATAAAGGTGGGTTGTTTTGGAAGGGGAGTAATCTGCTCACGGATGGAGATGAGCAGATCTTGCTCACGGATGGAGATGTGCCCTTAGTTTGGGAGCAACAATTTATCTAGGATACATGTTAACAAAACCCTTAATAAATATAGAGTCTTTAACCTTCACCTTATAAGTTTTAGCATTTATGTTCAACATTTCTGACCATGCACGCATTTATATCTGTTAAGTGAATCTAACCCTCTATTTAAAATGGTAACAGAATTTTCGTCCAAAGTATTACAGTTCACAAAAAATGTGCAGAGAGCATGAAGTTTAAAAAAAAAAAAAAAATTACACAATGAGAATCAAAACATTCATCCGTTGGACATTTTTTCTTGAATTTAACCGTTAGATAATTGACAAAAATTGTCAAGTAAATGTCGTACCACTGGACGTTTTTTACACATCACCAAAAAAAATGCATAACCGTTGGATATTTTTTTAGAAAACGCTAGGACATTTTTGCTGATCATTTGTTAATTATTTGTTAATTCCCAACCAATTTGGTAATCCTCCATCTTCATGAGAAACACCAAATGGTAGGACATTTTGGTTCTCAATTTATAATTTTCATAAACTATATTCTTTTATTTCAATTTTTGTAGGTTCAATGCTTACTGTAAAAAATTGTGAAATGTTAAAATAACTTCATCTTCTTTTTATAATATGCATGGACGGATTACATTTGAATAAGTTAGGCCTCGTTTGGTTCACGAAAAGAAAATAAATTCTTTTGTATTTTTTCATGAAAATAAAAAAGTAGGATTCTTTTTACATTTTCTTTTCATTGTTTGGTAAAAAAAAATCATCTAAAAAAGACCATTTGATTTTCTTTACAGTGTTTGGCTGGTGCATGAAAGGAAAGCAAAAATATAGCAATGTTCCAATAATATCCTTACCTTTTAAAATAAAATTAATATTATAAAAATAACATTAACGGTAAAATAAACAATAACACATGGTTATTTTTGTTATAGTTTTTGTAATAAACGTTGGGAAAGGAGGAGGAAAAATCAATCCCATGGGTCATGAGTGGAACCATATTCCTGCCAATTTTCTCCCTTGTCAGGAAATTGATTTTCAAGTTTGTGGCTACCAAACAAAGGAAAGGAACAACTTTTCTTTCCTGATTCCTTAAATCCGTTAGAAGTAGGGGTGAGCATTATTCGGTTTTGAACCAAAAACCGAACCGAATTAAGAGATTCGGTTCGATTTAAAAAAAAAACGATTTGGTTACGGTTTTGAAAATACTAAATATTCTTATTCGGTTTCGGTTTCGGTTTTGGGTTTCGGTCCAAAACCGAATAAGAATATATATATATATATATATATATATATATATATATATATATATATATATATATATATATATATATAAACAAAAAAACACAAATAAATCCAAAAATCGAATAAACCAAAAACCGAACCGAATTAATTTGGTTCGGTTCGGTTATTGATCAATTCGGTTCGGTTTCGATTTTGTTTTTATTCGGTTTCGATCCAATTTAATTTTCGGTTATTCGATTCGGTTGGAGCCGAATAAACCGAATACTCACCCCTAGTTAGAAGATTAGTTGCAGTAACCACTTAGCAATAATCTTCTAACTTTCAAGTTTGCAGTCCCATGTCACGGACTTAGTGTTTTTGCTAGCACTTCGTCCCGTACGGCGCACTGTCTTTCTCCTCAAAGACTCGTGCAAGCCTTCCCGTCCCGACTTAGCTAGATCGCCAAGAAAACTAGAATAGTGGAGCAAAGATGGGACTAGTAAGAATCTCTTTATTGACTTGGAGAATGCTTACAATTTTAGGTGGTGAGGAACAAATGAGAGCCTCCCCCTTTTATAAGTGCTCATAGAGCAATACAAGGAAAGTCCTGGAAGGAATATTCCAAGGATTATTACATTATACCATAACTGGAATGGCATATTCCAGGTTTATTCCCTAGCAGCATAATAGAAAACTTCAAGGGCCTTCCGGAAGCTTCTTGGGCCTCCTAGAACGATCTTGGGCCTTCCGGAGAGATTCACAATCTTCTAGAGCCTTCCGCCATCTTCTAGAATGTTCTGGAAGCTTCCCGCATAACCTTGGTCCACGAACAGGTTATGCAACTGGGCCTCGGGCGGGGTGCAACATTTAGGCCGTTACATTCTCCCCCACCTAAGGCGTTGACGCCCTCGTCAACCATGCTCGCTGAGGAACGCCTGGATCTCGGCTTCGAACTGATGCAGCGTATCAGCACGTTCCTAGCTAGACTCGCCGTAAGGCAAGCCCTTCCACTGGACGAGGTACTCCACATACGGGGACACGCCTCGTCGCCGAATGGTCCTCATGTCCTGCAGCACGGCTTCCACCTCCTTATCGAAGGAAGTCGTCATAGTCGCCGTCGGTCGCTTCGGAACTCCTCGCTGGGGATCCTCCAAGTCTTCATGGTACGGCTTCAAGCAACTGGCATGGAAGACTGGATGAATCTTCAGCTTGGCAGGGAGTTCAAGCTTGTAGGCCACCTTGCCTACCTTCTTGAGCACGGGGAAGGGGCCTTCATACTTCCGGATTAGTCCTTTGTGCACCTTGCGGAACACCTTGAACTGTTGCGGTTGTAGCTTCACCAGCACCATGTCCCCCTCCTTGTACTCAACTGGCCTTCGCTTCGCGTCAGCCCACTTCTTCATCTTCCTCGCGGCCTTCTCCAGAAATGCCTTGGCAATGTCCGCCTTTGCCTTGAAATCTAAAGTGAACTTGTTGGCCGCGGGGCTTCTACTCGAGGACCCCGCACTCAGCGTGTGCGGGGCAAGCGGTTGGCGACCCATCACCAACTCGAATGGACTGCTGTGCGACGACTCGCTCCGTTGAAGATTGTAGCAGAACCGAGGGACGTCGAGGTGATGTACCCAATCCCTCTGATTGGCACTCACAAAGTGCCGCAAGTACTCCTCGAGTAGCGAGTTGACCCTCTCGGTCTGCCCGTCCGTCTGTGGGTGGAAGCTGGTCGAGAAGTGTAAGTCCGTCCCGAGGATTTTGAACACTTCCGTCCAGAACTTTCCCGTGAAGCGGGGGTCTCGATCGCTGACAATGTTGACCGGGATGCCCCAGAACTTCACCACGTGGTTGATGAACAGTCGCGCGGCCTCCTCTGCTGTGCAGTCCGTCGAAGCAGCAATGAAGGTCGCGTACTTTGAGAACCGGTCCACCACCACGAGAATGGACCCAAGCGCCCCCACTTTCGGCATGGCGGAGATGAAGTCCATCGAAATGCTCTCCCACGGCTGGCTCGGCACGGGAAGAGGCTCCAGCAGGCCCCCGGGCTTCTGATGATCCACCTTGTCCTGTTGGCACACAAGACAAGTGCGAACATAGTCCTCCACATCCTCGCGCATGCGAGGCCAGTAGTATGCGGCCTCCAGTAGCGCCAAGGTTCGCTTCTGCCCCGGGTGTCCAGCCCACTTTGTGTCATGACACTCCTTGAGCAGCTGTCTCCGCAAGCCACTCCACCTAGGCACGACCACCCTGTCGCCCTTGGTGTAGAGAAGTCCGTCTTTCAGCCAGAACCTTCTCGTTTTGCCCTCCTTGGCAAGCTTCACTAGGGCCAGTGTTAGTGGGTCCTCCATGATTCCCACTCGAACACGGTCCAGAATGTACCCCTTGAGCAAGCACACAGATGCGAGCTCAACCTTCCTGCTAAGCGCATCGGCCACCTGATTTTCCTTGTCGGGTTTGTACTGCAACACCATGTCGAACTCGGCTAAAAAATCTTGCCATCTCGCCTGCTTCGGAGATAGCTTCTTTTGGGACTGGAAGTAGCTCGTGGCAACATTGTCCGTCATGACCACGAACTTGGTGCCGAGGAGGTAGTGCCGCCATGTCCTTAAGCTATGCACGACCGCGGTCATCTCCTTCTCCTGCACCGTGTAGCGCTGCTCAGTGTCATTCAGCTTGCGGCTCTCGAACGCGATGGGGTGTCCTTCCTGTACCAACACCCCACCAATGGAGAAGTCAGACGCGTCCGTGTGCACTTCGAACGCCTTGGAGTAGTCCGGTAAAGACAAGACCGGCTCCTCCGTCACAGCCCGCTTCAGTGCCTCGAATGCCTCCACGCATCGGGGCGTCCAGCTCCACGCCCGATCCTTCCGCAGCAGATCGGTCAGAGGCGCTGCGATGGTGGAATATCCTCGGATGAACCGCCGATAGTAGTTTGCTAAGCCAAGGAACGATCGCAGGTCCGTCGGCTTGGTGGGAGCCTCCTACTCCCGTATGGACTGGACCTTTGCGCCGTCCATCCATATCTTGCCATGCCCGATCCAGTGCCCAAGAACGACACCTCTTCTTGTGCGAAAGAGCACTTCTCCCGCTTGACGAAGAGTTCGTTCTCCCTTAGCACCTGGAAGACAGTCTTCAAATGCTCGATGTGTTCCTCCATCGTGTTTGAGTACACGACGATGTCGTCGAGGTAGACCACGACGAACCGATACAGGTAGGGATGAAAGAGTTTGTTCATCGAAGTACAAAAAGTCGCAGAAGCATTTGTTAGACCAAAAGGCATAACCATAAACTCATATGCGCCATACCTCGTCACGCATGCCGTCTTAGCCTCGCCGCCCTCCGCAATCCGAACTTGATAATACCCCGAGCGCAGATCAAGTTTGGAGAAATATCTCGTGCCTCCCAATTGGTCGAACAAGTTCGCCACCAACGGGATGGGATATTTGTTCTTGACGGTTACCTTATTTAGTGCACGATAGTCGATACACAAACGAAGGCTTCCGTACTTCTTCTTCTGGAACAGCACCGGTGCACCATACGGGGCCTTTGACGGTCTGATGAATGCCGCGTCCAGCAGCTCCTTGAGTTGCTTCTTCAACTCGTCCAGCTCGGGTGGAGCCATGCGATATGGAGCCATGGCGGGCGGCTTCGTGCCCGGCTCCAACTCGATGGCATGGTCTATCTCCCTCCGCGGAGGTAGCCTCTTTGGCAACTCCTTTGGCATGACGTCCCCGAACTCCACAAGGACGTCATCGATCTCAGACGGAAGATCCCCCTGCACGGGCGCTTCCTCCGTCTTGAGCACAGCAAGGTAAGTTATCTCTCCGTGTCGCATCCCCTTCTTGAGTTGTAATGCGGAGAGAGCCTTCCCCTTCGTAAGCTCGCCTTGTGCAGTTGTCACCATGCACGGAGAGCTCTCCTCCATGATCCCGACGACTCCTAGATGAGGCATTGGGACCGCCTTTGCCGAAGTGAGGAAGTCCATCCCAAGGATCATGTCGAAGTCGTCCAGTGGTGCTGCCGTGAGACTGGTGACACCCGTCCAGTCTCCCACTTGGATCTTCACCCCTTTGGCCACCCCCTGCACGGGGCGCGCCTCAGAGTTGACTGCCTTTATCGTGCTTGAGTATTTTTTCAGCGCTAAACCCAAGCGTCGGACCTCCGCGTCCGAGATAAAGTTGTGGGTAGCCCCCGTGTCGACCATCGCCCTGGTGTTGTGGTCGTTGATTTTCACGTCCACGTACATCAGCTCTCGATTTGGGGTCTTGGACACTACCGTCTTGCTCTTCAAAGCATTCAACAGGCGCAGGGCACCCATGTGAGCCCCCTTCTTAGGCTCTATGTCCTCGGCCTCCTCGCCTTGGACCGCGTTCACCCTTTTGCCCTTGTTTGGACAGTCCCGTGCGAGGTGATTTCCACCGCACACATAGCACTCGATCTTCCGCTTCGTCGAAGGCTTCGCTTGTGGCTTGTCCTTCGGCGGTGGGCCTCCCTTTCCGTTGTTCTTCTTTGCTCCCCCACCATTGAACTTGGTGGTGGTCTTTTTCTTGAGCTTTGGGGCATCGCTCCGTCGATACTCCATCAGCTTCTCGGCTGTCGCAACAGCCGTGTTCAGATCTGACACATCTTGCCTCTGCAATTCTTGTGCCGCCCATGGTTGTAGACCCTCTAGGAACGCGAACAGGCGATCCTCTTCGCCCATACTGGAAATGGTGAGCATCAGGCGGGTGAACTCCGCCACATCTCTTTGATCGTCCCGGTGTGCTTGAGTTGACGCAAACTCCGTCTTGCGACATACTCCACATGCTTCGGGTAGAATTGAGACTTGATCTCCTTCTTGAGATCCTCCCAAGTCTCGATCTTGCAGAGTCTCTTTTCTACATCGATGCACCTGCGTTGCCACCACAACGTAGCATAATCAGAAAAATATAGGGACGCTGTGTTTACCTTGTCGGTCTCATCCTCGATACGGACCGCCTTCAGGTAACGCTCGACGTTCCAGATGAAGTTATCTACCTCCTTCGCGTCCCGTACGCCAGTGAAGGATTTGGGTTCTGTATACTTCACCCTCTGCGTCGACTCCCTCCTCGGTGTCGGACCACCAGCAATGGCCCTCTCGAGGACCTCCGCCTTGGTTTGTAGCTCTTTGCGTAGTTCAGCAATCTCTGCCTTTGTGGCCTTTCGTTCCTCCTCGAACTCGGCCTGCATCTCGCGGAGATGCTCTCGGAACTCCGTCATAGCTGTGGCGACATCCGCCTCCAAACCCTGGGCGAATTCCTCGTGAGCCATTTGGTTCTGCTCCACTTGATACTCGACGCCCGTCACGCCTTTCTCCAACATCTCAACCCGGCCAGCCAACTCGCCAAGAGCCCGTTCCACCGACGGTTCCTTGCTCTTGCCCTTCCTCGAAGTCTTCGCCTTCTCCTTAGGCGAAGAGGGTTGTGCGGGATCCTCGTTGATGATGGCTTCGGTCGAAGACATGACGGCGATCGAACCTTTGCTTTGATACCACTTGTCATGGACTTAGTGTTTTTGCTAGCACTTCGTCCCGTGCGGCGCACTGTCTTTCTCCTCAAAGACTCGTGCAAGCCTTCCCGTCCCGACTTAGCTAGATCGCTAAGAAAACTAGAATAGTGGAGCAAAGATGGGACTAGTAAGAATCTCTTTATTGACTTGGAGAATGCTTATAATTTTAGATGGTGAGGAACAAATGAGAGCTTCCCCCTTTTATAAGTGCTCATAGAGCAATATAAGGAAAGTCCTGGAAGGAATATTCCAAAGATTATTACATTCTACCATAACTGGAATGGCATATTCCAGGTTTATTCCCTAGCAGCATAATAGAAAACTTCAAGGGCCTTCCAGAAGCTTCTTGGGCCTCCTAGAACGATCTTGGGCCTTCCGGAGAGATCCACAATCTTCTAGAGCCTTCCGCCATCTTCTAGAATGTTCTGGAAGCTTCCCGCATAACCTTGATCCACGAACAGGTTATGCAACTGGGCCTCGGACGGGGTGCAACATTTGGACCGTTACACTCAGCATCAAAAATATCATCCCCACACACAGCCAGCCCAAATTAATAGATGTCACACAGATTTTTATTTTTATTAGTTATTATTATTATCATTATTTGGGTTCATGTATGTCAAGTGAGCCTATTAATTTTTTTACTTTGGAGTTATTTCAGTTTTAAGTTTATCGTGGGGCCCACCTGAATGGCATTAGGATTTTTGTAACTGAGGAACTGAGAGTTAGACTTGGACCCACCATCTGTATCCTGCTTTTACAATTATGCCTCCTTTCGTTAGATGAAAGAAATGGAAAGTCATTTTTTCCTTTAAAAAACTATAATTTTCATTGATTTTTTTTTTTCTCGATGTATGAATTGAATACTTCAAGGTAGAAAAATGATTCATTACTTGAACGGATAAAATAATTTTTCTTCCTAATTTTTTTTCTACTGAAAATCACTTTTTTTTCTCGTCAATTTATTTGACATCCAAGCATAGGTAAATATTACTTTCCTTTTCCAACCCATAATTTCGCGAACTAAACGAGACCTTATTTTTTTTTGGATTACTTGCACAATTCGTTTGTCCTCCACTCCATATACGGGCTGGAGTAAAAATGTGTCTTTTTACTAGAAAGTCTAATAAAAGAATTTTGACTTTTACAATAATTTTTTTTAACTTTCATCCCACTTTTTAATATAAATTTGTACTTATATTTTTTTAAAAATTTTATTAGACTTACACCAATTTTTGTCATAAAAAAGTTCATTTTGTTATGAAAAATATTTACTTTTTCGTGACTAAAATTGTAATATAAGTCTAATAAAATTAAAAAATAAGATGTAAATACAAATTTATATTAATAAATCGGATTAAAGTCAAAAAATCTCTTTTTCAATTGTAATTGTTAAATTGTGACATCCACCTTTTTTTAAAGAAAAATATTCTCTATTAATTTATATTCCATTGGGAAGAAAACACAAGAAAGAAACAAGTAAAGGATTTGTGCAACCCGTTTCGAGAGGATTCAGAATATTGTATTCTGCTTTCTCGCTCTCCAATCGCTTTCTTCCCAATCAAATGTAGCGGAAGAAACCAACTCTTCAATTTCGAAGATCGAAGATAGCCCCCTATTCCTCTGACAGGTGGGCCATGGAGGGGGTGAACGACTGGAAAAACGACTTTGAGCATCTCCAACCCTATTGTTTTGTTAGGTGACATGAGACACAACACAATATCTTTCCTAAACGGCAAGTTTATATTCACAAAATCCAATAAAGTAGAAAGTCTTTTTCAATAAAAAAAATAATGAGAAGAAAATAAAATATATTTTTTCCCCAATTTTAAAGATTTCTACTCTTCTTTTATTTTTATATAAATAATTTTATTTATAAAAGAATTTTTGAAATAAAAATTTGTCGTTCCTATCTGAGAAATATTTTTATCAAACTCACAATAGGGTCCTGGATTCAGTTCAACAGTAAGAGCATCTCCAACCCTATTGTCATGTTGAGTGTTGTGAGTCTTAGGTGGCTCTTATATGGCATGAGCCACAAGACAATGTCTTGTATATGTGGTAAAATTATATCTCAAAAGACAATGAGATAGAAAAACTCTCTCCAATGCAAAAGTATTGAGGAGACAATAAAAATTATTTTTTCCAACTTCCGAGGCAACTTTTAATACAACTACTCATCTTCTTTCTTTTTTTTAATATTTTTTTATTCATAATTGATGACATAGAAGAGAAAACATTGTCAAATATATTGTCTAGAACAAGACAATCAACTTCACAATATCTTCTTTAATTTTTGCCACATAAGCTTCACAATTGAGTTGACAATTGCATTGGAGAAGAACTTTTGAATAAATTTTTGTCATTTCTATGTGGCATTAGCTTTTTTTCAAAGTCATAATAGGGTTGGAGATGCTCTAATGCATCGCTCACGTGTGCTGTCTGCGTCGCAATCTCATTTTAGGAGACGAAGAGGAGAGGAAAGAAAAGTCGCATTTGATATGTTTTTAGTTTAGAAGAGAGTTGGAAAAGCACATTAAACTTGATCAAAACATGTAGTTTTGTGAAACAAACGTGATATGAAACAATTTCTCTACTACTCAATAGTAATTCCTAAGAGCATCTCCAACCCTATTGTCTTGTTAAGTATTGTGAGTCTTAGGTGGCTCCTATGTGGCATCAGGTCACAAGACAATGTCTTGTTTATGTGACAAAATTATATCTTAAAAGACAATGAGATAGAAAAACTCTCTCCAATGCTAAAGTATTGAGAAAACAATAAAAAATACTTTTTCCAACTTCCAAGGCAACTTTTAAGACAACTACTCATCTTCTTTCTTTTTTCTAATATTTTTTATTCATAATTGATGACATGGAAGAGAAGACATTGTCAAGTGCATTGTCTAGAACAAGACAATCAACTTCACAATGTCTTCTTTAATTTTTGCCACATAAGCTTCACAATTGACTTGACAATTGCATTGGAGAAGATATTTTGAATAAAATTTTGTCATTCCTATGTGGCATTAACTTTTTTTCCAAAGTCACAATATGGTTGGAGATGCTCTAATAGATGCCAATCACTTCTAGGTCCGGATTTTAATTCGAGTGGAAATATAATTATTTATTCCATTTAATAAATACTAAAAGTAAAAACAAAAGATCTAAAAGAGGTTGTGATACAACATAAAAGTCTCTTTAACATATTAACAAACTAGTGGATAACCCGTGCCATAATAGCACGGACACGAATCTGGCCTTCTCGACGTAGGCGTGCAGGCACCGGGCTAGCGCCAGGGAGTTTCGGACGGAGACGAGGCCTCCGAACCCGGCCTTCTCGACGTAGGCGTGCAGGCACCGGACCAGCGCCGGGGAACCGAGCCCTGCGGAGGCGGACACGGCAAAGACCACGGTGGCGACGTTAGGGGCGGCGTGGGACCTCATGGAGGCGAAGACGCGCAGGGCCGTCGCGGGGCGTCCGAGGGTGGCGAGGCCCGAGACGGCATCGGTCCAGGAGACGACGTCCATGTGCGGCATTCCGTCGAACACCTGCAGGACGTGGTCGGCGGAGCCGCGTCGGGAGTAGGCGGTGAGCAGGACGGTCTGCACGAAGGGGTCGAACCGGAATCCAAGGAGGAGGGCGTGTGCGTGGAGCGACCTGGTGGCGGCGGCAGCGGTGGTGGTGTTGAGCAAGGAAGAGAAGGTGTGGGAGTCGGGAGGGACGCGGCGGCGGAGCATTTGGGAGTAGATGGAGAGTGGGTCGACGGAGATGGCGATAGCGGTGTTGAAGGAGAAGGGGTTAGGGTTGGTCATGGCGGAGAAGAGGGAGGCGGCGAAGGAAGTGTGAAACCCATATTTTGTGAATAATTATTATTAGTGTTTTAGTTATTATTATTATTATTATTATTATTATAATATTTTCTGAGTGTTAAAATTATTTCAAATTTATTAACAACAAGGATTTTTTTGAGTTCAGACCCAGACCCGAGTCCGAACCCAGACCCAGGCCTGAGCCAAACCCAAATCTCATTTTCCTTTCTTTCTAAATTCTGACTTGACTTATTTAAAAAAAAAAATTTATAGCTGGTCCCGTAGGACCAGCACCCCTCTCAACCCACACACATACGTTCAAGTCTAAGCCCGTTTCTCTCTTCCCACTCTTCTCAGTACCACAAGTTCACCACCCGATCACCCCCACTCTCCCTTAATAACTCCTTTTCCCCCACTCCTCTCATTCACAGAGAACTCTCACCATAACTCATCTCTCCCTCCTCTTTCTCAATCTCTACTACAGAGAGTAAACTCTCTTCTCTTCCCACCACTCACAGAGAACAACTTCATCTTTTCTCCCCACTCTCCCAACAACCTCATCTCCCATCTTCTCTCTAACACTCCCTCTCCCTCACCCGACAGCCCCCACGCCACTCAACCGCCCGACCGTCGGCCTCCCTAGGGCCGACCGCAGCCGCGCCACCCCCTTGCGCGACGTTCTCCGCCGACCGCCCTGTCGCCCGTGCCGACCAGCGCGCCCCGCCGAGCTTCCCTCGGCCAACCGCGTCAGCCCCGCGCTCCCTGCCGACCCGCGCCCGTCGCCGCCCTGTGCGTGCAGCCGAGTCCCGACAGCGCCTCGGCAGCCCCCTGTCCCCGCGCCCCCTTGCGCGTCTCTGGCCAACTTCTCTGGCCGCAACCCCCTGGCCGTGCCCTAGCCCCTGCATTTTTTCAGCGTTCTTCGTCGACGCTGCTGTTCCAGCGCTGATCTGGGAATACTTTACTGTTCTGGATCTCCATTTTCTTTCCACTATTCATCTGAGAGCTCTAGTCGAGCAACCCGAGGTATAACCCCATGTCCCGCTCATTTTATTTTAGTCGATGATGAGAAATGGTCCCCGATTCCCTTTGGGAATTCGGTTTTAACGACGTCATAATTTTTCGGGACTTTCGGAAAGGTCCTGTGAATTATTTTGGATTTCCGGAATATTTCGGGAGTTGATTTTTGGTATGTTTTAGCTTTCCGAATTTTCCGGTAGCGTTCTGTGATTTATGGAATTGGAATCGGACTTCCGAAATTATTTCGGGTCATTCCGATTATTCTGTGGATTGGTTGTGGATTTTTATATATATAAATTCGGATTTTTCCCTGGTTTGGGATTTGCAGAAAATTATCGGCGCTATTTTCCAGTTTTTGGGTTGACCAAAAACAGAGGAGATGCTGCCGAATTTTTCCGCAAATCCTGGATTATTTTAAAAATGAATTTAAAATGAATTTCGGAATTTTATTTGGTATTTGGATTTGGGTGACGACCGTATCGGTCAATGGATCCGGCTAAGTGCAAACGAAATCGACCCCGCCCGGACGTTGAGGCATTAGCCAAGTTGAGGATTGGACCATATCTGAGACTTTATATTTATCATTATTTTTACTATTAAATTTTATTTATATTTTATTAATATTTCAGTTTAGGACTAACGACGGTTTTGTCTTATTTCAATTTATGTAAATAAATTATAATGGGCATAAGCCCAGCTGGCTGTGGTCTGTAACTGTGATGGATAGCTTAGATTTTCTTGTCATTTTTGGTTTTGCGAATTTTTCTATTTAACGATTAAATTGGCTAAAAAGTATTTTCGTATAAAATTAATTAATATTTTCTCACCTAAAAATTGACAAGTTTATTATTAATTAAAAAATTATGTATTTCTCACTAAATAAGAAAAATTAGCTTTATATTTATAAACTATAAAGATGCCAAGTTTTCATTAATTAATCTGACATCGACGAGTTTTCCGAATTCAAAAGTTTAAAACGATCTTTTTCCCTCGTATTAAATCAACGCACTAATAATCGCGTTTTACTTGTGTTAGCTAAGTAAAAGATTTAAAATTGACTAGGGTACAGTTTAGAAATTGCAACTAGCTTAGTTAACATTGACGATTCTTGGTTTCTGAGACAGCTTATCGAATGTAGGATTTTGAAGAAGAGTCTGAACTTCCATCCCGACGTATCAACCTTTCTAGTCCAGTCAAACCTGAGGCAAGTACATTTCGTGTTAGTTTACAATTATTTAGTAATCGTTTTATTGCAAGTTTAAACCACGATGCAACACGAGCACTGACTGTAACTACTGTAACTATTGGGGACTGGGGGAATAGTGTAATGAGTATGACCATACTGTAACTTTACTGTAACAAATTCCATATCCTTTACTGTAACAAGCCCAAGCCGGTCATATTTCATTGCCTATTCATATCACAGAACTGTAACTGTTTTAAAACTGTAACTGCTTAATTGTTGATTTCAAAACTGTTTAAAAATGCATGATTCTATTATTATTTCAATTGTCAAATTAGCATGAATTGTACTTTGCTCCCTCCTGACTGGAGACCCAACATTTTAGGTATCACTGATGAGGCTTTGTTCCGCGATATTTCCCGAGGTCCCAACTAGAAGACGAGGATTTCGAGACTGATGAGCTGTTTGCCTAGAGTTTTTTTTTTCTTCTTGATGTATGTAGAAAATGGTTTAAGTTGTATCTTTTATTTCATTGTAAAAGTTTAATAAAGTTTTAAATTTCCGAATTTTGAGCTGTGACAAATATAGACGTTGTTGTGGTTACCTGCTAATGGAACAGCTTACTGCCGCCGTCTCAACAACGGTGCAGGCTGGGCATGATCCAGTTCGACCCAATTATTTGGGGTCGGGTCGTGACATGTTTTTAGTGGTGGCCCATGCAGGTCTGAACAACAACTTAGGAAAACATATTTAGAAATAATTAGAACACTAGAACATCAATTTGTCAGAACATAGGACCAAAATATATTATAAATAAATATTTTTGTTTGATTATAGACTGGTAGGATACTGTAATGTCCCAAATTCATGATACGTATTTAGTGTACGTAAACGTGTTTTGGACCCATATTTTATTTATTCATGGTTAGTTATCTTGGTTTATTTTGCATTGGCTTGGTTTTATTGGCATTGATAGTTTAATTGGTTTTAATGGTTCATTGGTTTATTTGGCCTTGGTTTATTCCGGGGTTGGTTCGGCTTGGTTTGGTGTGCTTGGTTCATTATGAACCATAGGGTTGAACCCCCTACCTACCTACCACCACCATCCCCCTTTATAACCCACTTAACTTTTCTCTCTCCTCCACTTTCTCATTAACTCTTCTTTCTTCTCCATTAAACCCACCACCAACCAAGAACACCCCTTAGGCAAGTGCAACTTGCTTCCACAAGAGAACCCATTTTTATTGTTCCATTAGCTTCTCCTCATATTTCTAAGACACATTAGAACTTGTCATTTTCCATTTTGAGGCTTCGATTTTTGTAGATCTAGAAATTAATTATTTTCGGATTTTGGTGGTTTTGATCTATCAAATTTCTTTGTTTTCAAGTTTTGATGGTTCCATGTTGTAGAGAATTTTATTTTATCCAATTTTGACCTTTGAAAAGTTAGATTTGGACTTATTTTGACCAAGTTATGGACTTTTGAAGTTTTAGGTTCAAACTATGGAGTTCTTGCTGTTTTGGAGAAGAAAGTGAGCAGTGCGCGAGCTTTTTAGCTTGTGCCACTGAGTTGCGCGCGCTCTTTAGCGCAGCGCAGTCTTACATACGCTGCCTTTTTGGAAGCGTATGTCTTGCATACGCTGACTTGGGTGACAAGGAGTCGTATGGACCTCATACGCTGCCTTTTGGAAGCGTATGTCTTGCATACGCTGACTTGGGTGACAAGGAGTCGTATGGACCTGAGCGTATGCTGGCCTGAGCGTATGCTGACTGAGCGTATGCTGACCTGAGCGTATGCTAACCTGAGCGTAGCCTGACCTGAGCGTAGCCTGATTACCCTGGATCTTCTATAGCCTTGTATATTGATATTTTATTAGATATTTAACGTCCATTTTATATCCTTACGCCTTTTGTCCTGAACTTGAAAATCATGAATTCACTTGATATATTTGTAATTGATAATTGAGCATGACGTGATGGTGACCCGTAGTGGTGCACTCCTGACATGATAACCTGACATGACATGATGGTGGCCCACCGTGGTACACTCCTGACAAAGTACACTTGGCATGATAACCTGACCTGATATATCTTGATCAGCTGTTGCGACGGCTACCTGATATGACATGACCTGTTTAATTAATCCTGACACCGTGGACGATTGTGCTTGTACAAATAATCCAGTCCTGTCTTGCATCATGTCTAGGACAGGGACTCCTGAGTACCACGGTCAGGAGTACCTACTGAAATGGACTAAGGTTAATGACTAGTATAATTCATTAGACATGAAGAGATGTTTCCCAGTTACAGGTGATCCCGTTATCCCGGCCGCAAATGTTTGGACTTGCAGCCTGCCGACGAGTAGGGCACATTTCCAGCCCACTGTTATGTGGAGCACCCGCCATTGTCACTTAAAGGATTGAACTCTATTGTCACTCTAATGCATTGTACTTTCTAAATTGTCACTATAATGATTGCCTGGATAACCTGGATAGCTGCAGGGCCTGTAACTACTTGGAGCATCTCATTGCATCTTGCTAGTAACTAGGATTGTGATAACCCTAGTTAGTTAATGTAGAAAGCCGTAGGCAATGATTGGCCGTGATTGCTTGGATGGAGTCTAGTCCAGTATAGTATTGTCTAGAAGTGATTGATTACAAGATTGTACCAGAATGATTGAATGATTGTCACTCCAAATTTTCACTATAATGATTGTCACTCCAGATTGTCACTATAACAAATGTACTCTATTGTCACTCTAGCGATTGCACTCTTCATTGTCACTTTTATCATTGATCTCTCTCCTTTTCACCTTAATGATTGACACCTTTAGCAATAAATGATCAGAGACTAAGTTCTGTTCAGGCGAAGGGTTACAATCTCGGTCCTTGTTTGGTTTAAGGATTGTAACCTGGCTTCCGGAATAGTACCTTCGTTTTCTCTTTATATATTGTCCAACTATGTTTTATTTAGCATGATTCTCCAGTTCTTTTATGTCAATGATGCCTTACTTAATTATTTTCTCTGATTGGGATAAGTGCATTGGTAGTGCACAACCTCAATCTGTGTTACTTATTATTTTCTTACTGTTTGCCATTAAAATCGTTTGATTGCAAATCTTAATACAAACAGAACAGTGTTACAATATAGGACTTAGATGTAGTCCTAGGAGTACACTTTTGTTTAATCTGGGTCCTAAGTGCCAATGGAGCGAGTGGTAATGCGTTGACTCCGTTGACGGGCTGACGACGGTTATCGGTTCTCTGAAGGTGTAGATTGCTCTGGATGCTGGAGCTGGCTGAGAGGAGAAAGACGTTGAGTGTCTGTATCTGCCTCTCTGGTGATATCTGTCTGGATTGTTCATATATGTCTCTCTGTCTGTGTCAGAAGGAAATGGTCCCTCTATTTATAGCTGGGCAGGTTGGCTGCTCATGCGCGTATATGTAGGATGCGCCGGTGCGTGGGGACACCACGTGGAGATTGCTGATGGAGGCGCATGGATGATGCGCCCTACTCGCGGGGTTGAATTCTTCATACTGCTGTTGTGAGCCGGCACGTAGCAGAGGAGAAGATCTTTCTGTTGCTGAGATCTTGGATGAGTTGAGTCAAAGGACATGTGTCGTCGACCCATGGCTCGGAGATCTCTGATTTGGCGGAGGGATGATTTGGTGGGATGCGCCTTGGATTGGGCGCATGATGAGATTTTGGCTCATGACCTTTAGGAGTCACGAGCCGTTCTGGGCGCATGGCTTTTGAGGCGCATGCGAGCGACTTTCCTTCTATCTTTCGGGATCAGAGATCAGTCTGGGGCGCATGGCTTTTGAGGCGCATGCAATGCTTCAACTGGAGACTCTTCTTCTGTCTTTAGGGATCAGTGAAGGGTCTGAGGCGCATGGCTTTTGAGGCGCATGCAGGTTTGGGCGCATGGCCGCGGAGGCGCACGCGGGTGGTCGAGTGGCCACGTGGCAGTAGCCGTCGGGATAGAGTCATGATGATGCTGACGTTATGTGTAGCTTCCCTTTCCAAAATTTTAAAATATTTTATTATTATTTTTGATTTAAATGATGAATTTTAAATATTTTATAAATAATTAATTATTCTATTATTTTGTGATGATTAAGTAGTTAATTTTCAAATAACTATATTAGATTAATCTCTTCGGGTTTAGCATAATTGACCAGACTAATTAGAAAATTTCTATTTTGTTGGATATACTAGCTCATTGGCCAAAAATGGACTACATGTGGGTTTGTTTTCCCTTTAGTAATAATACTCCTTGTGAAAACTTTTAATATATTTTTGAGATTAACCTTTTAATTTGTTGTGTGGAAGTGAGACATTCTATGCTGGGATCATGTTGGGTTCTACACAGAACTGCCCCAGTCTTTACGTTCTTAGAACTGAACTTGGTTTGGTTTTAAGTTTCTTTATTTTATTTTATTCTATTTTTCTCTTTTCGGGCTTAGCTTATGGCTCCAACCCACTTGAATCAGTTGCAAGTGCAAATCGAACCCCCACAACATTTGCTAAAGCAATAGCAATAGCTAACCCAGCAGTGGGCCCTTCCCAAGCAAGGCCAGCAACCCGTGAGGCAAGCCTGACCCACCCCCTAGCCGTTCACATGTCGAAACAGATATTTCACACCACCTAGATAGATGTCTTTTATTAGTTTTTCCTTGTTTATTTCTCTATCGTGCTATGTCATCAGTTTTCTTACTAGCTTTCATATTCCATATGCTATTTTCATGTCTTGTTAATTCTATTGTGTTTTGCATTGTCGTCGGTTTGTGTACTTGTTCCAATCCTGACTGGATAACCAATATTTTCAGGTTTAGCCGCTATCACTCTTAGCACTGGGGAAGACTTGGGTATGCTGAGGACAACCTAAAAATAGAAAGCAAATGTATCAATTTCATTAATTGTAAATCTTGTACTCTTTTTAATTATAAATGTTGTAATAAATGTAGAATTGTGAATGAGCATCAAATGTTATTTTTGAGCATTTATTTCTTGCGGGCTTGACAGCGTTCGACCGTCGACTCTGCGGCGTAGGCTGGCTTGGACACGTCTCGTATCCGAAAAAGCGGGTGCGGGTCGTGACAAGTTTTTGTGGTGGCCCACGCAGGTCAATTTTTGCAAAAATTTTGCGAACTCGTGATGGTACGTTAGTCGTACTATTGCGAGCCTGCGACCAAGAAATGCTCATTCACAAACTAGGATTAAAATAATTTAAGATAATGACTAGGACTAGGAGTCCCTTATTCGAATTGACCGTTGGGTAGTTAAGGTTATTAGATAGGCCATGCAATTTAGATAACTTGCTAGATCCCTACAGGTACACTAAACTTTTGGTATGACCATGTGATCCAATGTGGATATACTATTCACTTGATTAGTTAGGCTTACCTAGAATTAAGGCTTTGATCTTGATGAACTGTTTAATTTTCTTTTGCTCTGTTAGATATAAACATCACATCATAAGTTAGAATTGCTTAGTTTTAAAATTTCATTTTTCCTGTAATACATTGGTTTGTAGTTCCTAACTCTGTTATTCATATACGAATCTCGAGGTAGATTGATCTGAGGCTTTCCCTCAACCATTGGAATGCACACGAAATATATACTAGAATGTTTGTATTCTTTTCGTCTTTAGTTATTTCTTCCATGTTAACTCTTTTATTTTAAGTGCTGTGACTGATAGGACAAATACCTACGCTTTATTTTTGGTCAACTAGTTGAAACCCTAGCAACTCCTTGAAGTCTTAGGAATATAGTTGGGATAGTTTAACGATTGCAATGGCCAGCCAGCAGCGCACTGGCGAGGCACAACCCATAGAAATAAAATCATTTTGAGGATCATAGGTTATAGAACCTTGCTAAAACTATGTTGTATTTGACCAAGACTTTAGGGATAGTAAGATTGTAGGGAGACTGTATGAGGAAGAACACCACGTAAGGTTTGATTCTCCTAAAACTCGAACTACTATCTCCTCCTTCCAAAAATCCCGCGTACTTGTATTTCGACTATCTTGACCAATGCTGCTATTACAGCCTAGTTTTTCAAGCTTACTCTTTTATCGAGCTTGATTCAAGACATATGTTTATTGGGGACGCCCGCTAACATATTGTCTAATCAGAATTATTGTATCACGGTCTGATCAACCATGATGCTTTTGGTTCGCTCTTTATTTAATTACCCTACGTGGACTGAGATATAGAGATATCCAGGATCTCATCCGCGATTGTTTGACAAATCCTCTTGAATTATATATTCGCCTTTGAATCACGTAATTGTATTCAACGACATCTCTTGAACTCTTTATTGTTTTTGTCTTTCGCTGATTGGAAAGACGAAAACTCGTAATTGATAGATAGGAGAGGATCCTAGATGCCATATGCCTAGATATCTGTTGGTAGAATTACTGGTCACTAGTAGAAGATTATATGATTTTGGTGACCTGTGTTTCAAGGGAGTAGTGTGA
This sequence comes from Iris pallida, assembly GCA_029216955.1. NCBI lineage: Eukaryota > Viridiplantae > Streptophyta > Magnoliopsida > Asparagales > Iridaceae > Iris > Iris pallida. Next base: position 18,341,751 of record JANAVB010041219.1, read on the forward strand.
CCTAAGGTGGGTAGAAGTTCTCGAGATTTTGTAGTTACAAAATTGCTAGGGGAAGGTTGTAAACTACTTTGAGGAATTAAATTTAAAGAGATTTAGATAATAGTAGACTTCCTTTTGAATTTTTAGGAATAATTAGAAATTAGAATTTCGAGGACGAAATTATTTTTAAGGTGGGTAGATTTGTAGCTTCCCTTTCCGAAATTTTAAAATATTTTATTATTATTTTTGATTTAAATGATGAATTTTAAATATTTTATAAATAATTAATTATTCTATTATTTTGTGATGATTAAGTAGTTAATTTTCAAATAACTATATTAGATTAATCTCTTCGGGTTTAGCATAATTGACCAGACTAATTAGAAAATTTCTATTTTGTTGGATATACTAGCTCATTGGCCAAAAATGGACTACATGTGGGTTTATTTTCCCTTTAGTAATAATACTCCTTGTGAAAACTTTTAATATATTTTTGAGATTAACCTTTTAATTTGTTGTGTGGAAGTGAGACATTCTATGCTGGGATCATGTTGGGTTCTACACAGAACTGCCCCAGTCTTTACGTTCTTAGAACTGAACTTGGTTTGGTTTTAAGTTTCTTTATTTTATTTTATTCTATTTTTCTCTTTTCGGGCTTAGCTTATGGCTCCAACCCACTTGAATCAGTTGCAAGTGCAAATCGAACCCCTACAACATTTGCTAAAGCAATAGCAATAGCTAACCCAGCAGTGGGCCCTTCCCAAGCAAGGCCAGCAACCCGTGAGGCAAGCCTGACCCACCCCCTAGCCGTTCACATGTCGAAACAGATATTTCACACCACCTAGATAGATGTCTTTTATTAGTTTTTCCTTGTTTATTTCTCTATCGTGCTATGTCATCAGTTTTCTTACTAGCTTTCATATTCCATATGCTATTTTCATGTCTTGTTAATTCTATTGTGTTTTGCATTGTCGTCGGTTTGTGTACTTGTTCCAATCCTGACTGGATAACCAACATTTTCAGGTTTAGCCGCTATCACTCTTAGCACTGGGGAAGACTTGGGTATGCTGAGGACAACCTAGAAATAGAAAGCAAATGTATCAATTTCATTAATTGTAAATCTTGTACTCTTTTTAATTATAAATGTTGTAATAAATGTAGAATTGTGAATGAGCATCAAATGTTATTTTTGAGCATTTATTTCTTGCGGGCTTGACAGCATTCTACCGTCGACTCTGCGGCGTAGGCTGGCTTGGACACGTCTCGTATCCGAAAAAACGGGTGCGGGTCGTGACATTATGGATGCTTCATTTTCTGCAAAAGCTGTCAGCCGTTCAGACTTGGGAAGGCGTGCTGCCAACTCTGTCAGTTCAGCATTTAATGTTGGTGACATTCGATGGACAGCTGAGTGGGCGCGTCGGTTGACGTTCCACTAGGCGTATGGGGACGTATAGGGGCGCATCCCCTGTGATGCGCTCGGTACAGGGCGCATCTGTTTGATGTTTGAAGAGGTGTGATGCGCTGTCCAGCCGGCGCATCCGATACGTCTTTGATGATGCGGCTGTTTCGCTTCTCGAGTGCTTTTAATAGCCGTTTGGCTGAAGTCGAGACGTCTGGTTCATCCATTTAATGCGAGTTCATTGCACGAAATTCGGAGAGCCATCCACTTGGCGCATGGGTTTGATCTGCCCGGCCTATAAATAGTGGCATGGAGAGAAGGTTGGCCTCTCATTCCGTCACGTCTTTCCAATATGAACTCGGGTTCTCGGGTGCATTCTGTTGACGAAGTGCTCCCGAGGGTAAAGATGAGATACCATGTCGTCGTTAATGCTCCTGAAGGTGACTGTTACATCCAAAAGACGGAGTCGAGGGCTTCTGAGGCAGGCAGAAGGTGCATGTTGCATCCAAAGATAGGGATGCTCGGGCCTCGTCTCCGTTGTTTCGGAAGAGCCATATATCGGAATGGCGGTGCTAGGCTCTCTCTTCCTTCAAAGTGGGTGTCGCCCACTCTGAAAGCTGCTCCTTTAGCCGTATTTCGATCACGGTCTTCCTTGGCCTTTGGAGGCTCTTTCGAAGCCTCCCCTGGCCACAGATTTGCGGTGCTCTTCTCTTCCTTGGTTCCAGCCAGAGGGTTAAACGCTTTGTGTAATCGAAGCACTTATCAGGTGAGCCTGGCTGGAAGAGCGGCACATAACTGGGCTCCTGCTCGGCCAGGTGAGCCTGGTTGGAAGAGTGGCACATAACTGGGCTGCTGAAGGGATGCACATAACTGAGCTGGATGCACATAACTGAGCTGCTGAAGAGATGGTGGGATGCGCCTGGTTGGAGGCGCATGATATCTGCTGTGCTTAACTGACAGCGCATGGTGACTGCTGCGCCTTTCTGGAGGCGCATGGTGACTGCTGCGCCTATCTGAAGGCGCATGGTGGCCGCTGGCTGTAGACTTAGGATCTTTCCTTTGTAGAAATTCTCCTTTGTACAACCTTTTCTAGACATGTAATAGACTTTTATATATAAATGAAAAGTCCTTCTTCAAATGTCTATTGGCTATTGACTTTGCTGTTTGAGTTCTGGCGCATGTAATGTCTGGCGCATGGTCTTTCTGGTTGTGAAATTCCATGCTTCTACAAGACCCCCTTAAAAGTTTTCAAAACTTTTGAATAAGTTTTGGAATACTTTGAATAAGAAGCATGGCAATCAGGGCGCATGACTGTTGGGACGCATGCCTATTCAGCCGCATGCTCTTCTCATTTAATGGATATGATAATGCCTCGGTAACCGAAAAGATTAATGATGATCTTTTGGTTTTATCTGCTGTTATCTTCACAAGACCCGAGGCGACGGCTGAGATCACTTGTCATCGGTTCACGCGTGCGACCACGGCCTATAAATAGGTGAGAGGTGGAGAGAGAGTTCTTCTACTCTGTGCCTTTGCCTCCTTTAGAGTTCTTTCTTCAAAACCCTAACTTCTTCCTCTCTGTTAGAATGGCTCCCAAGACTCCTCGCGGCGGTGCCGGCAAAGGAAAGGGGAAGGAGAAGGAGCCGGTAGAGGCTGTCGTGAGTGACATTCCTCGCCCGCCTGTCGAAGTTCGGCCGACGGTTGTCGGTGAGCTTTATTGTCTCCTATCGATGTGGAAAACTTTCCCGCCGACGTACATAGGCTCAGGCCTTTATCATGCACTGTGGCTTTAATTGCTGACGCGCATGGGTTTTACACCCTGATGATGTGCCGAAGCCTTCGCCGACGCGCATGGGCTCACGCTTTGACGATGCGCCGAGGCTCTACCGCTAACGCGCATGGGTTTATACCCTGATGATGCGCTGAGGCTCCTTTTTCAGATGCGCTTGATACGCGCATCTGACGAGCATGAAGCTCTGATCTTTGTGTTGTCTCTAATATCTTTGCATTTTTGTGTCAGTGTCGATGACTATCCCACTCTTGAACGAAGTGCTCCTGGATGCTGCACTCTGTCAGATGGGAGTAGATTATGATGAAGAGGTGATAAACCCTGCTCAAGCAACTATTATGTTGGATCAGCATCCCGAAAGAATGATTCAAATTCGGGAACAACATCACGGGTTCCTTAAACGGATGATGGAACGTGGCGTTCTGAAATCTGCCACTTCCGAAAAAGTGACCTTCTTAAAGCCTGAGTTCCTGTTCGGAGACCGCCTTTCTTCTACTGAAGCCACGGTGCTGAAGGTCAAAGAAGACTGGTTCTTTACAGCCAGGGGTGTGCATATGACCGTGAGGCAGCTTGATCGTCAATGGCCTTTGTTAACTTTCTGTCGTCTTGCTTCCAAAAGGAGAATGTCCTGGGACATTACTCCATCTCAAGGAGGAGCGGTGGCAGGCGTCATCAGAATTGATTCTTCTTCTGATCAGAGGGATACTCTGACCGCCTCGCGAGCTGGTACCCTCTCACACCTGGCGGACTCTTCGTCCTGGGAGTATTTATAGCGATGTTTCCGTCAATACTTTTGCCTTGGGTGCCTCGACTTTTGCTCGTCGCATGTTGTTGATGGAACAATCATACCCCAAGGGAGAATTTCGGGTAGAGGGTTGGTGCCATTATGTCTCAAAATGGGACAAACTGACACACTGGATCCTGTCGCGATTTCAGACTGAGCTCGAAGAGATTGGGCTGACCGCTGCGATCCGTGCCACTCAGGCAGGTGTAGAGATTAATAGGCACATGTTCCTTGCGCTTTTGGAGATGTTTGATACCCATACCGGGACCTTCTTCACTCCAGTGGGGGAGCTAGGGCTCGCGCTTCATGAGATGTACGAGGTATCAAAACTCCCCTGGGGATCGGAGCCTTACGAGGAGTACTTCCCCCAATGAAGAATTCCAGGTCTTGGGAGACAAAGCTGATGAGATGATGGCTGTCTTCAAAGAAGTAGCGAGTCATCACTACTATATACAGAAGAAGGATAGGGGCGGGACGCAGCCTCATGTGACTGCTTGGAGAGATCACATCTTTAGGTAGGACAAAGAGGATCCTTCCCATTTTTCTACTCCGCCGACACTTTCTCGTAACGAGGTGCTTTCTGAAATGAGCAGGTTAGGCGAGAAGAATCCCTTGGAGAACGAGGACCAGCAGTCGGATGAACGCTCCTATAGCTGTTTTTGGCATCTCACCTATCGGATGTCGCCAAAAGCAGTATTAGTCGTGTATCTTATGATTTGGCTCCGGGACCACGTCTTTTCAGGCGGGTCTGGCTCTGTAGAGAGGGTGACTCGGAACTTATTCTGCCGGCCGTGAAGTTGGCCTTCGGCCGTCCTTTAGCTTTACTCCCCGCAATGGTGTGTAATCTGTTGCGGGGTTTTCGAGAGTTTGCGGGAGATGTCGTTCACGAGCGGGGCAAAAACAACAACTTCTCGCGTGCCGAACTGCCATTTCATTTGATGGGGTAGTTAATTTTACACCATCCCAATGTGATGAGCCCGGGTTCGAAGGAAGACCACAAGTCCGAAGATGCATTCCTCCGACGTTTCCACCGGAGGAATTGGTCGCACACTGGTGTTCCTGTTTGTAGGAAAGTTTTATCCCATCTTCAGGGATGGGAGATCGCCAAAGTTGGTCCTGTTTTCCTGATTTTGAGGCCAACGAAGATCTGGTGGACTCGGGTGAGGATGCCACCACTCTGTCTCCATGGGGATTCCGCTGGCTGCAAAGTATCCGGCCGTCCCATTTGGTATATCGGAACAGGAACCAGTGTTACCTGGAACCGTATCTGCCGAGCCGCTTTGCGAGGCAATTTGGGTACGCCCAATTGATGTTGGATAATCCCAGTATTACTTTGGGGTATGCTGGGAGTTTGCCGGATGGTGCACGATCTTGGCATTACTATAATGCCGGATGTACTGGAGCCCGCTTTACGCTCCCTGTCCAGAATCCGCGGCCGCCGATTCTCTATTCAGCCGCCAGATTTTACTGTGCTATGGCTGCTCCGCCCACCGGATATGATAGGGAGACCAGTTTTATTGCAGGCACCCATTTAACGGCGGGTGCAGACACTTCGGCGAAGGCTCGGTCGCATCGTCCGTCCGAGTCGGGTTATCGAGGCGCCCCCGCTATCTATCGGGGGTCAGGCAAAACCCTCGGTTGATCAAACGAAAAGGGGTGCAGATACAAAGGTCGACTCTCCTGTATCGAAAAAGCAGAAGAGGGCGTCGTCACCGACGGTGTCCTCAGACTCAGCATCTGCAGAGGTAAGGTGTCCCGTAAGGTTTTGATTTCAAGTTCAGCTTCTTATGTAATCATGCTTCTCTCTTTTTTGTGTAGGAGCCGCTGAAAAGAAAGCCCCGCACTCCAAGATTTGGTGGGAGCAGGCCAAGGGAGGCGGCGGGCTCGTCTGAAATGCGTATTTCGCCCACTATGATATCTTCCTTGGAGGAGAACACCGAGGATGTTGCTGTAGAGATTCCAGCATCTCCGGATTATGTCAGACGGAAAGCTAAGGATGCAGCAGCTTCCGAGAAGATGAAGGCCATAGCGTCGGCCTTGGATGACGTTGCCGCGGATCCGCAAGAGTCTACTGCGGGGGCAACAAATATGGTTGAGACAGAGGAGAGGGTTGCACTACCAAATTACAGTATTTTAGCGACGGCCATTTAGCGACGAAAATTTTCCGTCGCTATTACCGTCGGATCACCGACGGATTTGTGACGAAATACCGACGGAAAGCAGTGGACAAATTTTTTTTATTTTTTATGTCCATATCCGTCGCTACGCCGTCGATAGGTCGTCGGCCAAGTAGCGACGGTTTTATATCCGTCGCTAGAACGTCGCATATTTTGGCGGAAGAAGCCTAAAATATTGGCGCGAGATTTACTGACGACTTAGCGACGGAATAATCCGTCGCTACTCCGTCGCGTCGCTAATTTCTGTACCCTAACTTAAATTGAACCGACGGGGGGGAAATTTTCATTCCCCCCTAAAACACTCTCTCTCTTCCCTCTCCCTCTCTCCGACGATCTCCTCTCTCCGACCGGCGATCTTCCTCTCTTTCTAAGGTATGCTCTCTCTCTCATCTCTCTCTCCCTCTCTCTCTATCTCCTCTCTCTCTCTCTCTTTACGATTTGGGGGGTTGGGGGGCTGTCGTAGTGGTCGGAGAGGGTGTGGGGCAGGGGGGTTTCGGGTACGGGGTGGGGTGGTCGGGGCAAGGATGGAGTGGGGTGGTCGGGGCAGGGGGGGGGGCGGGGAGGGTCGGGCAGGGGTGGAGGGGTGGTCTGTGCAGGGGGGGTTCGGGTAGGGGGTGGGGTGGTCGGGGCAAGGGTGGGGTGGGAGAGGGGGCAGGGGGGGTCAGGGAGGGGGTCGGGCAGGGGTGGGGGGATGGTCTGGGCAGGGGGATGGGAGAGGGGGTCGGGCAGGGGTTGGGGGAGGGTCGGGCAGGGGTTGGGGGGGGTCGGGGCAGGGGGGCAGGGGTGGGAGAGGGGGTCGGGCAGGGGTTGGGGGGGGTCGGGCAGGGGTTGGGGGGGGGGTCGGGGCAGGGGGGGCAGGGGGGTGGGAGAGGGGGTCGGGCAGGGGTTGGGGGGGTCGGGGCAGGGGGGGCGTAGGAGGGACTCTGGAGTCCCCGCAGGAGTCCTCCTCCTCCTCTCCCACAGACACACACACACACACGGACACACACACACACACACACGGACACACACACGGACGCACACACACACAGACACACACACGGACACGGACACACAGACACACACACACACACACACACACCACACAGACACACACACGGACACACACACGGACACACACGGACACAGACACACGGATACACACACAGACATATATATATATATTATATATATTTATATATATATATATATATTATATATTATATATATATATATAGGCATAATTTTAAGTAATTTATTAATAATATATATATATATATATATATATATATATATAATATATATATACACACACACGTCGTGAAGTCTAGTATATATATTTGATTAGCTAAGGTAGAAGTTTAGCCTAATTAAGGTTAGTTTTGACAGAGTTGACTTGGACTCCTAATTTGACCTAGAACTAGCCTAGTTGACCTATTTGTATTTCGATTGATATCATATGAATAGTTTGCCTAAGATTTGATTGGGTTGGTTTTAATGTGTGGGTAAATTAGTTTACCTTATTTTAGAGTATGACTACGTAGCTAGTGTGTAGAGTAGTATATGGTTACTAGATCCTAGTGTAGAGTAGTATGTAGAGGAGTATGGCTACTAGTGATATATAGATATGTAGGTCCATGTGTATCTGTATCGGACTATCGCTATCGGTATCAAACTATCGCTATCGGTATCGGACTATCGCTATCGGTATCGAACTATCGGTATCGATCGAACTATCGGTATCGGACTATCGCTATCGGTATCGGACTATCGCTATCAGTATCGACCGTATATACTTAGTATCGGCGTAGCGGATTAGTATCGATCAGTATATAGGTTTGGGTTAAGATCAAGGTTCAAAGTATCGGTATCGGAATAGTAGGCCGAATAGGAGGCCGAGATAGTCGAATGAGAAGAAGGAAGAAGGGAGGAGCAGATGGTCCAGAGCCATGGTAGAGGAAGAAGTAACATGAGAGCAGTTTCCGTCGTCAACTCCTGGCTCTGCTGGCAACTGAAGTCCAGATGCTACAAAGGACGATCCTTCGCTGAAATCGACTACAACACCATCAGTTCAAGTTCATTCCTATATGAGTAGATTCCAATGCCATAGAAGCCATCAGTTTGTTGACCTTCCTCTATGGCATTGGAATATACTCATATAGGAATGAACTTGAACTGATGGGTGTTGTAGTCGATTTCAGCGAAGGATCGTCCTTTGTAGCATCTGGACTTCAGTTGCCAGCAGAGCCAGGAGATGTTACGGCGGAAACTGCTCTCATGTTACTTCTCCTCCTCCACCATGGCTCTGGACCCATCTCCTCCTTTCTTCCCTTCTTCTCATTCGACTATCTCGGCCTCCTATTCGGCCTACTATTCCGATATGCGTTTGATACGGTCTACCTAACCTATATACTGATACTAATCTGATACTCTCTGATATAAGTACATCCGGCTTACTAGCTAGCGGATCCACCAGTTACATGATATATACTAATTATGTTAGATTGTGATACTAAGTAGCCTCGTCGTAGGCCTAGCGTGTTATCCACAAGTTTAGTTTTTCTTACGATAGTATCGGTATCGGGCTATTAATTCTTATGTTTAGTTTGTCTTACGATACAGATATTCACATCAAATCGAGCATGAATCGTTACTTTTGGTCGTACATGGATGTACAAACGACAACACGAGAGCAGAATTGGTGTGAGTGACGATTTTCAGGCAGGTGTGGAAGTATTTCTTAAGTGCCATGAGCAAAACTCAGTACATGGACGATAACAAAATCAAGTGTCCATGTTTAATTGTCACAATAGACGTTTCGAAGAAGTGATGACTGTGAGAGATCATTTGACCGTAAAGGTTTCGTACGTGATTACGGCCTGTGGTCATCGCAAGGTGAATTATATTCAGAAGACAGGCTGCAGAAGCTGGTACTTATGCTTTTGATGATAATGCTGCAACGGATGTCCTCGAAGACGACGGATGCTCTGTGGATTATGGAGACATGCAGAACCTTGCACGAGATATGGTGTATGCTGCGGCAGGGCCTATTTTGATCCGGAGGATCCTAATCCCGAGGCAAAGGAGTTCTATGATATGTTTAAAGACGCAGATACTCCTCTATATCCTGGTTGTGAGACTCATTCCGCACTGTCAGTGACGATGCGGTTGTTGAACATAAAGTCTGATTTAACTTGCCACAAGCTTGCTATGATCGGATCACACAATTAACTAATGAGGTGTTACCGAAGGAATCAAAAGAGCTCCCAAGAAACTTCTACAAGTCAAGATGATGGTCCGACAACTGGGACTGGGGTACGAGAAGATAGATTGCTGTCGCAACGGATGCATGTTGTATTACAAAGAGAATTGCGTATTAGAAAGTTGTTGGTTCTGTAATACGGATCGTTACAAGACAGTACAGGGAAAAGGAAAGTCAACTAGAAAATGACGTCCTTACATATATGCATTACTTGTCGATCACGAAGCGCTTACAGAGGATGTATATGTCTCTGAATACAGCAGAACACATGACGTGGCACAGTGAAGATCGCATAAAGGACGAAGGAAAATTGTCACATCCTTCGGATGGGGAGGCGTAGAAATATTTTGATTTGTGTCATCCAGATTTTGCTGCAGAGCCTAGAAATGTACGCCGGGCGCTATGTTCTGATGGCTTTGCCCCTTTCGGACAGTCGGGATCTCAATACTCATGCTGGCCGGTCATTCTTACCCCTTACAATCTGCCACCATGGATGTGTATAAAGACTCCTATATGTTCTTGACAGCTATATCCGGTCCCAAAAATCCGACAAAGAACATCGATATATATTTACAGCCGTTGGTGGATGAGCTGAAACAGTTGTGGGAGATCGGCGTCACGACCTATGATATTTCCAGAAAACAAAACTTTCAGATGAGAGCTTCACTCATGTGGACAATCAATGATTTTCCAGCATACGGTATGCTGTCGGGATGGAGTACGCACGGCAACAGTCTTGTCCGATATGTATGGAAAATAGTAAGGCGTTCCGCCTTAGACATGGAGGAAAAACTTCTTTCTTTGACTGTCACCGTCAATTTCTGCCAACGAGACATCCTTGGCGAAAGAACAAGGACGCGTTCAGATATGGAAAACAAGAATTTTCTGAACCTCCTGCCAGATTGTCGGGATACGATTTGGGAAGATGTAAAGGAATTGCCCACCGCAATGGAAGATCCATCGAACAATCGTGTCGAGGGGTTCGGACAAAGCCATAACTGGACCAAACGGAGTATCTTCTGGGACTTGCCTTATTGGAAAGATAATCTTATTAGGCATAATCTTGATGTCATGCATATCGAAAAGAATGTGTTCGATAATGTCTTCAATACCGTTATGGATATTAAAGGAAAGATGAAGGACAATCCAAAAGCAAGACAAGACATGGCCGAGATATGCAAACGTCATAATCTAAACTTGATACAAAGGGGAGCTGGTGGACAAGTAACTAAGCCGATAGCGCCATACGCATTGAGCAAGGAAGATAGATTAATAATCTGCAAGTGGATATCTACTTTAAGTTTCCCGACGGCTATGTGTCGAATTTGTCTAGATACGTTGATCTCAATGAACGCAAGCTAACAGGAATGAAGAGTCACGACTGCCACGTGTTATGGAAAGATTACTGCCCATTGCGTTGAGAGAGTTGTTGCCTTCTGCTGTATGGGTTCCGTTGGCCGAGCTGTCTACATTCTTCAGGGATATCTGTTCAACTAAGCTCACGGTGCAACATATGATACAACTTGAGGAGAAGATTGTCTTAACAATTTGCAAGTTAGAGAAATATTTCTACGGGTTTCTTCGACAGTATGGAGCATCTACCGATTCATCTAGCATACGAAGCCCGTGTCGGTGCATCTGTTCATTATCGATGGATGTACCCTTTGAAAGGTAAATAAAAATCGATATAATTTAAGTGGATTTACAATTCATTGTTAATTCTCAAGATAATTTGTCTTTCTAGGTATCACATCATCTAAAGAAGAAAGTTGGCAACAAGGCTCATATAGAGGCTTCGATATGCGAAGCATATCTTATCGAGGAGGTGTCAAACTTTTGCTCCATTTATTTCGATACTCATGTTGAGACAAATCGAAATAGACCTCAAAGGAATGACGAAGACGTTGAGGAAGGAGGTATATTCAATTTAAGGGGCAAGCCTATTGGGGCTAGTAAGAAACGGTGGTTGAGTGACGATGAGTATGATGCCGCTCACCGATATGTCTTGTTAAATTATGACATACAAGAGGTGAGAGATTTGGAGAAGTAAGTGACTACACCTCGTTATAATCTCTAATTTGGTGAGGTAAGTGACTACACTTTTTTATTCTCTCAACAGTGTATTTAGAGATGAAGTCAAAATAAGGACACCCGATATTACCGATGAGGGACTTCAAAGAGAGGTTGATTTTACCTTTCCGTCATGGTTTCGAGATTACGTAAGTAATTGAGATAATATGTTATGCGGCTACCATTTAATATATATGCAACTAAAACATTTAAAGTTTACAGGTTTATTAGCTGAACCAAGTACACTCACAAATGAGAGCATTCGTTATTTGTCATTGGGACCGAAGAAGCATGCAAAGACTTGGCCGGCTATGTCGTTAATGGCTTCAAGTTTAAGATAACTCAACATCCTATAAATGCCGAATTTCTTAATGACGGCTTCAGTACGAAGGATTCTGGTGTTTGCATAAGAGGCACAATCTATGACGACGAGCCGGACTTTGACTATTATGGAGTGCTTCGGGATATTGTAGAATTACTATAGTGCCCCATTTGATATGCATATTGTTATGTTCAAATGTGAGTGGTTCGATACGACACCAAATATCGGTTGGAGAATCGATAAACAATTTGGATTCGTCGATATAAATCATCGCAGGAGGTATAGAGGGTCCGACACGTTTGCGATAGCAAGTCAGGCTGTTCAAGTCTACTATACAAGCTACCCAAGGCGTCGTAGAGATCGCTTTGACTGGTGGGCAGTATGCAAGATTAAATCTAAAAATACATTCAACGTTGGAGACCCAGCATACCAAGAGGACCAGATCGAAAAGTTCCAATACTTGGGACAACAGTCTTGTGACATGGATGTTGAATTAGAGGTTGATATACCTCTTGCTGATGAAAATAGAGGGGAGGAAGAGGTTGATATACAAGACTTAGATGTCAACCAGGGGAGAAAGAGGCGTCTTGTCCCAAGTATTGAGACTGAAGAAGAAGAAGAAGAAGAAGAAGAAGAAGAAGAGAAGAAGAAGAAGAAGAAGAAGAAGAATAAGAAGAAGAACTTTATGAGGATGAGGATGAGGATACAGATGAAGTCGGCGATGAGGATGATGATGATGATGAGGCCGAGGCCGAGGAAGAGGACGATGACGATGATTAAATATCGCTATATTTCAGTTGTATCTTGAAGCACCCAACATCTAGTCTCGAATCCTAAATTACCCTATTACATTTGGATTTACAATTACAAGTCTAGTGGAACACAAGATGCCCTTTCATCAAAAGTTACAAGAATTGTACTTTGTTGTATTGGTGCGTGATTTTATCAGATTTTGTGTATCTAGCTTTATTCGTACTTCACTTCTGATTGTAATATTATTCAGTTGGGATATTGCGTATTATTGTATGAGTTTCTTTTTGCAGATGGCACTCCTAGGCCTACTCGTCTGGGGGCACTCATCGCCTGCTGCTGGTATGGATATGTTTAGTTTATATTCATTTATAAATCTATGTTGTCGGTATTTGTTTATGTGTTCTATTACAGGGCATGGTTGCGAGCACCGTACTGGTGGTGCTGGCCGTGGTCGTGGCGGTGGCGGCGGCGGTGGTGGTGGTGGGCGTGGGGTGGGGGTGGGCGTGGTGGTATCGGTCGTGGTCGCCAGCCGCATTCCCGGATGTGACCTCCGATCCCGACTTGGAGAGCCCGAACACAGGCTCTTCCGCCGTCATTCTTCCTCGGTGCCACCGACATCGTCGTCGAGCCTGTGAATCCGCTAGCGGATCCGTTCCGCCACCGGATGTACCAGCGGATGCAAGCAGCAGATACAGCAGGGGGCCCAGCAGTTACTGCGGGTGGGCCTCGGAGTACCCCGGGATTCAGTTTCATCCTGTTACGGGGGAGTACATGCGCGGACCCGCGGATCCCCCGACGCCACCAGAGAGGCTGGTGGGCGAGAGTTCCGACGAGAGCTATGGCCGCTGGTGAATCGTAAGTAAATTTAAGTTAATTTATTAAATTTGTTTCATTTATTCAAGTTAATAATCCAGTCGTTGCTTCTTTATAGGTTTTTCCGTGGGATGCTGCCCGGATTCTAGGGCGCATTATCCGGGATAACTACCATGGCCCCTACCTCAATTTTTCTGAGGTGCCTCAGGACATGAAGTACGTCTGGCTCGACGAGATGAGGGTATAAATCCGTCGGTGAATTATTAATATTCTTTAAATCATTAAATTTTTATACGTAATATTTGAATTTGTATGTCAGAGGACTGGTGGCCCCCCCATCGCGAGGAGGCGATCCGCAGGACCTACAAAGCCGCCGCCGGGAAGAAGATACGGGATGCGGTGTACGACCTTCGTACGACGCATACGAGGAAGGACTGGATCCGGGCGGAGTACTATGAGCAGATGTTGGAGAAGATGGTACTCCGCAGTTCAAGCTGAAATCGGAGAAAGCTAAGGCTAATCGACAGGCCGCGGGTCTGCATACGGGGGGATCAAGGCCCCACGCATCGACGCGTACAGATTTGGTGAGATAGCACAAATTCAAATCATCTATTATTTAATTTCGTACTGTTAATATACGAAGTTAATTAAATTCTACGTATGTAGGCCCAACGGGCGGTAAAGCAGAGGGGAAAAAGGCGGAGACGGTCACGCTCACGATGTATTCGTGCATACGCACAAGAGGCGGAAGGACGGGAGCTTCGTCGATGCGAGGGCCGAGGAGACTGATGTAAGTACTTACGTTTATGAGATTTATGTTAAAAATATAATTATTGTTAAGTTAATTAGATAAACTTAGGATTCAGACTATAACTTAGGGAAACATAGGATTTAGATTATAACTTAGGAAAACTTATAGTATAAACACATTCATTGGATAGGCTGCGTATCGTGAGGCACTTAGTCGGCTTGAGATCGAGCCCCTTCCGAGAATGTCGGCGAAACCACGCCACCCAGACGCACTCTTCTTTGGCCACTCGCTACGACGACGTGTTCGTAGAAAGTCGGCGGCATTAGGAAAGGGCGCGTCTACGACTTAGGTTCCATGGCGCCTCGTTGCAGCGTCCCGAGATATCCACCGCCTCCGCCTCCTCAGCGCCCTCGCGGACGATGTGAGGGCGCAGCTTGCGACTCTGACTCCGCGGTGTCAGATTTGCGGGCGATAGTGTTGGGGCGCTATCCGTCTGCTCCGGTCTGTCTGCTCCCGGTCGTCTGCTGGTGCTCCGGTTCATCTGGTGGTGCTCCCGGTCCGTCTACTGCTGGCCGGTGTTCGGATCGACCTGGTCCTTCTTCCCCCGGACGGCTTTCGTTTAACCGCTCTGCGGACGCCCGCATCGTATCGGATAACACCATCTTGACGCTCCTGACATGTTGTCGCCAGAGAGCTACGCGCGCTTCCAGACCATGTCTTGTCCCAAGTGCCGGCACACGGTGGAGGAGTACATACGCAAAGCGGATGCGGCGGCACGAGCACGAGACGATCCGACGGACGGGGTTTGATTTTGTTTATGTTGTTGGTTTTGTAGACATTGGACATTGTATGTTCGGATATTTTTTTATGTTTGGATAATTTAATGTTGGATTGGATATATTGTGTTGGTAATATTTGTTGGTATTGGATACGTTGGATATTGGTGTCGGATATGGATATTTGCATATGGATATATGGGTTGGATATTGGATACGTTGGATATTCGTGTTGGATATGGATATGGTGTTGTATGGATATTTTGCAGTTTGATATTGTGTGGATGTGTTGTATAAACAGGAAAGAGTCTGTTTGCAGTATTTTTTTTCAAAAATTAGAAGTTAGCGACGGACTGGCGACCACTCAGCGACGGATAGTCCATCGCTAACTGGAGAAACTGAGGTTAGCGACGGGAGTGGCGACGTAAAAACTGTCGCTACCTGGAGCATTTCAATAAAGCGACGGATGGCGACGGACAATCCGTCGACCTGGTGTGTTTGATGTCCATAAATTTTAGCTTTCGCGGCGGATTGACGACTAACTTACGGCGGACTGGCGACAAAGTCCGACGGACTATCCGTCGCTAACTGTAGGAATTTAATATATCGACGGATTGGCGACGTAATATCCGTCGCTACCTGGAAAATTTTACATTGAGCGACGGTTTAGCGACGGAATGTCCGTCGACCTGGTTCTGTTTGATGTCCATAAATTTTGCAGTTAGCGACGGATGTTTTGTCGCTAATACGACGCTAACGTCGTACACCTCGGCGGATTAGCGACGGCATAACGACGACCTGCCGTATGGAAAAATCTCTGATACGCTTTTACCGACAAATTTACGACGGATTAGCGACGGATATTGCGTATCAGAAAATCACTGATACGGTTTTGCCGACTTTAGCGACGGAGTTTTCCGTCGCTAACCTATATCCTGATACATGTTTTGACGAAAGCTAGTCGGTAATCCGTCGCTATATATTTAAATGCGCCGACGGTTATTCCGTCGCTAAGTCGTGCGCGACGAGGACGGAGTAGCGACGGATATGTTTTAGCGACGAGGTTATTCCGACGGTGTTTTACCAAAAATATCTGTCGGTAATCCGTCGGTATTTATTTTTGGCGGGACTACCGAGGATAAGGCGTCGGTAAATACAGTATTTGGTAGTGTTGATTCCCTCCTTTATCATGATGAGGGGAGGTCGGGTATCATTGCCGAGTCCTACCCCGGATTCAATGTGGAAGTTGGGCGGCTACGATCGGAGGTGGCGGACGATTCTGTTCCTGTGGAGGGACTTGGTGACGAGACCCGTCTGCCGGTGACGATCGCTGAGGGGGTCAAGAGAAATGATAATCTCCCTATTCTGGCAAGGGAGGTACCAGCTGTTGATAGGACGTTGGAGGTAGAAGAGGTGGCCGTTGAGTCGGTGGTTCTCCGGGTTGAGAAGGGCGAGGGTGTGGAACCCTCCATTGCCCCTCCTACTTGGGGTACTATCTCGACGCCTGTGCGGGCTTCCTCTGTTCTTTCGGCTCCTCGGGCTAGCAGTCCAGCCCGTTGATGAAGAGCCCATTGATACCGAGGTTCAGCCTCGCAGGTTGAGGTTGGCGGATCTTCTTTCGGTCCGCAAAACTATGTAGCTCCTCCAACCTGCCATGACGTCGCAGGTCTTGGCAGATGCAGACGAATATGTGAAATTCCTCGTCGAGAGGGTGTACAAAATGCTGTAGAAGGGTGTATCTGATGTGATGGATGCCAATAGAAGCTTTGCGACGGCAAGAACTCTGGCAATGCCCTGTATCGAGCTGGACGAGCGGCTCGCAGAACTTCAGCGCATCCAGCGAAACGACCTCTCGTCCTGATAGATGCGGAGAAGGGGAAGTGATTGCCGAGATTGAGTCTTCATACCAGGCCACTGTGGGCCTTTGGAAGCGCGAGGTGGCTGAGACTGAGGCTGCGGTTGTAGAGCAGTTGTCTCAGTCCATGAAGACGACGGCAGAAACTCGAGTGCATGGATGCTGATATCGCGGAGATCGACACCAGATGCGCGCTTGAGGACCAACGGGCCGACTCCAGTTAGATGCCGAGCGTGTCCGGGCTGAACACGCAGCATTCAAGAAGGAAGAAGCGACTTTTACTCAGCGGACTCTTGCCTTGGCGCAGCAGCGACAACAGCTTGATGAGAAGCATGAGAGCGATACTTCCACTGGGGCTGTTGAATTGATGCGTCAAGAAGCTGAGCGACGAGTCCTGGCGACTGTGGAGGCCCGTACAGCCGACCTAAGACTTCGAGTCAGGGAGCTCTCAGCCCACCCTGGGGAGGTTCAGGGACTGTAGCTTTTCTTTTTTATGTTCTTTGCAACCCTTTGCCGAGGGATAGTATAGTTTTTGTACTCTCTCTTTCAGAAAAATAAGAAGTACGCAACTTTTTGTGATGTGTTCATTTTTGTTATTATGAACTTGATGATTTGTGTGGACCTATTATCTTTTGCGCACCTTGGTTTTAGGCACAGATAATAAGTTTGAAGGAACCAACATGTTTGCTCAGAGGTGATGTGGACATGGCAATCATTGGGTTCAAATGATAGAATCATCCTACTCAGAGGTGTGATGGACGTGGTAGGAATAATCTTGGGGATACGCTGAACAACTCAGAGGTGATGTGGACGTGGAAGTTCTGCGATCAATGTACGACAACGTAGGGGTTGTTTGTACGAGATGTTTACTCAGAGGTAATGTGGACGTGGTAAACATGAAGGGTAGCGTCGGCTTACGTAGTGTAAGATTCCGCTTTGTAGGGTGTAGAGGAACAACTCAGAGGTAATGTGGACGTGGTTGTCTTTCTACTAAGGAAGTCACGGAACAGCTGGGTTCCAGAAGCGGATGAGTTTGTGGAAGGAGATTGTTTGTGAATCCCGATGATTGGGCCCACAGATCCTCTTGGGGAAGTACATGTCTAAAGGATGTCAAGAATAGTACTTATTTAGGAACTTGCCGTTGATGGGCATCATAAACAAGTCTCCATTAGGTTTGGCGAGGCGGTAAGCACCGTTTGAGTATACCGTCTCTATGATGAAAGGTCCTTCCCACTTGGGCTTGAACTTTCCTGGTGTCTTGTGAGTTAACACCATCGGCCTCCTGACTGCCAGAACCAGGTCACCAACTTGGAAAGTCCTCTGTTTGACCTTCTTGTTGAAAGCCTGTGATATACGGGCTTGGTAGAGTTCGATGCGTTGTTGAGCTAGGAGACGCTTCTCATCGAGTGCCTCCAGTTCCCGCAGACGACGACGTTGATTGTCCTCTTCTGTGAGTTTGTTTGTTATTGCTACGCGGAGTGAGGGTATCTGGATCTCGAGAGGCAGTACCGCTTCGCTTCCATAGACCAGAGAGAATGGTGTGTTGCCTGTCGGGGTCCGTACCGTTGTGCGGTAGGCCCAAAGGCATTCGCCAAGCTTTTCGTCCCAATCGCGTTTATTGGATGACACGACCTTTTTGAGTAGCCTGACGATGGTTTTGTTGAACGCCTCTGCTAACCCGTTTGCTGTCGGATTATAGGCGGTGGATGCCACATTTTGAATGCTATTCTTGTCACAGAACCTGCTAAAAATGTGGCTGATAAACTGAGGACCGTTGTCATGAATGATCCGCCGGGGTACTCCGAAACGGTAAATGACATGGTGTTTGATAAAGCTGACCACCCTGGAGCTCTTTACTTCCTGCCAGTAGGACTGCTTCTGTCCATTTGGAGAAGTAATCAGTGATGGCCAGGATGAAGCGGTGTCCTCTTGATGAAGGAGGGGTGATTAGTCCCACAATATCCATGTCCCAGGCTTCGAAGGGCCAGGAGGCGACTGTAGGATGTAGTGGTTCAGACGGTGTATGTATGAAGTCTGCATGGAGTTGGCATGCGTGACACTTCTTAGCATATTCAACAGCGTCGGCGGCCATGGTTGGCCAGTAGTAGCCCATACGTCGCAGTCGATCCTGCAACTTAGGACCGGGTTGATGAGCTCCGCAAGTTCCGTCATGAGCTTCTCGGAGAGCTTCGGCTGCTTCTTCGTTGGACAGGCATCGAAGGAGGAGCCCATCGAAGGAGCGTCGGTACAGCGTTTTAGTAGCTGTGTCGTAGTAAATCGAAGAGAGCGTCTCCTGACTGAGACGGCTTCCTTCGGGTCCTCTAGAAGAATTCCGTAGACAGCGAAGTCGATGAACGGAACCTCCAGTCTCGGACATTAACACCAGTGTTCGTCGGTATGGCGTGGGCCACTTGCAAGCACAGGTTGTTTCTGGGACAAATTAAGTCTCGGCCTGTTACCGTGACATAGTGTTGAGTCCCAAAGGGCGCTGCCAATGAGGCTGCGAGGCCAGCCAGAGCGTCAGCCTCCAAGTTTTGTAGACGAGGTACGTGTTCGATGAAGAACCCGGTGAAGGTTGAAATGATGTTCAATGCAACTTCATGGTAAGGGATCAGATCTTCATGGCGAACCTCATACTGCCCTCGAATCTGGTTCACGACGAGTTTTGAGTCACCGTAGGCTTCCAGATGGTCCACCCCAGCTGTTGTGCGAGCTGGAGTCCCATGACGAGTGCGTTGTACTCGGCAACATTGTTGGAGCACGGCTTCGAGAGTGAGTAAGCACGCTGGATGACCAACTGATCGGGAGAGACTAAGACTACCCCCACTCCTGCGATGATTTGGCCTTTGGGGCCTGTTCTTGAAGTGCCATCGAAAAACATCCGTCAAACGGAGCTTCCTTCGGTGACGTTGGATTCTTGGACCTCATCCGGGATGTCTTCATAGAGTTTTGAGGATTCTGTGATGGGGTGTGCAGCTAAAAAGTCAGCCAGAGCTTGAGCTTTAACAGCTTTTTGCGGGACAAACACCATATTATATGGTGTTAGCAAAATCGCCCATGTGGCTAGCCGGGTGTTCAATGATCCTGGCTTCGTCATGAGGACTCTGAGTGGATTGACTCGGGAAATGACATGAATTGTCTGGCCCGAGACATAATGACGAGTCTTCTGGATGGCAAACACCAAAGCCAAGCACTCCTTTTCAACGGGCTTGTACCGATGTTCGGCCCCGATGAGCGTTCGACTGAGGTAGTAGATTGCTTTCTCATAGCCTGTATCGCTGTTTTGAGCCAGCAGAGCGCCAAGGGAATGATCCATGGCACAGACGTAGAGAAGAAATGGTTTGCCCGCGACAGGTGCCACCAGGACTGGTGGGCTCGTCAAGTAGGCTTTGATGTCGTCGAAAGCCTTCTGGCACTCCTCTGTCCAGACATAAGAGACTCCCTTCTTCATGAGCTGAGTAAAGGGTTGACATTTACCGGAGAGGTTTGCTATGAACCTCCGGATGTATGCCAGACGTCCCTGTAAGCCTCGAAGTTCTCGAAGATTCTTCGGAGGGTCCATGTTGAGGATGGCTTTGGTCTTCTCGGGATCAACATGAATGTCCTTTCGCCGTGATGACAAAGCCCAAGAATTTGCCGCTAGAAACCCCCAGAAGGATTTAGCGGGGTTCATTTTGAGTTGATGTGCCCGCATGAGATCGAAGACTGTCTTCAGATCCTGTAGGTGATCTCCTTTGAGGCGGCTCTTGACTGCGATGTCGTCAATATAGCATTCGACTGTTTTGCGAAGATGTTGACGGAAGATGGTGCTCATAGCTCGTTGGTATGTTGCACCGGCATTTTTCAAGCCGAAGGGCATTACTGTGTAGCAGAAAACACCCTTTGGAGTTCTGAATGACGTGTGTTTCGCATCATCGGGGAACATCTTGATTTGATTGTAGTCTGAATACCCATCCATGAAGGACATGCGTTCAAAGCCACATGTGTTATCGATCATCACATCGGTGATCGGAAGTGGGAATTCGTCCTTCGGGCAAGCAGAATTGAGGTCCCTGAAGTCGATACAGACTCGTATCTTTCGTTCTTCTTGGTGACAGGTACGACGTTGGCTACCCAATCTGGGTGTTGTTCCTCACGGATGAAGCCGCTAGTCAAGAGTTTGTCCACCTCCTGATCGATGGCATTCATGATGTCCGGACGGAAACGTCGCTGTTGTTGTTTGATAGGTTTGGCATCAGGTAAGATGTTCAACCTATGCATTGCGATCTGTAGATCGAGTCCTGGCATGTCTTCGTAGCTCCATGCAAAGACGTCGATATACTCTTTAGCCAGCTGGATTAAAGCCTCTCGGTCTTCTCCTTCTAGGCTTTTGCTGACGAAGATGGGTTTGGAAGAAGATCCGTCCCTAAGGTCGATCTGCTCGACTTCGTCTTCGGTGGGAGGTTCACGTAACTCAAAACGAGACTCCCATTGCTCTCCTAGGCGTTGAGCCCAGGGTTCTTCTTCGAAGGATTTCGGCGTTTGGTCTTCGCCTTCACCTTTTTGAGGTTGTGCTGACGTCATGTTAGCTGACAGCACTTTCCTGAAGACTGATCCGATACTGGTATCAGAATCCCAAGTCGACGCTTCGGACGAGTGGGAATGTTCTACGTCTTCTACGTCTGAACTCTCTGGAGTTGATGGCGGCGTGACATAGCCTATCCCCCGTCGAGTTTTTTTGTAGTAGTCTTGCGGCCTTCCTTTGGGTGTTGAAAGCTGGAGAGGGAGAGGTCGACCCTTGCCGTAGTTTAGGCCTTTGTTGCTTTTCAGGTCGTAGCCCATCTTCTGGATGATGTGCTTTGCTGTATCCGTATACCGATAGACTTGTACTCTGCCGGTATCAGGTTCAGGCTCGAGTGGCGGGAGGTCTTGATGATGCTCGACTTTGCAAAAAATGACGGATCCTTCGTCTCGGCTTCGTGGAGGGTTTATGAAACAGACTCCTTGAGACGGGACTACTCAATTTACATTATGGACGGTCGTTATTTGTGTTTGCAACGACCGTAGAGCGTGATCTAATGTATACATGGCATTCCAATGTGGAAGACAAGAATAATTAAAAGATACTCTATTATTGATGAAGTACGAGATTTTATCCCGCGGGATTACATTGTCTAAGGAAGGTGCATCTACATCAGCAGAGATATATTCGCCAAGCTCCTTATCTGTAAGCACTGGGTCGGATCAGGAGAATCCACTACAGCTTTGACTTTGGGGTCTGAGAGGGCGATGTGAGCCCTTTCTGGCATCTTGGATGACTGCGGGGGTTTGCCCTTAAGACGCACCTTCAAAGGTGCCTCAACTGCGCCTCCTGTGAGTGGTGCCTTCCCCTGTAATTTCGCCACCAGGGAGCCGATGTTTGAGGCGGCTTTCCCTTGAGGCGTATCTTCAGGGGAGCCTCAAGAGTCGGTGCTTTCCCTGATAGCTTGATGCTCAGTGGAGGCACCTTCTGGGGTGGTTTGCCCTTCAGTCGGATCTTAAATGGGGCATCTGGATTCATCTCCGGCTCCGTGTCCGGCTCAGTTGCCGTCTCTGCCTCATCATCAGCATCGTTGGCTTCCTCCTCGTCAAGTGGCTTGTACAAGTCGAAATCGGTAAAGTAAGCCTCAATCCCTTTTAAAGGATCGATGTCTTCGAACTCCGTCCGGATGACGCCGTTGGTGGATACATATTTCATGCATTGGTGGAGCGTGGAAGGCACCACCATGTACTCATGTAGCCATGGTCGGCCAAGCAGGATGTTGTAGTTGACCTCGGCATCCACCACATAACAAGTCACCTCAGTTTTGAGGTTGCCGATGTGACACTTCAGTCAGATTTTGCCCAGTGGCTCGCTTTTGCTAGCGTTGAAGCCACTGATGGTTGTGTTGGAGGGCGCCAGCCGGTACATTGGGATCCCCAGTTTTGATAGCAGCGCCTTCGGGATAATGCTGAGGGAAGACCCCGGATCGATCTGAATTCGGCTCACCTTGACTGAACCGATGTACCCTGTGTAATACAGCGGTCGGTTATGTCGGTGGTGCTTGAGCAGCATGTCTTGTTGGGTGAAAGTTATGTTTGGGATAACTTCATCCGCACAATGACAGTGCGCACAAGTAGTTGGGAGGTCTTCAGGCTGCTTGACCTGACTGAGAAAGGATTCAGCGTCCTTCAGAGCTTCGCAGAGAGCTTCTCGGGAGTCTTTGGAAAGACGCAGGAGCTCAAACAAAGACAAGCGCGCAGGAGTACTGGCCAGTTGTTCCAGAATGTCAAAGTTGTGGGGCTTGGCTAGCCCCGAAGCATTCTCCTTCCGTAGAGGTCTGTCGAAACGAGCCTCCACCTGCTTCTGCTTATTGGCTGCAGAGGGTTTAGACGGGCCCTCCTCAGGGATTGTGCCAGGAGGCACCACCTCGGCGGCAGCTTCGCCGGGCTGAGCGTTCTGTTGTGCACGCGTCTGCACTGGAAGTGCCTCTTCTGTTGAAGAAGAGACCGTACGGCAAGACTTGATCTTCCTGCCTTTTGATTTGGAGGTAGAGCGTACCTCCGGTTGAGTCACTTTGGAGACGAGGTCGGGGTGAACCCAGAGGACCTCTCCTCGAGATGTGGTGAGTGGGATGAGTCCACTCACATTGTCACGGGTAGGTGGCAAGTTCACCACCTCCATTGTCGCCTTAGGGATGGGGACGACGCCATCTTGTATGGTGGTCGGCGGCAAGGTGCCGAACTGAAGTGACACCACATTGGCTGACACCGTCTTCTCTTCATAGTCGATGGAGATTACATCGACATTGATCATGCGCTGGATGTAATTCTTGAGGACGTAGCAGTCCTTGGTCGGGTGTCCGAAAAACCGATGGTAGTGACAGTACCTCGGGTTGTCCACTTTCCCAACTTTATCGGGCCGCTTCGGGTCCGGGAGCTTGATCTTGTCACCCTGCTTCAGTATTTCAAAGAGTTGCAGGGTGTTTTCGTTATTGAATGAATACACCTCCTTAGGTCTCGGTGCCAGGGGAGGCTTCTGAGTAGGCGCAGATGCGCCCTTCGAGGCATTAACAGTCAATGCCTGTTTCTCCTTTGCTTCTCGTCCGGAAGTTGTTGGCTGCTGACCTTTTTCCCTTATCATCAAAGGCGGGAAAGCTGACACCCAGAAGACGTGCATTGGCCGCCTTCTTTTCTGCGACTTCAGCTTCGATGATCAGGGAGCTCCAGTCGGAAGGGGGAGTAGAGTTGAGCCAGAGCTTCACTGCGGGCAGCATGTTCATGCTGCAAGAGGAGAGGAGCGCATATTCTGGCATGCCTGGAGGTAGCCTGAAGCAGGCTTGTCGGAAGCATTCGATGAACACCCGAACCGTTTCTTTCTCCTTCTGGCGTATCTCTATGAGAGATGCCATCGTCATGTCCTTCCCGCCATTGTAGAAGCGATCGAGGAAGAGGCGCATCAAGTCGTCGAAGGACGATATAGAATTGTCGGGGAGGCTGCAGTACCAGTCATACGCCACCCCTTTTAGGGCCCCAACAAAGATGCTGGTGAGGAGCGCGTCCTCCTTTGGAAGATGCCCCGTTTGTGACTGGAAGTATGTCAGGTATCGACGCGGAGAGTCCTTCCCATCGTATGGTGTGAGTGTTTGTAGTTTATATTTTGGAGGATAAATCACTTTGTTCCACTCGAGGGAATAAGGCTGGGGAATGCCCATCTTCTGGCGCTCCTCTTGCCTATTTTTGGACTCGAAGCGCTCCCGCAGGTCCTTGATCATTTCGACCACATCCTCCGTGGAGATAGGAGTCGGGAAAGGTGGCACTATCTAGAGTGGAGCGTTTGAGGGTTTCGACGTCCGAGGTGCTTCTGTGTCGGAAGGTGCCCGTTGAAGGGGTACACTCGACTCCCCATTAACTCCTGGGTCGGGACCGGTTGAAGGTGTTCTGGTCAAGGCCGACCGAATATCAAATACTGCTTGAGTCAGTACTTGCATAGAGGCGGAGAGGGTTTTGAGTCCTCCCTCTAATGAGTCTATGAGCTGAACAATGTCCTGCGGTGGCGCATCAGACTCGGCATCATCTCCAGCCATGTATACTGTCCTGACACGGCCAGAAGTGGATGGATTGGTTGAGGCTTCGCTCTCGACCTCACTTTCATGTGGGGGAGTCACCTCTCCTTGGCCACCCCCAGCCACATTCTGGAGGTCATTCTCGACGGGCGCATCTGCCAGGGCCTGATTATCCTCAGCTCCGTCTTGAAGGGCCTCTTCGTCTCTATCCCCAGCTGTGTCCTGGGGGACATCCTCGTTTCGAGGTGCTTCTGGGAGGCTGACTTCGCCTCGAGGATGAAGATCCGCCGCAGCTGTGCTTTGGACATCTTCGTCTTCGGAAGGAAGCTCAACAAGGGTCTGACTACCCCCAGCTTCCTCCAAGAACTTCTTCTTCGACCGAGTGCCTTCGAACACCCCAGAGGTCGAGACTGCTGCCTTGGTTCTCCTTGATTGGCTTTTGGACGAGGAATTGCCGGTCGCCTTCCGGAGAGATGAGGAGTTGGAGACCACATTGCATGAAGCAACTCTTGGCTCCTCTTCTGTTGACACCTTCTTCCCAAGGCGATGTCGGAGGGGTGTCGATGACTGCAGTCGCTGGAAGACTGACTGCCTTGGTGGTACTGCCGTCTTGCCACAGCAGTTTATAGTGACCACCGCACAAGTATGCCCCGTGGGAGGCTCATTGTGCTTGTTGGTCGACTCTCCTGACCGGCGCTTGTGAGTGATCACATTACGCAGGTCATTGGAGGAGAGTGCTACCTTCACACCCCCTTCAGGCGCATGGCAAGGCCAAACGCCGGGGCAGACAGGTAAGTGCTGCGCCCCCTGATCTAATACCAAGCAGGCATCATGATCAGTAGTAGGGGAACAACAACATTTGAAGTGACTTGAACGGACCTCAAATGCACAACCAGAGGAGGCACAGGAATTCAAGACCACTGAATTTGCCGCACTCGACTTGGTTATGCACACAGTAGATGGGCCCAAGTGAGATGAGGACTTTGAAGATCGACTCGTCTTTGGTGCCGAAGCACCTGAGTCGACCTTGTACAGCTTGCCATCGGCAGCGCGCATGATTGTGAGCACGTGCCTCTGGCCTGCTGCTGGCATAGCACGCTTGTGGCGCATGGCCCGTGCCGCCTTAGATTTCTTTGTACTAGTCCGCTGGGGCGCATAGTACTCAGCATCCAAATTCTCCTCACCATTACAGCGAGTGAGTCTGTCAAAGACAAAGACTTTTTGTGGCGCATCAGAGGTGATGCGCGGGGCTTTGGCTGCGCCCCTGCTCTGTCGATGCATCTTCCTCGCCTGAGAGGGAGATGGCTGGGGAACGTGGTCAGCCGCACGTTTTTCCGAGAGATGCGCTGCATCAGCGGGCGCACCTTGGTTGCTGAGAACGTCAGCAGGAAGGGAGGGCTGGATTGGCGCATCCCCTTCAGTGGTGGTGCCCGAGGCGTCGACCTTGCGCACCCAGACACGGCGGGTCTTCTTCGGCTTCGACAGCCGCTTCGAAGGACTCGCGCTTCCTTCAGAAATGAACTCCTCGTACGCCTGTTGATTGAGGCGCACAACCAACGTCTTGTGGGAGGAGCCCACCTTCACGTCGTCGGCCTGTGACACGACTTTCTCGGAAGAGGAGAAAGAAGTCCCCAGCAGAGTTGCCAGCTTGTTTGCCATTAAAATCGTTTGATTGCAAATCTTAATACAAACAGAACAGTGTTACAATATAGGACTTAGATGTAGTCATAGGAGTACACTTTTGTTTAATCTGGGTCCTAAGTGCCAATGGAGCGAGTGGTAATACGTTGACTCCGTTGACGGGCTGACGACGGTTATCGGTGCTCTGAAGGTGTAGATTGCTCTGGGTGCTGGAGCTGGCTGAGAGGAGGAAGACGTTGAGTGTCTGTATCTACCTCTCTGGTGATATCTGTCTGGATTGTTCGTATATGTCTCTCTGTCTGTGTCAGAAGGAAATGGTCCCTCTATTTATAGCTGGGCAGGTTGGCTGCTCATGCGCGCATATGTAGGATGGGCCGGTACGTGGGGACGCCACGTGGAGATTGCTGATGGAGGCACATGGATGATGCGCCCTACTCGCGGGGTTGAATTCTTCATACTGCTGTTGTGAGCCGGCACGTAGCAGAGGAGAAGATCTTTCTGTTGCTGAGATCTTGGATGAGTTGAGTCAAAGGACACGTGTCGTCGACCCATGGCTCGGAGATCTCTGATTTGGCAGGGGGATGATTTGGTGGAATACGCCTTGGATTGGGCGCATGATGAGATTTTGGCTCATGACCTTTAGGAGTCACGAGCCGTTCTGGGCACATGGCTTTTGAGGCGCATGCGAGCGACTTTCCTTCTGTCTTTCGGGATCAGAGATCAGTCTGGGGCGCATGACTTTTGAGGCACTTGTAAAAATTCAACTGGAGACTCTTCTTCTGTCTTTAGGGATCAGTGAAGGGTCTGAGGCGCATGGCTTTTGAGGCGCATGCAGGTTTGGGCGCATGGCCGCAGAGGCGCACGTGGGTGGTCGAGTGGCCACGTGGCAGTAGCCGTCAGAATAGAGTCATGATGATGCTGACGTTATGGATGCTTCGTTTTCTGCAAAAGCTGTCAGCCGTTCAGACTTGGGAAGGCGTGCTGCCAACTCTGTCAGTTCAGCATTTAATGTTGGTGACATTCGATGGACAGCTGAGTGGGCACGTCGGTTGACGTTCCACTAGGCGTATGGGGACGTATGGGGGCGCATCCCCTGTGATGCGCTCGGTACAGGGCGCATCTGTTTGATGTTTGAAGAGGTGTGATACGCTGTCCAGCCGGCGCATCCGACACGTCTTTGATGATGCGGCTGTTTCGCTTCTCGAGTGCTTTTAATAGCCGTTTGGCTGAAGTCGAGGCATCTGGTTCATCCATTTAATGTGAGTTCATTGCACGGAATTCGGAAAGCCATTACTTGGCGCATGGGTTTGATTTGCCCGACCTATAAATAGTGGCATGGAGAGAAGGTTGGTCTCTCATTCCCTCACGTCTTTCCAATATGAACTCGGGTTCTCGGGTGCATTCTGTTGACGAAGTGCTCCCGAGGGTGAAGATGAGACGCCATGTCGTCGTTAATGCTCCTGAAGGTGACTGTTACATCCAAAAGACGGAGTCGAGGGCTTCTGAGACAGGCGGAAGGTGCCTGTTGCATCCAAAGATAGGGATGCTCGGGCCTCGTCTCTGTTGTTCCGGAAGAGCCGTAGATCGGAATGGCGGTGCTAGGCTCTCTCTTCCTTCAAAGTGGGTGTCGCCCACTCTGAAAGCTGCTCCTTTAGCCGTATTTCGATCACGGTCTTCCTTGGCCTTTGGAGGCTCTTTCGAAGCCTCCCCTGGCCACAGATTTGCGGTGCTCTTCTCTTCCTTGGTTCCAGCCAGAGGGTTAAACGCTTTGTGTAATCGAAGCACTTATCAGGTGAACCTGGCCGGAAGAGCGGTACATAACTGGGCTCCTGCTCGGCCAGGTGAGCCTGGTTGGAAGAGTGGCACATAACTGGGCTGCTGAAGGGATGCACATAACTGAGCTGAATGTAGTGACCCGCTCCGCCCTAGCGGAACGCCGATTCAAACGGCAAGTGCAACGACTCAAACGAGCCGGCGACCCGAAGAGTTGGCATCGACCTGATGAAGAATCGATGCAAGGCTTACATTGGCCCGTCAAGATGAATCCAGACTTAGACTTTCAAAGGCGCACTCGGAGTATCGCTCGGCCGATGCGAACATCGCTAAGGTGGGTGGCTCCAATGAACCCGTCTCTGCTTAGCCTAGACACGTAACAATACGGACACTATCACGAGAATCGCTAGGCGATAACCCCGTGCATGTTAATAAATGACCCAACGCACCTAGCTAAGGGATTAATCCCATCTTGTATGCTTGTATAGAATATGGAAAAGAACATAGAAATTGTGAAAACTCTCGCACCGCGCTCCACGCTCGTGCTAAGGCACAAGCTTACGATTACATCTCTGATGCGTTCAACAATAAAATAAAGAATGGTTTACAACAATGAAACTGGAAGACTATCGACATAGTCGTTCCGAGTAGAGTATAGCAACATTGAAAGGCCACGGGACCGATGGGTCGCCAAGGCGACTCCCGCACAGGGAGTTGTAATATGTATAAATGAATGAATGAATGAATAAGTGAATGAATGAATCGATGAATGAATGGATGAATATGTGAATGAAATGAATCAATGAACAAACGGACAAGTGAAAGAAAGAAAAGAAAGAATGAAGAAAAGATAAGAAAGAAAGGAATTGTTAGCGACAGGTGTGACGGGCACGTGCAACGGGGCTCGCTACCCGCGCTGTACGGACGCCAACCTGGTCGATAACGCATTATGGCTAAGGGTTAGCCTACGGCTCGGAGACAGCCGTTAAGTTAAATGACAAATAATACGAAATGGTCGTGGATAATCCCCTCGTATACGGGAGGTGGGAGATATAAGGGATTTCCAGCGGCACGGACAAAGGGAGGACGTGGCCGATCCGAACGGAAATCAAATAAGGCTTACGGGTTGCCTGGGTGCGGACTTGGCCATCCAGGGGACGTAAGTGCTGCAGTATTTCAAGAAAGACTTAACGGGGTGTGTGCCAGTCCGCACCCTACGCTAAGTTGAGAAATACAATGGCTTGGATGTCCAAAATAGCTTGTGATGCCAGCGACCGGTGCATATAGATTTAAGTGGGCTTTGCTGGTGGCAATCCACGTGCAAGTCCTTGCATTGAAATCAAAGTGGCCTAAGTTAAGCTGAACAAAACGTCCTCTGAACAGACATTGAAATGTATCACACAAAATGATAATGAATACTTCGTACAATGAGTTAGAGAATACGCCTACGACGCGCTAGAAACTGAGGCAGGGACACGCCCATGATATTAAATGTTTCCAAGAATCACGTTATGATATTACACATGAATTGTTTGACTAACTTGGTTTACTTTGGACAGGGAAGGCCGGACGGTAAGTATGGGTAAGTCGTGCATGTATTTTCATGCAACACTTAAATTTGGCAACACGGGATAGGTTATGATATATGCCATGAAATTGACCCTAAGGCAAGATTAGAAAGACAATGAATGATAGAGATGCACAAAAGTAAATGGAACGTGTTTGGTAATGATAGCGTTGTGGGCGAGCTAGCCTCCCCACCAGTGCATAACAATGTACTGATAACCCCACAGTCTGCTTGCATGAAGCAGAAAACATCGTCTGGTGCGGAGCTTCCATCGACCGTGCTAAGGCGCGGAGCTATCTCTCGAGCCTTGGAGCGTTGCAAGGAGCTGGAGCACCATATACAGGACATAATGTATCGGAACATCGCGATGAATTATTCCAGGTTGTAAGCCACTTGGCACGCCTTTTATGTTTCAGAGAGAGAGAGAGAGCTTGAGCGAATTGTAATATCGGCCTAGCGTCGCTTGTAAACTTCTTGAAAATCAATAAAGAGTTCGAATTCACTTCAATTTTTTGTTCGTTTACTTTCCGCTGCAAATGGGGACACTCTGTGCGACTCTGTGGCCTAGCTCAAATTGGCCGTTTCTGGACTTAGCCTTGCACGGGCACAACCTAGGCCCGTGCGGCATCACGCCTTAGCGAGGACGATCGCTCCTGCGGGAGCGGGGCATGACACTGGATGCACATAACTAAGCTGCTGAAGAGATGGTGGGATGCGCCTGGTTGGAGGCGCATGATATCTGCTGCACTTAACTGGCAGCGCATGGTGACTGCTGCGCCTTTCTGGAGGCGCATGGTGACTTCTGCGCCTATCTGAAGGCGCATGGTGGCCGCTGGCTGTAGACTTAGAATCATTCTTTTGTAGAAATTCTTCTTTGTACAACCTTTTCTAGACATGTAATAGACTTTTATATATAAATGAAAAGTCCTTCTTCAAATGTCTATTGGCTATTGACTTTGCTGTTTGAGTTCTGGCGCATGTAATGTCTGGCGCATGGTCTTTCTGGTTGTGAAATTCTATGCTTCTACACTTACATGTTGAATGCTAATGATTCGTTGGTTTTAGTTCTTAAGTGGAGCCTCCTTTGTGGCACTTGCTCTTTCTGGGGTCTAACCCAGCTGGTTTTGTATGGCCAGATACCGGAGCAGCACCAAAGGATCTCCCTGCTTTTCAGTCCGATGGTGGACACCAGGAGTAACCAGGGCATCGAGTGGGTTTCTTTTGTTCTTCCACTGTAATATTGTACATTATTCTTTTGAGGCGTTTAGCCGACGAGCAAGTGTTAGCTCGATTGCACTTACTTACTGTCTGCCTACGGGCTGTAACATGATTGACAAGCCCCGGGGGTTGATCATGTATGACTGAACTCTTGCTAGTCCTCATATTTTGTAACGACTAGCTTCATGATCATTCCGGATATATAATGTATGGGACGCCTTACTATTGTGTATTTGGTGGTCTGACATCTTGTAATTATTATTAGTTGGATGAGATTGAGACAATAGGCTATTTGATGACCTTAAGAGACTGATGGATTGTAGTGAAACCCTCACATATCTAGACAGCCGTGACCGTATAAGCGGTGTGGATTCCATTCCGTTATACGTAGCTGGCTATGTCTGCCCCCGCTTTCCAGTATTCTGGTTCTGGGGCGTGACAGATACCTTGCTTATGTTTGCATCCTAAACCTTCCAGAGAATAACCATTGACAAGACCAATCCTGCTGGCGATGAGGTGTCCTCTCCGGATCATACCCCATCTCCTCAACCAAGTCCAGGGTTTTTTCCCTCGTAGCTGATTGACCGTCTCCATAATGCATCCAGTGAAGTTTTCACTACACTGGCGATTCCTACCTCTTCTCAAACTGAGTTGCATTTCCTTAGGAAAGTACCCATTCCTGTTGCTCCACCAGTACCAGCAAACACCTCCCAAATGGTTGCCCTATTCCAAGAAATCATGGAGTTCCAGAAAGCTCAAGTTGAAGCCCAGCAGGAACAGATGAATATCACGAGAGAAGACATAAAGAACGTCAATGATGTAGCCTTAGCTATCTTAAACCAAGTTGGAGCGGAACCTCGCCCTAGGAGGGATACCCCTGAACCTAGAAGATATTTGAGCTCTATCCGGCAGTCATATCATAAGAAGCTATTGGTTTGTGACTGCTGTAAAGGCCTGGTCACCAAGCCAATATCTGTCGTAAGAGATTGGGGAAATGTTTGGTATGTGGATCTGCTGAACATCGGGTAAAGGATTGCCCCTTATCTTTCCATCATACCAGAATACCTATCCCAGCAACACCTGTTAGGCCACAACCTAGGGACTCTTCCTAACCAGCAGACCTTGCCTTCTACAATAAGGCATGATGAAGACTCGAGGTTCATAGAAGAGGAAGCAGTTGGAGACTGCTCATGCAAGAGCCAGAGCCATGAGGATTAATACCTAGGACTGCTGAATAACATTATTTATTGTCATAAGAGGTTGTAACAGGATGTCCTTGGATCAATCATGAGAGTTTTGCTATAATTCTCCACATGAATAAACTTCTTAGTTACACCTTTATGGTAGATGTTTTCCCTGATAGTTTTCCCGGACTACCCCAGATCTAGACATAGAGTTCACTACTGATCTAGTCCCCGGCTCTTCCCTATTTCTAAGGGATGCTATAGAGTCAACCCGAAGGAGGCCAAGAAGATAAAGGACCAGATCAATGAAGGCTCTAGGATTTATCCAGGATGGAACTTCATCCTTGGGAGCGTCTGCCTTGTTAGTGCACAAGAAGGACGGAACTGTACGGATGTGCATCAATTACCAGACACTAAAGAACAAGTACCCTCTGCCCGGTTCGAGGATCTGTTTGATCTATTTGTGTGGAGTTAGGGTGTTTCGAAGTTTGATTTAAGATCTGACTACCATCAAATCAAAGTCAGAAAGGAGGACATTTCCAAGACGGCGTTCAAACACCAAGTATGGGCAGTTTCTTTGGTCATGACGTTGGACTGACAAATGCTCCTGCTGTGTTCATGAATCTCATGAATAGAGTTTTTCATGAGTATTTGAATCAGTTTATCTTCTCCATAGATAACATTCTGATATATTCGAAGACTGAAGAAGAGCATGAAGAACATCTGAGAAAAGTTCTGGAAACTTTGAAGAAAAAGAAGTTTTATGGTAAGTTATCTGAACGTGGATTTTCTTTGACAAGGTGGATTTTTGGCCATGTTGTCAAGAGAAGAAATTTCGATGGAAGATAGCTGCTGTTGAAAAGTGGTATACCCCAAGTTCAATTCGGAAGTTTCTTGAACTTGGCTGGCTACTATCAGAAGTTCGTGAAGGATTTCGCCAAGATTGCTGAGCCGATGACGAAGCTCACTTGGAAGAATGAAGAGTTCATCTGGACGAAAGATTGCCAGGCGGCATTGAGGAGCTGAAGAAGAGACTTACCACAACACCAATCCTTGCGCTACCCGCAGGAACCGGTGGTTTCTCAATTTACAGTAATGCCTCTCGAAAAGGACTGGGTTGCGTTCTTCAGTAACATGGGAAAGTAATTGCTTACACATCTAGGCAACTAAAGACTCATGAGAAGAATTATCTCACACCTAATTTGGAATTTGCTGCAATTATCTTTACTCTGAAGCTATGGAAGCATGATTTTTTATGGAAAGGGAGTAAAAATATATACGGACTACAAGAGTCTGAAATATGTCTTCACTCAGAAAGAACTGAATGTTAGACAAAGAAGATGGCTGAAGCTGATGAAGGATTTCAACATCGACCCGTTATACCACCCGGGTAGGGCTAATGTGATCGCTGATACACTTAGTCGATACCCAGTGGCGATGTTCTTAACCAAGGAGTGGCACCTACTAGAAGACGTCGAGAAGCTTGGACTGGAGGCTATACTACCTGGAGATAGAAGGACGGAGCTGGATGCTGATTCAGTGTTGATGAAGTTCGAGGCTGATGGACAAAATCAAGAGGACGTAGTTTCAAAACGAGGCACTTTGCAGGTTTAGAGATCAAGTGTTGGCAGGAACACTTGAGGGTTTCTAAATTGATCAGCAGTGGAACTCTGAAGAATGGTACGAGACTTTACGTATCGGCTGACAAACGGAGGAACGAGTTGATGAAAGAAATGCACCAGTCGCAGTATTCCATATATTCAGGAGCTAATAAGATGTATCGGAATATGCCTCTATTGATTGGTGCTATGGAATGAAGAAGGACAATTCCAGGTATGGAATTAGATGTGAATTTGTCAACATGAGGAATTTAGCAAGAGAACAACAAGTTTGTTGCAGCCGCTGGACAATTCGGAGTGGAAGTAGAAGCATATAACAATGAACTTTGAGTAAGGATTGCCTTGTTCCCAAGGAGGGAAGGGCACCAATTGGATTATAGTGGACCGACTGACTAAGTCAGCACACTTTATTCCCTTCAATGTTAGTTTATTCACCGAGAAGTTGACAGCATTGTACGAGAGGCACCCCTACCGAATTTATGGAGTACAAACCGGCGGACAATCAAAGAAGATAATCCAGACGCCTGAAGATATGTTAGATCTTGTGTTTTGGAAATTGGAGGGTCTTGGAGAAGATCATTTAAAATTGGTAGAGTTTCCTTACAACAACTACCAAGTTAGCATCGTCAATCAGTGGAGTTTGAAGAAGGAGATAGCGTCTTTTGTGAAGATTTTCTCCTACCAGAGGAACGATCAGTGTTAGCAGAGCAGGAAAGTTGAGCCAGCTCAGACGCTACATTCCGGATCCGAGTCCCATATTGGATAATTCAGAGCTGAAGATTGGACTCAACCTTTCAGTGCCAGAGAAACCAGTTGCAAGTGTAGTCAGAGGTAAGAAGAAGATCAGAATTTGAGCCATCATTTAAACTCCTACTTATCTTTTCGTTCTAAACTTGACTGATGCTGCTAAGTCAGCCTAGTTTTGCAAGCTATCTCTTTATCAAGCTTGATCATGACAGTATTTTATTGGGTGCACCTACTAAAATATTGTCTAATCAGGACCGGTGCATGATGGTCTGATCAACCTCGTGTACTTTGGTTCGCTTTTGTATTTTTCTACATGGATGATATCATAAACCGTCTCATCCACGACTGCCTTGAAAATTCTTATTGTTGGACCTGAGTTACGAGTGCAGTACCCGTACCTGTTTGATTCTCCTATCCTGCCTTTAATTTCGAGGACGAAATTTTCTAAGGAGGAAAGATTGTGAAACCCATATTTTGTGAATAATTATTATTAGTGTTTTAGTTATTATTATTATTATTATATTTTCTGAGTGTTAAAATTATTTCAAATTTATTAACAACAAGGATTTTTTTGAGTTCAGACCCAGACCCGAGTCCGAATCCAGACCCAGGCCTGAGCCAAACCCAAATCTCATTAATTTTTCTTTCTTTCTAAATTCTGACTTGGCTTATTTAAAAAAAAATTTATAGCTGGTCCCGTAGGACCAGCACCCCTCTCAACCCACACACATACGTTCAAGTCTAAGCCCGTTTCTCTCTCCCCACTCTTCTCAGTACCACACGTTCACCACCCGATCACCCCCACTCTCCCTTAATAACTCCTTTTCCCCCACTCCTCTCATTCACAGAGAATTCTCATCATAACTCATCTCTCCCTCCTCTTTCTCAATCTCTACTACAGAGAGTAAACTCTCTTCTCTTCCCACCACTCACATGGAACAACTTCATCTTTTCTCCCCACTCTCCCAACAACCCCATCTCCCATCTTCTTTCTAACACTCCCTCTTCCTCACCTGACAGCCCCCACGCCACTCAACCGCCCGACCGCCGGCCTCCCTAGGGCCGACCGCAGCCGCGCCACCCCCTTGTGCGGCATTCCCTGCCGACCGCCCTGTCGCCCGCGCCGACCAGCGCGCCCCGCCGAGCTTTCCTCGGCCAGCCGCGTCAGCCCCGCGCTCCCTGCCGACTCGTGCCCGTCGCCGCCCTGTGCGTGCAGCCGAGTCCCGACAGCGCCTCGGCAGCCCCCTGTCCCCGCGTCCCTTTGCGCGTCTCTGGCCAACTTCTCTGGCCGCAACCCCCTGGCCGTGCCCTAGCCCCTGCATTTTTCCAGCGTTCTTCGTCGACGCTGCTGTTCCAGCGCTGATCTGGGAATACTTTACTGTTCTGGATCTCCATTTTCTTTCCATTATTCATCTGAGAGCTCTAGCCGAGCAACCCGAGGTATAACCCCCTGTCCCGCTCATTTTATTTTAGTCGATGATGAGAAATGGTCCCCGATTCCCTTTGGGAATTCGGTTTTAGCGACATCGTAATTTTCCGGGACTTTCGGAAAGGTCCTGTAAATTATTTTGGATTCCCGGAATATTTCGGGAGTTGATTTTTGGTATGTTTTAGCTTTCCGGATTTTTCGGTAGCGTTCTGTGATTTGTGGAATTGGAATCGGACTTCCGAAATTATTTCGGGTCGTTCCGATTATTCTGTGGATTGGTTGTGGATTTTTATATATATAAATTTAGATTTTTTCCTGGTTTGGGATTTGCAGGAAATTATCGGCGCTATTTTCCAGTTTTTGGGTTGACCAAAAACAGAGGAGATGCTGCCGGATTTTTTCGTAAATCCTGGATTATTTTAAAAATGAATTTTAAAATAAATTTCGGAATTTTATTTGGTATTTGGATTTGGGTGACGACCGTATCGGTCAATGGACCCGGCTAAGTGCAAACGAAATCGGCCCCGCCCGGACGTTGAGGCATTAGCCAAGTTGAGGATTGGACCATATCTGAGACTTTATATTTATCATTATTTTTACTATTAAATTTTGTTTATATTTTATTAATATTTCAGTTTATGACTAACGGCGGTTTTGTCTTATTTCAATTTATGTAAATAAATTATAATGGGCATAAGTCCAGCTGGCTGTGGTCTGTAACTTTGATGGATAGCTTAGATTTTCTTGTCATTTCTGGTTTTGCGAGTTTTTCTATTTAACGATTAAATTGGCTAAAAAGTATTTTCGTATAAAATTAATTAATATTTTCTCACCTAAAAATTGACAAGTTTATTATTAATTAAAAATCATGTATTTCTCACTAAATAAGAAAAATTAGCTTTATATTTATAAACTATAAAGATGCCAAGTTTTCATTAATTAATCTGGCATCGACGAGTTTTCCGAATTCAAAAGTTTAAAACGATCTTTTTTTCTCGTATTAAATCAACGCACTAATAATCGCGTTTTGCTTGTGTTAGCTAATTAAAAGATTTAAAATTGACTAGGATACAGTTTAGAGATTGCAACTAGCTTAGTTAGCATTGACAATTCTTGGTTTCTGAGACAGCTTATCGAATGTAGGATTTCGAAGAAGAGTTTGAACTTCCATCCCGACGTATCAACCTTTCTAGTCCAGTCAAACCTGAGGCAAGTACATTTCGTGTTAGTTTACAATTATTTAGTAATCGTTTTATTGCAAGTTTAAACCACGATGCAACACGAGCACTGACTGTAACTACTGTAACTATTGGGGACTGGGGGAATAGTGTAATGAGTATGACCATACTGTAACTTTACTGTAACAAATCCCATATCCTTTACTGTAACAAGCCCAAGCCGGTCATATTTTATTGCCTATTCACATCACAGAACTGTAACTGTTTTAAAACTGTAACTGCTTAATTGTTGATTTCAAAACTGTTTAAAAGTGCATGATTCTATTATTATTTCAATTGTCAAATTAGCATGAATTGTACTTTGCTCCCTCCTAACTGGAGACCCAACATTTTAGGTAT
The DNA here is from genome assembly GCA_029216955.1 of Iris pallida. Classification (NCBI taxonomy): domain Eukaryota; kingdom Viridiplantae; phylum Streptophyta; class Magnoliopsida; order Asparagales; family Iridaceae; genus Iris; species Iris pallida. The sequence goes on from JANAVB010041219.1 coordinate 18,379,278, forward strand.
CACTGATGAGGCTTTGTTCCGCGATATTTCCCGAGGTCCCAACTAGAAGACGAGGATTTCAAGACTGATGAGCTGTTTGCCTAGAGTTTTCTTTTCTTCTTGATGTATGTAGAAAATGGTTTAAGTTGTATCTTTCATTTCATTGTAAAAGTTTAATAAAGTTTTAAATTTCCGAATTTTGAGCTGTGACAAATATAGACGTTGTTGCGGTTACCTGCTAATGGAACAGCTTACTGCCGCCGTCTCAACAACGGTGCAGGCTGGGCATGATCCGGTTCGACCCAATTATTTGGGGTCGGGTCGTGACAGGAAGGGTCGGCATCGGCGGCGCGGTGGAGGAGGTTGCTTGCGACGAAGGGGTTGCGGAAGAGGCCGACGACGACGACGTGGGCGAGGATATAGCAGAGGCGGCGGAGGATTTTTGTAACTGAGGAACTGAGAGTTAGACTTGGACCCACCATCTGTATCCTACTTTTACAATTATGCCTCGTTTCGTTAGATGAAAGAAATGGAAAGTCATTTTTTCCTTTAAAAAACTATAATTTTCATTGATTTTTTTAGATGTATGAATTGAATACTTCAAAGTAGAAAAATGATTCATTACTTAGGCGGATAAAATAATTTTTCTTCCTAATTCTTTTTTATATTGAAAATCACTTTTCTTTTCTCATCAATTCATTTGGCATCCAAACATAGAAAATATTACTTTCCTTTTTCAACCCATGATTTCGCGAACTAAACGAGACCTTATTTTTTTTGGATTACTTGCACAATTCGTTTGTCCTCCACTCCATATAGGGGTTGGACTAAGAATGCGTCTTTTTTACTAGTAAGTCTAATAAAAGAATTTTGACTTTTACAATAATTTTTTTTTGATTTTCATACCACTTTTTAATATGAATTTGTACTTATATTTTTTTAAAAATTTTATTAGACTTACGCCAATTTTTGTCATAAAAAAAATTCATTTTGTTATGAAAAATATTTACTTTTTCGTGACTAAAATTGTAATATAAGTCTAATAAAATTAAAAAATAAGATGTAAATACAAATTTATATTAATAAATCGGATAAAAGTCAAAAAATTTCTTTTTCAATTGTAATTGTTAAATTGTGACATCCACCTTTTTTTAAAGAAAAATATTCTCTATTATTTTGTATTCCATTAGGAAGAAAACACAAGAAAGAAACAAGTATAGGATTTGTGCATAAAAGGGAACCCGTTTCGAGAGGATTCAGAATATTGTATTCTGCTTTCTCGCTCTCCAATCGCTTTCTTCCCGATCAAATGTAGCGGAAGAAACCAACTTGTCAATTTCGAAGATCGATCATAGCCCCCTATTCCTATGACAGGTGGGCCATGGAGGGGGTGAACGACTGGAAAAATGACTTAGAGCATCTCCAACCCTATTGTTTTGTTAGGTGACATTTTGTTAGGTGATATGAGAAACAACACAATATCTTTCCTAAACGGCAAGTTTATATTCACAAAAACCAATGAGGTAGAAAGCCTTTTTCAATAAAAAATATTGAGAAGATAATAAAAAATATATTTTTTTTTTCCAATTTTAAAGATTTCTACTCTTCTTTCATTTTTATATAAGGTTGTTTTTGATTGGGCTATTTTTCTCCAGGGAAAATATTTCCATCACAAATTTTCCACCAATTGTAGTGTTTGATAGCTTATATTTTCCATGGAATTATTTTCCAAAAAACTATCATTTTCCATATTTCCATCCAAAATGGTGGAAAATGAAACTTATCCAACCCATAGGAAAATATTATTTTCCATGGAAAACAACTATTTTTCGTGGAAAATAATGGCAATCAAACACCCAAATTAAGTTTTCCATGAAATTTTTTTAAAATTCCATGGAATTTTTTTTCCTAGAAAAATAATTCCATGAAATTAATTTCTTTTCCACACTTTTCCACCTTGCAATCAAACGCACCCTAAATATTTTTATTTAAAAAAAATTTGAAATAAAAATTTGGCGTTCCTATCTGAGAAATATTTTTTATCAAACTCACAATAGGGTCCTGGATTCAGTTCAACAGTAATGCATCGCTCACGTGTGCTGTCTGCGTCGCAATCTCATTTTAGAAGGCAATTGATAAAGGCACTGCACCTTTTGATCAAAACAAAAGGACTGTCCATTTTTCTGGCAGTCCTTACTGTATGTACGACTGCCAAAAATTTGGGCAGTCCTTGTTATAAAAGTCACTTCATTTTTTGATCAGGGCTACCCTAATGGGCTAGCTCTGATCAAAAGGTGCAGTGCCTTTATCAATTGCCTTTTAGAAGACGAAGAGGAGAGGAAAGAAAAGTCGCATTTGATGTGTTTTTAGTTTAGAAGAGAGAGTTGGAAAAACACATTAAACTTGATCAAAACATGTAGTTTTGTGAAACAAACGTGATATGAAACAATTTCTCTACTACTCAATAGTAATTCCTAATAGATGCCAATCACTTCTAGGTCCGGATTTTAATTCGAGTGGAAGTATAATTATTTATTCCATTTAATAAATACTAAAAGTAAAAAACAAAAGATGTAAAAGAGGTTGTGATACAACATAAATGTCTCTTTAACATATTAACAAACTAGTGGATAACCCGTGCCATAATGGCACGGACACGAATCTGGCCTACTCGACGTAGGCGTGCAGGCACCGGGCCAGCGCCAGGGAGTTCCGGACGGAGACGTGGCCTCCGAACCCGACCTTCTCGACCCAGGCGTGCAGGCACCGGGCCAGCGCCGGGGACCCGAGCATGGCGGAGGCAGACACGGCAAAGACCACGGTGGCGACGTTCGGGGCGGCGTGGGGCCTCATGGAGGCGAAGACGCGCAGGGCCGTCGTGGGGCGTCTGAGGGCGACGAGGCTCGAGACGGCATCGGTCCAGGAGACGACGTCTATGTGCGGCATTCCGTCGAACACCTGCAGGACGTGGTCGGCGGAGCTGCGTCGGGAGTAGGCGGTGAGCAGGACGGTCTGCACGAAGGGGTCGTGTCACGCCCCAGAACTAGAATACCGGAGAGCGGAGAAATGACTCAGCCAGCTACGTATTACGAATAGATGAATACAGTATAATACGATCAATGCTGTCTAAAAGACGAGGGGGTGCATACTACATGAAAGTCTTACTAGGGTTACTCAACATCTATTGTCTCAATCATTCAAACAAAAAACAGTAATAGAGAACATGTAAGATAAAGCAGTAAGGCGTCCCGAACGCTCAGTCAAAATGTTCTTAAGATTTGGCTTTACAAAACATAGCCAGATGATATAACAAGGTATACACAATCGTTATCAGCTGCAGTCTGACTTAGTTACAATTGTGTAAAAGTAAGTACATGACAGTCCGACCAACATGTCGGTGCCAAGCGGCAAAAAGTAAAGTAAGTAGTAAAACGAGCAGGAAAACAAGGAACCCACTCGTGTCCTCCTGCAATCATCCCTCTAGTATTGACCATCTTGGAGGTGGAAGTAAGCTGAGTCCTCGGGAACTGGCTCTAAATCTGGCCATACAAAACCAGAGAGGTTAGACCTCTAATAGCAAGTACCGTAAGCAAGCACGATATGAGAAATTAGAAAATAGTGATAAGAGTTAAGAATATGACAAATAGATCTCTGCTTGCTACTGGGGCTCGTACAACATCACGACACTTCAAGCCAACTTCCCAACCAAACAAGGACAAAAGTTGACCCGCCATGTCCTGACATTCTGCTCATCTCAGTAGTTAACAGAGTAGGCACAATACACAAACAAATCAATTTAAACAGCCATACAACTACTACGGCTTGCTACTGTAAGTTTCAAGTTGTATTGGAAACATGCAATAAAAGATTCTTCAGTTCTTACAATGTACAAGCAAGGCTAGTCTACCCGATAATCAATTGCGCCAATCATGAATTAGACGTGTCCCAGCGGGACGCTCGTCATCAATGTACAGTAAATATAAACAGATATCACTCCCTACCCGTGCGGCAGATTTGCAGTATCCGTGGAAACTAGCCGGCATGTCGGGGCACTAATTGTCCCGAGATGGTTGCCATGTAAGAACTCAAGAATCCATTCTCTCCATGTAATAGTTATTTTTATTTAGCTTAGTAGTCCCTATGTTAATTGAAATCTCATGCCGTGGATCATGATCATTCTGAATGAGTACTCCCGTACAGAGTACGATATGCATAACTCTACAACGATGTCCGTGCGGCTAGATTGTAGGTCTTACATAGCGTAATTCAACAATCAAGCCTAGCCACGGAATAATCATGCCTTGACCATAAGGTACACATGTTGGTTTTACAAAAAAGGAAGTCAACATGTGTTCATATGCCAATGTTCGGATCGGCTAGTCGATCGCAATGGTTCATGGTTCATACATGAACGTGTCTCATTCAATTCAGTAAGATGACTAGCCAGTCTTCTAGTTCCAACTAGGAACGCATGATCAATCATTAGTCAAAGTAACAGTCGAGGTCAATTCGTGACAAGGCATGAAAGTCAAACTAGTACTAAGCATGGTCGAGTCTATAACTTGCATAAAATAGTTGGTAACATATTCTTGAAGCCAAGAAAAAGATCTACAACTTTCATGTTGGGAGTTAGAAGAAATTCTAGCCACAATTCGATCAATTAGGACATATAACAGTTAGAAATAGCCAAAATAGGCATTATGCGGCCTATTCTGTGATATGCATGCGGACCAAATGCGACATGCGGCTTATGCGGCCTATTCGCGACTCATGCGGCCCAACTGCGGCATGCGGCTCATGCGGCCCAATCGCGACACCTATGCGGGTCAACTGCGACATGCGGCTTATGCGGCCCATTTGCGACACCATGCAGCTCAACTGCGACATGCGGCCTATACGGCCCATTCGCGACACCATATGCAGACCAATTGCGACATGCGGCTTATGCGGCCCATTCGCGACACCATGCGGACCAACTGCGACATGCGGCTTATGCGGCCCATTCGCGACACCATGCGGCTCAACTGCGACATGCGGCTCATGGGCCCATTCGTGACATCTATGCGGCTCAACTGCGACATGCGGCCTATGCGGCCTATTCGCGACATCTATGCGGCTCAACTGCGACATGCGGCCTATTCGCGACATCTATGCGGCTCAACTGCGACATGCGGCCTATGCGGCCTATTCGCAACATCTATGCGGCTCAACTGCGATATGCGGCCTATGCGACCCATTCGCGACATCTATGTGCCTCAACTACGACATGCGGCTTATGCGGCCCATTTGCGACATCTATGCGGCTCAACTGCGACATGCGGCCTATGCGGCCCATTTGCGACATCTATGCGGCTCAACTGCAACATACGGCTTATGCGGCCCATTCGCGACATCTATGCAGCTCAACTGCGACATGCTGACAAATGAACATAGAAATGACCAAAATATTTTTGGCCATAACTTTTTCGAAACAAGTCGAAATCTAACTTTTCAAAAGCCAAACTTTGGTAGAATTGAATTCTCTACAACATGGAACCACTTGTTTTCGAAAATAATAAAATTTGATAGATCAAAACCACAAAATCCATATAAAAAACCAAAACTTAAAACTCAGATCTATGCCCAACCATCCACGGAAATCAAGAACTTCAAGACCTAAACTTGTAGAGAAAGAAAAGATAAACAACATGGACTAAAAATAAATGGAGATGCATGAAATTCCTCATGGTGTGCAATATGTACTTGCCTTTCTAAATGGGTGGGTAGGAGAGTAATGGAGGATGAAGAAGAAGAAGTAAATGTGAGTAATGAGAGAGAGAAAAGTAAAAGGGGCATAAAAATCAAGCCAAGGGGCATAAATATCAAGCCCAAGTCAATCTCCACCACCCATTCCTTCCTACAAGATCTAGGCCATCCACTCCTTATCATGATGAACCAAGCTAAACCAAGTTGGTTCAACATGAACGAAATAAACCAAGAGCTTAAGCAAAAGCAGAGAAAGAAAATACAGAAAAATTAATTAGCATGAAATTTCAGAATAAATGTACGATAAATATTAAATAAATACATTCAAGCAGTACACGTGTCACGCCCCAGAACCAGAATACTGGAGAGCGGGGGAATGACTCAGCCAGCTACGTATTACGGGTAGATGAATACCGTATAATACGATCAATGCTGTCTAACCAGACGAGGGGGTGCATACTACATAAAAGTCTTACTATGGTCATTTCACATCTATTGTCTCAATCCTTCAAACAAGAAACAGGAAAATAGAGAACATGTAAGAATAAGCAGTAAGGCGTCCCAAACGCTCAGTCAAAATGTCCTTTGAGATCTGGCTTTACAAAACATAGCCAGATGATATAGCAAGTATACACAATTGTTATCAGCTGCAGTCTGACTTAATTACAATCATGCAAAAGTAAGTACGAGACGATCCGACTAACATGTCGGTGCCAAACGGCTAAGTATAAGTAAATAACAAAACGAGCGGTGAAGTAAGGAAACCCACTCGAGTCCTCCTGCGATCATTCTCCTAGTATTGACCATCCTGGAGGTAGAAGTAAGCTGGATCCTCGGGAACTGGCTCTAAATCTGGCCATGCAAAACCAGAGAGGTTAGACCTCTAATAGCAAGTACCACAAGGGAGCACGATATGAAGGACTAAACCAGTAAGTAAAAGAATATAATAATAGATCTCTGCTCCCCACTAGGATTCATATAACATCACGATACTTCGAACCAACCTCCCAACCAAACAAGGACAGAAGTTAGTCCGTCATGTCCTGACATTCTGATCATCACAGTTAGGCAACAGAGTAGGTACAGTACACAAACAATTCGTCTTGAACGACCAATCAACTACTATGGCTTGCTATTGTGAGTCCCAAGTTATCCTGGAATTATGCAATTAGGGATTCCTCAGTTCTTACTATGTGCAAGCAAGGCTAGTCTATCCAATCAATCAATTGCGCCAATCATGTAGTTAGACGAGTCCTAGCGGGACGCCCGCCGCTATAGCATGTACAATAATATAAGTGTTTTCCATAAATAAATTTACTTTATTTATTGTGTTTCTGGGAAAATTACAACTGTGGGAATCTGATCTAGAAGACGATCACTTTATCCCTTGGACTATGCGAAGAAGAAAAGCTCTCAAAATTTTGACAGTAGATAACTATGTATCTGTATAATGAATGAGAAAAAGAACTCTATTTATAGAGTCAAAAATAAAACTGAAAAGATAACTGTCTTCACAGCCTGTGCTTAGTTGAAAATCACGCAGGATTTAACATACGCAAGGTTGTGAGAAGTTACTGGACATGGCCTGTAACTGTTGGACACATGGCGATCATGCATGAGTCATGTACAAGTTACAGGACACGCAGGCGAGAGATCAGTGGCATGGCTGCCACGTACTCCAATTTGATAAAATCCACGCAGACTTTGTTGAAGACGAAATCCACACAGATTCGGAGTAGAAAGCTTCAAAATCCACACAAACTTGGGGCTGGAAGCTTCAAGATCCACGCAGACTCGAGGCAAAAAGCTTCAAAATCCACACAGACTTGAGGAAGAAAACTTCAGAATCCACGCAAACTTGAGATGAAGATCTCACAATACACGCAGACTTGAGATAAGACTGCCAGCTGTCTCGATTTGGCGTGCCTCGACTGACACAAAATCTCTGACAGTGATTGCTTTATCAGTCGCATTAAATGACAAGAAACTCTTTTGGTACGCCAACTTGACGAAGGCTGAGTCTTGCTGAAGAAGATTTCGAAAGTCACGCAATAGTCGGCTATGATCTCTCGAGTTCCGTGCATACGTGGCATACGAAGAGAAATTCTTCGACTGTCGTGCTGTCAGTCATAATGACTCTCTGACAAATGATGAGCTGTCTCTTCAGCATAATTTGTAAATATTGTCCTGATCAACTGAGCGTGACTTTTGACTCTGTCCTGATCAACTTAGCGTGACTTTTGACTCTGTCCTGATCAACTCAGCGTGACTGTCATTTTTAAGGCCTACAAAACTCCCTTCAAAGTTTTCGAAAAAAAAAATAATAAATTATTTCGAAATACTTTGAAAACGAGATGATAAAATGAAATCAGTCACGCTGAGATGACTTTAAAGATTTTTTTGGAAGTCGAAAAGACTTCGAAGTTCTTTGAAAACATCCAAATGAACTTATTAAATGTCATGATGACTCTTCATTTTTTGAGACTGATTGCATCCAATTTATGGTGGAATATGAACCGCCGGCGAGCTCTGTTATATAAACAGGGAGAGGATTCATTTTTAATCTTCATCTCACGTCAACATGACACCAAAGGAAGAAGTTGAAGAAGAAGCACGCAAGTTGGGCTTTTGTTCCCATGGCGACCCTACTTTTGGGGGTACGGAACCGGAGCCTTTTGTCTTCGAGTTCAAAGATGACCCTACTCAACTAGCCAAGAATTTCTTGAGTTATTTTGGCTTGGATGGCTCGTCTTCTTCTGATGGACACAGCCTTGCAGAACAGCGTGAAATATTGAATGCTCTGTTACACCGTATGGGGGTCAAGAGCGTAGAAGAACTGGGCACTAAGCTCAGTCGCTCTGCAAAATAGAGCGTGTCTTTTATGCTTCTTTTGAAAATGTTGCACTTCTTCTTTTGTCTTTTGTAAGGCCATCAGTGCCTGTCTTGAAGAATGTAGTACAACTTTTGTGTTTGAACAGCATGCATTAATGAAGAATATTAAATGGCACTCTTTGACTGTTTCCAATGTTGCGCTGTCTTCCAAAGTACACGTGACACTCATTCCATAATTTATGAGCGCTATTTACTCGGATCTTTTCCAAGTATAGACTTGTACTTTGTCCTTTAAATAGATAGATGAGTTTCATAGATACTCGTCTCCCATTCTTCTTCTTCTTCTCTGAGAATGAAATTTTTGGGAGATTTCATTCTCAAACAGGAAAGCAATGCTTTCTAATGTTCGATTTCTGCGCACTGTATCAAACATGGGTTTGCCAATCCTTAGCACCAAACTTGATGGTAAGTCTGCGTACCATTTTTGTTACTGTTGAAGATAGGCTTTTATGTTTCTAACTGAAAAATGCACGCTTGACTAGCCAGTGCGTGCCAAATGTCATTTCTGTCGATTTAATCTCTTCTTCCTTGATGCTTTCTGCAGGAATTCGACTAAAACTTTTCTTCAGAACTGGCATTGGTGATGTGGATGCTGTGAAGAATATCTTGCTGACACCTACATCAGGGAGCTCATACGCTTTTGACGCGTACATCAGACAACTCAGAACTCTTCGTGAGATAGAAGGGTCTTCCTCAGATGGTAGGAAGAGCCTTTATACACGAGAGTTGGATGGTGGAGTCAACTCTACCCAGAGAAATCGGGTAGTAGAGTTCCTTTCAAGGCAGAACCAGGAATTGTATCCCAATGTGGAATACATTCCTACCTCCCTTGAAAGGTTACCCCCAATCCACCAGTTGTATTGGCAGCAACACGCCTTCGGGCTGCCATACTCTGTGGTTCTTCTCTCGTCTGAGAGAGAAGACCAGAGTTTGATTCCTGCTGATCTGGTCGTGACTGGGACCCAGACAGTCAGGAACTGCCACCAACAACGAACCTGACGGAGAAGGTCCGACGGAGAAGATCCAAAGAAGAAGATAGATCTCTATTAGGTTATTGTTATGGTGTAGAATGAAAATCCAAAATTTGTAATAGATTTCCATTATGATTTGTAAGAAAGTCTAAGAAAATGTAATAGACTTTTTGTGGTGAAATGAGAATGGAAATGATAATTCTTCTATGCTCAAAAAAAATTTGTATTTGTGGATAAATTATGGACATGATAGATAATGAAATCTTCTTTTCTGATTTAGAGTATATAATATTATCAGAGGTAATATGGACGTGATAATATGTAGGAACTCAAAAGAAAATAGATTGATTTCTATACAGAGGTCAAAAAATGACAAGTAAGTAGATTCGGAATTGATCCAAAGATTATGAAAACGTGATCAATAACGAATCCCCACTTAATAAATTGATAGAAGATTATGAACGGACGAACTGTTAGATAAATGTAATAAATAATCGGATGAACCGTCAAGTATTAATGAACGGGCGAACCGTCTGATGAATGTGAGAAATGAACGGATGAACCGTCAAGCATCAATGAACGTGTGAATCGTCAGATGAATGTGACGCTTCATTATTTAAGGAACTTCTACCTATAAATATAGTAGAAAATCTGACAAGAACGAACACTCCTTCTTTAAAACATAAAAATGTCGTCTGAAAAAGCATCCAAGAAGGCTGAAATCACCATGAAGGTTCAGAAAGCACTGAAGAACACCCTGTAGATCCAGTTCAATCGAAGAAGGTGGAAGCAGGCGAAAGTTCGTTTGCACCCAAGCCACCAAGGGATATTCTGGATTTCCTGCTCGAACCAGGAAGGACTGAAGAAGAAGAAGAAGCCATGAGGATGGCCGCTTGTAAGTTCCTCGTAGGTTCCAGCAAGGAAATCATCGGCTCTTTTGCTGATCACGTCTTCGAAAAGGACGGCAGTGGACCACGTCCAAATGTAGAAAAGGATGATAATGATCTTTCTTAATATCATGTACCATCATTCATAATTAAAATAAAATAAAAAATTTATTTCTAAACATGAATTTGTCTGATGATTACAAGCATTTACATTTATACATGGTACTTTTTAAGGAATTTGCCATTAATAGGCATCAAAACTTTTCGACCATCCAATTCTGAGAGTTGATAAGCTCCATTTGAGAAAACTCTGCTCACAATATAGGGTCCTTCCCACTTTGCGTTAAATTTGCCTTTGCTCATATGAGTCATAGTCATAGGACGTCTGACTGTTAGAACAAGTTCTCCTTTCTGATACGATCGAACTCTGACTTTCTTATTAAAAGCTCTTGAGATTCTAGCTTGATAGAATTCAATATTCTGTTGAGCAGATAATCGCTTTTCATCCAGAGCTTCTAATTTCTGAAGTCGAAGACGATCATTATTTTCGGCAGTGAGTTCATTAGCGATTGCTATCCTTAAAGAAGGAATTTGAATCTCTAATGGAAGAACAACTTCGCAACCAAACACCAGAGAAAAGGGTGTACATTTAGTAGCATTACGAACTGTAGTACGATAAGCCCACAAACATTCACCGAGCTTCTCACTCCAATTACGTTTGTTAGTAGAGACAAACTTCTTTAGGAGTTTGATGATAGTTTTATTGAAAGCTTCTGCTAATCCGTTAGCTGCCGGATTATACGCGGTAGAAGCCACATTATTGATCCGGTGATCATTACAGAATCGAATAAACTTTTGACTGACGAACTGTGGTCCGTTATCATGAATAATGCGTCGAGGAACACCAAATCTGTAGATGACATGATGCTTAATAAAGCTGATGACATTGGACGTCTTAACTTCAGATAAAGGAATGGCTTCGGCCCATTTGGAGAAGTAATCGGTTATTGCAAGAATAAACCGATGACCCTTGGATGACGGCGGATTGATCGGGCCGATAATGTCCATGCCCCAAGCTTCGAAAGGCCATGACGCTGCCGTTGGATGTAAAAACTCCGAGGGTTGATGAATAAAATCTGCATGGATTTGACAAGCTTTACACTTCTTTGCATATTCGATGGCGTCTGATACCATAGTGGGCCAATAATAACCCATACGTCGAATACGGTCTTGAAGTTTTGGTCCAGGTTGATGTGCTCCACAAATTCCATCATGTGCTTCGCGAATAATTTGTTGAGCCTCGTCACCGGCAACACATCGAAGAAGTAAACCATCATAAGCTCGAAAATATAAGGTCTTTGTTGTATGATTGTAATAGAATCTGAGTGATCGTCGTCTGATAGATGCTGCCTCACTCGGATCATCCGGAAGAATATCATACAATACGAAATCTAAGAAAGGAAGTCTCCAATCTTTATCCGTACTTTGATTCTCGGTCGAGTTACTGAAGATAAATTCCATGCTGGAATCAGAGGAAGATGACAAAGATTTACGACTAAATCTAAATCCTCTTGTTGTGTTGACGTCATGAGATGTTGATTCTTCAATGTCAATTGGAAGCCCTAGAGTTAGGTTATTTTCCAGATGAAATAATTCTCGATTGCGAACAATAATCATTTGTTGCCGTCTAATCGGAATAGCTAACACCGCCGCAAGATTAGCTAGAGCATCAGCTTCCGTGTTACATGCTCGCCTAACATGTTCAATGAAGAATTCTTCAAACGAAGAAGCCATAGATATAGCTGATCTATGATAAGGAACCAGATCTTGATGGCGAACTTCATAAGTCCCCCTTATCTGATTGACAATGAGTTTAGAGTCTCCGTACGCCTCCAAATGTTGAATATTCAGATGCTTAGCGAGTTGAAGACCAATAAATAATGCATTATACTCAGCTACATTGTTCGAACATGGCTGATCGAGAGAATAAGCTCTTTGGATAGCAAGACCTTCTGGTGATACAATGACGATTCCAACTCCAGCGACAATATCACCATTAGGACCTATCCTTGAAGCTCCATCAAAGAATAGACGCCAAGTAGGATCTTCTTCAGCAATTTGGTTTGAATCTAAGACCTCATCTGGAATTTGGTTATAGAGTTTTGAATTTTCTGGAATTGAATGAGCAGCCAGAAAATCGGCTAAAGCTTGTCCTTTGACTGATTTCTGAGGAATATAATGCATGTCATACTGAGCTAGTAGGATTCCCCAGTTAGCTAATCGAGAATTTAAAACACTGGGTTTCTTCATCATGATCCGTATAGGATTGATCCTGGAGATGACATGAACAGTCTGGCCAATGATATAATGTCGTGTCTTCTGAACAGCGAACATCAAGGCTAGACATTCTTTTTCGACCGATGAATATCGAGGTTCAGCTCCGATCATAGTACGACTGAGATAGTAGATGGCTTGTTCATGGCCATTTTGATTCTTTTGAGCAAGTAATGCACCCAATGAATGACTCATTGCTCGAGTATATAGGAGAAATGGAATTCCTGAAACGGGAGATACCAATACTGGAGGGCTCATCAGATATTGTTTTATATCATCGAATGCTTTCTGACATTCATCATTCCAGACAAAAGAGACACCTTTCTTCATAAGTTTGTTGAATGGTCTGCAGCGTCCTGACAAATTAGAGATGAATCTCCTGATATAAGCGATCCTTCCTTGAAATCCTCGTAGCTCTTTTAAGGTGCGTGGAGGATGCATCTCTTGGATGGCTTTGATCTTCTCGGGATCCACGTGTATACCTTTAGAGGTAATAACGAAGCCAAGAAATTTACCACTAGAGACGCCTAAGAAGGACTTAGTAGGGTTCATCTTTAATTGATGCTTATGCATTAGATCAAAAATAGTCTTCAAATCTTGGATATGATCCTCCTTTTGTCGACTTTTGACTGCAATATCATCAACGTAGCATTCGACTGTTTTTCGCAGATGTTCACGAAATATAGTGCTCATAGCTCGTTGATAAGTTGCTCCTGCATTCTTGAGACCGAATGGCATAACTGTATAACAGTATGTACCAATCGGCATTCTGAAAGAAGTGTGCTTCTCGTCGTCTGGAAACATTTTAATCTGATTGTATCCAGAATACCCGTCCATGAATGACATCCGTTCAAATCCACAGGTATTATCGATCATGATATCAGTGATTGGTAGAGAAAATTCGTCCTTAGGGCATGCCGCATTGAGATCGCGGAAGTCTATGCATACTCTGATCTTGCCAGTCTTTTTAAGGACATGAACTATGTTAGCCACCCAATCTGGATGTTGTTCCTCTCTAATAAACCCGGAGGCCATGAGTTTATTAACTTCAGCTTCAATTGCATCCATAATGTCTGGACGAAATCGTCGCTGTTGTTGTTTGACCGGTTTAGCATTCGGCAAGATATTGAGCTTGTGAGTTGCAATTTGTGGATCAAGCCCTGGCATATCTTCATAACTCCAAGCGAAGACGTCGATGTAATCACGAATAAGTTTGATCATGTCTTGCTTATCAGTTTCTGAAAGACTTTCACTGATGAATATTGGTTTGGGGGATCCCTCTTCACCAACATCTATTTGAACAAGTTTATCTTCAGTCGGAGGTTCTTTTTGCTCGAAACAAAACTCCTATTGATTATCTAATCTTTGGGCCCATTGTTCTGATTCAGGTGAGATTTCAAACTCTTCTTCGTCTTCATCACTTTCTTCAGAACGGTCAATGGAAACCATGTTGAAAGACAGAATGTTGCAGTAGAAGTCACCGATACTCGTATCAGAATCCTAAGAAGTGGTACTAGAAGAATCAGATCTCTTATCTTCGTCAGATTCAGAATCTTCATGGATAATATTGATGAAAGAAGTAGGAGCAATATAGCCTAATCCGTATTTCGTCCTCCCATATTTCAGAGGAGGAATACGAACAGGCATTTTTCTTCCTTTTCCACTATTGAGGCCAGTTCTGAAGTCATAGCCCATATTTTTGATGATGTCTTTAGATTGCTGACTATAGCGACGTAGTTGTAATCTTCCAGTATCATCGTTTTTGTCATCATCTTCTAAATCAGAAGGACTTTGGGGCCCTTTGTAAAAGAGTATTGGAATGTCTCCTGGCTTTCTGCTGGGAACTAGAAAGTATGAAGATTGTACAGGTTCTAGAGATATATCTGTATGAACAGTCTGTACAACTCCTATGGTTATTGTGCTCAAGTCATCTAACAAATGTAAATAACTATGAACATAATTACACACATCAGCGTACTGCAAAGATGGAGACTTTTCATTAAATGTAAAAGCAGCAATATTTACATTGGAAGAAGGCTGAGCCTTAGAGATTTTAGCCAAGTCAATGACTAAAGGGGAAGAAGAAGAATAAGAAGAATCTTTGTTTCGATTAAGATCGATAACAAATGGCTCAGAAGAGGTGAGCTCCCTTGAAGCTTGAGATGGAAGAGTAATCCGCCCTCCAACTGAAATTAGCAGAGCATCCTATGAAGATACAGGAACTGTAGTACGCCCACTAACAGGAATAATTATTGTATCTTGAGCAGACGACTGAGGCAACGGAGAGATCCGTCCACTCACTGGAATGATGAAAGAACCTTCTCCAGAGGGTTTGGAAGATTGTTGCTGAGTAGCTCGATCTTTAACAGGGATTATTAAAGTCTCACTTTGTGAATCCTCTTTCTCCATAGCTTGTATGACCCTTGTATACTCTTCTTTGTACATTCGGGAATCATTGAAATAAGCTTCAACCCCATGGAAGAGATTTATATCAGCAACTTCTTTTTGTACTCTTCCATTGCTATCAATGTACTTGAAACACTGATGAAGAGTAAAAGGTACCATATTATTTTCATGAAGAAAGGGCCTCCCAAGAAGAAGATTGTAGGATCCCACGATCTCAATCACATAGAAAGTGACTTTGGATCTGAAATCGCCTATCTCAAGTTTCAGATGAATCTTTCCCAAAGGCTCGCTTCGGCTTTGATTGAATTCCAAGATAGTAGTAACCGTCTTAGAGAGCTTGTGAAGAGAGATTTTTAGTTCATCCAACAGACTCTTTGGCATTATGCTTATAGCAGACCCTGGGTCAATGAGGATACGATCTATCTTCATCGTATCGATATAACCAGTGTAGTAGAGAGGCCGATCATGTCGATTATCCTCCAATAGCATGTCGTCTTGTGTAAAGGTGATATTTGGAATAATCTCCAATACACTGTTGCAATGTAAGCAAGTGGCAGGTTCTGCATCTGGCTTCTTCAATTGTGCATGACAAGAGTCTGCTTGAAGAAGTGCTTCACTTAACGTCTCCCGATTCTTTAGAAAGACGTAGAAGTTCAAAGAGGGACATTCTAGCTGGAGTATTAGCAAGTTGAGCTAGAATGTCGAAGTTGTAAGGCTTCTGAAGCCCAAGAGGAGAGGACTTCTTGATTGGTTTATCAAACCGAGCCTGTTGTTTACCTTTCTCCAGAACTGTGGGTTTAGGCGGAATAGGTTCAACTGGTGTAGTTGAAGGAATAGGTGCAGTAGATGATTCTTCTTCAGGAGGAACATTAGGAGCATCTTTATCAGCTGGAGGGATATCAGGAGTATCCTCAGGATTCTTGGAATAATTCTTTAAATAAGGTTTTCCTGTTCGAGTAGCAAGTGCTTCTTCCTTCTCTTTTGGCTCTGTGTCAGAGGTAGATCCAAGAGAAGTCATATGACATGACTTAATTTTTCCAGCCTTCTTGGACTTTCGAGAAGTAGTCTTTTGAGGAAAAGGAGATTCAAAATCTACCACTAGATCAGGATGAATCCACATGATTTCTCCAGTTTCCAAAGTGATTGGCACTAATCCTTCAGATTCTGGAGGAGGAATATTCACTATCTCAAGAGTTGCCTTGGGAGTAGGAACGATCCCACTTTCAAGGAGTTGAGGAGGGAAATCTCCGAATTGCATAGAGACGACGTTGGAGGTGACGGTCTTCTCTTTTGGAGTAAGGGAGATAGCTCCAGATTTAATCATTTCTTGGATCTTTCCTTTCAGTACATAACATGTACGAATTGTGTGACCCAACATTCTGTGATATGGACAGTATTTGGGATGATCTATCTTACCAGCTTCATCAGGTTTCTTGATTTCAGGTAATTGTATTTTATTACCTTTCAGCAGACATTCAAAGATACCAAGGACATCGTCATCATCGAAAGAGTATTCTTCTTTGGGACGAGGTGTTCTCGGTTGTTGAGTTGCAGAGGTAGGAGAAGTTTGAACAGTTGATGCATCTTTGCTCTGAAGATTAACTTCAAGAGTTTCTTTTCCTTTGCGAGCATTATTTTTATTGTTAGTACCTTGACCTGTTTCTTTGGGAGTCATCTGCACTCCTAAACCTTTGAAGGTTTCAGCACTAATTTCTGCAGCCTTGGCACTAACTATGAAAGAAGGCCAGTCTTGGAATTGGGTGGATCCTGTCCACATGCTGATGATTGGCAACAAGTTTGATTTGCATGTGTCGATGGTAACAGCATCAGGAGTTCCAAGAGGCATCTTCAGAGCTTCTCTTCGAAATCGTTCAATGTAATCCTCTGTAGTTTTATTATTTTTCTGCTTGATTCTAATAAGAGCAGACATAGTCATGTCATTGAGCCCTTCATAGAACCGTTTAAGAAACATCTGTTTGAAACCGGCAAATGAGGTAATGCACCCATCTGGGAGACTTCTATACCATTCATAAGCAGTTACCTTGAGACATCCAATAAACACCCGAGTAAGGAGGGCGTCACTTGGTTGCAATTGATTCGTCATCACTTCAAAGTGATTAATAAACTGACTTGGAGAAGAGGTTCCATCATAGAATTAGATAGTAGGAGGTTTGTATTTAGGAGGATATGATACTTGCTTCCATTCTATCGGGTAAGGTTGCTTGATGCCTAACCTTTGTAAACCATTTTTCTGTTTGAATGCCTCGAATTGAGTTTTAAGATTCCTCAATTCTTCATTAACAACTCCAGAAGATTGTGGAGTTGTAACTTGTAGAGAATAGTTAGGAGGAGGAACAGCATTGTAAGCACTACCCCCAGCTCCAGAGAGACTAGGATTTGGTTGAGCTGGTCCAGGAGTATTGGATTGTACTGCTGGAGGAACTTGTACTGGACTTATATCAGTGTCAGTTGGTGTGGCATCTGATACAGTCTGTCGATTTTGCAACTGAGCTGTCATGAGTTCATACATCGACTTCATAGTATCAGCCATAGTCTTCATTTGCTGTTCCAAAGAAGCAATTCTTTGGTCCTGAGGAGTCACCGAAGAGGAAGGTTTATTGTTCAATTCAGTATTCCCATCCACCATATATGTAGTGACTGTACGAGGGATTATTGATGAATTAGTGGATGTTGTATGCTCTGAATCACTGCTTCGTGCATCAAAATCATTTAAAGTAGAACTACCCCCAGTAGGAAGAGGTGGGAAATTAGATTCTCCTAGAAATTCAGAATCATCTTCAGAGATCAAATTTCTTTAACTAGAAGCTAAGACTCTTGCTCTGGTGTTTCTATATACTCCATCTGGACTATCAGCTCTACCCCCAGCATCCCAAGAGGTCATATTGACAGAAGCAAACAAAGGCTCATCTTCATCAGGCATAGGTTCACACTGAATCCGATTGAAGACAGATTGTCGTTTAGTTTGACATCTGCATTGCATTGTAACTCTTGGCTGAAGTCACATTCATGATCAACATGGTCATGAGCCATTGATTGACATCTGCATTGAATTATGACTCTTGGCTGGAAGTCACACTCAGCATGATCTTTTGACACAGAATTACTCCTTCTCTTCTGTTGCAGATATTCTCGTAAATCTGTTTGTGAAGATTGAGGAGTATATTTCCTGTTCTTGGTTCTTGATGGCTCTTGATTATATAAAGAATAATTAATATGAGCCACATAGTTTCTAGCATACTCTGCATCTGGATCTTTTATCCTTGTTTCCAACTGATGTGGTTTCTTAACACCAGAAGTGCTAAGTTTTGTTCTTAGATCAATTGGAGGTGACACATTAGTTTTGGAAACTTGGAGTTTTCCTTCCATTGATCTAGATATTTGCAGAGAAGGAAAAATAGAACCATCCCTTGGATTAGGAGTTGGTAACAAACCCTCTTTTATGGACAAATTCTGTGCCCAATTTGAAGAAGTCATAGAAGAAGATATTACAGAATGTTTCTTCCTAGACTCATTTAAGGTTTGAGACATAGAATGTCCAGAAGGAAGAGGAGTCAAAAGACCATCTCCTTTTCTTTGACTAACAAAATTGTCAGTCAAAGCTGTTCCTGAAGTAAAAACTACAGGAGCAGAAGGAACAACTAAAGAATTATTCCTTTTCGAAGGGACTTTGTGTGGAAGACCACCCCCAGTTCTAGTAGAACTTGGCAAAGAAGAAGAGATAGCTAAAGAGCTATTCTTCTTAGATGAGATACACACTGAAACAGACTTGGTTAAAGAACCAGTACTGTTAGCGTGACTTTTAACTTTGGAAGTACAAACTGGAACAGACTTGGCTAAGGAACCAGTGCTGTCAGCGTAACTTTTGATTTTGGAAATACACACTGGAACAGATTTGGCTAAGGAGCCAGTACTGTCAGCGTAACTTTTGATTTTGGAAATACACACTGGAAAAGATTTGGCTAAGGAGCCAGTACTGTCAGCGTGATTTTTGGTTTTAGAGAGACACGCTGGAACAGATTTGGCTAAGGAGCCAGTACTGTCAGCGTGACTTTTGAATGCTGTCATCTTCGAGCGCACAAGAGTGTGCGTGCTTGCAATAGAGTTCTTGCCAGTGTTAGGAGTAGACACTGTGGCAGAGACTTCACCATTGACTACCAACTAATTCTTAGGGACATAGACAGAGTGTCCCTTCGACTTGGCAGTGATGATGGAGGCTGAAGTAGACTTGCCACTCTTAGCCCGCTGCATTTCTTCATAGGCGAGTTGATCGAATTGGATCGTCATCACCTTCTTCGTCGAGCCGATTGACGAAGTGTCGTATTGAGTTGTTGCCATCTCAGAAGAGGAGATGGTTTTCCCCAGCAGAGTCGTCAATTTGTTTTCCATAAATAAATTCACTTTATTTATTGTGTTTCTGGGAAAATTACAACTGTGGGAATCTGATCTAGAAGACGATCACTTTATCCCTTGGACTATGCGAAGAAGAAAAGCTCTCAAAATTTTGACAGTAGATAACTATGTATCTGTACAGTGAATGAGAAAAAGAACTCTATTTATAGAGTCAAAAATAAAACTGAAAAGATAACTGTCTTCACAGCCTGTGCTTAGTTGAAAATCACGCAGGATTTAACATACGCAAGGTTGTGAGAAGTTACTGGACGTGGCCTGTAACTGTTGGACACATGGCGATCAAGCATGAGTCGTGTGCAAGTTACAGGACACGCAGGCGAGAGATCAGTGGCATGGCTGCCACGTACTCCAATTTGATGAAATCCACGCAGACTTTGTTGAAGACGAAATCCACGCAGATTCGGAGTAGAAAGCTTCAAAATCCACGCAAACTTGGGGCAGGAAGCTTCAGGATCCACGCAGACTCGAGGAAAAAAGCTTCAAAATCCATGCAGACTTGAGGAAGAAAACTTCAGAATCCACGCAAACTTGAGATGAAGATCTCACAATACACGCAGACTTGAGATAAGACTGCCAGCTGTCTCGATTTGGCGTGCCTCGACTGACAAAAAATCTCTGACAGTGATTGCTTTGTCAGTCGCATTAAATGACAAGAAACTCTTTTGGTACGCCAACTTGACGAAGGCTGAGTCTTGCTGAAGAAGATTTTGAAAGTCACGCAATAGTCGGCTGTGATCTCTCGAGTTCCGTGCATACGTGGCATACGAAGAGACATTCTTCGACTGTCGTACTGTCAGTCATAATGACTCTCTGACAAATGATGAGCTGTCTCTTCAGCGTGATTTGTAAATATTGTCCTGATCAACTGAGCGTGACTTTTGAATCTGTCCTGATCAACTTAGCGTGACTTTTGACTCTGTCCTGATCAACTCAGCGTGACTGTCATTTTTAAGGCCTACAATAAGCAGATACCGTTCCCTGCCCGTGTGACAGATCTACAGTATCTGTGGGAACCAGCCGGCCCGTCGGGCACTTAATAGTCCCAAGGGGGCTGCCATGTAAGAACTCGGGAATCCATTCTCTCCATGCCATCATTATTTTATTTAACTTAATAGTCTGTATGTTGAGTGAAGTTCCATGCCGTGGATCATGGTCATTCAATGAGTACTTTCGTACGAGGTACGATATGCGCAACTCTATAACGATACCCGTGCGGCTAGGTTGTAGGTTTTACATAGCGTGATGCAACAATCAAATCTAGCCACGGAGTAATCATGCCTTGACCATAAAGTACACATGCTGTTTTTGTAAAATAGGTAAATAATTAATTTGAAACCTGCATGTGCCTGTATGCCAATATTCGGGATTGGCTAATCGAGTACAATAGTTCATTACATGAACGTGTCTCATTCATTTCATTCAATAAGACGACTAGCCAGTCTCTTTAGTTCCAACTAGGAACGCATGATCAATTTTAGTAAAGATAACCATTATTATCAATGGTATCAAGGTATGAAAGTCAATTAGTATTACATGGGGTCGAGTCTGTAACTCCTCAGAGTTAAGTTCCAGTTAATCTGGGTATCCGCCGGGGGTTGCTGGTTCTTTCTCTGTTGCTGTTGTTGCTGTCTGGGTAGTGGTACTGGTCCTCGTATCGCCACATCGTGGATACGAATGCCAGTGGATGGTGCTGTTGTTCGGGGCGCTGCTCCCCCTCCTCCTTCAATCTGACTGTGGGATCTCTTCTGACCCCCAGTCCTTACTGCAAGCCTCTGAATGGTGATCTCATGCCTTCGAGTCGCCGTCAATATCTCATCAAAAGTCTGGTAATTGTGCCCTTCTATCAATTGCAAGAGTTCAAGATGAAACCCTTGTTGAAACCTCATAGCCCTCTGGCGCTCCGTCGCTACCATCTCTGGGGCGAATCTACTCAATCTGCAGAACTCTGCTGCATAAGCATCTACAGTCTTGCCAGCCTGCCTGAGGCTGATAAACTTCTGTTGTAGCTCAAACTGCGCCACAACTCCATAGTACTTGGTCTTGAATCTTGTAGTAAAATCGTCCCAAGCCACAGGACGTCTGATGCCCACTTCCTCTGATTCCCACCAATCACGTGCGAGATCCTGAAGTAACAACTTCACTAGATCCACACGTTCTGCTGCCGGTACCTTAGCTGTCGTCAGAATAGCCTCCATATCCTTAAGCCATACATCTGCTGATATGGCATCCTCCGTGCCCTCGAAACGGCGAGGGTTGTACTTGCAAAACCTGGCTGATGCTCCTGAATCAGTCCTCGCTCCTCTTTCCAAAGCCGTCTGTAATCCTTGGTTGCGTAGCACATTCTGCTCTTGTAGCTGAGTGTGCATGCATTGCTGGGCCAATATCTGATGTTGCTGAGTAGCCATCATTCCTCTCATGATCTCCAGAAGGGCTGGTGTGTCCACTTGGGTAGGTGGAACTGTCGGTGGTGGTAGAATATCCGGATACTGCGATCCAGCTGCTGGTTCCACTATCACTTCTTCCTGGGTAGCCTCCTGAGGTGAGACTGGCCCTTGCTGCTGACCAACCTGGTCAGGTTGTCCATGTTGCTTCTACTGTTGTTGTTGATGTCCAGCTCTGACCGATGCGGTCGAAGTGCCCCTAAGAAAAGGGACAAGAGAACAATCAAACAACCGGACATGAAGGATCAATGAAGTCAAAGGATACCGGAATGTCAAGCAAGGGTTGAGAATAATGAATCATGAGATCAAGGGAGAACACGCGTGATTGAGACATCCTATAAATCAAAATACCCCACAAGTCTGAAATCAGACCTGCATGGGCCACCACTAAAATCTTGTCATGCCCCAGAACCAGAATACTGGAGAGCGGGGGAATGACTCAGCCAGCTACGTATTACGGGTAGATGAATACCGTATAATACGATCAATGCTGTATAACCAGACGAGGGGGTGCATACTACATAAAAGTCTTACTATGATCATTTCACATCTATTGTCTCAATCCTTCAAACAAGAAACAGGAAAATAGAGAACATATAAGAATAAGCAGTAAGGCGTCCCAAACGCTCAGTCAAAATGTCCTTTGAGATCTGGCTTTACAAAACATAGCCAGATGATATAGCAAGTATACACAATTGTTATCAGCTGCAGTCTGACTTAATTACAATCATGCAAAAGTAAGTACGAGACGATCTGACTTACATGTCGGTGCCAAACGGCTAAGTATAAGTAAATGACAAAATGAGCGGTGAAGTAAGGAAACTCACTCGAGTCCTCCTGCGATCATTCCCCTAGTATTGACCATCCTGGAGGTAGAAGTAAGCTGGATCCTCGGGGACTGGCTCTAAATCTGGCCATACAAAACCAGAGAGGTTAGACCTCTAATAACAAGTACCACAAGGGAGCATGATATGAAGGACTAAACCAGTAAGTAAAAGAATATAATAATAGATCTCTGCTCTCCACTAGGATTCACATAACATCACGACACTTCGAACCAACCTCCCAACCAAACAAGGACAGAAGTTAGTCCGTCATGTCCTGACATTCTGATCATCACAGTTAGGCAACAGAGTAGGTACAGTATACAAACAATTCGTCTTGAATGGCCAATCAACTACTACGGCTTGCTATTGTGAGTCCTAAGTTATCCTGGAATTATACAATTAGGGATTCCTCAGTTCTTACTATGTGCAAGCAAGGCTAGTCTATCCAATCAATCAATTGCGCCAATCATGTAGTTAGACGAGTCCCAGCGGGACGTCCGCCGCTATAGCATGTACAATAATATAAGCAGATACCGTTCCTGTTTTTCATAAATAAATTCACTTTATTTATTTTGTATCTGAGAAAATTACAACTGTAGGAATCTAATCTAGAAGACGATTACTTTATCCCTTGGACGATGCGATGAAGAAAACTCGAACTTCGAAGAACTTGGACAGCAACTGGGCAATCTCTCTGTTCTCTCTGAAAAATGACCTGTCCTCATGAAGGTGAAGAAACTCTCTTTTATAGAGTTCTGGATAACTGTCCTGAACCATACGCTCAGGTAGTTACTTGACGTGTGCAAAACTGCAGGGACGCATGGCAAATTCTGACGAAGACACGTTGGCGTGCGGTTGAGAGTAGTAGAGCACATTCAGGAGAGATTGATGGCATGAAGGCCACATTGCATAACTTCTGAATAAATAGGTAACTGAGTACAGGACACGTGAGAACGTGTGTTGACTGTACGTTGAAAATCATCCTGGATACAACTGCTGTAGAGTCATACGCTAGCTTTTGAAGAGGAGTCATACGCTGATTTGGACAGCGTAGTGCCATAGGAAATCCATACGCTCACTTTATGGGCAAGGAGTCGTATGGAGATCATACGCTCGCTTGGTTAGCAAGAAATCATGTGAGGTCCATACGCTCACTTGGCTGGGTGAAGAAGGAGTCATGTGAGGTCGATACGCTCACTAGAGAAGTGGCCACGTGGCTATCATCAATCTTCTTTGGTACACCATATCTTCCCATAACTGACAAAATCTTCTCGAGCGTCGTGACTGCAGATTTGACGGCTGACAGACTGTCAAAACTGACAGTAATGATGGCTTTTGTATTTATGAAGGCTGCTGAGTTGTCTTCGTAAAAGACAAAACCGACTCTTCGAAAACCTATACGACGGTTACTTTTCTCGTGACAGCTGTCTTTACACGAAAGATGAAGTGTCAGATTCATTCCTCATTTAAACATATGCTGTGCTGTCACTTCAGTAAATAATAAAATATTTATTGAGCGTATGGCTTTTGAATGAGCGTACAACTCTGAACTGAATGTATGGCTCTTAACTGAGCGTATAGCCTTGAGCGTATGACTTCTGTTTGAGCGTATGGCTTCAACTGACATCTGTCTTTAAGCGTATGGATGAAAATGACAGCGTGTCATAATTTTCCACATCCTACAGTTCCCTGTCCGTGTGACAGATCTACAGTATCTGTAGGAACCAGCCGGCCCGTCGGGCACTTAATAGTCCTAAGGGGGCTGCCATGTAAGAACTCGGGAATCTATTCTCTCTATGCCATCATTATTTTATTTAACTTAATAGTCTCTATGTTGAGTGAAGTTCCATGCCGTGGATCATGGTCATTCAATGAGTACTTTCGTACGAGGTACGATATGCGCAACTCTACAACGATACCCGTGCGGCTAGGTTGTAGGTTTTACATAGTGTGATGCAACAATCAAATCTAGCCACGGAGTAATCATGCCTTGACCATAAAGTACACATGTTGTTTTTGTAAAATAGGTAAATAATTAATTTGAAACCTGTATGTGCCTGTATGCCAATATTCGGGATTGGCTAATCGAGTACAATAGTTCATTACATGAACGTGTCTCATTCATTTCATTCAATAAGACGACTAGCCAGTCTCTTTAGTTCCAACTAGGAACGCATGATCAATTTTAGTAAAGATAACCATTATTATCAATGGTATCAAGGCATGAAAGTCAATTAGTATTACATGGGGTCGAGTCTATAACTCCTCAGAGTTAAGTTCCAGTTAATCTGGGTATCCATGAATCAATCAAGACACATGACACATTCTACACAGCACTCGATATTAACTATATTAACATGTCATGATTAATCAAGAAATTCACGCAAAGGCGTAAGAATATAATAGAAGAATTTTCATGCCAATATTAAAATGAATAAGTTATAGGATAATTAAAAACATCCAAGTTAAAAGTCACGCCAGCAAGTCTAAGCTAAGGCCAAAAGTCACGCCAACAAGTCTAGTCGAAGTGAGCGTGAGAATGGGTCCTGTTGGCATGCACAGTGTGAGTGTGGAAAATAATAAGAAATCCACGCACTCATGGATGTGTGCGTGACTGAAAATACACGCACGCTCACGAGAACGTGAGCGTGACTGAAAATACACGCAGACATGCAGAGACGTGTGTGTGACTGAAAATACACGCAGACACGCAGAGTCGTGTGCGTGACTGAAAATACACGCAGACACGCAGAGACGTGTGCGTGACTAAAAATACACGCACGCTCCTGAGAACGTTAGCGTGACTAAAAATACACGCACGCTCCTGAGAACGTTAGCGTGACTAAAAATACACGTACGCTCCTAAGAACGTTAGCGTGACTAAAAATACACGCACGCTCCTGAGAACGTTAGCGTGACTAAAAATACACGCAGACACGTAAGAACGTATGCGTGACTAGGCTGATGTTTTACGCGAGCACGTAAGGACGTGTGCGTGCAACATCTCCCGGACTCCAAGTCCTATGGAGCCTTCGTTCCAATGCCAGAAATACACACTAAGTTGGTGGACCAAAACCCATGAACAGCCAAAAAATATAAACTTAGATCTAGAGAAAACAAGCCACAGAAATCACATATGCCAAGCACTAAACTCTCTCAGGATCATGAGAGGAAGAGTAATGATCCATAAAAAAATGGGTGATTGAGAAGCAAGTTTGCACTTGCCTTCTCCTGCTGCTGGTAGGTGGTGGAGAGTAATGGGAGGAAGAAGAAGTAATGGTGAGAATGAGTAATGAGGAGAGAGAAGAAGAAGGAAGCTTTAAATAGCAAAGGGGGTTGTAGGTGGGAGCTAATGGGCCGGGTTTGTCCACCATGAACCCGAAACCCATCCACAATAAGACTAAAGCAGGGGATAAAATGCAGGAAATAAAATACAGATGATAAGATTGCAGGAAATAAATTAGCATGAAAATTAAAGAGCAGCTAATTAATTAACATGAAAATTTAAAGAGCAGATAATTAATTAATATAAAACATGATAAATACAGATAATGAATTATAGAAATTTAAATACAGTATGATACATGATAAATACTAAATGATTACGTTCAAGCAATATACGTATTAAAATATGCATTCCGGAAACGGGGAGTGACAACACGTATAAAAATACGTATTCTGGGAACGGGGAGTGACATGTCGAACCGGAATCCGAGGAGGAGGGCGTGTGCGTGGAGCGACCTGGTGGCGGGGGCGACGGTGGTGGTGTTGAGCAAGGAAGAGAAGGTGTGGGAGTCAGGAGGGATGCGGCGGCGGAGCATTTGGGAGTAGATGGAGAGTGGGTCGGCGGAGATGGCGATGGCGGTGTTGAAGGAGAAGGGGTTGGGGTTGGTCATGGTGGAGAAGAGGGAGGCGGCGAAGGAAGGGTCGGCATCGACGGCGCGGTGGAGGAGGTTGCTTGCGACGAAGGGGTTGCGGAAGAGGCCGGCGACGACGGCGTGGGCGAGGATAGAGCGGAGGCGGCGGAGGGAGGGGCGGTGCAATAGGAGCTAGAGGCGGGGGTGCCTCTGGAACAACCGGTTGCTCCGCACCCAACATGGGACCTCCTCCTCTCTTATAGAGAGGGACAATTTAGTCCTTTCATCATCGTTGAACCAAAGTACATGGGTCGGACCAAAAACGCATTGTGCTTTATATTATAGATACTAGGCATAATTTGTCCGACTTGTACTATACCAAAATGAGCTTACCCCAGGCTTGGCTCCAAATGGTTCTCATCACTCGTTCGACCGAGCGAGTCCGACCGCGGCTAAGGCCGGTCCTGAACAAGTGCATCGATTGCACTAGCTCTGGATCCCATATTTACTGGGACTCCAAAATTAAAATATAAGTTGTTATTTTTTTATTTTTTTTGCGATATAGTGATTAACATAAAATAATTATGATGTAATAGTTAACATAAAATTATTGTGATATAGTGATTAATTAATTTTGCACCCTAAAGGCCTTTAGATTAAATCTTGGTGATGACTATATAATTTTAATTTTTTAACTTTTTTTTACGTTATATATGGGATCCATTTTGAAAGTTCATCCCTACCCGCGGCCATCAGGAGACATAATGAATTTGGTCAAGATGTTTCAGCAAGCCATCAAAGAAGCTTACAGAATTTCTTCAACATTACAAGGGAAGGACTAGAGAATAGTCTGGCATTCAATAGTCTAAACAAAAAGAGAGGATAACCTAGTACAAAATCATTCCTATCCTCCTTTGCTTAGAATGCAGAGTTCCCCTTCCATCATTGCAGATTATAACTCCCAAGAGGATAGAATGGAGAGAATTCATAAGATGTGATTCTTACTGACCAAAAATATAAGACCATCATTGGTAGCTGGTGTTTAAAATTTTATCTTGCGATCCAACATTTTGAAATGAAATAAATACATCAACCCCTCCTATGTTTCATGAGTATTACAGAGACTACCCCTATTTGAAATTAATTACACTCACCACCCCTCTCCTTTAGAAATTTTATAAAACATAGGGGTAGTTAGTGTTATATTTTTATAGAAAATAGAAACTATAGGGGTGGTCCGCGTAATTAGTTTCATAGTAGGGGTAGTTTATGTAATAAGTGTAAAACATAGGAATAGTTAAAGTAATTTGCCCTTTTGAAATATATATATATATATATGTATATATATATATATATATATATATATATATATATATATATATATATATATATATATATATATATATATATGTTAGATTTGTATAAGAATAATAAAAAATGATAAAATGAACTTTGGTCTCAAAATTATGTGGTCAAAAATTAAAGTGAGAAAAAAATAATGTAAATATAGAATTGGGTTCAAAATTGGGATTTACTATTCTACAAAATGATTTCCTACGTTTTGAATATAGAAATTCTCAGGTCCAACCTATAGCTCCTGTGGATGGATTGAATATGAAAATATAGATATAGAAATCTATGATGGATCTTACTATTCTACAAAATGAGCTCCTACATTCTAAATCTAAAATCTAGAAAATGGGTTGGGCCTTATAATGATGCTTTAATAAAGCATGTTCCATATTTGGAAGTAGTAACATTCGTATTCATAAAACCCTAATATCAGCATCTCTTAACATCATGTAATATCAACAAAAATAGAGAAAAACTGTATAGAATATTGAGATATTCTGCTAAAGATATTGACCACGAAAAATTGACAAGAAAGAAGAAAAACAATCTTCAAGATGTACGTAGTATACCCCAGAAGTAACGTAGGCCTCGTTTGGTTCGCATAAAGGAAAGTAAATTTTCCTTTTCTTCGTTTGGAAGGCAAAAAATATAGTCAACATATATATTTGAGCAGCAATAGCTTAGTCCTAAGTTTTTATAATAAAGTTAGAAAATTGGAAGAAAAAGTGAATCTTAGGTTGTGTTTGGTAGGAAGGATGAAAAAGTGGAAAGAAGGAAAAAGATAAGGATACATTTTCCTTCTATATGGAAAGGAAACATCATTTCCTTCCTTTGTGTTTGGTAGCAAGGATATGGAAAAGATAAGAGATGCATTTTCCTTTGTTTGGTATGAAAGAAAAAGTGGAAGGAAAGAAAGTAAAAAATATAGGGTTTACCAATTCTACCCTCAACTAAAAATACTTATTTACCATTTGACTTCATAAATAATTTTTAAATAATACATTCATATGAGGGTATAATTGTTCATTAATACAAGCTTTCACTTTTTCTTCCACTTTTGGGGGATTGAATTTCTTAGGTTACGAGGGAAAAGTAATCCTCCACTTTTCCTTCCTTCCTATTTTCCTTCCATACCAAACAAGAGAAAATGAGTCTTTTCCTTCACTTTTTTCTCCTCTATTTTTCTTCCTTCCACTTTTCCCTCCTACCAAACACACCCTTATGCTATGTTTGGGAATGAAGAAAAAAAAAATAAGGGAAAAGAAAAAATTTGAGGAAAAAGTTGGCAGAAAATCAAAAGTTATGACGTTTATAAAGGGGGAAGGAAAGTGGAGGAGAGGAACTTGGGAGAAAAATTTAGGTAGGTCCCACCCAAAATTTGTTCTCCCAAGAATGAGAAAGATGAACACACAAAAAGAGAATCACCCTAAAATTATCCAATTATCCCTTAATTAATTTGTTATCTTTTTATATTGAGAAAGTCAAAGGTTAAATAATAAATTTATCTATGTCTCACAAATATATATATATATATATATATATATATATATATATATATATTCTTACCTTTTTGTCATCCAAATAAGAGAAGGTAAAATTAATTCCTTGAGTTCTCAAACATAGTGTTAGGGTGGGTGAAAAAATCAATCCCCCATATTTTTTCCTTTCCTTCGAAAACTATTTTACTTATTCATTTTTTTTTACATTCAAATAGAAAAAGGAATGAATTTTTTTTTTCTTTCCAATGCCATGATTTTATGATTCCGTAAAACAAATGTGGCCTTACAACCAAGAAAGGCAGCTAGGTGGCAGAGTGGGACAAGGTGGCACAGTAAAGATCAAGCTTTTAGGGTTACGTACCTTTTTCTCTTCCCCTTCATGCCTCTCATGATCAATTATTACTCATTTCTTGCTTTCCAATGACAGAATGATGGATATGAATACAAATCATATGGGATGCTAAACTTTTTGCTCCAAATAAAGTTGAAAAAGAAGGAGAAGAAGAGAAAAGAGACTGTAGTGAAACCGTGCAAGTGTTAATTGTTGACCCTTTCGGTAAGGGAAATGCTATCCCTACAAACTCCTACATCCAGGGATTATAATCTGACACGTGGCCGACCTCCATTGGAGGAGAGAAAAAAGATGTGGGATCGAATGTGATCATGTTAGCAGAAGAGAAAGTGGATTGTAGAAAGTTGTAAAGAATTGATAGTAAATTTAGCATTATTGTTTCTGTAAACACGATATATCATGAATCATATTTCCGTAAATGTCCCTCCATATAACTAAACATAGTATAATGGACATTAAAAAATGCAGTATAGTGCAATTGCAGAAAGTATACCAAAACCAATAAAAGTGGTACAGTAATACCATGCAAAGACAAAAATTATTTAGTACAACGATGATCTACGGACCGAGGGAAGAATCGTGCATCGGTCCAAGGCTGATGTGGCGGTCTCCCATGAGATCCAGGATAGAGCTTGAACCCGATGTTTGCAAGGGAGACTGGATCCAATGGGAGCCGTCATATCAGTCTCGTGCTAATGTGCGATTCGTCCATCGGTTCGGCTTCCTTTTATCTATTTAGAATGGACGCGGATTAAAAGTCCTGCGGGAGAGCTCTGCCAAAGTCTCGTCCCTCATGCACCATCGAATCGTGGAGTCCACGTGAGGCCCGCACGTGCGTTCGTTCGATCCAACGGTCGAGGACGACGTGACTCCCACGGGACTCCGAATTCGGACTATATATATATATATATATATATATATATATATATATATATATATATATATAGCAGAAGACCTCTAGCCTAGTGGTTAAGAGAGATGCATGCGACCCGAGTGGTCAGGAGTTCGAATCCCAGTGGGAACGATTCCAGAAACAATTTACCTTGTTCCAAAAAAAAAAAAAAAAAATATATATATATATATATATATATATATATTTCCACAGGAAAAAAATAAAAATATATATTTCCAGAGGATATTTAAATTAACAGTAACTCTCTCTTTCATTGACCATTTCTCATCTCTGCTGCCTTTTAGATTTGATGGGTCTGTCAATTTAGCAACTACACTGATGGAGCCATCCACTGGCAATGCAAATGTAATGTCTGTCGATCTTATCTAATTTTCGACCAATCTCTTTCGATCGACAGAGTATGTTAAAGTCATGTCACCTTCAGATTAGAAAGACGGATCGAAGATTCATATCCTCTTTTAATTCTAGAACTGCTGGAAAGAAGCAATAATAAAGAAAGTTATCTGAACAAGAACTCCAGCTGTAACAACAAAAGAACAACCTTTCCCTACACTGCTTGCAAAAGAAAGATATTTTTAGAAGATGTTTGGTATATATATATATATATATATATATATATATTTTTTTTTTTGGGTATATATATATATATATATTTGGAACTTGGTAATTGTATTAATGAAAGAAAAGAACTAGTACAGTTGGTAGAGCCTATATGGCCACCCTCCTCATATCTCCCTCGATTCTATTCACAATACTAGTGCTATTAGTACAAACTCCCTCAAATATTCTTGTGTTACGTTCTATCCAGACATGCCATACCGCTGCTGCAATTCGGACTCCATCCTCTCTGAACCAGCCCCCTCCTTGCCCTCTGGCTCCCTTGATTTCCGCAACCAGGCCCACTAGCTCTTGTTCCTCTCCAACTCGCAACTCCAGTTTTCCAGCCTGAGAGTCCCATATATTTCGAGAAAATGCGCATCTGAAGAAAACATGCGAAATTGTTTCTGCGTCTATCCCGCATAATACGCATTTATGGTCATCTACTTGTACCCCAAATCTTTGTAGTCGATCCTTTGTGAGTAATTTTCCGAGTAGTGCCTTGTAAAGACTGAGTTGCATTTTCCTCGGTGTCTCCTTCAACCATATTATGTCAGCGTAGCCAAACTCTTCAAGCTTTTCCCTAATATTTTCATATACCATATTGGAGTTGAACTCTCCATCTGTAGTTGAATCCCATACCCATCTATCGGCGCTCAACTCTGAATCAATAATGCAGGTTGTGATCAAATGCGTCACCACCTGGAGCCGTGGACAATTTCCAGTCCTCCAAACTCCATTCTCGATGATCCGGCTGACCTTCTCCTTTGCACCTTGGTTATTTGCATACGACAAGCCAACCCGTTCCTCCAAACTAGCATGGTCCACCCACGGGTCAAGCCACAAGTCGGTGTCCGACCCATCCTTGAATTTTCGGGAGATGAGCAGCTGCATAGTACTTCGAAGACGCAATATATGTTTAAATGTCACTGACATATTATTGTTCCACTTGATTGCCCAAAAATTGTGTCCCTTTTGGTACCTATTACGCATCCATTCAGCCCACAATGAGTTTCCTATCAACATCTTTCAACTGATTTTCATGCCAGCTACCTGTCAAAGAGTTTCCAACCTTCGGAGGCCAACGCCACCCTCCCGTCGTGGTCTACAAAGTTGATCCCAGGCAATGCCATGTATACCTCCCCTCCAAACAAACTCTGCGCACAGCTTCTCCACCTGTCGAATTGTGCCGGTCGGAATTAGCACCAACTGCAGCCAGAAGGCAGCGATAGCTGTAATAACCGATCTGACTAATTCCAATCGTCCCCCAAATGAGAGGCAGAGTGCTTGCCACCCTTCCACTCGTCTATGGACATATTCGACCAAACTGCGACAGTCCGATGAATTTGCATAGTTTATAGTCAGTGGGATCCCCAAATATTTAACAGGGAGGTCGTCTTTCTCCACTCCAAGTAGTAGAGCTTTGTCTTCTTTGTCCGGACAACTTGAGTTGAAATAGACTCGGCTTTTACTTCTGTTTAGTTGGAGTCCCGATACCTCTCCGAATCTCTCCATAATTTTCGACACTTCTCTCAAGCCCTCTCTGGTGGGGACCAGGAAGACAAGCAGGTCGTCCACATATATCAGATGGGATACATGTTGTCGAACCAACTTGTAGAGGGGGCAGACTTTCTTCCAGTAGACCGCAGCATCAAGGAGACAAGAGAAGTACTCCATAACAATGGAAAACAGATACGGAGACAGTGGATCTCCTTGTCTTAGCCCGCGATTGTTGTGTATAAATCCATAGGGCTGTCCTTTCACCGATACCGAGAAGGTGGCCGTAGTGATGCATTCACGAATGCGAGCCACCCATGTATCCAAAAATCCCATAGCTCGCATCACCGCGCATACGAACTCCCTGTTCACTAGGTCATATGCCTTCCGCAGGTCTAATTTAGCACATCCTTTACTTCCGCCCGGTTTATTGAACTCTCGCACCATCTCGTGCACAAGAAGACTGTTTTCAGATATAGATCGCCCTTTGATGAATGCTGCTTGAGTTGGTGCACGGCGTACTTTGAAAATGACACTCAGTCCTTCGTCCCGTGGCTTGGGAGAAGGAAAGTTGGTCTTCGGTGCAAAAGCTAAGAGTTAGCCTAAGTCATAGGCGTCGTCCGCATGAATGCTTCATAAAACATGCACGCTTTCGTAACGCAAGGCTTGGCATAGCCTTTGTTCGTCCCTCGGGTTAAGTTGTAGGCTTGAGTAAGTTAGGCAAAGTTATGCCGGTCGACCTAAGTCATTCCAAGTGCTGTCCCGCTCATTCTGCGGTTGTCAAGTTAAATAGTCCCACGATCCCAAGGCACATCAACTTGGGCAGGAGTGTCGCGTAGCGCACGATTGGCTTAAGGCACGAAGCACGGACTTAGTATTTAAGGCAAAGATCACAATTGATTCAAAGTGAGTTTTGAGAAAGGACTATCAAATAGGCGTTCATGAGTTGAACCAAACGATAGGGTAACAAGGAAAGAATGCTCGCGACCGTGGGTCGTCGAGGGGTCTCAAGGAAAGAATGCTCGCGACCGTGGGTCGTCGAGGGGTCTCAAGGATAGAAGTCTTGACCTTGGTTTTGAAAGAGATGGTAACATTGGTAGAGGAATGACTGTGTGAGACGTCTGTTTGTGTCGAGTCTTGCATGGTCATTTGACAACTTGTCGACAAGGGCGATGAATCCTCGAGCGGCAACCCTTGGCCATGGGACCGACTCGGCCTAGGAGGAAACATGGTATAGTCGTGCATAAGATTTTAGCACAGGTTATAGCGGAGACTTGCGACGAGACTAGCTATTTGCGTCGAAAGGACCTCGATTAACAAAACTATACGTCAAGGTATAGCTTGTGATGCTAGTGGCCAAGTTCATATAGATGTCGGCAAATAGCGGCTATCCGCGTGTATGCCTTTGGATTGAGTTGAGTTGAAGGTGTGTACAGTTAGAACACAAAGTTTGGGCCTAAGATTGGATTTCAACATAGGCGTCGTGCTTCAGCACGAGATGTGACGTCGAGTCTCAAGTGTTGACAAGTGAGTTACAAAAGTTGGGTTTGAGTTGTTCAAGTTTAAGTCAGGAATCGCCGCAAGGCAAGTTGGTCAAGTGACACTAAGTTCACAAGTCTCGATTTGGTCAGTTGGTGGTCAAAGTAGCAAGGGCCGCTAGGCGACAAGGGCCGCGAGGCGGCAATATGGTTAAGTCTCACTGGGTTGCGAGGCACGGCCTCAGCAAGGGTTTGTAGCACGGTCACACGGAAATGGAGTCTCATCGCGTAGTTGCGTCTCTGATTTTAAGCCGTAAGGCAAACACGACTCGATAGGTTAACGTTGTTGGCACGAGAAGGGTCTTGAGGCAAGGTATGAAGTTAACGTTCTACTTGCAAGCACGAGATGGTCTAAAGACACAAAACAGACAAGACGTCGGTCATAAAACTGATCCTAAGGCAAGACTAGAAAGACAATCGATAAGAAGTGATTATGTTGCACAAAGTGAATCAAACGTGTTGGGTTTGTATGGGTGGGCGAGGAGCTCATTCCACCAGTACAGTTGAGTACTGACACCCACATAGTTTACATGTGCAGGCACAGGTAGAAGCTCGTGGCGCGGAGCTCGCTTGGATGCGTCGAGGCACGGAGTTCCTTGGCGATTCGAAGCGTGCGGCCGCATGGAGTAAAGACTTATACGAGACATAATGTATGGACATCGCCTTCCGAAGCTTCCGCTGGATCAAAACTTATAATTGAGAGATGAGAGAGAGCTGAGAGACTTGAAATGTGAGAAGAGTGAGCTTGAGTGATTGTAATCTTGGCCTTGCGTCCCCAATGTAACCGTTGTTTCGATATTAATAAAGAGCTTCTTTTGCATAACTTGTGTTTTGCTCTAATTTCTGCTGCTATTATTCAATGTCTCTGCATGGGACTTCTGTGCGACGACCCCGTCGCAGTCGCTAAAATCGACCGTTATGGAACCCGTCTTGCACGAGCGCAATCTAGGCTCGTGCGGCATCACGCCTTAGCGAGGACGATCGCTCCTACGGGAGCGGAACGTGACAGGTAATGATTTTGATTGTATAAATCTGTGTAATACCTGACCGCCTCTACTTGTATGTCCCTAGCCGATGAGAGTTCTTGCCCCTCCAAATCCAATAGACGGTGGATGAGGTTTCTACGTTGCCGCATACATACAACATCGTAAAAAAAACTTCGTGCATGTGTCCCCTTTAACAAGCCAGTCGCATTTGGCTCGTTGGGCTATTTGAATCTCATCAAATAATTGCAATCCTCCAACTTCTTGTATCAGGTGTTGTTCCCGAGCCGCAAGCTCTTTATTGGAGGGGTCCTCCTGGAGTTGATTTTGGATCTCCCGGAGCATAGTTTCTTTTGTCGCAAGCTCTGTCGCAGGTCGCCCACGGATCCAGGAACGAATGGCGGACTTGGTACGCCGGAGACGGGTTGCAAGTCTAAACTGCGGGTTCCCTACCACCGCTGAATGTTATCCCGCCTCCATTGCCTCCCTATAGCCGGCTAATATATGCCACCCATTGTTATAGCGGAAAGGACGGGCTTTACTTCGTTCTAGCGACAGCAATTGCAGTTTCAAAGGCGAGTGGTCGCTTGTGCCCGCCGGTAATCCTTCCACTTTAATATGAGAAAATTTTTGTAGCCAATCCCGATTGCCGACCGCTCTATCTAACTGGCATATGACTCTCTTGCCGATTGATTTGTTGTTCCAGGTCCAAATGTGACCTTGTCTTTCGATGGTATGCAGCCCTGTTCGAAGAAGACATGATCGGAATTCTTGAAGTATTGCCTCTGGAACAGTTCTGCCTCTGATCTTTTCATGTTGATATAGCATACTCACTCACTGCAAGCAATCTTTAACTATGGACGAACTATTGTAAGGAAAAAAAAAAAGATGAATAAGATTATATGCAAACTATTTGATTTTTTTTTTTTCGTACAATGTGTGTAATTTGCCCATAGAAAAGTGTTGGCTTGAGATTGCAGCCATGGAGAAAAAAGGAGAACAGGAGACTTTATGTTCTTGATAAAATGAGCAAGGAAGCCAAAAAGAATTTTATATATATATATATATATATATATATATATATATATATATATATATATATATATATATACACGAAAATTTTATATTTTCGGGAATCAATCTTTTTGTAACTAATTTTTTTGAAATATTATTTTCCATGTTTGATGTATATATAAATATTTCCAGAAAAATATATAAAATATAAAAATATATATACAAAAAATCTTGTTAGAAAACAATGAAGAAACTAAAAAGATACCCAAAAAAAAATTAAAAAAATAAAAGATAAAAAATGGAATCTTGAAAACAATGAAGAAAGACAAAAAAAAAAAAAAAAAAAAAAAAAAAAAAAAACACCAAGAAATAATTTCATACAAAAAAAACTGAAAAAAGAAACCAAAAATCATTCTTAAAAAAAAAGAATAAAATTCTAAAAAACAAAAAAAATGAAAAAACCTGAAAAACAAAAATAAATCTAAAAAAATGTAAAAGAAAATATTTCTTTTTAAAAAAGACTAGAAGAAATACCGGACAAATAAACTGTTTATTGAGGTACTCTTAATTTCCGAAAATAAACTTTATAACCTAACCGAAACATAAAAATAGATTTTCCATATTAAAGTTATCTGGAAAATAAATTTTATAACCAAACTCAAAAAAAAAAAAAATAGATTTTCCATATTAAATTTATCCGGAAACAAAAGATTTGCGTACCCAACGCAACTTTAAGGCCACCAACTGCCACTTTCTTATGCATATGCACAATTACACATTATTTATGGGAGGGGAAAACAAAAAAAAACCAAATAACTGAATAGTACGCAATTATGTGTATAACAGTCCTATATCCTTCATTGACTGCCGGCTAGATCCTGTCTCCTTTTTTCTTTTTTCTTTTTGTTGGTGCGCTGCAGGCATCATCTCAAATCGAGCGAGAAGGTTATTTTTGCCTGCACCCCAAAACTGATAAAGCTGTGCAGTCATTTATATGAAGAACAAGTACCACACACAAAAAAACAGAAATAAGAGACCAAAAGGACAAGGTTGGCTTTATGAGGTCAGGAGGTATTGATAAATTTGTAGGCATTGACGGATTTGGGGCCAACCATGGATCCCAAACCCTACCAGAGCCTAACCTCAGCCTTAACTCAGACACTAAACCAACCAATATTTCATACATTCCCTTAAGGCCTCGTTTGGTTCACGGAATTATGGAATTGGGAAAGAAAAAATCATTACTTTTCTATGTTTGTGTGTCAAAGGAATTGATAGAAAAATGAAAGTGATTCCCAATAGAAAGAAAATTAGGAGAAAAAATAATTTCATCCATCCAAACAAGGAATCACATTCCCACATTCAAGTATTCACTTTCCTTTCTAATTTTTTTTGGCATCTCCAAACATCGAAAATAAAAATCAATAGTTATTGTTATTGTAATTTTCTAAAGAAAAGAAAATACTAAGAAATTGATTTTATTTCTATTCCATTCTGCGAACCAAACAAGGAAAGGAAATAGTGGTAGTATAGGTCACTGCCTCAACTCTTCGATAGGCTCAAATCAAGAGTCTGGTCCGGCACCAAAGCCAGCACTCCAAGGCATCAACTGTGTCATGAGATTTTCAGTTCTCATCCTCATTCCATGTTCTTCTCAAATGTCTTGGTGAGACTCTCCAGGTGGCCTGTCATAAATAAAGTTTCTCCTATTTTCCTTTTTCTCCTTAGTTATACAAGTACATTTAAACTCCTAAGCGTCTCCTTGGATTGAGCGGAAAAAATAAGCGAGTTAAGTGAGGTATGTTTAATAACTCTCGCTTGGATTAATAAAATATAATAGTTATCAAAATATCTTTATTACATATGTCATAAAATTAAATTTGATTGAAATTTTAATTAGAATGTCAAAATATCTTCACAATTGAGGAAGCTAAGGAACAACATGTTGAAAACAAGAAAAAACTGACAAAAAAGTCATTATTTAAGAATTTTTATACAAAATTCCTTAATCTCACTCGTTAACCCTCCGATTTGGAGGATTAAATAATAAACAAAAGATGATTAAACAAACCCTCACTTAACCTTCTATAACCCTCTCTCATAAACCTCCATCCTCAAACCAAGCGTTGCTCTATTCTAAGTAGTAAACATATATCGAATCGTTGCAAGATTGAATCTGATTCTTACTCACCTAGGCTAGGTAAGGATCCGATGAGCACTTTGGAAAGGAGAATTTCAAATCAAATTTAAGTTTGGGCCCAACCCTAGTCTCTACACAGAACACGAACTCCTTTCTGTTCTCTCCTATTTTGTAGATTTGTCATCTGTCGACCTTCTAGTCCGGACATTAGCCCCTGTCTTGTTTCGTTCACTAATCCTTCCCTAGAACCTTAGCCCACATCCAGACGGAACAGTGTAAAGAGGTGATAGAATCAGATAATAGAGGTAACAGCAGCATAAGAACGGGAAAGTGTAAAAAAAAAAAAAAAAAAAAAAAAAAAATCCACCTTGGATATAAACTTTTACCAAAATAAAGCTCAGTATACGTTTGCATCCATTAAACTCTCCCGCAATTTTGGAAAAAAAAAAAAAAAAAAAAAAAAAAAAAAAAAAAAAAAAAAAAAACAAACAAACAAAACAAACAAACAAATAGGGGTGAGCATTATTTGGTTTTAGACCAAAAACCGAACCGAACCGAACCGAATAAGAGGTTCGGTTCGGTTTTGAAATAATTCGGTTCGGTTTCGGTTTTGAAAATACTAAATTTTCTTATTCGGTTTCGATTTTGGTTTTGGGTTTCGGTCTAAAACCGAAAACCGAATAAGAAAATTTAATATATATATATATATATGTGTGTGTGTGTGTGTGTGTGTGTGTGTGTGTGTGTGTGTGTGTATACTATATATATACAAGTATTAATATATATAAGTATATACTAAATATATATAGGTATATACTAAATATGTTTAGATATATTTAATTACTATATACATTAACAAAAAAGCGCAAAATAATAAATAAAAAAATGAATAAACCGAAAACCGACCGATTTAATTCGGTTCGATTTGATTCGGTTTTGAACTAATTCGGTTCGGTTTCGGTTTCGGTTTTGCTTATTCGGTTTCGGTCCAATTCGGTTTTGGATTATTCGGTTCGGTTTACACCGAATTAACCGAATGCTCACCCCTACAAACAAACTCACTCTCCCGCAATAGACAACTTGATCAAAATAGCTCCTTCCCGTCTGTCCAGTCCACGAGCTGTTTGTAGTGAGTGAACATTTACGACAGTTTTTTGAAAAAAGAACTGTTGAAATTCCCACAAAATATCCCTAAAGTTGTAAGTTACCTTTTTATAGGCACTTTACCCGCCTATATGTATGGCAAGGTTAAGTTTAAATTTAAAAAGGAAATAAAAAATACACATTAGAAAGATTTTAGTTAGATAGCAACATGTATTTAGTTTTCTAATAAAAAACATGTATTTAGTTTAAATATTTAATATATTTTAGAATTTTATTTTTTATTTTTGCCTACGTGAGAAGGTACATAGCGAATAAAAAGAAGAAAAAAAATTTGTTTAGTGGAGGATTCATATACATACACGACTCATTTTTTGAGCCATTTCCAAGATAAATTACTTCCTTCCATAATTATGAGATAAAATTCAATTTTTTGCTAAAACAAATAGATAAAGTTACTTTTCAAATTATTTTCATCATAATTTTGAGATAATGTTGTTTTTAAATTAGTTTCTTCTATCATTTTAATTTGTGATAAAGTTAGATTTTGATTGTTTCTTTCGTAATTTTTTTAATAATTAATGGGGGATATACAAATGACTTAGATGACTTATTTTTTAGAAGTTACCAAGTTGCATTAAAAAAATAGTCATGTCATGTGCGTTGCACATATAAAAAAACTAGATATTGTTAACAAAATAAAAATTTATATGTACAAATACAAATAAATATATATTTATGCGTATATACAAATACAAAATTAGATAGAAAATTGTATATATTTATTAGTATATATTAATATATTAGTATACAAATAAATGCAGCTAAAAATAAATTAATATAAGAAAAAATATAAATTTAACTAATAAGGAATTTTTTGCACTTTAACATAGGTTTTAGATGGATATAATTGTCATCTCATATCTAATTTAATTTGATGTCGTTAATGGCAGAAACTAAATTGGCAAAATTTGAGAGTTTTTTAAACTAGGAATCTTGTTTTGCAAAAATAATTTATCTAAGGAGGAATTTTTTGCACTTTACTCGCATAAGAACTAACAATAAGATAAAATCTTAAAACTAAGGATATAATTGTGTGAAACATTTAAAATAGACAAAGCATATCCCTCTCAGAACACATGTTCCTAGTCATACCACCTTTAGGCCTCGTTTGGTTCGCGGAATGGAAGGGAAAGAAAAAATTCCTTGGCATTTTCTTTCCTTTGAGAAATTGTAATTTTCATTGATTTTTCTTTCCGATTGAAAATGCCAAGGAATTTGGAAAGGAAATTGAATACTTTAATGTGGAAAAATGATTCCTTACTTGGATGGATGGAATTAATTTCTCCCCTAATTTTTCTTCCATTGGAAATCACTTTCCTTTCCTACTCAATTCTTTTGGCACCCAAATATAGGAAAGTAATCACTTTCTTTTTTCAATCCGATGATTTCATGAACCAAACGAGGCCTTAGACTCATCTGTGCAACAGTTTCCGGCACAAAGTTGAACAAAACTCAAGAAACTAAACCACAGGATCAAAATTTAGATCAGAAAGAAACACAAAAGAACCAATACTTCGGTTCCGGCCTAAAGATGCAAACAATCACAAGGAAGAAAGCAAATGATATGATGCATTTGATCTCAATTACTATCGAGAGTACCGTAGAATAATAATATAATAATTTAATTGTCTGAATCAAAACAATACCTTAGAATAATTACTTGTATGTCCTCTTGTTCTATATGTATGACATGCACCACTCTTTATCCCTTTCATGTCTCTCTAGGCATGCATGACTACAATTTCATTGCGTGCCTTTCTCCTCTCTCCTCTCCTCTCCTCTCCTCTCCTTACCTACCTTGTGTCTCGCCTTGAGGTCTCCTTTTGTTCGCGGAAAGGATAGGAAAAAAAAATCAATTCTTTGTTATTATTATTTTTTTGGAAAAATTGTAATTTTTATCAATTTTTTCTAATGTTTGAAAAGGTCAAGACCAGAAAAATTAGGAGGGTAAGTGAATCATTGAGGTGGAAAAGAGATCATTGGAATGGGTGAGGGAACTATTTCTTTCCCTACACTTTATTTATTTATTTTTTGGGAAATCGTTTTTCTTTCCTTCATTCTCCTTCTCATTTCTTTTGGTATACGAACACAAAAAATGAATGTAAATTCATTTCCAATTCCGTGATTCCGCGAACCAAAAGCTTACACCACCCTCATCTCCTTGACCCTCTTACTCCATCAGAAATTTCTGCCATTGCCGATGCCGTGATCAACTCCTCCATCCTCGGTTCAACGAATTCCTTGACCTTCCAATATGTCGGCCTAGATGAGCCCGAGAAGCCCGCCCTCTACCGCTACCTGTCCAACCCTTCCCATGCTACCCTCCCACCACGATGAGCTTTCGTCATAGCCTGAGCCGACAAACAGACCCATGAAGTCTACCTTGA
The DNA here is from genome assembly GCA_029216955.1 of Iris pallida. Taxonomy (NCBI): domain Eukaryota; kingdom Viridiplantae; phylum Streptophyta; class Magnoliopsida; order Asparagales; family Iridaceae; genus Iris; species Iris pallida. The sequence continues at coordinate 18,421,485 of JANAVB010041219.1, forward strand.
CATTGCCAACCGGTGACGGTGGTCCAGCCGGAGGGGAAGGAATTTGAAATTGATGGACACATGAGAAGGTTTCATAATATCCATATATCTCCGTGTATAAATGTAGTTTTGTGTTGCACTCATTAACCTTCAGTTACATGTGCATGTAAAAGTTCAAAGCACTAGGTAGGAAAAGAGTTGCAGTTTCCTAGTAACTAATAATAAGATGGAACTAATATGATATACATGAAATTACGCAAGAGGCTGCAGACTGCAGTTCAAAAAAAATGCACTCTTGCTTCCACTAGAATTCACACTTCAACATCTCATACTAAATTTTCTAACAATCAACTACTTCAAACTTATATTTATCTTGAAAAAAATATATACTTATTATGTACATGCATGTAGAGTTCCTATCTTCAGCAAGCTGCACAAGGTGAAGCCCACAGATGAATGACTAGATGAATTCCAAGCCCTACATTATATTACATGCATGTAGACATCATAGATAGAGTAGTCTGTTTCTTCTTCATTTCCTCCAGCGGATTGTAGGTGTGTAGCAATACCATCAAGTGTTATTGCATAGTATCAACTATCCGAAGTAGATTACTAGCTCTATGTATTCATCTAATGTTTCTTACTATTACGACCTTTCAATTTGGTATCATCTTCATGACCCTTTCACATAGATAAGGAATCATGATTATTCTTAATTACGTTGATCAAAGAGTGAACAGTACATAATAAAAGTGCTTATCGAAGATCATACTATCCTACAAACAATAATGAGACAGAAAGTGTGTGTGTGTGTGTGTAAGGTTTATCGAAGATTATAGCGACCGAAATAACCAAAAACATTAGGTAATCCCTTCTACCAATTACCTGTTACCTGCATGCCACCAAGTAGCCTATGCCAAGAAAAGTAAATCAAGTAGACTAGTCGAACTGATCTTTGTTTTCTTTGTATCAGAATAATTCCAGAATACTTAATTGCTTCTGACTTAGATTAAAAAAAACAAAACAGTAGCCTAAACTAAGGTGTTACCAGTCGAAACACATCCTTGTGTCAGTGTCCCTAAACTACAAACTCAAAGGGATATGCACCAGAATTCCAAGCATACGACAGCAGCCGCGGATCCGTGTCCAACTTCCATCAGGAAATTTCATCCTAGAACGTACAATCACTACCCAGACCTAAATACTAACAGGACAACTATGACTTGAGGATAGCTTAATCAGAATTAGATGCTATTTGTGTCCCCAGAGAAGGAAAGAGGACTAAAACTTCTACTCCCTTATCTCTGTTTGGACTTCAAACCTCTAAATAATCCTTCTATTATCTCAAATTCTCAACCCCTGTCTCTGCCGACGCATGGGCATTAAGATTCATGTCCTCTACATGTCCTCTGCAACCAGTTGACTAAGATCTCATCTTTAAATTTATAAACACGACGATCAAAGAGAGTTCAAGCAATCGATCGCAACTTGCTATCTGGTATCTGATGGAACATGCAAAATATAGGGTCGTAGCTTCTTCGATCTAATTTCTGAAATTTCTTTAGAAGACTTCGAGATAAAACATTCTCCAACTAAACCCCCAAGTTTCAGTCCACTCACTACAAATTCAGGTGGGCAAATTGGGCCTTCCACCTGGGGTACGACACCTGGGCCGGCACGGTTCTCTCCCTAGCATCGGTGCAGGACTCGTGCAGGACTCTATGAGAGGTGAGGCTTCCTATGAGAACTGTTTGTCCCATATATGGACCTGTCTTAGGAATGGTATTAAAAAAAAAATCTTTGATCGGAATGGCGGCATCACCGCTCGAGCCCATGAACGGGAGAATGCAACTTTCATGGATGGTTACTATGCAGGGAGGGACTGGCAGCCCATCATTGCGACATACAGATTACAGAGGTGGAAATTCCAAAGGAAGTGGTGACTTGTATATGTTCACTATATCATACAAGACAAAGTTCTAGAATTAAATCTATAGTCTCAAATTTCTGCGGTTTGCAGATAACTGAGGCTCGCTCGGGGCGAGGTGAGCTTGGTGGTGAAGATTAGTGGCTCTATAAAAATTGGGGTGATATTAACTTCGAATCTCTATTTTACTCCTTACAAACTTAAGATTCCCAAAGTCATATTCCCTACATTTGATAAGTTTTAAGACTCAAATTCACTCCCATAAGGATTCTTTTCCAAACTTTCTGAAAAAGCAAAGCAGCCTGACTCGATGGCTGACTGCTATTATGCTCGTGTCTTCCCCGCAGGTGGCATCCTAGAAGCCAAGGGCACCTATTCAAGAGAGTGCGTCAAACTTTCCCTAGTAACTACTCTTTCTATGTCCGAGCTCTCTAGCCTAGTGGTACTAGAGCAGACACCTGGAGGGGCCGGCAAGGTTCGAGCCCCCCAATTGTGTGTGTGAGTTGGATTTCAAAAAAAAAAAACTACTCTTTCTATGCTCATTTGGCTAGAAATCATAGGTACCAACTAATATCAGTTGAGAAAAATCAACTTCTAATCTCCTATTTATTAGCAGAATTAAATTTGAATATAGTACTGAAATATCTGGAACCCAGAAATTGATATATAGATCTAGGTACCTGTATTGCTTTAGAGGATACCTAGCAAGAAAATAATTTTCTACTAGTATATGAAAATTTTGGTTCTTGATAATAGAGAATCAGATGTTATTTTCCTAATTTATATCGTTCTCCGTATTTTGTATTTGCTAAATAGAAGTGGATATGAATGTTGATATATTAAAATCCAAATTTTGTTTTCAATTCCACAAAGCCTACTCAACAGCAATGCATACTGTGGTCTCTAGCCATCTTGGTTCCACGCTGAGGGCGATGAAACATTGTACCGAATGAGACGAATAATCCTATGGCCCACATGTAAGCCAGCACGGATCGTCCAAACAAGTGACGTGCTGGCAGTGAAAAAACCCAACTCACAAAATAATGGTGCAATGACTTCAAAACCTATGTAACAGACTTCTTTGCACGAGACACCCGACTCTTGGGGTATAGAGCGTAGCCCGGAAACCGAGAAATTATTCAAGTGGGACGGGACCACCTTATGGCAGTGATGAAGGGTGAGCCCGTCCAATAGTATAATGACACAAGGTAACATCAAAAGCCAAAAAAAAAAGAGAGTCAAATATCATTAAATAGGATTACCAAAAATAGTAATATATTACCATCTGTGGCTCACTTAGCTAACTCTAGAAAATGGAGGATTCGATACCGAGAGGTACAATTTACTACCCTAACATCTTCGAGATCTAAATCACTTAGCTAACTCAAGCATCGGAAGAGTTTAGTGAGGGGCAATCCCCTATGCCACACTCTAACAAGTGTTGTTTTGATAGACTGACAATGTTGACACTTAAATTGACGGCTATGATCCAGGCCCGTTATTTGTTTATGAAAATAAGATCTTCCTATATGCAGTTGCTAAGTTTTTCATAACATTTCACGGATTCGAAATATCCTTGAAAGCTAACTTCTGATTCACACTCATGACTCATCATCATCTTAGAATCCAGAAGTTTGCACAAAGATATTGATTTCTACATTTCTGCGTACCCCCATGGTACATAACTTGACTCTGATAAGTGATAATAGGCAGCGAAACATACAAAGAGAAGGAGAATAAAAAACTTCTTACTTAAAATAAATCCATTAATTGGGTTACTTATAGAGAACCTAAAGTTCACTAAGCCCTTTTATAAGAAAAACTTTGATAAATGTTTCATAAGCCACAAACAAACATAATGAACAACCATCTATAGTAGCCAATCCAAGCCTTGTATGCTCAAGCAAGCTTTTAAAAAGTAATTCTAGGCATATTTTTTTCTACTGGGGGAAACAACTCCTACCAGGTATTCACTGCAATAATAGGCAGAATCTAACCAAAATATTTGACACTCCAAGAAAACAAAGAGAATTCTGGTCAGAAGAACAATGGGAAACCATGAAGTGACACATATATGTACATTTACATAACAAATAGTGATCCTTGAATTAATTTTCACATGGAGTTCAAGGTGTGTATTGGGCCGGGCAGCCCGGAACCCGGCCCTGAACCAACCCGGTCAAAACCTGCCTGGGTCGGCCCAGGCCCGGTCAACGGGCCAGCCCGGCCAGGCCCATAATACCACCGAGTTTGGGTTGGGTACAAAGAAAGACCCGCTAGCCCGACCCGACCCGTACTCTTCCCTGGGTTCGGGCTGGGTTCAATTTTTCCAAGCCCGCAGCCTAGCCCGACCCGGAACATAATTTGAAAAAATTCAAAACCAATATAGGAGTAGGGGCTTATGAAGCCAGGACCTCCAAAGTAAATTACTATCAACCATTCTGCTAACAAATAGTTCCAAATCAGTTTGTGTTAAAAGTAGAAACAAGTTCCAAGCCCGCGGCCTAGTCCGGCCCGGCTCGGAGCATAATTTGAAAAAATTCAAAACCAATATAGGAGTGGGGGCTTATGAAGCCAGGACCTCCAAAGTAAAATTACTATAAACTATTCTGCTAACCAATAGTTCCAAATCAGTTTGTGTTAAAAGTAGAAACAAGTATAGTATAAATAAAAAACTGACACAATTTTTTTTTTATTTTAAAAAGTTGTTCAGCCCGCAGGCTAACCCAGGCCAGGCCCGGCCCGGACCCGACTCAGCCCGAACCTATCCGTGTCTGGGTTCGGGCTAGGTTCGAAGTTTTTTTATTCCGGATCGCCGGCCCGCTCCTCCATCTGGGCTAAGCCCGGCCAGGCCCAAGCCCGGTCAAACCCGGTCAACAATGGGCCCGGGCCAGCCCAGCTCACACCTTGACATGAAGTGGACAGCAAACACATTTGAAACTAAAGAAGGTAAACCTTTATGGTACAACCTCATGGACCATGGTGTCATGTTGATGGAAAGTAATGTACTGTCATCTATCCCTAGTCCCAACAAGATATAACAGACATTTTTCCACGCCATTGATTCACCTTCAAAACAACAAAATTTTGCACTCAGCCATGTAATATTGTAATGCTTCATTCTGAAACGCAGGTGTCATGTAATATATGGTTATCAATTCGAGCATGAAACTCAATGAACACCTGATGGAAAAAAAAGAAGAAGACGTAATTGTATGCATAGACTGTCAAGTTAAACCCAGCCTGACACTTGATAAACACCTAATGAAAATATGTAACTGTATGCCAAGGCCAACAAATACTGAGACGTATGCCTGAATGATTGTCTAAGAGGTTTATGGGTTGTACGGGAACAATTACCTCCATGCAGGGTAACTCTTTCAACATACATGGATGTGCAGGAGGGCACACTGAACCAAATCCTCCTCTTTGTGTATAAGCACATGCAGGAAGGCACACTGATATGAAAGTATCCTGCATTATCTTTGCATTGCGTTTGCCATATGCACTAATATTGTATGCATTGGGAACCAAAACCTGATAAAGAAACAAGAATATAGAAACGTCAGATTAATCCATAGCAGTATATACAAAATTTATTGACTACTAAAACTAAAAAAGAGAATTTATGCATATTGCTTATAAAATCTTTTACTTATATACTAATGTTAAAAAAAATATTAGACACACAACTGGAATCATTCTTGAGTCCTAAATTCATGGATATTGGTACCCTTGATCAACCTGAGCAAAACATAACAAAATTTTTTAGCTGCTGATATTGAAGCCATAGTATAGCCTCGACTACTTTTCAGAATTCTTAAACCAAAAAAAAATCCAAGTTTTCCATTATTGTCCATGTCACCACTCCATTATGATGAACCTGAACAAAATCACCAGTCGTACATTATCCTTAACGAAGAAATTTTCCCTCTTGTTCAACATTTATGATTGAAACACCATATATTCATTTATAAATTTGGTACCCTTTCTCCACCTCATGCTTGAGATTAGAATGAAGACCAACGCTTTCAGTTGTGAACCCTTTTTTTTCTCTGCTGTGATCTCTATAGGTTATTGTTGGTAAGGCAGCATAATCTTGAGCACGGAACCAAGGACAAATAATAAGGAGAAAAGAACAAGGAACAGGAGAACATCACTTGACTAACATTGTAAGAATACAATAGGTATCATCAACAAGGTAGAAGATGGCATCCTTTTGTGCCCAATATCCCCAACAGAGATAGAATGATCTGGCTTATGACATGGTGAAGGCGTGAGAGGTCTGTTCTTTGCACTTTAGGGTGTCTTTGACACAATCTGTTAGCTGTAAACACTAATGTGGACTATATGAAAATATGAAGCAGACAAGGAGAGTTTGATTTTGTAGTACAATATTTCAAGAAGTTCAGACATATTCAAGATTTCTTAGGCAGCTTATATAACATACCACACATCAAAATTTCACATATAGACCACGAACATAAATGGCCTGACCTTTTTTTTCCTTTTCCGCCTTCAGAGTAAAGAACTTCATGCAGAATCTTGTACCCAAATCTTCACAGTTCTATCATTATCAAGGCCAGCAGATGCGATTTTATTCTCGTGAGGGTGGCAAGATACTGATATGACAGTGTCGGTGTGCCCTTCCAATCTCTGAACCATATTTTTGCCTTGTAGATCCCACAAATACACACAGTTATCCTCTGAACCACTGACAATATATTTACCATTTGTCACTGAAAATGTAGATGTAATGCAGTACACTTTGTTGACATGTCCTGTATATATTTTTAGAAACTTCCCTGTCGAATAGTTCCAGAGCTTCTGCAAAGGGTGAATTTAGATACATGTTAGCGCCAAATGAGAGGTGTTACTGCTTTCTGAAACTAACACAGTACTTTTATTAGTAAGGGAATACATGTATCAACCAAATGAACATTGTAAAATTGGTCAATATTACACTGATCAATTCAAACTAGGTGGCATGACAAGGAAAAGGTTTAGATGATGAAAAGATTGTTCGTGATTCTTGGAAGGTAAGTCCCCATCCCCAACCAAAAAATCTGGTCCAATGAAGAAAGGGACAATTTTAAGTCAGGAACCAAAGTGATTGTAAATCAAACCAAAAAGAGAGAAAACCAACAAAGCAAACAATGACTAACAATAACTCTATCAGACATCTACAATTATCATAGCTCTCTCTCTCTCTGTGTGTGTGTGTGTGTGTGAGGCGGACACAATTGGGATCGAAGCAGAATTCTGCTGACACGCCGGAGATCCGGTCAGGCCACCTGGAATTATGGTTGATGCTTATACTTTTGTCCAATTTTGTGTGGGAAAACATGGTATTCATGTTGGGCCAAACTGGAATAACGATTCAGGTCGGTTGGACCTATTTTGAGCAAGTTTTGGTGATTTTAGTAAATCTTTTTGTTAAGATTTCTTTTATTACTTTCCAAGTTTAATTATGACTAGTTTCTTAGGGCTTAAGTTAGGATTTATTATAAATAGACTGTATAAGGAAGAGTTTGAATAATATTGAATTGCTTCGATTTTGAGTTGTTCCATGTGAATTTTCTCTCTTTTGATTTTTGTTATGAATTGAGGTTCTAGTCCTCGTATGTTGGGTTGTTGGTTCCACGATAGGTGCTCCCATGTTGTCATGTGATAGCAGAGCCTCAATGTGTCGCGAGGCATGTCTGAGACCAACAACGCCAACGGCGGAACCAACATCATCCTAGTAAATGGGAGGATGAAGGCCTCTTCGGCGATCCGTCGCATCAAAGTCTCTATGCGGTGATTGAATTTAAGCGTTTGACGTGTCGAGCGGACAATTGGCTTCTAAGAACCGTCGAAAAACCAGTCTGAGATTCAGATGCGACGTCACAATGAGCAATGCTTACGACCTCCCGGGAGATGACCACGCATCGGCACAAGGTAATCGTCAATGAAGGGCTCGTGTGGATTCATCTAGCACGAGCAAAGAGGTGTACAATAATCTCGTCATGAGGGGTCGTAATGACGATGATGACCGTGACAGATCGACTAGTGCTACCAAGGTTGGGACGGCACCAACGGACACAGACAGGGTCGCTATGCGATTATAGGAGGGACGACTTTTGCAACATTTGAGCCGGCAACAACAACTACACTTAGCGATCGTAGAAAGAAATCCAAAAAGAAAGAGACGTTCATTGGCAATGTACGGTAGATAACACCAAGACTTATGATTCCTCCCAAAAGAACATGTTCCGAACTCGTACTATCAACATTAGAAGATTTGGGGCCGTGATCGACAATGGAAGCTAAAGAAAATCTTATATGTCGATGGTTGGTCGAAGATACATGGTTGGTGTCGGAGAAGCAGACAAACCCGTACTCCATCAGAGGGTTTAGGAAGTGCCAACCGTCAGGATGATTGAGCGTTGGAGTCTCTCTCAGAGCCATAACGACGATATCTACTGCGACATGATGGACGGGCTCGACGTTTGTCATATGATGCTAATAAGGTCGTAAAATTTTGATGTTAGGCCCAGTTAAGTGGTATATTAGAGTTATTAGTTATTGGGCTTTAGTCCCACATTGCTTAGAGTAATAGGAGAGGAGGCTAGCCTCTCCTATATATATGTGTAGTCTCTCTTCAATAAATAAATTAACTATTTTATTCCATTCTACATGGTATCAGAGCCATAGAAGTAAGAAAAAAAAAAAACTTTCCACAACAAAAATTCCCCCCCCCCCTTCGCCGACCCCCCATGCTGCCCCCCCCCCCCTTCGCCGACCCCCCTTGTTGTCCAGCGCCCCCCCCCCCCCCAGTCACCCCCCTTCGCCGACCCCCCCTGCTGCCCCCCCTTCGCCGACCCCCCTGCTGCCCCCCCTTCGCCGACCCCCCCGATCCAGCCCCCCTGCCCGGATCTACTGTGCAGACCCCGGTTCCCTCCCCCTTCCCAGATCTGCTGTGCAGACACCTGGCTCCCCCACACTCCGAATCTGCGGCGCAGACACCCGGCTCCCCCACACCCCGAATCTGTTGTGCAGACACCCGGCTCCCCCACACCCCGGATCTGCTGTGCAGACACCCGGCTCCCCCACACCCCGGATCTGCTGTACAGACACCCGGATCCTCCCCCACGTCCCGGATCTGCTGTGCAGACACCCGAATCACCCACGATGGCTCAAAACCCTAACATTTTCCATCAGCCACCACACACCCTCCGAACCCTAGTTAAAAAAAAAAGAAGAAAAAAAAGAAGAAAAAAAAATCAGTGGTCCAATGCTTTTTTCCTAAATTAAGCCGTTTGGACTTAACAAATGATTTTTCTACCCTAATCTTCACATCCAAATCTACACAGAGAATGATCGTGTTTTCTCCTGTGTCCTGACGTGTTTACTTTCTATGTGTGCGACGGTGTTGACCACGTTTATAGCACATTCGTAAAGTTGGTGTGATTTTTGGGGTTGGAAAGAACTCGCGACGATTGCTTCCATTTCAGGATGACAGATTCGAAGGCAGATGATGGTAACGGTGTCAGCAACACGACGAGCACTGGCACGACGATCGCTTCGACTCGACTTGTCGACCGTCGATTGGACGGTCCAGATGGTTACTCAACATGGCGGAAGAAAGTTGAGAAAACACTTCGTGGGATGCGGCTATCTAAACATTTAACTGACAGCCCTCCGGCGACGACTGATCCCACATTTGAACAGTGTGTCACGCCCCAGAACCAGAATACTGGAGAGCGGGGGCAGACATAGCCAGCTACGTATATTGAAATGGAAACCACCTCGATATACGGTCACGGCTGTCTAGAAATATGAGGGTTTACTACAAGCCAACAGTCTCTTATGGTCATGAACAAGCCTAGTGTCTCAATCACAAGCAAGTAAGTAAGGTCGCAAGATGTATGATCATTAAATATACAATAATAAGGCGTCCCAAATATTACATATTCAGCTGATCATGAAGCTAGTCGTACAAAATGCGGGAACTAGCAAGAGTTAAGTCATACATGATCAACCCTAGGATTTGTTAATCATGTTTACAGCCCGTAGGCAGACAGTAAGTAAAGTGCATCGAGCTAACAGGTGCTCGTCGGCTAAACGCCTCAAAAGAATAACTTTACAATAGAGTGAGCGAAACAAAATAGAAAACCCACTCGTAGCCCGGGTTCCTTCTAGTCGCCACCATTGGGCTGGAAGCTTGGTAGATCCTCGAGAGCTGCTCCGAAATCTGGCCACACAAAACCAGCTGGGTCAACCCCAGAAAGAGCAAGTGCCACAAGGGGGCCACGAAATAAGAACAAAAGCCAGCAATCAGCACAAGAAAATCTAATATCAAAACTAGAATTTACGAAAACATGTCAGGATGATATACGACGAGATAACCATGGGACTATTCCGATAGCCAGGTTACAACCCGTAAACCAAATAAGGACCGGGGTTGTAACCCTTCATCTGAACAGAACTTGGTTTTCCACCATTTATCGGCAAGATAATAATGTAAGAAATCAAGACAGGAAGCAAGCTTGTACTGGATCAAGACATGGCTAAACTGGTTATACCTCATTCAATCAATCACGGCCAAGCAGATACTACGGCTTACTACTTTAACTAACTATGGTTATCACAGGCCTAATTACTAACAAGATGCAGTGAGATTGTTCCACAGCCACAAGCCCTGCAGACCATCCAGGTTACCCAGGTCGAAAATTAGGGGTTGAATTCTGGTGGGTACATCGTCCGGAAGACAAATGTACCCTTAGGTGACTTAGAGGGTGCAACACGCGACGGTGTGCTGGAAATGTGCCCTACTCGACGGCAGGCTACAGATCCCAAGAGCGTCCAGGTAACGGAATTGCCTGTAGCTGTGTCATCTCTTCATGACTACTGTGTTATTCTAGTTATTAACCTTAATTCATTTTAGTAGGTACTCCTGACCGTGGTACTCAGGAGTCCCATCCTAGACATGATGCAAGACAGGACAAGTGAATTTAACAAGCAAGCAAGGAAGAACCACCCACGGTGTCAAGGCAGGTCAAGTTAAGTAGCCGTCGCAACAGCGTTAAGATAAATCATGTCAGGGTACTTGTCAGGAGTGCACCACGACGGGCCACTATCATGTCAGGTTGGTCATGTCAGGAGTGCACCACTACGGGTCACTGTCGTGTTATGCTAGTTCCTTGTCATACCATGCCATGTACAATAGTCATTCCAAACATATTAAGTAAAATCAAGTTTATGACAAAAGACGTAAGGATATAAAATGGGCGTAAAATATCTAATAAAATATCAATATACAGGGCTATAGAAGAGCCAAGCTTAAAGAAATAAGACCAAAACTCCAAGAGCCAATGGGTTAAGCAAGGGGGTTCAGGGTGCAGCGTACGCACAAGGGCACGCACAGCGTACGCACGAAAGCACGCACGCAGGAGAGCTAAAGTACGCACGCAGGAGAGCTGCGTACGCGAAAAGTTACGCACGCAGGAGAGCTGCGTACGAGAAAAGTCACGCACGCAGGAGAGCTGCGTACGAGAAAAGTCACGCACGCAGGAGAGCTGCGTACGAGAAAAGTCACGCACGCAGGAGAGCTGCGTACGCGAAAAGTCACGCACGCAGGAGAGCTGCGTACGCGAAAAGTCACGCACGCAGGAGAGCTGCGTACGAGAAAAGTCACGCACGCAGGAGAGCGGCGTATGCGAAAAGTCACGCACGCAGGAGAGCTGCGTACGAGAAAAGTCACGCACGCAGGAGAGCTGCGTACGCGTAAAAACACGCACGCAGAGGGGCTGCGTACGCACAAAAGCACGCACGCAGAGGAAAGGGTCTTCTTCTCCATGGCTGAGAAGAAGCTCTCATAGCTCCAAAACTTCAGAGCATCACAACTTGGCCATCCGAACTCCAAATCCAGATTTCCAAAGTTCCAACCAGGGTGGAATTGAACTCTCTTCTACAAGGAAACATCAAAACTCACAAAAATCCAACTTAAATAGATCAAAACCATGTAAAACCGAAAATGGAGAAAACTTAGATCTAGAACAATGGAGACTCCAAATCACAAAATGCTAAGTTCTAACGTTGATCACCATGTCCTAATCTAGCAATTGGACAAATAAAAGAGGGTTCTCATGTGGTGGCAAGGTGCACTTGCCTATGGGAGGGTGTTGTGGAGAGGAGGGAGAAGAGTGTTGTGTAGAGGAAGGAGAAGAAGAAATTAATGGAGGTTTATGAGGAGAGAAAAAGTTGGAGTTTTAAAGAGGGTGGGATGTGGTGTGTTGAGGGTGGAGCATAGGCTAAGGTGATCCAATACACATTAATCCAAACCAAACCAACCCAATTAAAACCGAACCATGCCAAAACCCAAAATACGAGAAATGCCGAAATTCCACAAGTTGAGAAAAAATAAAAATACATGCCAAAATCCAGATACGAGTATAAATACGAAATACGGGAAATGAGGGTGACACAGTGGGAGACGGATGATAGTCGACTGTTTACACAGTTGATGAACTCCATGGAACCGTCCGTCGAGGACATGGTTCAAAACACAGACACGGTCAAGGAGCTATTGGAGGTCCTAGCAACGGCGTTTGATGGAAAATGCGACTTGTCTCGCATATACGACTCGGTTGTTGGCGTTTACCGAGCAACTCAAGGAGACAAGTCTCATAAGGACCACTTCCGATCCTTCAAGGCTATGGTGGATGAAATTGATCGTGTTCTTCCTCTGACGGCGGATATCAATGAAGCTCGGGCTCAACGCGAGCAGCTTCATGTTATGGCATATCTTGCATCTCTCCGTCCTGATGCGGACTCGGCTCGATCCCAGATCATTGCTGGATCTGATGTTCCATCTTTGATGGAGGCCCACTTCCGTGTTCTTCGGGCCGCAAAGGTGGTTGAGACCACTCCGGGAGATACTCCTGCTGATCGATCTGCCCTTGGTAGCGCTGCTCGTCCTGGCGTTCGTGGTGGACGTGGTGGACGACGAGGTGGTCGGACTTATGGTCGCGATGGCGGACGCGGCAATGGTGGTCGTGATGGGGGACGACTACGAACATGCTTCCACTGAGGCCAACAGGGACATTTCCAGTGGCAGTGCCCTAAAGCTCCTGTTGCCAATATTACTTCGGATGCTACTGATAATAGCGTTCGTTCGGTTCAGATGAGCGTCGATTCTTACGCAGAATTTCTTGAGTTCCAGGTTCAACGTCGTAGTGAAGCATCAACGTCTGGTTCCACAGCCGGATATTCCACAGCATGCATAGTAAAACCCAAGCAGTAGGTAAGACTCTGGTGCATCCTCACACATGACTGGTGACGCAGGTATGATACATGATTATGTACCTGTCCGTCGTGCTTTTGGCATTACTGTTGCCAATGGCGGTTCTCTGGCAGTCCGCGGCCGTAGAAGTGCCACTCTTTCTCCCGGACTGTCAGTTACCTTTGTTCTACTTACTCCTGGGAACTCGTTCAATTTACTTTCTATCAGTCAACTTACTCGTGAACTTCATTGCTCGGTAACCTTTGTTTCTGATAAATGTGTTTTTCAGGACCTGACAACTGGGAAGACTATTGGTAAGGGACATGTGGCTGGAGGCTTGTACCTGTTTGACGCAACTCCTTTTGTTGTTTGTGCAAGCATGAAACTTGATCCGGTCGAGTTACATTGTCGGTTAGGTCATCCGTCGTCTCCAGTTCTCCATAAAATGTACCCATCTTTAGCTATTCCCTCTTCTTTTCATTGTGAGCCATGTAGTTTAGCTAAGCATCATCGGATTTTTTATCCGGTGAGTCCAAATAATCTTGCAACCGCTCCTTTTGAGTTGATGCATTCTGATATATGTAGGGGTGAGCATTATTCGGTTTTGGACCGAAAACCGAACCGAATAAGGAATTCGGTTCAGTTTTAAAAAAATTCGGTTCGATTTCGGTTTTGAAAATACTAAATTTTCTTATTCGGTTTCGGTTTCGGTTTTGGAATTCGGTTTCGGTCCAAAACCGAAAACCGAATAAGAAAATTTAGTTTATATATATATGTGTGTGTGTGTGTGTGTGTGTGTGTGTGTGTGTGTGCACGCATGTGTGTGTGTGTTAATTATAGGTATACTAAATATATATAGGTATATGTTATAGGTATATACTGAATATATTTAGTTATTATATATATTAACAAAAAATACAAAAAAACCCAAAAATCGAATAAACCGAAAACCGAACCGATTTAATTCGGTTCGGTTCGGTTATTGACCAATTCGGTTCGGTTTCGGTTTTGCTTATTCGGTTTCGGTCCAATTCGGTTTTTGCTTATTCGGTTCGGTTGGAACCGAATAAACCGAATGCTCACCCCTAGATATATGGGGACCTTGTCCGACTTGTCCGACTGAATCTGCAATAGGTTTTAAGTACTTTGTCACGTTTGTCGATGATTACTCACGTGTCACTTTTATTTATTTAATGAAAAGTCGCGCTGAATTATTTAACACCTGGTGTAACTTTCATGCCGAGATAACTACACAATTTGGTCTTCCAATCAAAACCTTTCGGAGTGACAATGGTCGTGAGTATTTATCTCGTGATCTTGATAAACATCTAGCCAGCAACGGCATCATCCACCAAACCTCTTGTGCGTACACACCACAACAAAATGGTGTAGCCGAACGCAAGAATCGTTATTTATTGGAAACACGTGCTCTTATGTTTCAGGCACGTACTCCCAAGAGATTTTGGTCGAATGCGGTCCTTACAGCTTGTTATCTTATTAATCGCATGTCGTCGTCAGTTCTCCATGGTAGCACTCCCTTCTCTAGGCTCTTTCCTGGAAGAGAGCCGTTTCCTCTGCCTCCCCGCATCTTTGGTTGCTTATGCTATGTTCGGGATACCCGACCAACCCTTTCTAAATTGGATCCTAAGGCTATACAATGTATTTTTTTTGGGTATCCTAAAGATCAGAAAGGGTATCGGTGTTTCTCTCCTGTCTTAAAGCGATATTTTTTTACTCGGGATGTTACCTTTGTCGAAACAAAATTTTCTCCGTTCCCCCAATCAACAGGTCCGGCTCCCCTGATCTATCCCGAAGAAGATTTTTTGTTGTTTCCTCCTCAAACACAACAAACCCCCGTACGGGTGCCCTCCCTTACCGAGCCAGTCTCCCAGGACGATGGTCCACATACACCGATTCAGCCATTAACGACATCAACCACAGAATCTTCCTCCTCTAGTTCCACCAGCAGCTCCGGCTCCAGTGAGTTGCCTCCATCTGTCCCTCCAGCAGCTCCACCAATTCCGCCAGCAGCTCCGACGATTCCGCCTCCAGAACGTCCTCGTCGTACATGTCGAGATCATCCCTTGTATGTTAACAACTACAAGGGACTTACCAGTCACACTCAGTCTCTGGTAGCTACTATTGATGGGATTCAGATCCCCAAGACCGCTGAGGAGGGTCTCCGACATCCTGGTTAGCGTGCTGCTATGCACGAGGAGATGAAGGCTCTCCAGGAGAATCATACATGGGACTTAGTCGATCTACCTCATGGTAAACAGGCAGTCGGCTGCAAATGGATGTTCACGATTAAGGTAAAACCGGATGGCACTTTTGACCGATTGAAAGCTCGTCTGGTGGCCAAAGGTTACTCTCAAACCTATGGTGAGGATTACTTCGAGACTTTTTCTCCTGTGGCCAAAATGACGTCCGTTCGTGTCCTCATGGCCTTGGCCATTCGCTATGACTGGCCTTTACTTCAACTCGATATAAAGAATGCTTTCCTCTACGGGGATCTTGATGAAGAAGTATATGTGATGCAACCTCCCGGGTTCGTTGCAAGGGAGGGTAAGGTGTGTCGTCTAAGGAAGGCCCTCTATGGCCTGAAACAATCACCTCGTGCATGGTTTGGTAGATTTACACAGGTGGTTACTCAATTTGGAATGTGTCAGTCGAAGAATGACTATTCAATCTTCTATCGACACACATCTGCTGGAAGAATACTTCTTGGTGTCTACATTGATGATATTGTAATCACGGTAGATGACAGCCAGGGTATTGCAAGTCTCAAGAAGTTTCTTGGAGAACAATTTCAAACCAAGGATATGGGATCCTTGAACTATTTCTTGGACATTGAAGTCACACGGGGTAAGCGGGACATTGTAATGTCTCAAAGAAAATATGTACTGGGTATACTAAATGATGCAGGCATGATGCAAGCAAAGGGAGCAAACTCACCTATGGATCCAGGGGCAAAATTACTCCCAGACGAAGGGGTCCTGATGACCAATCCAGATCAGTATCGTCGAGTGGTTGGAAAACTCAACTACTTGGCAGTCATGACGCGTCCGGATATTTCTTTTGCAGTAAGCGTCGCAAGTAGATTCATGGCTTCTTCAAGAGTTCCACACTGGCAGGCAGTTCTCAGAATTTTGTGTTATATAGTAAATAATCCAGGGAAAGGAATTCGAATGGAGAATAATGGACAAACTCGCATTGAGTGTTTTACTGATGCTGACTGGAGGACAAGTTTGACAGATAGACGGTCTACATCTGGCTACTCAGTATTTGTTGGCGGAAATCTAGTATCATGGAAAAGCAAAAAAACAAAGTGTGATAGCACGCTCAAGCTCGGAAGCAGAATATCGAGCTATTGCTCATGGCACGTCAGAGATATTATATATGAAGCATCTCCTACAAGAACTGGGAGAAGACGCAGGATCTCAAGTGGCAGACCTATGGTGTGATAACCAATCTGCTATTCACATTGCCACCAATCCAGTATTTCATGAACGGACGAAGCATATTGAAATTGACATTCATTTTGTTCGTGATGAATATACAAAAGGAGTGATAAAGTTTCAACATGTGCGGACCGGCGACCAGATAGCTGATATCTTCACAAAGTCTCTTCTGGGTCCCCGGATTCAATTTTTATGTAACAAGCTGGGCATGATTGACATCTATGCTCCAGCTTGAGGGAGGGTGTTAAGTGTTATATTAGAGTTATTAGTTATTGGGCTTTAGTCCCACATTGCTTAGAGTAATAGGAGAGGAGGCTAGCCTCTCCTATATATATGTGTAGTCTCTCTTCAATAAATAAATCAACTATTTTATTCCATTCTATAGGCCCAAAGCACAACAAGTGCAACAACACATATCAGCTGATAAAGGACGAATCGAAGTACACAGTTACATCTTTGCATAAAAAATATCTAAATCAAATCTTTACAAGACAAGGGAAAGACTTTCTTTCATTTGAGGTCTCCACAGAGGAAGCGGACTTCCAAGAGGCCCATGAGGTGCATCACTTGGTAGCAAAAGAAATATAAAGACCGAAGAGTCAACGGAGGAAAAAACGAGTCCAGTAGAGGTACAACCAGTACTCGACGAGTTTCAAGACGTTCTTCAACAGGAATTTCATGGAGGCTTACCAAGCATGTGCGATATCCAAGATCCAGCACAACATTGATCTTCTTCTCGAGGAGGGTACGTCAAACATACTACAATATTGCATGCGCTCAAGGGATAACGAGATTCTTCGAAAGAAGGTGGAGGACTTGTTATTGCAAAACTTGGATGAGGTTATCTACAATAGAAGGAGAATATTAGGAAGAGCATGAGCCCTTGTGCAATTCTCGCACCATTGACTCTGAAGGACGGCAACTAGTGAATGTGCGTAGAACGACCGTACAAACAACAAAGTCATAGTTGGCTACGGTTGGCTACATGTTCCTCATACCACTACTGGATGATATGTTAGAAGTTAGAACAGCTGAGTGGGACAAAAGTCTTTTCCAAGACAACTACGAAGCAACCAATACCAAATACGCATTCAGCAGGGGAGTGAGTGGAAGACAATGTTTACAGTGAGGGATAGAATGTTCGAGTGGTTGATCATGCTATTTGGACTGGCCGACGCACCCGATAGAAGAGCTTCGTTGCTATCCACGCTTAGCATGAAGGTGGTTAGATTAGAGTACATAAAGGAGTTGTGCATTGAAGATGAATATGTTGCAGAGGTTTGGAAGCAGCTGCAGAAGGCTAATGCAAGATGGTGCAAATTATTATAGAGATTTTCGTATCAACATTGTAGGCACAAAGTTATCAACGTCTGTAGCAACATCATGGTGTGTTTCTAGAATGAGATGGCATCTACTAGGTATTACGACAAGCTTCGATCGAGAATATTTAGGTCGTTCAAAATGTTGAAGAGACAAAAGCTTAGTTAGGGGGAGGAGGCCTCGACGAGCTCTGTGCTAACTGGCGACGATGCACTTTGTCGAGATGGCAACACAAAGTACTCGGGTCGAGTTCTCTACAAGAGGAGGGCTCTGATGCGGACGCAATTAGGCTCGAACCGAAATTCTAGTGACCCGACGGAATTCCAGTTGGTGCTCACTTTTGTCTAATTTATGCTGAAAAACTCAGTATTCCTGTTAGGCCAAACCGAAATAATGGTGGGGGTCGGTTGGCCCTATTTTGAGCACGTTTTGGAGATTCTACTAAAAAAATTGCTAAAATTTTTTTTTCTTTTATTACTTTCCTGAAAAACTCGGTATTCCTGTCAGGCCAAACCGAAATACTGGTTAGGGTCGGTTGGCCCTATTTTGACAGACCGACATGGTGCTACCAAGGTTGGGACGGCACCAACGGACACAGGCATGGTCGCTATGCGTTTATGGGAGGGACGACTTTTGCAACATTTGAGCCGGCAACAACAACTACACTTAGCGATCGTAGGAAGAAATCCAAAAAGAAAGAGATGTTCATTGGCAATGTACGGTAGATAACACCAAGACTTATGATTCCTCCCAAAAGAACATGTTCCGAACTCGTTGTACTATCAACATTAGAAGATTTAGGGCCATGATCGACAATGGAAGCTAAAGAAAATCTTATATGTCGATGGTTGGTCGAAGATACATGGTTGGTGTTGGAGAAGCAGCCAAACCCGTACTCCATCAGAGGGTTCAGAAAGTACCTACCGTCAGGATGACTGAGCGTTGGAGTCTCTCTCAGAGCCATAACGACGATATCTACTGCGACGTGATGGACGGGCTCGACGTTTGTCATATGATGCTAATAAGGTCGTAAAATTTTGGTGTTAGGCCCAAAGCACGACAAGTGCAACAACACATATCAGCTGATAAAGGACGAATCAAAGTACACAGTTACATCTTTGCATAAAAAAATATCTAAATCAAATCTTTACAAGACAAGGGAAAGACTTTTCTTTCATTTGAGGTCTCCACATAGGAAGCGGACTTCCAAGAGGCCTATGAGGTGCATCACTTGGTAGCAAAAGAAATATAAAGACCGAAGAGTCAACGGAGAAAAAAACGAGTCCAGTAGAGGTACAACCAGTACTCGACGAGTTTCAAGACGTTCTTCAGCAGGAGTTTCATAGAGGCTTACCAAGCATGTGCGATATCCAAGATCCAACACAACATTGATCTTCTTCTCGAGGAGGGTACGTCAAACATACTACAATATTGCATGTGCTCAAGGGATAACGAGATTCTTCGAAAGAAGGTGGAGGACTTGTTATTGCAAAACTTGGGTGAAGTTATCTACAATAGAAGGGGAATATTATGAAGAGCATGAGCCCTTGTGCAATTCTCGCACCATTGACTCTGAAGGCGAAACCTAAATAATGGTTAGTTAGGGTCGGTTGGCCCTATTTTGAGCATGTTTTGGAGATTTTACTAAAAAAAATGTTAAGATTTTTTTTTCCTTTTTTACTTTCCTAGTTTAATTACGACTACTTTCTTAGGGATTAAGTTTGGTTTGATTATAAATAGAAAAATTAGAATAATATTGAATTGATTTTGTTTTTAGTTGCTCCATGGGTGTTACCGTGCAATGTCAGTTCATAAGTTCATGATCAATAAACAGATTTAGAACAAATAAGGGAAATTACACATGTCGCAATTATATCTTGAGAATATTTACCATCTGAACAACTGTAACAGCAAAGACACAGTATGCATGGACATGGATCTGAGATTTAGACAGATTTAAGCATTCAAGAATATGTGGTCATTGACAGAACACAGCTAGTATTAAGTTATTTTTTGGCATGTGAAATTTTAACCATTGTTCTGCCATGATGCATTCATAGTGAGTTCATATAACAAAATTATATGCTCGAATCAGCAATAAGCATAGTTGTCAAACAGTAAAAAATGGCCTCCTCCTAGGCTACGAGGCTCCCGCTTACGCATCGTCCAGGGAGAGTCGAGATGTTCATGGACTCGAATCTGCATTCTCCACGAGGAAAGCCGTGAGCCTTACCATCGTGTCAGACGATGCCCTCTAAACCAAAGGAAGTAATGATGCACAGAAATGTCCCGCTGCCTATGTCTAAGGTTTTTTCTAAGGGCACTACCAAAATTGCTTGGGGGCATCACTTACTTGGGGGCAGCCCAAGAAGGTGGAGAATTTGCTAGGGGACACCCAAAATTTGCTAGGGGGCAGCCCAACCCCCCAAACCCTTCATTTCACTTTCATTTTCATTTTACACTATCTCCTCAAGAAGAAAAAAAGAGCTCTCTCCCTCTCCCTCTCCTAAAACCCTAATTTCTTCTTCTCCACCACTCCACTCCCAATTCCTCCACCAAGATTTCTTCCACAACCTTCGTAGATTCGAAGAGATGACACGCAAGTCAAAGCAACCGGAATCCAGGTACGTTCTTCCCTAATTTATTCGAGAATTTTGTACATTCTATTCGAAACCCTAGAATATTTTTAATTCTTGAAAAAGTTTTGATAAAATAGGTTTAGAATCTCTTTATGGTTCTCTTTCCTAATTTTCGAACACAAGAAACCCACATTTTATGTTGAAACCCTAACCCTAGAACACGACAAACTAGCATCTCGTTTTGGCAGTTCGGGTCTCATAACAGTAGGACTGCCAGGCATGTGACAGTCCTAATGTAAATCAGGACTGCCACAGTCATGGCAGTCCTCTTGTGAAAGAGGACTGCCAGGACTATGGTAGTCCTGATTTACATTAGGACTGCCACATGCCTGGCAGTCCTACTTTAATGACATATGGGGGTGGGTAACTGCATGATGCTCATATGCGGGGGGTAACTGCATGTCCTATTTGTGTTTCTATTATTTAATAACTGTATGTTGTCATGCAGTCCACCGGCCGCTAACAAAAGAATACGGCATACCGCGTCAAAGCGGAAGAAACGTGCGGGACGTCCTCTCGAGCGTCCGATAACAATTTTCAAACCGGCGCCCGAAGCTCGGAGAGGTTGCCAAAGTGACACTAGTGTCGCGGTCGCCAACAAGCTTGATCGCATCGACGACGTGGTCGACTTCCCCTTCATGAACAATAGGGAGTCTCGTTCAAAGGTCCGGCATGATATATAGTTGGATCTGGATATATTTCTTGTTTCAAACTTAAGTTGGATGTGGAATAGTTATGTACTTATTTGAAACTTAATTTGGATGTGGAATGTTTGAAACTTAAGTAGTTGTGATGAATTATTGTAGTTGTGATGAATTATTGGGATGAATTATTGTAGTTGGATTATTGTGATGAATTATTGTGATGAATCTTAAGTTGGATGTGGAATATTTATGTAGTTGTGATGAATTATTATTGTTTATGTACTTGTAATGAATTGTTGTTTTTTATGTACAGAGTATCAGTATCAGGACTGCCACCCACTTGGCAGTCCTACACTAAAGTAGGACTGTCAGGGTGCTGACAGTCCTGACTGAAACTTGCTGCAACAGCAAGTTTGAGTTAGGACTGCCAGCACCCTGGCAGTCCTACTTCAGTATAGGACTGCCTGGGGGGTGGCAGTCCTACTTATCAAACTCTGTGAGGAGCTCCTCAACTGAAAACTCTTTCACAGAGTATGATAAGTAGGACTGCCAGCCCCATGGCAGTCCTACACTAAAGTATGACTGCCAGGGTGCTGGCAGTCCTGACTGAAACTTGCTGCAATAGCAAGTTTGAGTTAGGACTGCCAGCACCCTGACAGTCCTAATTTAATGTAGGACTGCCAGGAGGGTGGCAGTCCTATTTGTAAGTCTCTGTGATGAGAGTTTTGAAACTCTCTATCACAGAGAGTTTCAATTAGGACTGTCACACCCCTGGAGGACTGCCAGGGTGCTGGCAGTCCTAATTGAAACTTGCTGTTATATAAATGACCATTCTCCTGTGTTTTAGCACGGAGAATGGCCATTCTCCTGTGTTTTAGCACGGAGAATGGCCATTCTCCGTGTAATTTAGCACAGAGAATGGTCATTCCAGTGTTAAAACGCAGGAGAATGACCATTCTCCGTCTTAATTTACACGGAGAATGGCCACTCTCCGTGTAATTTAGCACGGAGAATGGCCATTCTCCGTGTAAATTAACACGGAGAATGGCCAATTACACGGAGAATGGCCATTCTCCGTCTTAATTTACACGGAGAATGGATTTAGCACGGAGAATGGTCATTCTCCTGCGTTTTAACACTGAAATAACCATTCTCCGTGTAAATTAAGACGGAGAATGTCCATTCTCCGTGTTAGAAACACGGAGAATGCCATTCCAGTGTTAAAACGCAGGAGAATGACCATTCTCCGTCTTAATTTACACGGAGAATGGTCATTCTCCGTGTAATTTAGCACAGAGAATGGTCATTCTCCGTGTAAATTAACACGGAGAATGGCCATTCTCCGTGAAAATTACACGGAGAATGACCATTCTCCGTGCTAAATTACACGGAGAATGGCCATTCTCCGTATAAATTAAGACGGAGAATGGTCATTCTCCTGCGTTTTAACACTGGAATGACCATTCTCCGTGTAAATTAAGACGGAGAATGTCTATTCTCCGTGTTAGAAACACGGAGAATGCCATTCTCCGTGTTAATTTACACGGAGAATGGTCATTCTCCTGCATTTTATGGTCAGTTGAAACTTTGGAGGGCCATAACTTTTGACTGGGAGGTCAAAACGAGGTCCGGTTTGTCGCAAAATGAGCGTATTTTCGAGGAGCCTGAGATTAACCGCTTCATCGTTAGACGGCCTTCCGAAATTTTAGAATCGCAAAAAAATGATGTTTGGACCTCCGTTTTAGCACTTTTTGTCGAAATTTTAGAATCGCAAAAAAACATATGTAGGACTGTCAGGCCCCTGACAGTCCTACATATGTAAAGGACTGCCACCTCTCTGGCAGTCCTAATCTATGATCGGGACTGCCAGACAGGTGACAGTCCTCTGTGTCACAACCCGATTTTTCTGATGCATCAAAGTGTTCTTCGGACGTGGCGGGAAGAGAGTATACAACATTTGATGATCCCGGTTGTTCCATGTTCAATATTTTTCTACATTAAACACATAATTCAACTTTTTATATGTGAAATTTATGTTTAAAACATTAAACATATATTAATTCGATGACTTACTAATAAATGAGAGAAGTCAATGACCTAGAGTTGAGGGAAAAATTTGGGATAAAAATCAATGACCTAGAGTTGAGAGAAAAATTTGAAAAAAATGTAGGTTGGGGAAAAACTTGGGGTTAAATTCTTTGACCTAGAGTTGAGGGAGAGAAGAAAAGAGTTGAGGGAGAAAAGAAAAGAGTAGAGGGAGAGAGAAAAAAAAAACAAAAGTTGGTATTTATACCTTTGCTTGGGCTAGCCCCATGTAAAAAAAATTGATGGCAAACTTGTAATATTTTGAAACATTTTTGGGCTAGCCCCTAGCAAAAAGGGTAGTGCCCTTAGAAAAAACCATGTCTAATCCGTCAAGTAACTGAGTGTCATGCCATTAGTGTTATTGTCGGGGCACAATTTTTCGATGGAAAACTGAGAAAATGAAACAATTGTAAGAACAATGTTCCAACGCAACACTTCTAGGAAGGTTGCGCGAGTATAACGAAGATCTAAGAAGATCTCGTTATTATATTACGAGAATCTAAAAAAATTTCGTAATCCACAGCAGCATATGATATACGAGAATCAAAGAAGATTTCGTAATCACATCAGCGAAGAAGATGACAGGCGAAAGATGGAAGATGGCCTGCTGAGGTGAATGATCACCGTTGCTCAAAGCTATATTCGCCCCACACGAATAGCTTCCAGGAACCAGCAAGTTTGTCGGAGAACTTTGGAACACTTCTGCTCTTCTGACTCCTCGGATCGTACACGAACTCCCGTGCAAAAGCAACGCTGGTGCAAAGCTTCTCTTCTCTTCTCTCTGACAGGCTCTGTTTACTCGTGTTAAGAAACACTTGTAAACTTTTGTAACTCTGAGAATATGTTCTGTGTCTGCCTGTGAGAGAGAAGAGACCTTATATAGGCCCGAGTAGCAACTGTCCGGTTAGCACAACATTCGGGATGTGGTAATAACCACTCCGAACTTGCAGTAACCGCTCAGATCATGCACAGGCACGATCTGAAGCAAGTTGCGCCACTCTAGCAACCCGCGCGCCTTGCACCTTCGACGATGCTGACGTGCTAAGTGCAAAGTGCGCCAACAAAACGCCACATGATCCCATTAGCCCGAGCCCGCGTCCGAGTCCGAGTCCGAGTTCGAGTTCGAGTCCGAGTCCGAGTCCGAGTCCGAGTCGCTAAGTCCCTACGGGGCTTAGCTCCCATGGAAATAAATTTCCCAAGAGCAAAAAACATTAATGCTTTTAATTGTTGATTTAGCCCTTTTCCATTAGAAAAATAACCCCACATGGCACACCCATGTGCACCTCCACACCACATGTGCATCTCTAAACTAGCATAGCTAATATATAGAGATACAACTTCTTTGGCCTATCCGATGTGGGACTAAAGTTTCTAAAGAAAAGGCCAAAAACCCCAACAATTAGCAAGTAGGCAGGGAAGGTGTTTGATTCTACGTCGCTTAAAGGTTGATGGTTAGTCTAATCTAGAGCTAAAATAAGTAATGGGGAGAGAATGGGCATACCAAGGTGTTGTCGAGGGTGGCGACGAGGATGAACCTCCCGTTGGGCGAGAACTGAGCGAACGAAACGGCCGGCTTGTCGTCGTCGATCAGCGTCTTGAGGCACGCCCCCGTGGCGGCGTCCCATATCTTGCACCTCCCGTCGTGGGACCCGGACACGATGATGGAGCCGTCGCGGATGAAGTGGACGGACGTGACGGGCTCCTGGTGGGCGTCGACGGCGCGGAGGCACTTCCCCGTCGTGAGCTCCCAGACGCGGAGGGTGCGGTCGAAGCCGCCGGAGGCGAGGAGGCTGGACTGCGGGCTGAAGGCAGCGCAGAAGACGAAGTGGGAGTGGCCGCGGAGGACGCGGACGCAGTCGAAGGAGGGGGGCCGGCGGAGGTCCCAGAGGCGGAGGGTGCGGTCGTCGGAGGCGGAGGCGAGGTAGTGGGAGTCGTGGGACCAGGCGAGGTCGGAGACGCCGGCGGAGTGGCCGGAGAGGGTGGAGATAGGGGAGGAGAGGGCGGCGGTGGAGTAGATGATGACGGTGGAGTCGAGGGAGGCGGAGGCGAGGAGGCGGCCGTCGGTGGAGAACTTGACGCAGGAGACCGCGCGGGAGTGGTGGGAGAGGGTCTGCTGGAGGCGGTAGGGGCGGTAAGGGGGAGGCTGCTGGCTGGGATTGGGGGTGGATCCTGACATTATTGGGAAATGATCAACAAAGAAGAAAACTAATAAAGATTATTTATAAGGACCCGTTTGGTAAATCGTATTTGGAGGTGGAATTTAGATTTTTATGGATTTGGAGACAAATTATGGAATCCTATGTTTGGTTGGAGATAGATTTGGATATGTAAAGTATGACAAAATCCAAAACTTGGATTTGGTTGGATTTTGGAGGAAAAAAAAATAATTATTCTTTAATAATTTCGATAAGAGAAAATTTATGAAATGTCCAAAAAACGAAAAAGTTTTATGAAAAATTCACCGCACAATAACATTTTATCGCGTGCCCAGAATTAGCAAAAAATATATAAAGAGGTTTCCGAATGACCTTTTTGTCCTTCCTTCTAATTTATTGAAAACACCCACGAAACTACTCTTAAAAAAACGTTTCGATACTTCATCTTCTTCCATACGCTGCTCAGTTTCGAATCTAGGTTTTCTCCTCAAAAATCTTCAAAAACTCGTCGGAAAATTTCGGAAAGACTGAGACAAACGGCAAAAGTGCTAAAACGGAGGTCAAAACATCATTTTTTGCGATTCTAAAATTTCGGAAGGCCGTCTAACAGAGAAACGGTTAATCTCAGGCTCCTCGAAGATACGCTCATTTTGGGACAAACCGGATCTCGTTTCGACCTCCCAGTCAAAAGTTATGGCCCTTCAAAGTTTCAACTGACCATAAAATTCAGGAGAATGGTCATTCTCCGTGTTAGAACACGAAAAATGTTAATTTCGCATGAGGGTGGCCATTCTCCGTGTTAGTAACACGGAGAATAGTCATTCTCCGTGTTAGTAACACGGAGAATGGCATTCTCCGTCTTAATTTACACAGAGAATGGCCATTCTCCGTGCTAAATTACACGGAGAATGGTCATTCTCCGTCTTAATTTACACGGAGAATGACCATTCTCCGTGTAATTTAGCACGGAGAATGGTCATTACAGTGTTAAAACGCAAGAGAATTGCCATTCTCCGTGTTAGAAACACGGAGAATGCCATTCTCCGTGTTAAATAAAACGGAGAATGGCCATTCTCCGTGTAATTTAGCACGGAGAATGGTCATTCCAATGTTAAAACGCAGAAGAATGGCCATTCTCCGTGTTAGAGAATGGCATTCTCCGTGTTAATTTACACGGAGAATGGTCATTCCAATGTTAAAATGCAGAAGAATGGCCATTCTCCGTGTTAGAGAATGGCATTCTCCGTGTTAA
The DNA here is from genome assembly GCA_029216955.1 of Iris pallida. Classification (NCBI taxonomy): domain Eukaryota; kingdom Viridiplantae; phylum Streptophyta; class Magnoliopsida; order Asparagales; family Iridaceae; genus Iris; species Iris pallida. The sequence continues at coordinate 18,448,214 of JANAVB010041219.1, forward strand.
TTTACACGGAAAATGGTCATTTCCAGTGTTAAAACGTAGGAGAATGATCATTCTCCGTGTAATTTAGTACGGAGGATGGCATTCTCCGTTTCTAAATTACACGGAGAATGGTCATTCTCCGTACTAAATAACATGGAGAATGACATTCTCCGTGTTAAATGACACGGAGAATGGTCATTCAAATGTTAAAACACAGGAGAATGGCCATTCTCCGTGTTAGAAACAAGGAGAATGCCATTCAACACGGAGAATGGCATTCTCCTTGTTAAAAATGCAGGAGAATGACTATTCTTCGTGTGATATCGACGTAGAACGGTTGACAGAAACCTTATTTTTATTTTTTTGTTTTGTGGAAAGAAATTTGACATGAATAAAGATTCAAGAGTTTTCGTTCTTCTTTCAAAACGATGCTAACTCTTATGGAAAAGAAGAAGAAGATCTTCTCTCCATAATTGACCTAATTGTCGGAGAAGAAGAAGAAGAAGAAGATGATGAGCGATGATCGGAGTTCGACTGAAAAAAAATATGGTGAACTACGAACGATCTTTGCGATCTCTGCTGAAGATGAGAGCAATGGAATTCAGATCTCTCGTGAAGAAGAAGAAGAAGACGAGAATCGCAATCCAGATCTGAGTTTGTGCGGAGGGGTAGTTATGGTATTAATTTTGTAAATACAGAACATCTAAAGGGAATCTTGGAATACTTAACGTGAAAATATATAATTATGGGCATTTCATAAAACCCATCATGCAGGTGGGTTTTCATAAAAACCAACCCCGAAATTGGGTTTCTCAGCAATTTCCAGTTTCGTTAAAATATTTATTATTTAATAATTTTGTTAAAAATTAGTTAATCTTTAATAATTTTGTTAAAAATATTTATTCTTTAATAATTTCATTAAAAATTAGTTAATTAATAAAAAAAACTAACTATTTTATTAGTATTATTAATTAATAAAAAAATAGTATTATTAATTAAAAATTAGTTAATTAGTTAATTTGTTATAATCATAATTAATAATTTATTTGTAGTTAATTAGTTAATTTCGTTATAATCATAATTAATAATTTATTAGTATTATTATAATATTAAATAATAATATTTTATTATTTAGTTAATAATCATAATCTACTAGTATTATTATATTATTATTATAATATTAATTAATAAATTATTAGTATTATTATAATATTAATTAATAATCATATCCTATGTTTAGTATTATTAATTAAAAAATTAGTTGATTTAATTATATTTTAATCACAATAATATATTAATTAATAATATTTTATAATAATTTAATTAATATTTTAATTATTAACATTTTAATTAATAATATTTTAGTTAATAATATTTTAATAATATTTTATAATATTTTAATTAATAATATTTTATAATATTAATTATATTTTAATCACAATAATATTTTAATTAATAATATTTTATTATATTTTATTATATTTTAATCACAATAATATTTTAATTAATAATATTTTATAATATTTTAATCACAATAATTTAATAATATTTTAATTAATAATATTTTAATTTAATTATTAATAATATTTTAATCACAATTAGAATCATATTTTATAATAATTTAATTAATAATTTACTAATCATAATAATATTAATTTATAATTACTATTTTTAAAATATTTAATTTATAGTTAATTAATCATTAATTATTAATTATTAATTATTAATCAATAATTATAATTTATAATTATTAATCGTTAATAAAAAATTATCGATTGTTAATTATTAATTATTAATCGTTAATTATAATTTATAGTTATTAATTATTAATTATTAATCGTTAATTATTAATCTTTATTTATTAATTGTTATTTATTTAAAAATTAACTAATCATTAATTATTAATTTTATAATTAATAATAACTAATCGTCAATTATTAATTACTAATCGTTAATTACTAATCGCTAATTATTAATTTTATAAATAATAATAACTATAATTAATCATAATTAATTAATAGCTTAATTATTGATCATGACTATCATTTAATTATTAATCATAAAACCAAATCCTATGTTTGGTTGGAGCTGGAGTTGGATTTGGAGTTGGATTTGAATAGTAAAATTCATGATTTGGATTTGGAGGATTTTCAAATCCGAATCCAAATAGTAAAATCCGGTTACCAAACAAGCCCTAAAAGGAACATCAAAAATTGTTCAGGACTAGCCCAAATCTAAATTTGGTTTATTTACAAGTTTGCCATTGAAAAACTTATTCAGGAATAGGGGTGAGTATTCGGGTTAATCGGTTCCAACCGAACCGGTTAACTGAAAACCGAATAAACCGAAACCAAAAATATGTAAACCGAAACCGAACCGCTTACAGCCAGAACCTAATCCAACCGAACCGAATAAATTTGACCGGTTTATTCAGTTGCAATCGGTTTATTCGGTTGGGCTGGGCCTTTTTGAATTGTAATGGGCTTGGCCCAAATTGGGGTTCCTATTTAAAAATAAGGCCATTTTTTACATGCACAGTGTACACCAGGAGAACAAAAACACCAGGTGAACAAAGAAAACTGTAAAGAAAAACAGAAGACTTTTGTCATCCAGATTTTTTTGGTTCAAACCAACATGAACATTTAACATCAGTGAGTGAGAAAGAACAAAAAATTGTACAAATTTCAAATTTCAGGTCTTCTGTCATCCATTTTACACACTTTACTTTAGAAATTTCAAGTTCCTTGTAACAATAATACAAAATCATTGACCCAATAATGATCCAAGAATACAATATCTTCTATATTATATTAGAGATTGAATTTGACAGTTGACCCAAGAATACAAATGAAGAAATTGTGAGAGATTTGACCAAATAATACATATCATACAAAATTCCAAATTATACAATCAAATCAAGGAAGATGAGTGAAACAAATTATACAATATCTTCTTGCATACATGTACTGTTGTACACCCTGAAGGGAGCTCTCAGACTTCAAACTCCAAAATCTTGTGATATAGAACCTGGAATCCTGGAAACCTTGTGAATATACGAGTCTAGAGTAAAACAATGGCAGCCAATGAACAAAACCATCATATTATCATCTGCACAAATTGACAAGTCACAAGTGGATTTGAAAAATGAAAGCTCAGATTGGCAATTTGTAGTAGTTGTCCTCTACTTAACAAATGCCCTATCATCATCGCAAATTTCTCCACATATGTGTTAGTAACTTATAATGAAATAAATAACTGTAATAAACAAAAACTACTAAATTGGGCTGCATACTTAGGGCTGAAAATCCAACGACCGAGCTCGAACAAACTGTGTTCGAACTCGGTTCGACTAAAGTATCGAACGAGCTTTATTCAAGCCGAGCTTAAGATCGAGCTCAAAAATGGTGTTTGAACTCGGTTTGATTATAGGCTCGAAACGATCAAGCTCGACTCGATTTAGTTCTCGAGCTCGGACGAGCCCGAGCTGAGCCCGAGCCAGGACCGAACAAAAGTCACATAAAACTTGTTGTACGGTTACTCTCAAGTCTTAAAAAAAATTTGTTGTTTAATTAATTATGCTTTTTACATCACAAATTTACCATCATATAAATAACAAAAAAGAGAGTAAATTTTCTAAGACAAAATTTATCAACATCCATAAAAATATATAGCATATATTAGAAAAGGCCATAATATTAGAAATCGAGCCGAGTTCGAGCCAGTTCGCGAACGAGACCGAGTCGAATAACCTCTGGTCGAACTCGGTTCGAACACCACTTTGAACAAAAAAAAATCGACCGAGCTGGGTATCGACCTGCCCACGAACGAGCTTCGAACCGAGCTTGGCCCGAGCCGAACGCGAGCCGAACACAAACTGTTTGAATCATTTTACAGCCCTATGCATACTGCATATAAAGTGCAGTAATAACATATAAAGTGCAGAAAGAAATTACATATATAGTGCAGAAAGAAATTACATATAAAGTGCAGTTAGAAACATACAAAATGTAGTCTGCAGTGCAGTCACTGCACTGTATAGTATATAGTGCACAAATAACTTATAAAGTGCATCCAGCATCATTAGTCAAAGACATAAACCAAAGGTCCTGAGCACATTGCATAATGCATATTAGGATCCAGCATCATTAATCCAAAACATAAACCAAAGATCTAGATTCCAAAACATAAACCAAAGATCCAGCATCAAATAACTCTTCAAACTTCGCTCGAAGTTGAGCCCATCGTAGTCAATTGACTTAAACCTATACAAATATGAGAAAAAATTAATCAATACAAGTAAAAACTTGAAAAATAAGAAATTGCAACAAAACTGATTACGTAAAATGATACCTCTTTCAAGTTTATCTAGTGATTCCAAATCCTCTTCAAGATTAGTAACAATAGATCAATCTGAACCTGTTCTAAACCAATCTTGAGAACAAATAAGACCCTGAGCAATCTTAGGTGTCAAAGAACTTCTAAATACATCGAGGACACGACCACCGGTACTAAATGCACTCTCCGTGTCACGACCCGCACCCGCTTTTTGGATGCAAGTACGTGCGCAAGCCAGCTACGCACCAAGCGGACTCCAGCCCGACTCGAATACGTACGTAAACGCTGTCAAGAGCATGATAAACTACCAAATCATGGCAAAACAAATCTATATCTTAATCCACAATAAGAGTATAAAACATAAATGAACACTATGGGTCGTGATCTGCAGCCCACTAGCATAAATGTCCGATAAGACTCCAAAGAATATAACAATAGTCTATAAACTGAATCAATAAATAGGAGATCGTATGATAAGGAAAGGAAAGCACGAGCTGGATAATAAACGTGGTATCAATACCTGAATCTCGCAAGCAATATCGTAATCATCTGAAACCCACAAGTATCATAATCATTCGTCATCCATAACTGCTAACTAACTCCACGCAATAACTAAACCTCAAGAGATCATCGATCAGGTCCTCAGGGGACATAGCAAGATACATAAAAACATGTCTATCTAGCAGTTTAATCATGCATAAACTATAAACATGATATAAGCAAGGAACGAGACATACACATGGCAAGAGACTACGACAAAACTGCTAACAAGTGACTATCGACAAGTGCCTACTAACAGGTGACTATGAACTGGAATACAAGAACAACTACACGTAACTGAACTGCTGGATGAACAAGTGAACATGAGATCAATGGAATACCAAACCCTCGCCCCGAGTGGACTCACAGGTTTGAACTAATCACTAACCCTCGTCCCGAGTGTCGACTCTCTGGTTAGTTCAAGGCAAGGCACCCTCGTCCCGAGTGTGGACTCTCTGGTGCAAATAAACAACATCCTTGTCCCGAGTGTGGACTCACGGATGTAAACAGATCAAGACAAACACCCTCGTCCCGAGTGTGGACTCTCTGGTGCAAATGGTCAACCCTCGTCCTGAGTGTGGACTCTCTGGTTGAGGAAACGATAACAAGGATTTAGCAGTTCAACTACACGTACTCGTTCCAAGACACGACTCAGTCGAGGCACAGGTGAGACAAGGTATAACTCATGTCAAGTGTAACGCCCCAATCCCAATATACGTAGGACTAGGAACGTAGACATGCCAGCTGTATACATACGAAGTACAGGGGTCTTGTATGTATACATAAGCTGTAAAATGTAGTAATCCAAGATAAACTAAATCTCATCCACAATGAAAAGAATAATAATATAGAAATTAACTTGAATATTTATGGTACAATTGTTGGGCGGAGACAAAGTCCACTACCAACTATCTCAATAAAAGAAATGTACAAGAATCGATCCATAAAATGGCAAGACGAACCAAGCGCAATCGTCTTCGAAGGAATGGAGAAGACCACGGCCTTGGCTAGAATACCTGCGGAAGACATGAACACGCACCTGGGGAAAAACCAGGTCCTCAGACGGACGTAGCAAGATACAGAAAGAACAAGCTAATATGAACTGTCAGAATAATAAAATAATATATAAAAGACTATCCTAGACACTAATATGCAAAGGAGATTCTAACCGCCTAATGTGCAATTTAGAGGACAACTTTCATGCGCATGGGTGGGATTTTAGGCTATAAGTACGTAACTGGCATCCAGTGATCCGTATCCGGCCGTAACGTCCAAGACGTCAGAGGGTATCTGCAAATATATCGCCATAGTTCCTTTCGAAAACTATAGTTTACCTGTTTGGCTTCTCATACGCACTAGCGACTGTCCTCCCCCAATATTTCCCACACTGTTCAAGTCATGTCCATGGCTCGTTCAGTTTTGTAACTGCTTGAGTCTCTAAACCCTAGTCATAGCAGTTACGAATATCTACCGTCACACGACTTTAGAGATAGCTAGTTAATAAGTCGTGTCCCTAGCAACATGTCTCAAACCGTGTAGTGTGAGTGTCACAGCCAAAAGAGATATAAGAATATCCCCCAACAAGAAGGTAGTCTGCTAACACTAAGTTAACATGCATATAGTAAAATAAAACGACTAATAGAGTCGCTTGCACCCAAGTGTGGCTTGGACGCGCAATTTATATCAAAGGAAAACTAACAATATGAAACAAAATAAATAATACGAAAATAAATAATTTGACAGTAAATTAGCAAGGTATACTTGCCTGTTGCGACGCCTGGTGAACTGCCTGGTGTGGTACAATAAAGGTGGCACAAGATAGACTTCGATGTTACTACTATGCAAGGGAGCCTCTGATTATGGCACGGACAATTCCGTTGGGTCCAAAGGGGTCAAATTAGTTAGGGCGAGGTGAAGGGGTCCAAATTTGCGAAGAAGTGGGTACGTATGATTAGGCATGATCAATGATGATAACAAAGAGGAAATTTGGCACAAGTAATTACATATACTATTTTTTTAGAAGGTATTATAATATTTGAAAACTAGTTCATTAGTCTAAAAATACGTTGGTAATTATTTGTCAATACTAGAAAACATTGCAGAGATTTTGGTAACTACTTTTGTTAAAAATATAAAATAATCGAGAATTTAGAAAATTCGTTTTTGCTCATGACTGTAACCTAATTTAGTAAAAAAAAATTATATAAATAATTAAAAAAATTGGTTTTAGGCAAAACATCTAAGTTTGTAAAAATATTAATTAGGTCAAACACTATATTAACATAGTTGAAATAATTATTTTAAAATTTTAAAACAAATTTTGATAAGGATCAAGCCCACTACTATATATTTTGATACACTAGTAATTTGAAAACAACTATACAAAATTTCCAAATAGTTTATTTATTTATTTATTATTATTAATAACCATACTTTACCATATACATACAACTAATTCATTTATGGAAATTTATTACTAATAAATATATTAAAACAAAGGAAAGAAAAGAGGAAGGAAAGAAATAAACAAAAAGCAACAACATAAACAAAACAAGCAACAAAAGAAATAGCAATAAAAAATAGAACATAGAAAATCACACACAAGCTGCCTCTTCATCTCTATTAGAAGGAATAGAACGAAAGGGAGAGAAAGAAAAAGCTGACAGGGGGAAAGGAGATCGGGAGTGAAGAGAAGGAAAGGGAAAGGGAAGCGGGAGATCGGGACAGGGGTGGAGAGCGGTGAAGGGAAGAAGGGGGCGACGGAGATGGCGCCGGCAGCGGAGAGCCAAGGCGGAGGAGAGCGGAGAAGAGATCGGGAAGGGGCTCGCTTACCGGAGTTCTCCGGTTCAGTGGCGGACGGCGGAGTACCAGTGGGGTTGGGTCCACCGATGAGTGGCCACCGGTCAGGGCGCGGCTTCCCGTAGAGGGAGCGTCGTCGAGGGCGGATGGGGGAAGCTCGGGGTTCGGTGTAGCAGGCGTGGGGCGGAGGCGGGTCAACGGTGGCGGTCGCGGCGGACGGCAAAGGTTAGTTAGGTTTTGGACTTTTGATTTGTTTTGGTGGGGAATTTTGGTGGTGGCACTGGGGACGGGTTCGGCAGAGGGCGTGGCCGGGATAGAAGTTGTGGGTGACGGCCAGGTGGTGGCGACTATGTCGAAAGAGGAGGTCAGGGCGGAGGTTGTTGCGTTTGGCCGGGACAGTGGGGTTGGCCGAGGTGGTCAGAGGCTGTCCAGGAGGAGGGGCATGGTCGGGTGGTCCGGTGAGGTGGAGGGGTGTTCGTCCGGGCAAGACGGGTGGTTGCAGTCGGGTTTAGGGTTGCGGTGGTGCTGGTGTTCCGGTTGGAGTCAGGGGTGACAATAGAGGGGTTTGACGGAGGGTGTCGTCGTCGGGTTTGGGTTTGGGGCTGTGGTGGAGGAAAGGAGGCGGGGATGGAAGCCTTGTCGGAGTTCGAGGGAACGTCGGAGGAAAATTAGGATTAGGGTATGTGGATTTGGAATTTGTGTCGGAGTTGTGTCCGACACAAGAATTAGGCTAGGAATTTGATGTCTGGGGTGTCGGACACGAGAGAAAATAATGTACTTGTAAAAATCAAAATAGTGGAAAGAAAAAGATATGGACACGGACACGGACACGATGCACGATGTTGTGGAGGAATTATGTGGAGAAAATAATGTGGAGGAGTACCTGCCTATTTATAGGATGTGGGAATTCCCAGTTGGATAAGGATTTGGAAAATTTAAACCCAAAATAGATAATTTGCTACTTAATTTAAAATCAATCAAATCCAAATCGAAATCCAATTTAAATCGAATTAAATTCCATCCTTTAGTTTAAAAATCAATCAAATTTTAAATATAGATATTAATTTAACTATTTAAATAAATCCATAGAATCAAATCAAGATTTAAATTGCCGTAATAATTCAAAAATATATTTTCCAAAAATACCTATAATATTAATTTCAAAAATAATAAATATTATAAAAAAATAATAAAATATTTATGAATATATATGTATGTACAAAGAATATTATTTACTATTAATAACTGTATAAACCAAAGGCTTTTTTATAAATAAATTTATAAACTTGAAAATTTTGATACGATAGATAAAAAAATTATTATATATTATTTTGAAACGATACAAATAAAAAAATATTTTTAAAAGAAATATGTACGCTCGCACATATTCGCACTCGTCGAGCAATTTCGAAAATCAAATTTTCGCGTGTGACGTACAATACGACTATGCGACGTACAATACAAAATTTTAAATCAGTACCAAAATTTTTTTTTAAAAAAAATACAGTAGAAATTTAGGGGTTTTACATCAAGACACAGGTAAGGGCAACTCTAGCATGAACTATAAAGTGAACAAGCCTGGTGTAACTACACTATCTAATCATGAAACTGATATACAAGCAAGACGATAATCTAGTAAAACATGGAACACAGGAACATATAGATAAACTCACATCAACTAGAGAATAAGATAATAACATATATAAAAATAGAAAAACTATAAGCATAAAAATAAACTGTAGAGTGAGGCAAGGTATCTTGCCTAGTGGTAGCACGAAGGACCATCAATATACCGTCAACTGGTAAGCCATAAAGTCCAATCTCGCATCTGTCTCCGAAAGCTGAAATAGATGTTACCAACGTATTCAGATTAGTTAAATTAGCTAGAATTGCCTGTCCTAAAGTCCAATTCTGGACACAGGGACAAAACGGTCATTTCGGACCAAAACGATATCCGTCGTTGGACCCGCTTTGCACCGAAAAGCGTGCCAGAGTCAATGGTCTATAAAGTCGTCAAACTATATGTCTATGGATTTGTTTTGACGAGACGAATCCAACGGCATATCCAAAGTTGGATTCTGGCAGGCCGTGCACAAAATCGTCCGTTGAATCGGATCGTGGGGCCCGCAAAACGGCGATCCGGTCAACTGTCTCAGAATCGGACCAAACTTGGCATAGAAGACCAAAAAAATAATACGGTCCTGTTGGCATAAGTTTCGTCTTGATCTGACGAACGTGCACAAAGTAATTAAAAAATTTGCACAGAGACCGATACGGTAAATTTCGACGGATACGCATCAAATTCGTCGCGCAAATGCAACCAATTTGAATTCCGTCAAAGTCCACATGTCCGCGAAGCCATTATGCACCTTTCGATATTTTCGGTTCGCAACCATGTCGCCCGATTTGGCGGGACGCACGTCGTATCGGAGATTTTTAAAATTTCTAAACTGTTTTTACATAGATAAATTCTCGATTTTGAAAATTGTTTTCTCTGCATATAATCAATGACTCGAAAATATGAAATAGGTTGTGAAGTCTTATATATTGTCAACAAATGTCTTCAAATAGATTTTCTAAGCAGTTACTGGGTTGCCAAGAATTTATCAGTAAACAGGGGCAATTGGATTACCTATAAACTGTTTTTGAAACAGTTTTTCCTTGATGTTAACATTAATTTCGGGATCGATGGATCGAATCACCTCAGAACTAAGTGTGGGGACTTCGAGAGGGTCAGGTAGGCTCTCTAGGGAAATTCACGAATTCGAAAACGACCTAGTATACAATAAGATATTGGGTCGACTAGGGAGGTACCTGGCTGCCATTGCTGCTAGTGCTCTGTGGTGTTCCCGCGCGCGCGGCAGAAATATGGCTGCTCTGGTGGCGTGCTCGTCGGAGACAGGGCCGCGCTAGGTCGGGAAGACGTCGGAGGCGACGCTGGGTCGAGGGCTGGGTTTGAAGTTAGGGTTTTGATGAGAGTTTCTTCTCCTCTCTCTCTCCCGATACATTTGTATATATGCCATACGAGCGACTCGGCTGTGAAAATCACCAGAGGAGGTCGGGCTTGGGGATTAATGGCTGGGCCGGGGTTTGCTTTTATTTGTTTTTCTTAATATTGTTATTTATTCTCTCTTTATATATATATATATATATATATATATATATATATATATATATATATATATATATATATATATATATATATATATATATATATATATACACCATAGATACAAATACAAGCAATAAAAAATTCAAAGTAGAATCAAAATTTACATTATAGAATTCTAAGTTTTATATACTAAAATTTATACAAATAAAATAAAATAATATTGTTATATATATAAGCCTAATTTTCATATACTATGAATATACTTATATATATATACACATGTATATATAATTAATCTAGATAAATCCCAAAATTCAACATATTTGTTAAGGAAATTATTTACTATATTATCAATAAAACATTATTTAGTATTAAGAACTTGTAATATATATATACAACTACCTTTGTGAAATCGGCTACCGGGTCACTAAATTGGAATAGTGATATGACATACGTCTACATGGACGCCTTTGATCTCACCACGTGCCTACACGGGTTTGGTTGGGTTCGGATTAGTTTGGTACGACCGAGTCTTCTAAAAGTCAATAATCTAAATAATAAATAATTAAAACATCTTTAGAGGTTAGGTCGCAACTTGGCCTGGTTTTTCTAGTTAGGACACACTTATGGCTTGGCATTCCCCTACCATGGCTAAACACTAGTTAAATTAAGCACGTCACTGCACTATTCGTGCCATAATTCCTAGCTGTCTTGTACTTCAAAACTCCACTATGGCTAAAGTCATCTACCGTAATAATTAACTAAATAATTATTTATAAAAACAAATATAAAAATCACAATTTAAATCAAATAAATAATAAAAAAATATTTCAAAAATTTTCGGAAGAGGAGTTACACTCCGAAGCCACCATAGATATTGGAACAGCCAAGACATCACGAACCATTCTTGAAAGAATGGAAAAACGAGGAGAGTTGATCTTCCACCAACCCAAGAGATCAAAATTAGGATTCTCATCTTCATCCACTTCGGTGGGCTCGAGAAGATAACGATCCAATTCAGATTTATTGTCACAGCCACCAGATTTGATTTTATGATTTTTATATTGAGCTTTCATCATACTTTTCAAGTTAAAGATTGGACGATCTTGGATGATAGGAGATTCAGTCAGTTCATTAGTTGTAGAAGGCACTATCGGTGTATACAATTTTCTATACTCTTCAAACATGGAGTAAGCAACCGTTTTTACCTTTTCTATCATGGTGTCACCCTTTGGTTGACCATAAAGTTGATATAACCACCATTCCAAATATGCAAACTTCTGCCTTGGATCAAATAGTGGTGCAATATAGACGACCATATTCATCTTCTCGACGTCCCCCCAGTACTTGTCATATTTCTCTCGCATTTTATCCGCCATAGTAGACAAATCGAAGTCATCACTACTCTTAGCATTCTTCAAGAGAAAATCAATGGATGCAATCTCTTCAAAGAACTTATTTGAAGTGACATACAAAGAACCCGAAACACGTAAAGTGAATTCATAAAAATGTTCTAAAAACGTACACAACCTTCTCACATTCATCCAATCCTCTTCGGATGGAAACAAATTCTCCCCCTCAAGTTCTCGCCTAAATAAAACATCTTCATCTTAGAATCTCTCAAAGGCACTTTGAAATCTTTGAACCGTATCCAACATGACATATGTTGAATTCCAACGAGTGCTAACATCTAGACATAATAGTTTTTTACTTTCAATATTTTCGATTTGAGCACAAGCTTTAAACTTTTGAAAGCGAGAAGGAGATTGTCTCACATAACTAATAGCTCTCCGGACACGTGCAACCGAAGAAGACATCATTTTTAACCCATCTACCACAACAAGGTTGATGATATATGCAATGCAACGCACGTGTAGATACTTACAGTGAAGAATACTATTTCCCCGCTGTGAGAACTTTTTGCTTAGATAAGCAATAGCAACGTCATTGGAGCTAGCATTGTCAACGGTGATTGTGAAAATCTTGTCAATGCCCCACTCCATCAAACATGACTCAACATCCCTCCCGATAGCCTCTCCTTTATGACTAGCAATTGGACAAAAGTTGATGATTCTTTTCTGTAATTTCCAATCATCATCAATGTAATGTGCCGTAAGACATATAGTTAATTTTTTGAATGGAAGTCCATGTGTCTGTCGTAAGACAAACTCTTTGATTGGACTCTTTGAAATAAGCCTTCAACTTAGTCTTCTCACTAGTGTAGAGATTGAAACAATCTCGTGCAACGGTCCATCTTGATGGTGCACTAAACATCGGACATGCAACTGAAATAAAGCGTTTGAAGCCCTCTCCCTCAACAAACCGAAACGGAAGCTCATCGACTATTAACATATAAGACAAAGCCTTCCTTACGTCTTCTTGATTAAATTGCCAACTAGTTAGCGTTGACTTGCCTTTTCCTAGACATTGCATATTCAGTATTGATTGAGAAGGACCTTTATGCTTTGGATTAAGGGGACATATAAGCCAATGATTCCTAACTGAGGTCGTCCCATTAATTACGGAGTCACAATAATACTGTTTTTTTGCAAAAGTTGCACTCAACTTTAGCGTTCCCATTCTTAAGAAATTGTTTAAAGTCAGTCCAATATGGAGCCCTTCTTTTACCTATACGCTTGTTTTTTGTCTTGAGTTTACAAATAGTGTTGACGGGGTCATTTGTGGCCTGGGAACTTGTTCCCCCCACAACCAGATCCTCAAGCTCAATAGGCTGAGCTTGGCTTGACATCTAAAATAGACATAAAAATACAAACATATTTCAATTGTAAAAAAAAGTCACAAAATTAAATTGAAGACAAGAAAACGCACATTGCATGAGTATGATGTTGATGCCATGAACTGGACTTATTTGACGAAACAAATGACCTATTAATTAGTAAATATCATATAAGATCATTTGTTTATTTTTTTAACTTGTGAACAATCAACAAAAATCAATCTAAAAACACAAAAACCATACAATTAATCAATCAGAACCAGAAACACAAAACCAAAATCTCATTACATAATATATATTTCTGCAAACTGACACTATAAGCATGCTGCCCTGCAAACACATTACATAGGACTTATCTATTATACTATATAATAGAAAAACTTAGATGGTGAAACTTTTGAATTCCAAAAATACCCTTACACTTATACTAATTAAAAATAGTTCATTAATTTTAATAAGAATAACTTAGTAATTAGGAAGACTACCCTTTGGTCTTCCTAAACTAATTAAAAAATGTTAAAATACGTGCAAAGCACGTGCACATATGCTAGTTTGTGTAAACTAGCACTATAAGCAAGCAATAACATTGTCCTGCAAAAAAATATACTGCCTTGCAAATGCATTACATAATATATATATTTGTGCAAACTGGCACTATAAGCAAGCAATAACATTGTCCTGCAAAAAAAACACATTACATAGGACTTATTTGTGCAATAACATATTAACATTGCCCTGCAAAAAAAAATCATTCAAGCAGAGACGGAGACACAGTCACACAGAGAGAGGGGATAGAATGATGCTTACAGCGATCAAGCAAAATCTCACTGTTGAGTAATGACTGATAATTAACAAATAATCCAATGCCTAAGCCAAGGATCCAATACCAGTATGATATCTGCAGAATATAAAAATGTGATTTGTAATTTAGTATGACAATTTAAATTGTAAAATTTATACGACATGCATATATAAATCGACATGCATCAATTAAATCTACATGCATAAATTAAACATAAACATGAAAACTTTAATATGTAAAAAGTATGGTAGATCTGACATTAAACATGCACAAGAATATGGAAGATCTGAAAGTAAAATTAACATGTTAAAAGTATGGTAGATCTGACATTAAGAATAAGAACAAGGAGAAAGAAGAACAACTTTCTAACAAGAAGAACAAGGAGAAAGAAGAACAAGAACAAGAAGAAAGAAGAACAAGAACAAAAAAAAACATCTTTTTCTCCAAATGCTAGTTTATTTTTTTACTCTCTTCTAATTTCTCATATTTCTTTCTCTGAACCCTACTTTATGGATGAAATCCTAGTTGTAGAAGAAATTGGATTATCAAATCTATTAATCTATTAATCAAATTTTCTTCATTAATAGAAGAAATTATAGATGAAACCCTAGTTGTAGAAGAAATTATGAATAAAACCCTAATTCTAGAAGAAATAGACTTGCTGTACAGCAAGTCAATATCATGACTGCCACAATTTCTGGAAGTCCAATAAGTATTAAGGACTACCAGTAATTGTGGCAGTCCTGAAAGGGACTTGTTGTACAATAGGACAGCTATAATTTCTGTCAGTCCTAAAAGTAGCAGTCCTGAAAGGGACTTGCTGTACAGCAGGACTGTCACAATTTCTGACAGTCCTAGAAGTATTGATGACTGCCAGGAATTGTGGCAGTCCTAAAATCAAAATGGTCGAATAAAAAAATATATGTTATGGTTTATTTCCATCTTGATAATAGAGTGAAGTATATATTTTAGGGTTTATTTTCAACATTTTTTGTGAGAAAGAATGAAATAAACATGTTAGTGTTTATTTTTATGCAATCTTTGTGAGGAATGAAAATGATGAGAATGGAAATTGTGGAGAAAAAAATTAGGATTTTAATGGAAATGATGGAGAAGAAAACTAGGATTTAAAGTGGAAAAATGATGGAGAAGAAGATGAAGAAGAATATGTATAGCTTGGAGAGTGGGAAAATGGTGATGAAGAAGAAGAAAAAGAAAGCTAGGGTTTTGGAATAGAGAGAGTGAAATTTTGAAATGAAGCTCCTTTTTTTTGGGGGGGGGGGGTGGGTTGGGGGTTGGGACAGCCCAATGAGTAAATAAAATGGGATGTCCTGAGTAATTTTTCCTCAAACCTAGGCTAGTCCTGATCAACTTTTGATGTGCCTTTATAAATAATCCTAATAAAGGATGGGTTAGGCCTAGTGGGAACCTAGGCAAATTTATCTAGAAATGTAACTAGTCCAGTTTTGATAAATTTTTAGGATCTGGCAATTACAGGGGTAGCGGTTATGAGGTATTTTTAGAGTACCAGTTATGAGCTATTATAAAGGGTCCAATTTTGGATCGTTTTTAAGTAGTGGCTTTTAAATCAGTATAATACATGCTTGGTAATTCACTAACGAGCGGTTTTGAAAGCTTTTTTACACGAGTAAAATTAGGAAAGGGTACCAGTAGTTATAATTGTATATTTTTTGTGAAGATATAAATGGAATAAAATAATAAAATAGTTCAAAGCCCACCGATTTTTGGTATTTATAAAGCCACTCAAAATTACATTACACCGATTTTGGAGGGTTTTTGAGCTGACCAAAATTAGGGCTTCAAAAAAAATAACAAACATGAGTTTTCATAAACGATCGGTTCAAAACATTCCAGAACCGGTGAAAAATACCAAGCAGACCCTCACTCACGACGGTCTATATTTTACCCCCTCTCCTCAATCTTCAACACCCCCCACGCCCCCCCCTGTCACGCCCCGCTCCCGTAGGAGCGATCGTCCTCGCTAAGGCGTGATGCCGCACGAGCCTAGATTGCGCTCGTGCAAGGCGGGTTCCATAACGGCCGATTTCAGTGGCTGCGACGGGGTCGTCGTACAGAAGTCCCATACAGAGACATTGTGTCACGACCCGCACCCGTTTTTTTTAAACGAATACGAGACGTGTCCAAGCCAGCCTACGCCGCAGAGTCGAGGGTAGAACACTGTCACGGCCATGATGATCAAAATCATAAATAATGCTCATTCACATGATTAATTTAATTTATAATGATCACAAGTTTTACATTTGCAGAAAAATATAAACTTGTACAAATATTGGAATGACTACAACTCCTCTATCTAGCTAGTCTCTAGGCTTTTTGTCTGCAAGTACACCCATAACTCCCATGCTAAGTGAATCTACGGCTAACCTGAAAAATATTGGTTTCCAGTCAGGAATGGAACGAGTACAATTCACTTAATGCAGTTCCAATATATGAAAATGACTATATAACAGAGGTTAGCCTTTAGACATATGATTTGGAAAATAACACAAAAGACAATTAAAACTAAACAAAGAAAAACAGTAAATAAATACAATACTCACCGACTGACTGACTGAAGTACCTTTGATATGTGATCGGTCTCGGGACAATTACACGACACTGTCTACACTGTATAAGTTACACTGTCTAAAGTTATACTGTCTACATTATATAAAGTTACACTGTCTATATTGAATAATATAATAAAGAAATTACTGTTTACACTGTCTACTTTGCAATAATAAATCACTGTCTACAATGTCTAAGGTCAGATCACACATCGTTGGTACTTCACTTCCCGACACAACAAGGAACAAAATCAACATAAAACTGAAATCACATATCTATCGACTAAACACTGATGTATAGTAAAGATCAATACTGAAAACAAACAATAAACTGTACTCGCATGTGGTCCTCTGCTGGTAAAACCGACAATCTAAACCACTCAATGTGCCACAATAGTCAAAACCCGTACAACAGTCTCCGGATGCTGAAATAAATATTACCAATATTTTCAGAATAGTCAAAATAGCTAGGTTCGCCTGTCCTTAAGTCCAATTCTAGACACAGGGGGAAAACGGTAATTTTGGGCCAAAACGGTATCCGCCGTTGGACCCGCTTTGCACCGAAAAGCGTGCCAGAGTCAACGGTCTCTAAAGTCATCAAACTATATGTCTACGGATCCAGTTTTTCGATATGAACCCAACTGTATGTCCAGAGTTGGATTCCGGCAGGCCGTGCACAAAATCGTCCGTTGAATCGGACCGTGGGGCCCGCAAAACGGCGATTCGATCAACTGTCTCAGAATTGGACCAAACTTGGCATATAGGACCAGAAAAATGATACGGTCCTGCTGGCGTAAGTTTCGTCTCGATCTGATGAACGTGCAAAAACTAATTGAGAAATTTGCACAGAGGTCGATACGGTGAATTTCGACGAAAACAGATCAAATTCGTCGCGCACACGCGACCAATTTGAATTCCGTCAAAGCCCACACGACCACGAAGCCGTTACGCACCTTTTGATGCTTTCGTTTTGCGACCACGTCGCCCGGATTGGCGGGAAGCACGTCGTATCGAAGCATTTTTTAATATTTCTACAATTTTCAAAACAGATTTTTCGTTACATTGGAAAGTCGATTTCTTGGTGTATAGCCATCGAAATTGACTTCCGTAAATTGGGTTCTGTAGCCCTAGGTATTGTCTAGGACTGCCTTTAATTATTTTTTGAAAACTCCTAGCATGCAGATCCTAATATGCCTTCCAAGTTGGGTCTTTGGGACCGTTCATTCGTTCTGTTTTAACAGATTTTTCGCGATGTTGGGTTCGATTTCTCGACAAAAATAATACTCGTCGTCGTAAACTAATTCAGGGATTGGTAAGAGGGTCATGTAGGCTCTACATAGGGTTTCGTAGATCAAAATTTGATCGAATATCGAAGGAGAAAATAGGAAGGAAAGGGATACCTGCTGTTCGAGCAATAACAGAGCAAGGCTCTGTTTTCGGTCGGCCACGGCGGCGTTGGCGGCGCTCCGGCGCTTGTCACGGCGGTACAGGGAAGCGCGCGCGGTCGTGGTCACCTGGGAAGGGCGTGGGTATGAGTCAAGGTTAAGGTTTTGCTCGCTTTCGATCTCTCGTTCATGTTTATATACGCTGTATATAGCAGCGGCTGAACGAACAGGGGGTCGGTTTCCTGTGCTCTTGGGGGGCTCGGGCTGGGCTCAGCCCATGGGAGGGTTTTATTAGTGTTTTTTTATTCTTCTTTTCCTTTTTCTTCCTTTTAATATATATATATATATATATATATATATATATATATATATATATATATATATATATATATATATATATATATATCCCTATGAACATATATACATATATATATATACCCCCATATAAATATGTATTTATCTATACATACACACACTTATATATATATATATATATATTAATATATATATATATATATATATATATATATATATATATATATATATATATATATATATATATATATATACACACACATATATTTATTCTTCTAATAATAATAAATAGTTTATACTCAATAACCACAATAATAAATATAATAATAATAATTCCACTAGTAATTAAAATAATTCAATAGTAGCTCCTGGATGGGCATATCATATACTCCCATTACTGGACTCCAAAAAACCGTACAAATTTTGTAAAACACTATTTAATAATAATAATGCCTATAATCTACCTATAACAAATATTTAGAAAATAATTGCCATATCCTAAAATATATACAAAAATATTTGTATTTACCAAACACGTCTACAAGGCCGTATTTGGTCCCACTATATGCCTACATGGGCTTGGATTTGACTTGGGCCCAATCTGGACAGATTCGGTATAACCGGGTTCCCTAAAACTCAATTATAATTAAATAATAAATACGCTCTTCGGTAAGGGTTAAGTCACAATTTGGTCTGGTTTTTCTAGTTATGACGTCACTATGGCTCGGCCTTCCCTACCAGGGCTAATACACTAGTCAAAGCACGCCATTGCACTATCCGTGCCACGATTTCTAATCACCTTGTACTTCAAAACTCAACCATGGCTAAAGTCTTCTACCGAAATAATTAAATAATCATTTATAAAAATCTAAAAATCACCATTTAATTAAAATAAATAATAACAAAAATATTTCAAACTTTTTTGGGAAGGAGAGCTACACATTGAACAATAGCAGCGAAAATTAGAACAAAACACAAGTTATTCAAAAGAAGGCTCTTTATTGATATTGAAACAAAGGTTACAAAGGGCGCAAGGCCAAGATTACAAGTCTCTCAAGCTCACTCATCTCACATTACAAGTCACTCAGCTCTCTCTCGTCTCTCAATACATGTCTCGAGCCAGCGGATGCTTTGGAAGGCGACGTCCATACATTATGTCCTGTATAAGTCTTTACTCCATGCGGCCGCGCGCTTCGAATCGCCAAGGAACTCCGTGCCTCGACGCATCCAAGCGAGCTCCGCGCCACGAGCTTCTACCTGTGCCTGCATATGTAAACTATATGGGTGTCAGTACTCAACTGTACTGGTGGAATGAGCTCCTCGCCCACCCATACAAAACCAACACGTTTGATTTACTTTATGCAACATAGTCCCTTCTTATCAATTGTCTTTCTAGTCTTACCTTAGGATCAATTTTATGATCGACGTCTTGCCTATTTTGTGTCTTTAGACCATCCCGTGCTTCAACATTCAACGTCAACCTATCGAGTCGTGTTTGCCTTACGGCCTTAATCAGAAGCCGGTTTCGTTTGCACTTAGCCGGGGCCCATTGACCAATACGGTCGTCGTCCAAAATCCAAAATATTAATATTTTCTGAAAACCATTTTAAAATCATTTTTGAAAATTATAATTAAATTTTATGGAAAATCCGACAGCATTTCCTATATTTTTGATCAACCCAAAATATGGGAAAGTGAGCTAATATTTTCCTGCAAGTATCCCAAACCAGGGAAATCCAAAAAATATATATATGAATAACCAAAATCATTCCCAATATTAATTCGGAACGACCCGAATCTCCTTCGGGAATTCGATTTTTGGGTTACGTTTGTTTCCGGGATTTTCCGTGAAACCTTCGGGAAAGCCTCTGTTGGCTTGGTTTTGATTTTCCGAAACTTTCGAAAATGATTTCTGTGAATATTTTGGTTTTCGGATATTTTTCGAATTGTGTTGTGATGTTTTGGGTTGGTTTCGGATTCCCGAATTCGTTTCGGGTCGTTCCGAATTAATATTGGGAATGATTTTGGTTATTCATATATATATATTTTGGATTTCCCTAGTTTGGGATACTTGCAGGAAAATATTGGCTCACTTTTCCCGTTTTTGGGTTGATCAAAAATAGAGGAAATGCTGCCGGATTTTCCATAAAATTTAATTATAATTTTCAAAAATGATTTTAAAATAGTTTTCGGAAAATATTAATATTTTGGATTTTGGGCGACGACCGTATTGGTCAATGGGCCCCGGCTAAGTGCGAACGAAACCGGCTTCGCCCGGACGTTGAGGCATTAGCCTATATGACGATTGGACCAATATCTGAGACTCAATATTAATTTATTTTAATTATTAGTTTTAATTATATTAACTAACAAATATTTCTTCTTTTTTTAATTCATGTAAAATAATTTGTAAGGGCATAAGCCCAGCTTTTCCATTTTTCTTTCTCTGTGGCCTGTAAATATTGTAGCGTAGGTTTTTCTGTCATTTTCTGGTTTTGTTGATTTTTAGCGTAGACGCGTAAAACTAAAATAAGTAAATATTATTTTGATAGAAAAACTAATGAGGTTTTCTCACATTAAAATTTACAAGTTTGTAATATTTAAACAACGATCATATTTTCTCATTAAAATAAGAAATTTAGTTTTATATGTATAATTACGAAAATACAAAGTTTTAACCAATCAAATTGGTAACTACGAGTTTTCCAAAATAAAAAGTTAAATTGATCTTTCCCTCGTAATTAATTACAATGCACCCGATAATCGAGATTTGTTTGTGATTGTGTAATCAAGATTAAAATTGATTAGGACACAACTTAGAGATTGCAACTAGCATAGTTAGCATGGTAACTCTGGAATCTGAAACAAACTTCTCGAATGTAGGATTTCGAGGACGAGGCTAGTTTCAATCCCGAAGTCTCAACCCTTCAAGTCCAGTCCAATTTGAGGCAAGTACATTTTGTGTTAGTTTACAATTATTTAGTAATCATTTTAATGCAAGTTTAAACCACGATGCAACACGGGACTCTCTCTGAGAGTACTGACTGTAACTACTGTAACTGTTTGGGGACTGGGGGAGTAGTGTAATGAGTATGATCACATCCAAACTACTGTAACTACTGTAACTGTGCGAGCTTACCCCTCTTACACACGGGAATAAGTCATATCTTTCACTGTACAACCCAATCCGGTCATATTCATTGCCTATTCACATCACAATGTTTTGACTGCTGGAAAATGTTTATTTCAAATTGTTTAAAAGTGCATGATTCTATTATTATTTCAATTGTCAAATTAGCATGAATTATACTTTGCTCACTCCTGACTGGAAACCCAACATTTTTAGGTAACACTGATGAGGCTTTGTTCCGCGATATTTTCCGAGGTCCCAACTAGAGGACGATGATCTCGAGACTGATGAGCTGTTTGTCTAGAGTTTTTTTTCTTCTTCATGATGTATGTAGAAAATAGATTTAAGTTGTATCTTTCATTTTATTGTAAAAGTTTTTAAATTCAGGAATAATAAATTATGGCAATTTTTGTGTTGTTGATATTACCTGCATATGGAAACAGCTTACTGCCGCCGCCTCAACAACGGTATAGGCTGGACATGATCCGATTCGACCCAAGTAATTGGGACCGGGTCGTGACAGTTACAAAGGGCGCAAGGCCAAGATTACAAGTCTCTCAAGCTCACTCATCTCACATTACAAGTCACTCAGCTCTCTCTCGTCTCTCAATACATGTCTCGAGCCAACGGATGCTTCGGAAGGCGACGTCCATACATTATGTCCTGTATAAGTCTTTACTCCATGCGGCCGCGCGCTTCGAATCGCCAAGGAACTCCGTGCCTCGACGCATCCAAGCGAGCTCCGCGCCACGAGCTTCTACCTGTGCCTGCATATGTAAACTATATGGGTGTCAGTACTCAACTGTACTGGTGGAATGAGCTCCTTGCCCACCCATACAAAACCAACACGTTTGATTTACTTTGTGCAACATAGTCCCTTCTTATCAATTGTCTTTCTAGTCTTGCCTTAGGATCAATTTTATGATCGACGTCTTGCCTATTTTGTGTTTTTAGACCATCCCGTGCTTGCAACATTCAACGTCAACCTATCGAGTCGTGTTTGCCTTACGGCCATAATCAGAGACGCAACTACGCGATGAGGCTCCATTTCCGTATGATCGTGCTTCAAACCCTTGCTGAGGCCGTGCCTCGCACCTTAATGAGAATTAACCATATCGTCGCCTCGCGGCCCTTTGCTACTAAATCCTCATCCGACCCAAATCAAGACTTGTGGGTTAAGTGTCACTCGACCGACTTTGCCTTGCGGCATTTCCTGACTTAAACTCAAGACAACTCACATCCAAACTATGCAACTTACATGCCAACAACATAAGACTCGACGCCACATCTCGTGCCGAAGCACGTCGCCTACGTTGCGGCCAAATCTTAGGCCCAAACATTTTTTGTGTTCTAACTGTACACACATTCAACAACTCAACTCAATCCAAAGGCATACACGTGGATCGCCGCCATGCCGACTCATCTATATGAACTTGGTCACTGACTCCCAGAGCCATTGTGGACTCCCTTTTAGCTGAGTATAGGATGGACCGGTTCGGGTAGCTAGCCCTAATGAGCGTCCACCGAATACTTTTGCCCAAGGCGCAGCTATTTTAGACTCTCAGAGCCATTTTTGTTTCCTTATGCCGCCTCGGTCCCGTGGCGCCACAGGTTGCCGTGCGGAAAAACTCTACCTTGTCGACAAGTTGTCCATGACCATGCAAGACTCGACTCAAACTGACGTCTCACACAGTCAATCTACTTCTAGTGTTACCATCTCTTTCCGGACTAAGTTCAACACTTCTCACATCTGAGACCTTGCCTCGACGACCCAGTCGCGAGCATTCTTCTTTCTTGCCTCGACGACCCATCGCGAGCATTCTTCTTTCTTGCCTCAACGACCCAGTCGTGAGCATTCTTCTTTCTTGCCCTATCATTGCACTCAACTCAAGAACAACTATTGAAACACTTTCCAAACTCAATAATCAACCATGGCCCGTGCCTGAAAACACTAAGTTCGTGACATCGTACCTTAAACTAACTTGAACTCTACGCGACGCCACCGCCCAAGACATACTCTATATGACGGGCTCGAAACCGTAAGACTAAGTTGTCATACCCAGTCGTAGTGTCACGCCCCGCTCCCGTAGGAGCGATCGTCCTCGCTAAGGCGTGATGCCGCACGGGCCTAGGTTGCGCCCGTACAAGGCTAAGTCCAGAAACGGCCGATTTGAGCTAGGCCACAGAGTCGCACAGAGTGTCCCCATTTGCAGCAAAAAGTAAACAAACACAAAATTGAAGTAAATTCAAACTCTTTATTGATTTTTAAGAAGTTTACAAGCGGCGCTAGGCCGATATTACAATTCGCTCAAGCTCTCTCTCTGAAACATAAAAGGCATGCCAAGTGGCTTACAACATGGAATGATTCATGGCGATGTTCCGATACATTATGTCCTGTATAGGTGCTTCAGCTTCCTGCAACGTCCCAAGGCCCCGGATGTTGGTTCCGCGCCTTAACACGTTCGATGGAAGCTCCGCACCCGCCGGCGTCTCCTGCATCCTGCAAGCAGACTGTGGGGTTATCAGTACATTGTTATGCACTGGTGGGGAGGCTAGCTCGCCCATAATGCTATCATTACCAAACACGTTTCATTTACCTTTGTGCACCGCTGTCATTTATTGTCTTTCTAATCTTGCCTTAGGATCAATTTCATGGCATATGTCATAACCTATCCCGTGTTGCCAAATTCAAGTGTCGTATGGAAATACATGCACGACTTACCCATACTTACCGTCCGGCCTTCCCTGTCCAACGTAAACCAAGTTAGTCAACAATTCATATGAAATAACTTAATGTAGTTCATGGAAGCATTCAATGTAAAGTGCGTGTCCTTGCCTCGGGTTCTAGCATGTCGTAGGCATGTTTTCTAACTCGTTTGCTCGAAGTACTCTTTATCATTTTGTGTGTTATATTCAAGCCTATTCAGAAGGTGCTTTGTACAGTTAACTTAGACTACTTTGATTTCAATGCAAGGACTTGCACGTGGATTGCCACCAGCAAAGCCCACTTAAATCTATATGCACCGGTCGCTGGCATCACAAGCCATTTTGGACACTTCCAACCGTGGTATTTCTCAACTTAGCGTAGGATGGACTGGCACACACCCCGTTAGTCTCTTGAAATACCTCAGCACTTACGTCCCCCGGGTGGCCAAGTCCGCACCCAGGCATGCCCGTAAGCCTCGACTTGGTCCGCCTAGGCCGGCCACGATCCTCCCTTTGATCATACCGCGGAATCCGAATCACCCGTGCACGGGTCCGTCCACGACCATTTCGTATTTTATCGTCATAGGCTAACCCTTAGCCACAATGCGTTATCGACCAGGTTGGCGTCCGTGCAGCGCGGGTAGCGAGCCCCGTTGTACGTGCCCGTCATACCTGTCGCTAACCATTTCTTTTCTTCTTATCTTTTATTCATTCATTCTTTTCTTTCTTTCACTTGTCCGTTTGTTCATCGATTCATTCACGTATTCATTCTTTCATTCGTTGATTCATTCATTCACATATTTGTTCATTCATTCATTCATAAATTTTGCAACTCCACGTGCGGTAGTCGCCTTGGCGACCCATCGGTCCCATAGTCTTTCAATGTTGCTAACTCTACTCGGAACGACTATGTCGATAGTCTTTCCGTTTCATTGTTGTAACCCATTCATTGTTTGATTGTTGAACGCATAGGGAACTTGAACGTAAGCTTGTGCCTTAGCACGAGCATGGAGCGCGGTGGCGAGAGTTCTCGTATTTTTCATGTTCCTTTCCATATTCTATACAAGCATACAAGATGGGATTAATCCCTTAGCTAGGTGTGTTGGGTCATTTATTAGCATGCGCGATGTTATCTCCTAGCGATTTCAGTGATAGTGTCCGTATTATTATGTGTCTAGGCTAAACAAAGACGGGTTCATCGGAGCCACCCACCTTAGCGATGTTCGCATCGGTCGAGCGATACTCCGAGCGCGCCTTTGAAAGTCTAAGTCTGGATTCATCTTGCCGAGCCAATGTAAGCCTTGCGTCGATTCTTCATCTGGTCGATGCCAACTCTTCGGGTCAACGGCTCGTTTGAGTCGTTGAACTTGCCGTTTGAATCGGCGTTCCGCTAGGGCGGAGCAGGTTATTACATAATACACCACTCAAAACAAGTCTCGTCCTCGAGACTTCCTTAGTGCGGGTCATCCTACCGTTCCTTTACTCATCGCCGTGTGTATACCTTAGAAAATTCCTATCGAATGGCTTTACCGTTCGATGGTCATCGAACTAATACTCGATACCTTTCCAAGTTCCGCGTCGTATACGTTTGGTCAATTTTATTGAATGGCATTTCATTTATTTCAGAGTTGATGGTTCTTATTCAATTGTCGCATTTCTTCGACTTGGTTGCTATTTCGACGTATCATGGAAGGAGGTGCGTTGAAATTCGTCAAATGCGAGTGTCGTAGACTGAGGCAAACTCACTTTCGTTTATGCGCATCACAACACCCACTTGCAGCTGCATTCGAGTTCATCATATCGTTGAGTTTGGATCGTGCACGTATCCAAGGCGTCCCTCGAATACGTACATTTCAACGAAGCTTAGCGACTAGCGAAGTCGGACAAGCTACTCGTGATATTTTTGATTTGCCGATCGCTTTGCTAACTTGGATTTAAAATCGAACTCATGTGTGTATCACATATCGTTTATCTCGGTCCTCGAGATGATTCGATTCGCTTCTCAAGCGTTATTGTCCACGAAATTGGTATAATTTCTTCTTAGCGGGGTCGACCAAGCCTAAGTAATTTCCGTCCGATTCAAAACCAAGTATTGCACCATCATCAAGTATTTCTTCCTATCAACGATTCAATTCGTTATCCCAACTTTTACTTGCGCATCATCCATCCCTATCATTCCCTTCGTTTGGGGCCAATTTCGTCGTCGTTTACGCACACTCCCAGTTCCCCGCCCTACTCTAAGTCTTGTTTTCCAAAGTCTATCGTCCGTCCAGACGATACTGTAAATGCCATCGCACAGGTTCAATCACTCGGCATAGGGTCGTCCGCCTATCCGCTAGGTCAGCTCACAAGGTCATAGTTACACGTCAGGTCCGTGGCTCGTCGCGCAAGGTCGTTGCACGACGCTCGCCCCAAATCCTATGGTCAGATCATTTGTTCGCTTGTACGGGAGTTTCTACCCAAGTTCGTTTTACTCAAATTTCTAAACATCGAGCATGATCACCTAATTCGCATCAAGACCTACGTTGCACATATTCAATTCCGTTCAATCACCAGTTCTAACCAATTCGTGTATTCGATCACGAGGTCATCCAGCTCGACAATACATTGCGCCCCAATCTCACGCGAGTCCGATTATCCACGGCGGCTCATGAATCACCATGTAACGCTTCCGCGGAATAATCATTCTCATCGGGGCGTAACTCTTGTTTGAGTTTTAGACTAACCCATTCTCGATACGCGGATTGGACCTACTCAATCCTCAAGTTCAATTCTTCAAGCACACAAATTCATTCTCGAGTCCACCTTCGCGTTAAACCACAAGTCGAAGCAATCAGATTGCCATGCCATCCAAGTTTAATCACTCCCGCTGTATATCACCATATCAGCGCTCACGCGGAGTGATCGTCATAATCCGATGCGACGCATGTGCGAGGCTGGAGTTGCGCTCGCATAAGACAAGAATATCAACGTTGTGGTTGTCAACGAAGCAAATCCAAGCATTCACATTTTCATCCAAGCCAAATCAATTCGATAGTTTGACCGTCATGCGTTCAACTAGAAAATCCTCGAGCCAAATCTATCTTTCCCTCGACACATCTTTAACATCCCAAGTATAGCATCCAACGGAACAATAACATTTGCACGATCGTCATTCGCAGAGTCAGAGTACCCCCGAGTTATCGCATATCGATCTTTGATACGTCTCAATACTACCGACGATATGCGTAACCTGACGATCTTCCTTTGCAACCAATTTCGAGTCGTACGTTGATGCTGTTGTCCGAGTTGGATATTCCACAATTTCCTCGATATTCAAGATCAAGTTCTATTGCTATTCCTCAAGCTAGTTTCAAGATCGTTGTTCAAACTCAAGTCACGATTTATTTGAATCAATCCAAAATTGTGCGCGTGATCCTCTAAGTTTTCCTCGATCAAGACCATTCATTTTCATTCACCGTTCCGAATCGTTTTCTAACTTGCGTTGCCCATTGACAAGTTGTCCGAACGACATCTCGTTCGGGACACACGAAGTCACGACCAACTAAGCATGACGCGTTCTAAGGCTTTGCGCGATCGCATCGCCTCGCCGACGTACTCGTTGTGTTTCGTAATCCTCAATTTTCGCTCGAATGATTTTCCAAGAACATCCATACACCACTCGGATTTGAGCCATACGATCTAGTCGTCGATATTCATTCTTATTCTTCTCCGAACTTATCATATACACCACTCGGGTTCAAGCCATCCTATTTAATCCACAATCACATTTGCATCAAGCGCTAAGACATCCTTCAGATTCGTTCGACGAATATCTAGCGTAATCGCTCACGTCGCCTCGACGTACTAAGTCGTTCGTACTAATCCACAAAAATTCAATAAATCTTCCGTGCACGCCTAAGCGTTAGTTTGATAGCGTTCCTATCGATATACACTCTAAGTGTATCTCCGTTCCCGACCGAGCGGTACTTGATATCGCTCGCAACTCGATTGTACCAGGAGTCGAGGTGCGCGACACGCGACACAACTTAGCCAAAAGGCCGTGTGTATAGCTATCCCGTACGGACTATATTCGAGTTCGCATGCTCACTTATTCTCGTTCGAGCGATAATCGATCTCACTCGCAACTCGTTTGCACCAGAAGTCTAGGTGCACGATACTCTGCACAACTTAGCCAAAAGGCTGCGTGCATAACCATTCCGTTTGAACTATACTTTGGTCTCGTGTACTCGTTTGCTGTCAACGTAAGCTCATTCAAGCACGCACTGCGTTTGCTAACTCTTAGCATCGGTTCCTTCCAACTCAAGTACGTCGTGGTTCGGCACAAAGGCCTTCGCCTATCGATCCCTTCAACCAAGTACTTGTACGAGCTTTTGAAAATATTAGACTTATTGTATGGAACATCCCAAGGCACAACGAAAGAGAGCGTACACTTCTTTTGTTTTAAAACCGAGCTTTCAAAACTGAGAGAATCGAAATAAAGTCCAAGGACGTAAAGCCGTGCTCTGATACCAAACTGTCACGTCCCGCTCCCGTAGGAGCGATCGTCCTCGCTAAGGCGTGATGCCGTACGGGCCTAGGTTGTGCCCGTGCAAGTCCAAGTCCAGAAACGGCCGATTTGAGCTAGGCCACAGAGTCGCACAGAGTGTCCCCATTTGCAGCGGAAAGTAAATGAACACAAAATTGAAGTGAATTCAAACTCTTTATTGATTTTCAAGAAGTTTACAAGCGGCGCTAGGCCGATATTACAATTCGCTCAAGCACTCTCTCTGAAACATAAAAGGCGTGCCAAGTGGCTTACAACATGGAATAATTCATGGCGATGTTCCGATACATTATGTCCTGTATAGGTGCTTCAGCTTCCTGCAACGTCCCAAGGCCCCGGATGTTGGCTCCGCGCCTTAACACGTTCGATGGAAGCTCCGCACCCGCCGGCGTCTCCTGCATCCTGCAAGCAGACTGTGGGGTTATCAGTACATTGTTATGCACTGGTGGGGAGGCTAGCTCGCCCACAATGCTATCATTACCAAACACGTTCCATTTACCTTTGTGCACCGCTATCATTCATTGTCTTTCTAATCTTGCCTTAGGATCAATTTCATGGCATATGTCATAACCTATCCCGTGTTGCCAAATTCAAGTGTCGCATGGAAATACATGCACGACTTACCCATACTTACCGTCCGGCCTTCCCTGTCCAACGTAAACCAAGTTAGTCAACAATTCATATGAAATAACTTAATGTAGTTCATGGAAGCATTCAATGTAAAGTGCGTGTCCTTGCCTCGGGTTCTAGCATGTCGTAGGCACGTTTTCTAACTCGTTTGCTCGAAGTACTCTTTATCGTTTTGTGTGTTATATTCAAGCCTATTCAGAAGGTGCTTTGTACAGTTAACTTAGACTACTTTGATTTCAATGCAAGGACTTGCACGTAGATTGCCACCAGCAAAGCCCACTTAAATCTATATGCACCGGTCGCTGGCATCACAAGCCATTTTGGACACTTCCAACCGTGGTATTTCTCAACTTACCGTAGGGTGGACTGGCACACACCCCGTTAGTCTCTTGAAATACCTCAGCACTTATGTCCCCCGGGTGGCGAAGTCCGTACCTAGGCATGCCCGTAAGCCTCGACTTGGTCCGTCTAGGCCGGCCACGATCCTCCCTTTGATCATACCGCGGAATCCGAATCACCCGTGCACGGGTCCGTCCACGACCATTTCGTATTTTATCGTCATAGGCTAACCCTTAGCCACAATGCGTTATCGACCAGGTTGGCGTCCGTGCAGCGCGGGTAGCGAGCCCCGTTGTACGTGCCCGTCACACCTGTCGCTAACCATTTCTTTTCTTCTTATCTTTTATTCATTCTTTCTTTTCTTTCTTTCACTTGTCCGTTTGTTCATCGATTCATTCACGTATTCATTCTTTCATTCGTTGATTCATTCATTCACATATTTGTTCATTCATTCATTCATAAATTTTGCAACTCTACGTGCGGGAGTCGCCTTGGCGACCCATCGGTCCCATAGTCTTTCAATGTTGCTAACTCTACTCGGAACGACTATGTCGATAGTCTTCCCATTTTATTGTTGTAATCCATTCATTGTTTGATTGTTGAACGCATAGGGAACTTGAACGTAAGCTTGTGCCTTAGCACGAGCGTGGAGCGCGGTGGCGAGAGTTCTCGTATTTTCCATGTTCCTTTCCATATTCTATACAAGCATACAAGATGGGATTAATCCCTTAGCTAGGTGCGTTGGGTCATTTATTAGCATGCGCGGTGTTATCTCCTAGCGATTTCAGTGATAGTGTCCGTATTATTATGTGTCTAGGCTAAGCAAAGACGGGTTCATCGGAGCCACCCACCTTAGCGATGTTCGCATCGGCCGAGCGATACTCCGAGCGCGCCTTTGAAAGTCTAAGTCTGGATTCATCTTACCGGGCCAATGTAAGCCTTGCGTCGATTCTTCATCTGGTCGATGCCAACTCTTCGGGTCGACGGCTCGTTTGAGTAGTTGAACTTACCGTTTGAATCGGCGTTCCGCTAGGGCGGAGCGGGTTATTACACGTAGAACACGTAGGACCGTGCTGGCTACTGCTCTGAATGCCTAACGTAACTTGCCTAACTTAACTTTGCAACAACTTGACGAGCAAAGGCTGCGTCAAGCTTTGCCTTGTGGGAACGTGCCGTGAACGCATTCGACTTCGGACGACCAAGTCATTTGGTTGCCTAGACTTACGCTAACACTTAGCTTTGCGGTGAATACCAACTTTCCTTCTCCCAAACTACGGGACGAAGGACCGAGTGTCATTTTCAAAGCACGTCGTGCACCAACTCTAAGCCGACCGTTGGACCTTTCCATATTCTAACTCAATTCGACCTGTCGGAATTATTTCCTTTAGCTATGTGGATTCGTCTCTTTTATTATCCAGCCTACTTGTGCAAGTTAAAAACATAGAATTTATTATGTGAAGGCAAAGATGAGGCAAGTTCACCGAAACTACCCCACCTGAGCGAGCGGTCGCCTCGACCGAGCGATATCTCCGAGTAGCCGTTGCAAGGCTAAGTCCGAACGCCGTCGGCATTTCGATTCCTCTGATTGACTGAGCGGGACGGGACACTACACCCCCCACCCTCACCCCGCTACACGAGCTTGGCCCGCTGTTTAAACTTCCATACAGCATTTCTTAGCACATGGCCTGCTGCCGAAACTTTCATACATCATTTCTTAGCACTGACAAACAAAAATGAAAATGGTCGTTATCGAAATTTTGATGTCATGGACATGATTGGAATGGAATTAGTAGAAATGGGTTGGGAGATATTTGAAAATTTTGGACGAATTGTGAAGTTTCGAACCCATAAATTTTGAAGTAAGGAATTTCGACACAGTTTCGGCTGGAAAGACTCAGGACTGTAGAAAATTTTCCAGTCCTGTATGTTGTAGAAATTTTCTACGATCCATTAGATTATTATTTGTGTTATTGTCACTCTAATGTGATGTTGTAAGATTTATCTCTAAAATATATTTAAAATTGAGAGACTTGTCTTCAAAATATATTTAAAATTGAGAGCCTTATCTCTAAAATAGATTTATAGACCATATATATGAAGGTTTATTTTAAAATGAACAAAATTGAGAGAATTATCCCTAAAATATATTTAAAATTTTGAACTTTTTTAAACCGAGTTGATAATTTATTTATTTTGAAACCAAGTAGATAATTTATTTATCTCTAAAATATATTTAAAAAATACTTATAAAGGTAACTTAATGATTATATAAAAATATATAAAATCCTTCTAATTACTTGACTTATGCTTCCATGGTTATTAAAAACAAGTTTCTTTTAGAATTGTCAAAAAAATTGATAGTCCCGACAACAATTAGTTCTATAAAAGTATTGACGGTCTATAAGGAACTTGCTGTCAAAAATTTTGACAGTTCTAAAAATATATGTTGCTCAATGTTTTATGTGGGACTGTGAATTTTTTTGACAATCCATCAAATTGGTAGGATTATCAATATTTTCGACAGTCCATCATCGTCCCGTCGCGACTATAGACGAATTTTTGAAGTTCGTAACCCTAAAATGGTTCAAAACGTCAAAAATTCGTCTAGAATGAATATTAAATCAAATTTTAGATACTAGAAGGTGAAATTTAGACATGAACCTGGATGAAGAGAGATTTGGAAGAGAAAATATTTAGGATTTTGGGAGGAATAAGGGAAGAAGAAGATAAAAAAAAATTATATACCAACATTTGGGCTAGCCATGAGTAATTTTTCTGGTGGCAAACATGTAAATTAAAATAAAAATTGGACTAGTCTTGAGTAAGTATTGAAATGCCTTTATAATTTGCTATTATTTATTGTTGGAGTTTGGTCTTTTTCTAAGTGAATTTTAGTCCCACATCGGCTAGACCAAAGGAATTGTATCTCTATATAATAGCTTTCCTATTTTAGAGATGCAAATGTGGTGTAGAGGTGCACATGGGTGTGCCATGTGGGGTTATTTTTCTAATGGGAAAAGGACTAAATCAACAATAAAAGCATTCATGCTTTTTGCTCTTGGGAAATTCATTTCCATGGGAGCTAAGCCCCGTAGGGGCTTAGCGACTCGGACTCGGACTCGGGCTCATGGGCTCATGAGACGTAATGTGGCATTTTGTTACGCAAGCCCAGTTGCGCAAGCCCAGTTGCGCTGTCCAGGTGCGCGCCCAGGTTGCGCTCAGGTTGCGCTTGGGTGCGTTGGGTTGCGCTGGGTTGTGCTGGGTTGCGCAGGGTTGTGCTGGGTTGCGCGGGTTGCGCTGGTTGTGCTGCGTACGCAACGTGCGCAGTGTGCGCAGTGCGTACAGTGCGCGCCGTGTGCGCAGTTCAGTGCGCGCTCTATCGCGCAGAGTGCATGGAGCGCTGGGTGTGCGCAGTTGGCAGCAGAACGTGCGTTTGCATGTTCTGGGCGGTTGCTACATGTTCGGGGTGGTTATTACCACGTCCCTAACTTTGTGGCAACCGACCAGTTGCTGCAGGGCCTATATAAGGCATCCTCTCTCTCAAGGCTCATGACAGAAAAAAGAGAAGCCACCACAGAAAGTTTACGAAGTATTTTTTAACACAAGTAAACAGAGATTTCAGACGTGTTCTTTAACACAGTTCTGATCTTCCAGTAGCCTTCGAGAGAGAGAGGAAAGGCGCCGCACCAGCGTTGCTTTTGCCCGAGAGTTCGTATCCATCCGAGGAGTCAGAAGAGCAGGAGTGTTCCAAGTTCTCCGACGAACTTGCTGGTTCCTGGAAGCTGTTCGTGTAGGGCGAATAAAGCTTTGAGCAACGGTGATCATTCACCCCAGCAGGCCATCTTCCACCTTTCGCCTGTCATCTTCTTCGCTGCTGTGATTACGAAATCTTTTTAGATTCTCGTATATCATACGTTGCTGTGGATTACGAAATCTTTTTAGATTCTCGTAATACTTATAACGAGATCTTTTTAGATCTTCGTTATACTCGCGCAACCTTCCTAGAAGTGTTGCGTTGGAACATTGTTTTTACAATTGTTTCATCTTTTCAGTTTTCTATCGAAAAATTGTGCCCCGGCACTAACAATCTCAAAACTTTATTGCTACGATGGAAAACATTAATGCTTCACTCCTCAATACTGACTTTTGTAAATTAGAAAAGTTTGATGGAGAGCATTATCAAGTCTGGAAGAGGAAGGTTTTTCTCACTCTTCAACTCAGAGACGTGGATCACGTACTTCTTGAACAGGAACCTACCGTTCCAGATACTGGGTCTGCTGCCGCAATCTCTGCGGCTACTAAACTTCAGGCCAAGTGAAGAAGAGAAAATAGCATTTACAGGCTGCTTATCCTGAATGCTATGGAGGATTCCCTAGCAGAATCCTACAGTAAGAAGACAATTGCCAGAGACATATGGGAGTCTCTGGAAAAACTCTACGAAGAAGACAAGAACCGCAGTAAAATATTTATGGTTGAAAAATATCACAAGTGGTTCTTTGAGGACGAAAAGTTTATGCTGCCGCAGGTGAAGGAGTTCCTGAAACTGCGACAGAAATTGGAAGACGAGGCAATGCCCCTCCCCGACAAGTTTGTTGTTGGAGGGATTATCTCAAAGCTCCCCGCTGGGTAGAGCAAGTTCTATGCAAACATACATAGGAAGAAGCTGGAAATTACCCTTGAAGATATCCTACAGGAAATCTATGTTGAGGACCAGATGCGGGCTCAACTGAAGGTGGACGCACTGTCCAAGCAATTGGCTAACGCCAATATGGTTCATACTAAGGAACCAAGAGGAAAGCAGGCGGCTTCCCACAGCAAGAAGAAGGACCATGACAATCTAAAAGTCAAGGGAACTTCTATCAAGAAAAAGAAGCCAAAGTCTCAAATGCCTTGCTTCAAGTGTGGCAAGAAGGGCCACTTTAAGAATGAGTGCAAAGCAAAAACCAAGCAATCAGAGCAAGGAGAGCCTAGTAAGGTATCTATGATCACTGACGTTGTTGCTATGATTGCACAGGTTGATGCGATAAGGACTGACTCTGACTGGTGGGTAGACACTGGAGCCTCCTGCCATGTCTGCTCCAGTAAGGAGTGGTTCACCACCTATACACCTACTTCTGAAGTGGTTAT
Source organism: Iris pallida (assembly GCA_029216955.1). Classification (NCBI taxonomy): domain Eukaryota; kingdom Viridiplantae; phylum Streptophyta; class Magnoliopsida; order Asparagales; family Iridaceae; genus Iris; species Iris pallida. The sequence continues at coordinate 18,483,284 of JANAVB010041219.1, forward strand.
AATGGCGAACCAGGCACAAGCTGAAGTGCTCAGGATCGGGACGGTGGTGTTGAAGCTGACTTCAGGGAAGTCTCTGACGCTTCAAGGCGTGAAGCACGTACCTGCTATCGCCAAGAACCTGATCTCAGGAGGCCTACTCTGCAAAGCAGGCCTCAGGATGGACATCAATGCTGGCCAGATGGTGATGTCTATCAAAGGAACATATTTCGGAAAAGCTTTTTATACCGAAGGAATGTTCAAAATTCAGCTTGTAAATCAGTCCAATGTAATTAATGTGATTAATGAAGTCACTCATTCTGCTTATACTCTTGAGTTATGGCATAATAGGCTAGGACATGTTCATTGTAAACGAATAAACAGAATGTCTAGTCCAGGACTTATCTCCAAGTGTGGGGGTAAGGTAGAGAAATGTGAAGTTTGTGCTCAAACAAAGATCACAAGGAAACCCTTTCCTCGGGTTAATCGAAGTACAGATCTTTTGGAGTTGGTACACTCCGATATCTGTGACTTCAAACAGTTCTCTACAAAGGCCAGGATGAAGTATTTCATAACCTTCATCGATGACTTCTCAAAGTATGCGTTCGTCTACTTGCTGAAGGCTAAAGACGAAGCATTCGAGAAGTTTAAGGAGTTCAGAGTCGAAGCTGAGCGGCAGACTGGACAATAACTCAAAAGGATAAGAAGTGATCGAGGTGGGGAGTACAGGTCTCATGAATTCGCATCGTTCTGCAAAGAACATGGAATTGTCAATGAGACTACGGCTCCGTACTCTCCTCAATCAAACGGAGTAGCAGAGAGGAAGAACAGAACGTTAACAGAAATGATTAACTCAATGTTGTTGACTACTGGTCTTCCTAAGTGCTATTGGGGAGAAGCTGCATTGACGGCCACTTTTATTCTAAATAGAGTGCCTCATGTAACTTCAGACGTTACTCCTCATGAACTCTGGTTCAAGGTCAGACCTAACTTGAATGTCATTCGAGTGTGGGGGTGTCTGGCATATGTCAAGCTTCCAGATCTGAAGATTCAGAAGCTTGGGACAAGGACTACTAAGACGATCTTCTTGGGGTATGTTTTCCATAAATAAATTCCTTTATTTATTGTGTATCTGGGAAAATTACAACTGTGGGAATCTGATCTAGAAGACGATCACTTTATCCCTTAGACTATGCGAAGAAGAAAAGCTCTCAAAATTTTGACAGTAGATAACTATGTATCTGTCCAATGAAGGAGAAAAAGAACTCTATTTATAGAGTCAAAAATAATAACTGAAAAGATAACTGTCTTCACAGCCTGTGCTTAGTTGAAAATCACGCAGGATTTAACATACGCAAGGTTGTGAGCAGTTATTGGACGTGGCCTGTAACTGTTGGACACATGGCAATCATGCATGAGTCGTGTGCAAGTTACAGGACACGCAGGCGAGAGATCAGTGGCATGGCTGCCACGTACTCCAATTTGATAAAATCCACGCAGACTTGTTGAAGACGAAATCCACGCAGACTCGGGGTAGAAAGCTTCAAAATCCACGCAAACTTGGGACAAGAAGCTTCAGAATCCACGCAGACTTGGTGAAGACGAAATCCACGCAGACTCGGGGTAGAAAGCTTCAAAATCCACGCAAACTTGGGGCAAGAAGCTTCAGAATCCACGCAGACTTGATGAAGAAAACTTCAGAATCCACGCAGACTTGAGGAAAAAAAACTTCAGAATCCACGCAGATTTGAGTAAAAACTCAAAATACACGCAGACTTGGGATAGAACTGCCAGCTGTCTTGATTCAGCGTGCCTCGACTGACACAAAATCTCTGGCAGTGATTGCTTTTGTCAGTCACATTAAATGACAAGAAGCTCTTTTGGTACGCCAACTTGACGAAGGTTGAGTCTTGCTGAAGAAGATTTCGAAAATCATACAATAGACGGCTGTGATCTCTCGAATTCTGTGCATACGTGACATACGAAGAGATATTCTTCGACTGTTGTGCTGTCAGTCATAATTACTCTCTGACAAATGATGAGCTGTCTCCCCAGCGTGATTTGTAAATATTGTCCTGATCAACTGAGCGTGACTTTTGACTCTGTCCTGATCAACTCAGCGTGACTGTCATTTTTAAAGGCCTACAAGACCCCCTTCAAAGTTTTCGAAAAATTGAAAAGACTTCAAAATTTTCGAAATACTTTGAAAATAAGATGATAAAATGAAATCAGTCACGCTGAGATGACTTCAAATTTTTCGGAAGTCGGAAAGACTTCGAAGTTCTTTGAGAATATCCAAATGAACTTATTAAATGTCATGATGACTCTTCATTTTTCGAGACTGATTACATCCAGTTTATGGTGGAATATGAACCGCCGGCGAGCTCTGTTATATAAACAGGGAGAGGATTCATTTAATCTTCATCTTACGTCAACATGACACCAAAAGAGAAAGCTGAGGAAGAAGCACGCAAGTTGGGCTTTTGTTCCCATGGTGACCCCACTTTTGGGGGTGAAGAGCCAGAGCCCCTTGTCTTCGAACTCAAAGATGATCCCTTGCAACTAGCCAAGAATTTCTTGAGCTATTTTGGCTTAGATGGCTCGTTCTCTTCTGATGGGCGCAGCCTCATAGAGCAGCGTGAAATGTTGAAGGCTCTGTTACACCGCATGGGGGTCAAAAGCGTAAAAGAACTAGGCATTAAGCTCAGTCGCTCTGGAAAATAGAGCGTGTCTTTTGTGCTTTTGTTGCACTCTTTTTGTTTTGTCTTTTGTACGGCCATCAGTGCTTGTCTTGAAGAATGAAGTACAACTTCTGTGTTTAATATGCGTGCATTAATGAAGAATATTAATTAGCACCCTTTGACTATTTCCAATGTTGCTCTGTCTTCCAAAGCATACGTAACACTCATTCCACGGTTTACGAGCACTATTTATGCGGATCTTTTCCAAGAATAGACTTGTACTTTGCCCTTTAAATAGATAGAAGAGTTTTACAGATACTCATCTCCTATTCCTCTTCTTCTTCTCTGAGAATGAAATTTTTGGGAGATTTCACTCTCAAACAGGAAAGCAATGTTTTCTAATGTTCGACTTCTGCGCACTGTATCAAACATGAGTTTGCCAATCCTTAGCACCAAACTTGAAGGTAAGTCAGTGTAATACGTGTATTATTTTTGCTGTTGAAGATAGGCTTTCTGTTTCTTGTTTCTGATTTGAACAATACACGCCTATTTCTGTTTGATAAATGCACGCTGAATGATTTCTGTTGATCTAATCTTTTTCTTCTTAATACTTTCTGCAGAAACTTGGCTGAAAATTTTCTTCAGAACTGGCATTGGGGATGTGGATGCTGTGGAGAATATCCTGCTGACATCTACATCAGGGAGCTCATACGCTTTTGACGCGTAAATCAGATAACTCAGAACTCTTCGTGGGATAGAAGGGTCTTCCTCAGATGGTAGGAAGAGCCTTTATACACGAGAGTTGGATGGTGGAGTCAACTCTACCCCGAGAAATTGGGTAGTAGAGTTCCTTTCACGGGAGAACTAGGAATTGTATCCCAAGGTTTGGATACATTCCTGTCTTCCTTGAGAGGTTACCCCCAATCCACCAGTTGTATTGGCAGCACCACGACTTCGGGCTGCCATACTCTGTGGTTCTCCTCTCGTCTGAGAGAGAAGACCAGAGTTTGATTCCTGCTGATCTGGTCGTGACTGGGACCCAGACAGTCAGAAACTGCCACCAACAACGAACCTGACGGAGAAGGTCCGACGGAGAAGATCCAAAGAAGAAGATAGATCTCTATTAGGTTATTGTTGTGGTGTAGAATGAAAATCCAAGATTTGTAATAGATTTCCATTATGATTTGTAAGAAAGTCTAAGAAAATGTAATAGACTTTTTGTGGTGAAATGAGAATGGAAATGATAATTCTTCTATGCTCAAAGATTTATATTTGTGGATGAATTGTGGACATGATAGATAATGAAATCTTCTTTTCTGTTTTAGAGTATATGATATTATCAGAGGTATTATGGACGTGATAATATGTAGGAACTCAAAAGAAAATAGATTGATTTCTATACAGAGGTCAAAAATGACAAATGAGCAAGTAGATTCGGAATTGATTCAGAGGTTATAAAAACGCGATCAATAACGAATCCCCACTTAATAAATTGATAGAAGATCATGAACGGACGAATAAATGAACGGATGAACCGTCAAGTATTAATGAATGTGTGAATCGTCGGATGAACGCAATTTAATGGATGGATGAACCGTCGGATGAACGTGACGTTTCATTATTTGTAGAACTTCTGCCTATAAATATAGCAAAAATTTGACAAGAACGAACACTTCTTCTTTCAAACATAAAAATGTCGTCTGAAGAAGCATCCAAGAAAACTGGAATTACCTTAAAAGTTCAGAAAGGCACTGAAGAACACCCTGCTGATCCAGTTCAATCGAAGAAGACGGAAGCAGGCGAAGGTTCGTCTGCACCCAAGCCACCAAGGGACATTCTGGATTTCATGCTCGAACCAGGAAAGACTGAAGAAGAAGAAGCCATGAGGATGGCCGTTTGCAAGTTCCTCGTGGGTTCTAGCAAGGAGGTTCTCGACTCTTTTGCTGATCACGTCTTCGATAAGGATGGCAGTGGCCCACATCCAAATGTAGAAAAGGATGATAGTGATCTTCTTTAATATCATGTATCATCATTCATGATAAAAATAAAATAAAAATTTTATTTCTAAACATGAAACTGTCTGATGATTACAAGCATTTACATTTATACATAGTACTTTTTAAGGAATTTGCCATTAATAGGCATCAAAACTTTTCGACCATCCAATTCTGAGAGTTGATAAGCTCCATTTGAGAAAACTTTGCTCACAATATAGGGTCCTTCCCACTTTGCGTCAAATTTGCCCTTGCTCATATGAGTCATAGTCATAGGACGTCTGACTGTTAGAACAAGTTCTCCTTTTTGATACGCCCGAATTCTGACTTTCTTATTAAAAGCTCTTGAAATTCTAGCTTGATAGAATTCAATATTCTGTTGAGCAGATAATCGCTTTTCATCCAGAGCTTCTAATTCTTGAAGTCGAAAACGATTATTATTTTCTGTAGTGAGTTCATTAGCGATTGCTATCCTTAAAGAAGGAATTTGAATCTCTAATGGAAGAACAGCTTCGCAACCATACACCAGAGAGAAGGGTGTACATTTAGTAGTATTACGAACTGTAGTGCGATAAGCCCACAAACATTCACCGAGCTTCTCACTCCAATTACGTTTGTTAGTAGAGACAAACTTCTTTAGGCGTTTGATGATGGTCTTGTTGAAAGCTTCTGCTAATCCGTTAGCTGCCGGATTATATGCGGTAGAAGCCACATTGTTGATCCGGTGATCGTCACAGAATCGAGTAAACTTCTGACTGACGAATTGTGGTCCGTTATCATGAATAATGCGTCGAGGAACACCAAATCTGTAGATGACGTGGTGCTTAATAAAGCAAATGACATTGGACGTCTTAACTTCAGACAAAGGAATGGCTTCGGCCCATTTGGAGAAGTAATCGGTTATTGCAAGAATAAACCGATGACCCTTGGATGACGGCGGATTGATCGGACCAATAATGTCCATGCCCCAAGCTTCGAAGGGCCATGATGCTGCCGTCGGATGTAGAAATTCCGAAGGTTGATAAATAAAATCTGTATGGATTTGACAAGCTTTACACTTCTTTGCATATTCGATGGCGTCTGATACCATAGTAGGCCAATAATAACCTATACGTCGAATACGGTCTTGAAGTTTTGGTCCAGGCTGATGTGCTCCACAAATTCCATCATGTGCTTCACGAATAATTTGTTGAGCCTCGTCACCGGCAATACATCGGAGAAGTAAACCATCATAGGCTCGACGATATAAGGTCTTTGTTGTATGATTATAATAGAATCGGAATGATCGTCGTCTGATAGATGCTGCTTCACTCGGATCATCCGGAAGAATATCATACAATACAAAATCTAAGAAAGGAAGTCTCCAATCCGTATCCGTATTTTGATTCTCGGCCGAATGACTGAAGATGAATTCCATGCTGGAATCAGATGAAGATGATAAAGATTTACGACTAAATCCAAATCCTCTTGTTGTGTTGACGTCATGAGATGTTGATTTTTCAATGTCAACTGGAAGTCCTAGGGTCAGGTTATTTTCAAGATAAAATAATTCTCGATTGCGAACAATAATCATTTGTTGTCGTCTAATTGGGATAGCCAACACCGCTGCAAGATTAGCTAGAGCATCAGCTTCTGTGTTACATGCTCGTCTAACATGTTCAATGAAGAATTCTTCAAACGAAGAAGCCATAATTATAGCTGATCTATGATAAGGAACCAGATCTTGATGGCGGACTTCATAAGTACCCCTTATCTGATTGACAATGAGTTTAGAGTCTCCGTACGCCTCCAAATATTGAATATTTAGATGTTTAGCGAGTTGAAGACCAATGAGTAATGCATTGTACTCAGCTACATTGTTTGAACACGGCTGATCGAGAGAATAAGCTCTTTGGATAGCAAGACCTTCTGGCGATACAAGAACGATTCCAACTCCAGCGACAATATCACCATTAGGACTTATCCTTGAAGCTCTATCAAAGAATAGACGCCAAGTAGGATCTTCTTCAGCAATTTGGTTTGAATCTAGGACTTCATCTGGAATTTCGTCATAGAGTTTTGAATCTTCTGGAATTGAATGAGCAGCCAGAAAATCAGCTAAAGCTTATCCTTTGACTGACTTCTGAGGAATATAATGCATGTCATACTAAGCAAGTAGGATTCCCCAGTTAGCTAATCGAGAATTCAAAACACTAGATTTCTTCATCATGATCCGTATAGGATTGATCCTGGAGATGACATGAATAGTCTGGCCAATGATATAATGTCGTGTCTTTTGAACAGCGAACATCAAGGCTAGACATTCTTTTTCGACCGGTGAATATCGAGGTTCAGCTCCGGTCATAGTACGACTGAGATAGTAGATGGCTTGTTCGTGACCATTTTGATTCTTTTGAGCGAGTAATGCACCCAATGAATGACTCATTGCTCGAGTATATAGGAGAAATAGAATTCCTGAAATGGAAGGTACCAATACTGGAGGGCTCATCAGATATTATTTTATATCATCGAATGCTTTCTGACATTCATCATTCCAGACAAAAGAAACACCTTTCTTCATAAGTTTGTTGAATGGTCTGCAGCGTCCTGATAAATTAGAGATGAATCTCCTGATATAAGCGATCCTTCCTTGAAATCCTCGTAGCTCTTTTAAGGTGCGTGGAGGATGCATCTCTTGGATGGCTTTGATCTTCTCGGGATCCACGTGTATACCTTTAGAGGTAATGACGAAGCCGAGAAATTTACCACTAGAGACGCCTAAGAAGGACTTAGTAGGGTTCATCTTTAATTGATGCTTACGCATTAGATCAAATATAGTCTTCAAATCTTGGATATGATCCTCCTTTTGTCGACTTTTGACTGCAATATCATCAACATAGCATTCGACTGTTTTCCGCAAATGTTCACGGAATATACTGCTCATAGCTCGTTGATAAGTTGCTCCTGCATTCTTGAGACCGAATGGCATAACTGTATAACAGTATGTACCGATCGGCGTTCTCAAAGAAGTGTGCTTCTCGTCATATGGAAACATTTTAATCTGATTGTATCCAGAATACCCGTCCATGAATGACATCCATTCAAATCCACATGTATTATCAATCATGACATCAGTGATTGGTAGAGGGAATTCGTCTTTAGGGCATGCCGCATTGAGATCGCGGAAGTCTATGCATACTCTGACCTTGCCAGTCTTTTTAAGGACAGGAACTATGTTAGCCACCCAATCGAAATGTTGTTCCTCTCTAATAAACCCGGAGGTTATGAGTTTATTGACTTCAACTTCAATTGCATCCATAATGTCTGGACGAAATCGTCGCTGTTGTTGTTTGACCGGTTTAGCATTCGGCAAGATATTGAGCTTGTGAGTTGCAATTTGTGGATCAAGTCCTGGCATATCTTCATAACTCCAAGCGAAGACATCGATGTAGTCACGAATGAGTTTGATCATGTCTTGCTTATCAGGTTCAGAAAGACTTTCACTGATGAATATTGGTTTGGAAGATCCCTCTTCACCAACATCTATTTGAACAAGTTTGTCTTCAGTCGGAGGTTCTTTTTGCTCGAAATGGAACTCCCATTGATTATCTAATCTTTGGGCCCATTGTTCCGATTCAGGTGAGATTTCAAACTCTTCTTCGTCTTCATCACTTTCTTCAGAATGGTCAATGGAAACCATGTTAGAAGACAGAAGGTTGCAGTAGAAGTCACCGATACTCGTATCGGAATCCCAAGAAGTGGTACTAGAAGAATCAGATCTCTTATCTTCGTCAGACTCGGGATCTTCATGGATAATATTGATAAAAGGAGTAGGGGCTATATAGCCCAGTCCGCATTTCGTCCTTCCATATTTTAGAGGAGGAATACGAACAGGCATTTTTCTTCCCTTTCCACTATTGAGGCCAGTCCTGAAGTCATAGCCCATATTTTTGATGATGTCTTTAGATTGCTGACTATAACGACGTAGTTGTAATCTTCCAGTATCATCATTTTTGTCTTCATCTTCTAAATCAGAAGGACTTTGGGGCCCTTTATAGAAGAATATTGGAATGTCTCCTGACTTTCTGCTGGGAACTAGAAAGTATGAAGATTGTACAGGTTCTAGGGATACATCTGTATGAACAGTCTGTACAACCCCTATGGTTATTGCGTTCAAGTCATCTAACAAATGTAAATAACTATGAACATAATTACACACATCAGCATACTGCAAAGATGGAGACTTTTCATTAAATGTAAAAGCAGCAGTATTTACATTGGAAGAAGGCTGAGCCTTAGAGATTTTAGCCAAGTCAATGACTAAAGGGGGAGAAGAAGAACGAGAAGAAGCGTTGTTTCGATTAAGATCGATAACAAATGGCTCAGAAGAGGTGAGCTCCCTTGAAGTTTGAGATGGAAGAATAATCCGCCCTCCAACTGGAATTAGCAGAGTATCCTGTTTCATATGTGGAGATGCAGGAATTACAGTACGCCCACTGACAGGAATAATCATTGTGTCTTGAGCAAACGACTGAGGTAACGGAGAAATTCGTCCACTCACCGGAATGATGAAAGAACCTTCTTCAGAGAGTTTGGGAGATTGTTGCTGAATAGTTCGACCTTTAACAGGAATTATTAAGGTCTCACTTTGTGAATCCTCTTTCTCCATAGCTTGTATAACCCTTGTATACTCTTCTTTGTACATTCGGGAATCATTGAAATAAGCTTCAACCCCATGGAAGGGATTTATATCAGCAACTTCTTTTTGTACTCTTCTATTGCTATCAATGTATTTAAAACACTGATAAAGAGTAGAAGGCACCACATTATTTTCATGAAGAAAGGGCCTCCCCAGAAGAAGATTATAGGATCCCACGATCTCGATCACATAGAAAGTGACTTTGGATCTGAAATCGCCTATCTGAAGCTTCAGATGAATCTTTCCCAAAGGCTCGCTTCGGCTTTGATTGAATTCCAGGATAGTAGTAACCGTCTTAGAGAGCTTGTGAAGAGGGATTTTTAGTTCATCCAACAGACTCTTTGGCATTATGCTTATAGCAGACCCTGGATCAATGAGGATACGATCTATCTTCATTGTATCGATATAACCGGTGTAGTAGAGAGGCCGATCATGTCGATTATCCTTCAATAGCATGTCGTCTTGTGTAAAGGTGATATTTGGAATAATCTCCAATACACTGTTGCAATGTAAGCAAGTGGCAGGTTCTGCATCTGGCTTCTTCAATTGTGCAAGACAAGAGTCAGCTTGTAGAAGTGCTTCACTTAATGTCTCCCGAGTCTCTTTGGAAAGACGTAGAAGTTCAAAGAGGAACATTCTAGCTGGAGTATTAGCAAGCTGAGCTAAAATGTCGAAATTATAAGGCTTCTGAAGTCCAAGAGGAGAGGACTTCTTGATTGGCTTATCAAACCGAGCCTGTTGTTTGCCTTTCTCCAGAGCTGTAGGCTTGGGAGGAACAGGTTCAGTGGATGATTCTTCTTCAGGAGGAACATTAGAAGCATCTTTATCAGCTGGAGGGATATCAAGAGCATGCTGATGATTGGCAACAAGTTTGATTTGCATGTGTCGATGGTGACAGCATCAGGAGTTCCAAGAGGCATCTTCAGAGCTTCTCTTCGAAACCGTTCAATGTACTCTTCTGTAGTTTTATTATTTTTCTGCTTGATTCTAATAAGAGCAGACATAGTCATGTCATTGAGCCCTTCATAGAACCGTTCAAGAAACATCTGTTTGAAACCGGAAAATGAGGTAATGCTCCCATCTGGGAGACTTCTATACCATTCATAAGCCGTTTCCTTGAGACATCCAACAAACACCCGAGTAAGAAGGACGTCGCTTGGTTGCAGCTGATCAGTCATCACTTCAAAGTGATTAATGAACTGACTTGGAGAAGTGGTTCCATCATAGAATGAGATAGTGGGAGGCTTGTATTTAGGAGGATACGATACTTGCTTCCATTCTATCGGATAAGGTTGTTTGATGCCTAACCTTTGTAAACCATCTTTCTGTTTGAATGCCTCGAATTGAGTTTTGAGATTCCTCAATTCTTCATTAACAACTCCAGAAGATTGTGGAGTTGTAACTTGTAGAGAATAGTTGGGAGGAGGAACAGCATTGTAAGCACTACCCCCAGCTCCAGAGAGACTAGGGTTTGGTTGAGCTGGTCCAGGAGTATTGGATTGTACTGCTGGAGGAACTTGTACTGGACTCATATCAGTGTCAGTTGGTATGGCATCTGGTACAGTCTGTCGATTTTGTATCTGTGTTACCATGAGTTCATACATCGACTTCATAGTATCAGCCATAGACTTCATTTGTTGTTCCAAAGAAGCAATTCTTTGATCTTGAGGAGTCAAGGAAGAAGAAGGTTCATCAGTATTCCCATCAACCATATAAGTCGTGACTGTACGAGGAATTATTGATGAACTGGTAGATATTGTTTGTTCTGAATCATTGCTTTGTGCATCAAAGTCAATTATAGGAGAACTACCCCCAGTAGGAAGAGGTGGGAAGTTAGATTCTCCAAGGAATTCAGAATCATCTTCAGAGATCAAATTTCTTTGAGTAGAGGCCAGGACTCTTGCTCTGGTATTTCTATATACTCCATCTGGACTATCAACTCTACCCCCAGCATCCCGAGAGGTCATATTGACAGAAGCAAACAAAGGCTCATCTTCATCAGGCATAGGTTCACACTGAATCCGATTGAAGACAGATTGTCATTTTGTTTGACATCTGCATTGCATTGTGACTCTTGGCTGGAAGTCACATTCATGATCAACATGATCATGAGCCATTGATTGACATCTGCATTGAATTATGACTCTTGGATAGAAGTCACATTCAGCATGGTCCTTTGACACAGAATCACTTCTTCTCTTCTGTTGAAGATATTCTCGTAAATCTGTTTGTGAAGATTGAGGAGTATATTTCCTGTTCTTGGGTCTTGATGGCTCTTGATGGCTCTTGATTATATAGAGAATGATTAATATGAGCCACATAGTTTCTTGCATACTCTGTATCTGGATCTCTTATCCTTGTTTCCAACTGGTATGGTTTCTTAACACCAGAAGTGTTAATTTTTGTTCTTAGATCAGTTGGAGGTAACACATTGGTTTTGGAAACATGGAGTTTTTCTTTCATTGATCTGGATATTTGCAGAGAAGGAAGAGTTGAACCACCCCCTGATTAGGAGTTGGTAACAGACCTTTTCTAGACAAATTCTGTGCCCAATTCGAAGAAGTCATAGAAGAAAACATTAAGGAATGTTTCTTCTTAGACTCATTCAAGTTTTGAGACATAGAATGTCCAGAAGGAAGAGTAGTCAAAAGACCATCTCATTTTCTTTGACTAACAAAATTGTCAGTCAAAGCTGTTCCTGAAGTAAAAACTACAGGAGCAGAAGAAACAACTAAAGAGTTATTTCTTTTCGAAGGGACTTTGTGTGGAAGACCACCCCCAGTTCTGGTAGAACTTGGCAAAGAAGAAGAGATAGCTAAAGAGCTATTCTTCTTAGATGAAATACACGCTGAAATAGGCTTGGTTAAAGAACCAGTGCTGTTGGCGTGACTTTTGACTTTGGAAATACACGCTGGAACAGATTTGGCTAAGGAGCCAGTATTGTTAGCGTGATTGTTGATTTTAGAATTACACACTGGAACAGACTTGGCTAAGGAACCAGTGCTGTCAGCGTGACTTTTGAGGTTGAAATTGTACGCTGGAACAGATTTGGCTAAGGAGCCAGTACTGTCAGCGTGACTTTCAACTTTGGAGACACACACTGGAATAGATTTGGCTAAGGAGCCAGTACTGTTAGCGTGATCTTTGATTGCTGTCATCTTCGAGCGCACAAGAGTGTGCATGCTTGCAGTAGAGTTCTTGCCGGTGTTAGGAGCAGACACTGTGGCAGAGACTTCACCATTGGCTGCCAACTGATTCTTAGGGACATAGACAGAGTGTCCCTTCTACTTGGCAGTGATGATGGAGGCTGTAGTGGGCTTACCACTCTTAGCCCGCTGCATTTCTTCATAGGCGAGTTGATCGAATTGGATCGTCATCACCTTCTTCGTCGAGCCGATTGACGAAGTATCGCATTGAGTTGTTGCCATCTCAGAAGAGGAGATGGTTTTCCCCAGCAGAGTCGCCAATTTGTTTTCCATAAATAAATTCCTTTATTTATTGTGTATCTGGAAAAATTACAACTGTGGGAATCTGATCTAGAAGACGATCACTTTATCCCTTGGACTATGCGAAGAAGAAAAGCTCTCAAAATTTTGACAGTAGATAACTATGTATCTGTCCAATGAAGGAGAAAAAGAACTCTATTTATAGAGTCAAAAATAATAACTGAAAAGATAACTGTCTTCACAGCCTGTGCTTAGTTGAAAATTACGCAGGATTTAACATACGCAAGGTTGTGAACAGTTACTGGACGTGGCCTGTAACTGTTGGACACATGGCAATCATGCATGAGTCGTGTGCAAGTTACAGGACACGCAGGCGAGAGATCAGTGGCATGGCTGCCACATACTCCAATTTGATGAAATTCACGCAGACTTGTTGAAGACGAAATTCACGCAGACTCGGGGTAGAAAGCTTCAAAATCCATGCAAACTTGGGACAAGAAGCTTCAGAATCCACGCAGACTTGGTGAAGACGAAATCCACGCAGACTCGGGGTAGAAAGCTTCAAAATCCACGCAAACTTGGGGCAAGAAGCTTCAGAATCCATGCAGACTTGATGAAGAAAACTTCAGAATCCACGCAGACTTGAGGAAGAAAACTTTAGAATCCACGCAGATTTGAGTGAAAACTCAAAATACACGCAGACTTGGGATAGAACTGCCAGCTGTCTTGATTCAGCGTGCTTCGACTGACACAAAATCTCTGGCAGTGATTGCTTTTGTCAGTCACATTAAATGACAAAAAGCTCTTTTGGTACGCAACTTGACGAAGGTTGAGTCTTGCTGAAAAAGATTTCGAAAATCATGCAATAGACGGCTGTGATCTCTCGAATTCTGTGCATATGTGGCATACGAAGAGACATTCTTCGACTGTTGTGCTGTCAGTCATAATTACTCTCTGACAAATGATGAGCTGTCTCCCCAGCGTGATTTGTAAATATTGTCCTGATCAACTGAGCGTGACTTTTGACTCTGTCCTGATCAACTCAGCGTGACTGTCATTTTTAAAGGCCTACAGGGTATGCCGAGAAGAGTGATGCTCGGAGATTTCTTGATATTGAGTCAAATCATATCATTGAATTTCGCGACGCAGAATATTTTAAAGACAAATTTGTAAGGCACACGAATATTGTTCTTGCGGATGTACCGGAGAACAATGAGGGTGCACAAGAAACTGATGTCTTCAATGAAGATGTGGTCCAAGAAGATGTTGTTGTTGAAACAACGGTTGAACCAGATCTCGCTGAGCCGTCAACGAAGCGAGTGAGGAGGCCGAAGGACTTCGGAAGTGACTTTGTCACCTATCATGTGGAAGCAGATCCGCTTACCTATGATGAGGCGATGAAGACCAGAGACGCGGTTTTCTGGAAGGAGACGATTGACAATAAAATTGATTCTATCACCTCAAATAACACTTGGGTGTTGGTTGATCTTCCTGAAGGAGCGAAACCCATCGGATGCAAATGGATCTTCAAGAAGAAGATGAAAGCAGATGGAACTATTGACAAGTTCAAGGCTAGGTTGGTAGCCAAGGGGTTTTCTCAGAAGCAGGGGATTGACTATTTTGACACGTATGCTCCAGTAGCCCGGATGACCACCATCAGAATGTTGATTGCTCTCGCAGCAATACATAAGATGGTGATACATCAGATGGATGTGAATACAGCTTTCCTAAATGGCGAGCTGACCGAAGAGATTTACATACAACAGCCAGAGGGATTTGTCATTAGGGATCTTGAAGACAAAGTCTGCAAGTTGGTGAAATCCTTGTACGGTCTTAAACAAGCTCCCAAGATGTGGCATGAGAAATTTGACAAAGTTATAAGGTCAAATAGCTACATGGTCAGCGATACGGACAAGTGTGTTTACACGAAGTTCGCTGATGGAAGAGGTGTGATCGTTTGTCTGTACGTGGACGACATGCTTATCCTAGGTACGGATATTAGCTGTGTCACGGAGACAAAGAAATTCATCTCAAGCAAGTTCAGTATGAAGGACTTGGGGGAAGCTGAAGTGATCTTAGGGATCAAGATCATCCGGACAGACACTGGACTAGCGCTGTCGTAGTATTATTATATTGAGAAAATGATCACTCGTTATGGGTATCGGGATCTTCCAGGGATCGATACGCCGTACATGTATGATCTGAAGCTGAAGCCTAATTCAGGGGAAAGCGTCAGGCAGATGGAGTATGCAAGCGTAATCGGAAGTTTGATGTATGCTACTAATGCCACAAGGCCTGACATAGCTTTCGCCGTGGGAATGCTGAGTCGTTTCACGAGCAACCCAGGTGCTGAACACTGGAAAGCTGTGAAACGGGTTATGAGATATCTCAAGAAGACTCAGACATATACACTGTACTACAGCGGAGATCCGCCGGTAGTGGAAGGCTTCAGTGATGCCAGCTGTTGCTCAGAGGTGGAGAGCGAGAGGTCCACAGGTGGATTCATTTTCACAATGGGTGGAGCTGCTATATCGTAGAAGTCGAAGAAGCAGACTATGCTCTCGCGGTCGTCCATGGAATCTGAGTTCTTTGTACTTGATACCGCAGCCGAGGAAGCAGAATGGCTACACGGTTGAAGCACAGGGCAGTACACGATCTTATCAAGAGAGGTGTTATTACAGTTATTGATGTTCGAAGTCAGGAGAACCTGGCAGATCCGTTCACCAAGGGCCTCAAGCGCCAGCTGGTCGATGACACAGCTTGTAAAATGGGCTTGAAGGCATTCTGATATTGAATTATTGTATTCCTACCATAAAGTTTTATGCTATTAGTTCAAAGATTTATCTACTAGGCATCTAGCTTTTGGTTCAAGGGAGGACCACTGATCGAAAGAATATCAAGAACGGTGGGTACATGTTCTATTGGGCATGGAGAGGTTACGAACCTATAACCACTGTTGTCTACTGTTGTTTTCTGCGAAAAACGGTTCCTGTGGGAAGGTTGGCTTAATTGCCTTAATGAGTTCTCAGGCAGAGTGAATGCCTGGTGTGCTTTACAGGAGGCACGGTAGAGCAGCACTACAAGGAGTAAAACTCCATGCTACAGTGGGGTGACTCCACAATGAGGTTCCTATATGTGGGGTGCTGCCCAGTAATAGGATAAAGCCTCGGCTTTGCAGGCCAAGTCACAGCGGCGTAGCACCGCAAATAGGCAGTTAGCCTAATGCTGTATGTTAAAAATAAAGAGGGGTGTAGTCAGCACTACAAATAGGAGGAGTTCCTCATGTTACAGTAGCACGACACCACGATGAGGTACCCGGTTAGGAATAAAGTCTCGGCCTTGCAAGCCATGTCGTTGCGGCGTAACACCGCAAGGGAGCCTAAGGCTTCATGCTGGGTAGTTTGGTACTACAAAGAGGCGGTTGCCTCATGCTACAGTAGTATGACACTACGATGAGGTTCCCGGTACGAGGTAAGGCCTCGGCTTTAAGCCATGTCATGGCGGCGTAGCATCGCAAGGGAAGCGCAAAACGCTTCATGCCATGTCTCTTTATAATGAACTCACCTATAGTGTATGGACAAAGAGATATCAGGCCGTCTCTTGAGGGTAAACTTGTAGACGTCCAAAATTATACACTGAAACCAGGCTGGCACAGGACCTTTAATGTGTAGCCAGAAGCACACGTAACTACATTATGCGAGTGGAAAGAATTTCAGCTATGATGCAGAATTCAAGGCTTAGTCCATTCTTGTATTATAGTCTGTTGTTTGACCCACACGGGAAGATTCAAGTCGTAAGCGACATCTCTCCTAATGCATGATGGACAGTTACTGTGGGGAACACTTATACCTATATATATAGAGATATGTGGGGGATTGTTGGAGTTTGGTCTTTTTCTAAGTGAATTTTAGTCCTGTAACTCCCTTTCCCGACTACTTTGAAATATTTCATTTATTATTTTAATTAATTTGAATGGTACGTACCCCAATATTGGTTTGTTAATTTCGTTATGATTATTTTGTTACTGAGGTTATTATTATTTAATATCATTATTTTATTGTGTATATTATCTTGGTCAGATAATGCGATACTGTATATATATGTAGAGAGAGAGAGAGAGAGAGAGAGAGAGAGAGAGAGAGAGAGAGTTATAGAATTATATAAGTATAAATGTGTATGTATATATATATATATATATGTATATGGGAGTATATATAGATATATATATATATATATATATATATATATATATATATATATATATATATATATATATATATATATATATATATATATATATATATATGGATATAAATATATATAGGCATATGCTTTGCGTAAATATTTATAAATATATAATTACTTTTTATGTGAATGTTTGTATACATAAATGTTATATATGAGATTGTATATATATAATACTATAGATGTAAGGTGTATGTATATTTAGATAAATATACATATGTATTTATATATGTGTAGGTGTATATACATAAATATAAATATACATATAGGCCCTACACTAGGAATGGAATATATCGGGGTTTATTTAGAATTGATGGATATTATTATATAAGTATTTATTTGAGTATATAGATATAAATACATATATATATATAAATATAGATATAGATATTCATAAATATATATATATATATGATTTGTGGTAATAAAAGAAAAAAAAAAAAAACAACTAATGTATACTCGGCCACAGCCGAGTATGGTGGGACACCCAGCACCCACAGCCTTATTGAACCACCTGTTTCCTCTTCAAAATGAAACCCGAGCCCAAAGGGAGGGGCCACAAACCGAACACAGCAAACCCCACACCCGATCAATATGTATACAAAGTATATATATATTCGACAGAGGAGTACACGAAACCCTAGCCGCGAATCGCGCCACCCCTCCCTGAACGTCGGCGACCTACCCTGGGCCTGCGCGCCGCCGCGCGCGGCCGAGGCCGCGGAGGCACAGCGCGCACGCGCGCGCGGATCAGAGCACGCGACAGCAGCAGTAAACGGCTGGGAGAGCCCCACTTCGCGCAGAGTTTCCCGTCGCCTCGCTGCACCGTTTTTCGAACCGTCGCCTCTGGTATGTAGTCAAACTATACGAGTCGATATCCCTTCATTTAGTTTTTATTCAAAGGCTCTAGGTTGCCCAGGAAATCGAACCCAAGTTCGACAAAAATCTGTCCAAAAATAGGACGCTATAACAGTCCATGAGCACACGTTGGGAGGTCGATCCCGACCAATCCAGCAACCATCTAGAAATTCCACTTGAACACAAATTTAGACAACATATAGGGCTTCACAACCCTTCTTGTGGATTCGGAAATCATCGACCACACGTCGAGAAATCGTATCCCGAACTTTGACGAAAATCTGTTTTCAAAAACTAGAAATCGCTCCACACGACGTGCGTCCCGCCAAACCGGACGACGTGGTCGCGCACCGAAGACATCGAAAGCTGCGTAACAGCTTCGTGGTCGTGTGGGCTTTGACGGAATTCAAATTGGTCGCGTGTGCGCGACGAATTTGATGCGTATCCGTCGAAATTCACCGTATCGTGCACGTTGCAAATTTCTCAATTACTTTGTGCACGTTCGTCAGATCGAGACGAAACTTGCGCCAACAGAACCGTATCGTTTTTCTGGTCCTGTATGCCAAGTTTGGTCCGATTCTGAGACCGTTGATAAAATCGTCGTTTTGCGGGCCCCACGGTCCCACTCAACGGGCAATTTTGTGCACGGCCCACCGAATCCAACTCTGGACATACGGTTGGGTTCGTATCGAAAAACTAGATCCGTAGACAGGTAGTTTGACGACTTTAGAGACCATTGACTCTGGCACGCTTTTCGGTGCAAAGCGGATCCAACGGCGGACATCGTTTTGACCCAAAATTACCGTTTTGCCCCTGTGTCCAGAATTGGACTTAAGGACAGGCAATCCTAGCTAATTTGACTATTCTGAAATCATTGGTATTGTCTATTTCAGCATCCGGGGACTGTTGTACGGGTTTTAGCTATTGTGGCACATTGAGTAGTTCAGGCTGTCGGTTTCACCAGCAGAGGACCACAGGCGAGTACAGTTTATTGTCTGCATTTCGATATTGATTTTCACTATATTTCATTGATTGGCCATTGGTTATGTGATTATTTTCTATTAAAATTGTTGAGTCGGGAATGGGAAGTACCAACGATGTGTGATCTGACCATAGACAGTGTAGACAGTGTAGACAGTGATTCATTATTTCTTGTAGACAGTGTAGACAGTGATCTATTTATTTCTTGTAGACAGTGTAGACAGTGATTTATTTATTGCAAAGTAGACAGTGTAGACCATGATTATTACTGCATTTAAATTGTGTAGATCGTGATTACTATTTTGTAGACAGTATTTCTTTATTGCAATATTTTCTGTAGACAGTGTAGCTTTATACAATGTAGACAGTATAACTTAGACAGTGTAGACAGTGTAACTTAGACAGTGTAGACAGTGTAACTTTAGACAGTGTAGACAGTGTCGCATAAATGTCCCGAGACCGATCACATATCAAAGGTACTTCTAGCAGTTGGAGAAAGTCGGTTGTGTCTATTTATTTATTATTGATTTTCTGTATTTTCTGTTTATTTTCAAAACTCATAATTGATGTCTAACCTTTGTTTTATAGTCATCTTCTTTATTTGAAATTGCATTCAGTGAATTGTGCTCGTTCCATTCCTGACTGGAAACCAACATTTTCAGGTTAGCCGTGGATTCACTTAGCTTGGGGAGTGACGGGTGTACTTGCAGACGAAAGCCTAGTGACCAGCTAGATAGATGAATTGTAGTCATTCCATATTTGTACAAGTTTATATTTTTCTACAGATGTAAAACTTGTGATCTTGTAAATTAAATTAATGTTGTGAATGAGCATTGTTTGTGATTTTGACCTTCATGGCCGTGACAGCGTTCTACCGCCGACACTGCGGCGTAGGCTGGCTTGGACACGTCTCGTATCCGTTTTAAAAAAAATGGGTGCGGATCGTGACAAGTTTTTGTGGTGGCCCATGCAGGTCTGTCTTCGCAAATCACGCGAACTCGTGATAGTACTTTAGTTAGTTGTACTATTGCGAGCCTGCGACTAGGAAATGCTCATTCACGAATTAATTTAATTTAAGGGAATGACTAGGACTAGGAGTCCCTTATACAAATTTACCGATGGGTAGTCTAGGCCATGCAATGTAGATGAGGGTTATTGATTTTGATAGTTGTCATATCTCCATAAGTACACTAATACCTCTTGGTATGACGTTATGATCCAATGTGGATAGATTATTCACTTGGTGAGACCGGACTTCCTAGGATTAATGATCCAACCTTGATAAAATGGTGCAATTCTTTCTCCTTTCCCTTTTGATATCATCCTCACATCTTAGTCAAATTGCCTATTTAGTTCCTATTTTTGCCCTAAGAATTGTTATTTTTATGTTATCCATAGATGAACATCAAGTTAGTTTCGATTCAAGTTTTTCCTCAAAGGCTTGAATACACATGGAATAGTTAGATTGTTTGTACCCCTTTTGTCCTCAGTTATTTCTCCCTGTTCAATCCTTTATTTTAAGGGTTGTGATTGATAGGACAAATGCTTACGCTTTATTTCATAGGCAACTTGTTTGAATCTCTAGGAGCTCGTGGATTTATTTTTGATGTAGTTAAAAGAATGTTAATTAACTCATAATGGCAGGACAGCAGCGCACTGTCGCCATTTATTTGAATTATGGAGACCCTGGAATTCATTGTAGCCAGCAGCGCACTGGCAAGACATGATCACTAGAGTTGGAATTAGTCTAAGAAATATAGGTTATAGAATATTGCTAAACCTATGGATAGTGGTCCTCTTTGATCGTAGATTCCCTGGAGTCGAGATAAGGTAGAGTATCTGATAGCATATCACGTCTGAATCACAGAACCAAGAGTTACCATCGTCCGAGTATACGGACGAGGCATAGTCCTCGGTGAAATGACTTCAGACGTGATTACAAATTAAGGATACTATAGAGGATAGGACAGTGCCCTGTGTGTTCCATAAGATCCGAAGCCAATATTAGTGGAAGTTCTGTAAGTTGAGTAGCATGTCTCCCAACCTAGCATTATGTGGTCCTTGTGATCTATTGACGAGGTAATTGACCGATACTAATAAGTTACCAAGAATATAGAATCTAGAGTTCCATAACCCATCAGTTGACCAAGACCTTATGGACAGGAAGATTTTTTGAAAGATTGTATAAGCAAGGACACCAGGTAAGTTTTGATTCTCTCAAACTCGAACTACTTGTGCCTCTTTTCAAAAAAATCTCGCGTACTTGTATCTTGACTATCTTGACCAACGCTGCTATTACAGCCTAGTTTTTGCAAGCTTACTCTTTTATCGAGCTTGATTCGAGGCATATGTTTAGTGGGGACGCCTGCTAACTTATTGTCTAATCAGAATCAGTGTATTATGGTCTGATCAACCATGATACATTTGGTTCGCACTTTATTTAATTACCCTACGTGGATTGAGATATAGATGTCTCTAGGGTCTCATCCACGACTGCATTGACAATTTCTCTTGAATTATATGTTCGTCCTTGAATCATGAAATTGTATTCAGTAACATCTCCCTTGAATTCTTTATTGTTTTTATCTTTCACCGATTTGGAAAGACGAAAGCTCGTGATGGTAGAGAGCTACAGAGTATTCCCATGGCTATGATAATGGTAGGCACAAGTGTAGCTACCAACGGCCAGTCGTATGATTAAGTTACTCGTTCTCTCCTCAACCCTCAAACTACTATTGAGACCTTCTAGCCACCTGAACTTGAGAATGATTAAGGTTTTACCCTTAGTCAGAATGCCAACCTAAGAGACTATCTATTCTCAAGAAACCAAATGTTGAGAGTCTCTAATTATCTGCTGGAAGCTTGCCTTAACTAGCAATCCTTATGCCTTGACTCAACCTTTCCTCGATCAAAGCCACAGTTTAGACATGAGATGTGTAGAGAAAGGTAAGGACGATCATTTACCGTCACTGTGATAGACACTCATTCCGATAGGTTCCAACCAATATTGCCCTAGTTAAGTAAATTTGTTAGACCTAACTAGTGTTGGAATACCACAGTCACTACTTTAGCCAATACCATAGTTTGAACACCCTGTCATAGTATGATCTGGCAGTGGTCAACAGCCCATACCACTAAAACCCTTGTGAAAATAGTCTGGCAGGCTTGACACAAATAGAAATTCACGACTCAGTTGTTAGAATCCTTTCATAAGATGTGCCTTGGAGTTGGTTCCCCGTCGACAACTCTTGTATACTGTGGACGAGTAGGTCATTCTATTTTTCGACCATGTGTTATTGTACACACTCGTTTTCCATTTATTGAAGAATGATCCTTGACTTGACTTATATCTACCGTATCCCATTACGCCGTGCCTTATTTTTTGTTAACAAGAGTCGAGGTACAATATTCGGATTTTGGAATTCTTCTAACCTCATCATTCCTAAGGCCATGTCCTAACTTCTAAGGTGGGTAGACTGTAAGCCTCCTAAAGTTTTAGGATATACGAGGATCACCGATTGATTAGAACAACTTCCATTAGAATGAATGTTAGTACCCCATGGACTCCCACTTTTCATTTAGATCATTTTTGTGTACCCGGCCGTGTCACTAATATTCGGAGCACAAGACCAGTTGTTACCTTCCAACAAATTTCATATGCAAGACCTAGGCGAGTCCACCTTCATCTAGGTATATCATGTCTCACTCAAACCTGTCCCCTTGTACTCTATTTTTGTGCTACGACTTTCAGATTAAAAGGACTAGCTATAACCCTATACCATAATAACGGTATATTTCTAGACTTCCATTAAAGACTCAACCTCGACTCGAACCTTTCGACCCAATAGGGATGGTGATCTACTCAAAGCCCACTACGCACATGCCGCTAGTGTGCCACCCAATTGAGGCCTCATGTGCTCCTTAAACACAGAAGTCACCAAAGACGCATTTATGGCTTTAGGAACCTAGCGAACCAATCCGACTGCCCATCTAGCTCAATCATTTGGGTGAAAACTACTCTAGGATTATCCTAACCTAGCAGAAATAGTTTACCATTGGGAACTAGACTAGTCAATAGAGACTGAGATTCGGGGTTCATCTAACCAACGATTGACGTCCAATCAGGAACCCATTAAGACCCAGTAACACCCACCCATGCATACCACCATATCTGGACTATAGAACCAAACTGTTTGTAATAAGTCCCCATAGCTATTATGTGTGCTCCACCCCTTAGAAAGCGAGGTCATTCGTAACCCTTAGTACATCTACCCGGAAGTCGCGACACGAGCTTGTGTTGCATCATAACCCTTGCTCGTCTGTTCAAATAACCACGGAAAAGATCACAATCTTGATTTCTCAAATTCCGTTCTATTTTAGAATTGATGTTTAGAATTTCGACAACCGACTTTCTGTACTGCATGGATTGTAAACCCCTCTAAGAAACAAGTGTTCTTCGATTTAGCAAGTGACTAGACTAGAGTAGCCCAATCTAGCAAATAAGACAGTGATTCATAAACT
This sequence comes from Iris pallida, assembly GCA_029216955.1. Classification (NCBI taxonomy): domain Eukaryota; kingdom Viridiplantae; phylum Streptophyta; class Magnoliopsida; order Asparagales; family Iridaceae; genus Iris; species Iris pallida. Next base: position 18,506,664 of record JANAVB010041219.1, read on the forward strand.
CCCTTTCTATCCGTAACATTGGATACTCTCCACTGCTCTGAAAACTTCACAGTTACTTCCGATTGTTCTGCCTTATCTTCATGTCCTCCCTACTTCGGAGTGACGAATAGTCATGTTTACTAGAGTTTAGCAATATTTATTAGCTACTTGTGTAAGTTTGTTGATTGTTAAAATTTTGGGTTGCTTGATAGATACGAGAGGATTATAGATACCATATGCCTAGATATTTGTTGGTAGGATTGTTAGCAACCAGTTAGAAGATTTTAAGATTTTAGTATGAGGGAGTAGTGTGACCAAAAGTGGGTAGACGTCCTCGATAAATTCGTAGTTACGGAATGGCTAGGGGGAGGTGTAAATATTTCGGAGAAATTAAATTAAGAAGGTTGTGGTAATAGTGGATTTACCCTTTTATTTTTATTTTTGAATTTTAGGCATGTTTATGAGTTAGAATTTCGAGGACGAAATTATTTTAAGGTGGGTAGATTTGTAACTCCCTTTCCCGACTACTTTGAAATATTTTATTTATTATTTTAATTAATTTGAATGGTACGTACCCCAATATTGGTTTGTTAATTTCGTTATGATTATTTTGTTACTGAGGTTATTATTATTTAATATCATTATTTTATTGTGTATATTATCTTGGTCAGATAATGCGATACTGTATATATATGTAGAGAGAGAGAGAGAGAGAGGAGAGAGAGAGAGAGAGAGAGTTATAGAATTATATAGGTATAAATGTGTATGTATATATATATATATGTATATGGGAGTATATATAGATATATATATATATATATATATATATATATATATATATATATATATATATATGGATATAAATATATATAGGCATATGCTTTGCGTAAATATTTATAAATATATAATTACTTTTTATGTGAATGTTTGTATACATAAATGTTATATATGAGATTGTATATATATAAATACTATAGATGTAAGGTGTATGTATATTTAGATAAATATACATATGTATTTATATATGTGTAGGTGTATATACATAAATATAAATATACATATAGGCCCTACACTAGGAATGGAATATATCGGGGTTTATTTAGAATTGATGGATATTATTATATAAGTATTTATTTGAGTATATAGATATAAATACATATATATATATAAATATAGATATAGATATTCATAAATATATATATATATGATTTGTGGTAATAAAAGGAAAAAAAAAAAAAAAACAACTAATGTATACTCGGCCACAGCCGAGTATGGTGGGACACCCAGCACCCACAGCCTTATTGAACCACCTGTTTCCTCTTCAAAATGAAACCCGAGCCCAAAGGGAGGGGCCACAAACCGAACACAGCAAACCCCACACCCGATCAATATGTATACAAAGTATATATATATTCGACAGAGGAGTACACGAAACCCTAGCTGCGAATCGCGCCACCCCTCCCTGAACGTCGGCGACCTACCCTGGGCCTCCGCGCCGCCGCGCGCGGCCGAGGCCGCGGAGGCACAGCGCGCACGCGCGCGCGGATCAGAGCACGCGACAGCAGCAGTAAACGACTGGGAGAGCCCCACTTCGCGCAGAGTTTTCCGTCGCCTCGCTGCACCGTTTTTCGAACCGTCGCCTCTGGTATGTAGTCAAACTATACGAGTCGATATCCCTTCATTTAGTTTTTATTCAAAGGCTCTAGGTTGCCCAGGAAATCGAACCCAAGTTCGACAAAAATCTGTCCAAAAACAGGACGCTATAACAGTCCATGAGCACACGTTGGGAGGTCGATCCCGACCAATCCAGCAACCATCTAGAAATTCCACTTGAACACAAATTTAGACAACATATAGGGCTTCACAACCCTTCTTGTGGATTCGGAAATCATCGACCACACGTCGAGAAATCGTATCCCGAACTTTGACGAAAATCTGTTTTCAAAAACTAGAAATCGCTCCACACGACGTGCGTCCCGCCAAACCGGACGACGTGGTCGCGCACCGAAGATATCGAAAGCTGCGTAACAGCTTCGTGGTCGTGTGGGCTTTGACGGAATTCAAATTGGTCGCGTGTGCGCGACGAATTTGATGCGTATCCGTCGAAATTCACCGTATCGTGCACGTTGCAAATTTCTCAATTACTTTGTGCACGTTCGTCAGATCGAGACGAAACTTGCGCCAACAGAACCATATCATTTTTCTGGTCCTGTATGCCAAGTTTGGTCCGATTCTGAGACCGTTGATAAAATCGTCGTTTTGCGGGCCCCACGGTCCCACTCAACGGGCAATTTTGTGCACGGCCCACCGAATCCAACTCTGGACATACGGTTGGGTTCGTATCGAAAAACTAGATCCGTAGACAGGTAGTTTGACGACTTTAGAGACCATTGACTCTGGCACGCTTTTCGGTGCAAAGCGGATCCAACGGCGGACATCGTTTTGACCCAAAATTACCGTTTTGCCCCAGTGTCCAGAATTGGACTTAAGGACAGGCAATCCTAGCTAATTTGACTATTCTGAAATAATTGGTATTGTCTATTTCAGCATCCGGGGACTGTTGTACGGGTTTTAGCTATTGTGGCACATTGAGTAGTTCAGGCTGTCGGTTTCACCAACAGAGGACCACAGGCGAGTACAGTTTATTGTCTGCATTTCGATATTGATTTTCACTATATTTCATTGATTGGCCATTGGTTATGTGATTATTTTCTATTAAAATTGTTGAGTCGGGAATGGGAAGTACCAACGATGTGTGATCTGACCATAGACAGTGTAGACAGTGTAGACAGTGATTCATTATTTCTTGTAGACAGTGTAGACAGTGATCTATTTATTTCTTGTAGACAGTGTAGACAGTGATTTATTTATTGCAAAGTAGACAGTGTAGACCATGATTATTACTGCATTTAAATTGTGTAGATCGTGATTACTATTTTGTAGACAGTATTTCTTTATTGCAATATTTTCTGTAGACAGTGTAGCTTTATACAATGTAGACAGTGTAACTTAGACAGTGTAGACAGTGTAACTTAGACAGTGTAGACAGTGTAACTTTAGACAGTGTAGACAGTGTCGCATAAATGTTCCGAGACCGATCACATATCAAAGGTACTTCTAGCAGTTGGAGAAAGTCGGTTGTGTCTATTTATTTATTATTGGTTTTCTGTATTTTCTGTTTATTTTCAAAACTCATAATTGATGTCTAACCTTTGTTTTATAGTCATCTTCTTTATTTGAAATTGCATTCAGTGAATTGTGCTCGTTCCATTCCTGACTGGAAACCAACATTTTCAGGTTAGCCGTGGATTCACTTAGCTTGGGGAGTGACGGGTGTACTTGCAGACGAAAGCCTAGTGACCAGCTAGATAGATGAATTGTAGTCATTCCATATTTGTACAAGTTTATATTTTTCTACAGATGTAAAACTTGTGATCTTGTAAATTAAATTAATGTTGTGAATGAGCATTGTTTGTGATTTTGACCTTCATGGCCGTGACAGCGTTCTACCGCCGACACTGCGGCGTAGGCTGGCTTGGACACGTCTCGTATCCGTTTTAAAAAAAAATGGGTGCGGATCGTGACAAGTCCCACATCGGCTTGACCAAAGGAATTGTATCTCTATATAATAGCTTTCCTATTTTAGAAATGCAAATGTGGTGTGGAGGTGCACATGGGTGTGCCATGTGGGGTTATTTTTCTAATGGGAAAAGGACTAAATCAACAATAAAAGCATTCATGCTTTTTGCTCTTGGGAAATTCATTTCCATGGGAGCTAAGCCCCGTAGGGGCTAAACCTCTAATGTAGGTACGATATAAAGAAAGTTTGAAGCGAGGTTTAAAATTAAAAATAATTTTTTTTGAACTCCAAAAAGTATTCATGAATGAACCACATATCTTTTTAGGCCTAACTTAACCAAACCTTTTTTTCTTTTTCTTTCTAAACTCTTCCTAACCACACTCTTAATTGTTGAGATTTAGATGTAGTTTCAACAGAATGGAAAACCCAAAATAATTTATTATAAAAAAAGACATTAAGCTGATCACATATATATCTATCTATCATGTTTAGATACAAGACTCGACAATATATATATTCCAGTAGAAATTATTAAACGTGTCATTTAAGAAGAAGTAAAACAACAACAAATATTATTCGTGGGTTGTGGTCTAATGGTAGTAACGGAGTCTCGGCGTGGAATGTGCAGATTCGAATTTCCTTTTGCATTTACCAAGTCGGAGAAAAAGACACCTCAAATTTTTTTTTTGAAGTGAGTAACAGTTTAACCGTGATATAGAAACCCGAAACCCGGCGGGAAGCGGATCAGCAGCCTTGTTAGCAATCACCCGAATAAAACTCGTATTATACGCGAATTTTTTTCGTATCTTTCATAAACATAGAATACTTGCGTACTTTTGACAGATCCAAATCAGTACGTAAATTTTAAGCATGCAAAGTTTAAACGTGTTCTGTATAAATTATTGAAAAATTTGGCACAAAAAACGTGCTGAAAATCTATTTAATTAACCAAATTTTACAATATATTTAAGAATGTGAAGTATCTAACCTCAATATTTTTATTTTTCGGTTATTTTACCGAATTTTTGAACGTATTTTATTTACACTAAGCCAAATTTATACTTTTATTTTTGCCATCCCGAATTTTTTCCGTTTGCCGAATTGCTAACAAGGATCAGGAGAACCGAAAAACTTATAGAGTTCGGACTGGATCTTAAATAAACCCGACCCGTTTGAGAGCCCGTCCCAAACCAAGCGGCAAAGCCTAAACCCTGACATTCGCCATTTCCCCACGTTCCTAAAAATCCCAACCTTTTCTTCTTCTTCTTCCCCAACTCCACCGGTGATCATCATCTCTTTCTTCTCGACACGTTTGTTGCAGAGATCCTCCATTTCTGCAATGTTTCTATCGAGAATCCTCGGGAGAGCGCTATCGTCCGCAGCGAAATCGGAGTCCCGTTCCTTCTCCACCGCCACCGCCACCGCTGCTCCTGTTGCGGCCAAGAAAGCCACCAATCCTCTCGAAGAGTTCTTCGAGCTGGACAGGAGCACCGAGGAGGACAAGCCCGTGGTTTATGGTATGCTCCCGTTCTTTTTTCTTGACCTAGAGTTCCGTCGATTTGCTCTTTTAGGCTGTTCGACGACACAAAAGGGCGAGACGAACACGACACTGCTTTTGCCCCGATAGGTATCCGGCACGACACAATGAGAACATGGAACCCTTTTTTTTTTTTTTTAAAATTTTAGTGAGGACTTCTAACTACAGCACAAAACACATGTTTTTTCAATTACGGAGATGATGCAGGCTCCAATAGTTGTTTACACATCAAGGTTGAAAAGGGCTACGCGCTAGTCGGACGGACACTCGCCGCCTATCGCCTAACCCAGCCTAGACGGTTCAAAAAAAACCCCAAAAATACTCTACTAAAATTGCATAAAAAAGTCCCTAAAACCCCAAAACATGCATGGTCGGACATCCGGGGGGACTAGGTGGGCGCCTAGGCGGTCATCGGGCGAGCACCAGACGCCTAGACCGCCTCTTAGAACAGTGTTATACATACTAACCTAACCTTCTAATTGGGTAGGATATAATGTGTTTCAACCAATTAGAAGTCCTTTGACTATTAGCTTTTAAATAAGCTTGGTACAAGAACATATGCGTATGTTAATTGATAAGAGGCTTTGACAATCTTGTAAAATGTTGAAGCTTACTTTTATTTTCTAGTACGTGGCAAGAGCCATGGGAGAAGTCTCCCTTGGTTGAACATCCGGGGGGACTAGGTGGGCGCCTAGACGGTCATCGGGCGAGCACCAAACGCCTAGACCGCCTCTTAGAACAGTGTTATACATACTAACCTAACCTTCTAATTGGGTAGGGATATAATGTGTTTCAACCAATTAGAAGTCCTTTGACTATTAGCTTTTAAATAAGCTTGGTACAAGAACATATGCGTATGTTAATTGATAAGAGGCTTTGACAATCTTGTAAAATGTTGAAGCTTACTTTTATTTTCTAGTACGTGGCAAGAGCCATGGGAGAAGTCTCCCTTGGTTGTTCATGAGTGGTAAGGATGGTGCAGTGTAACAGGGTAAACAACACATTGCATTTTCTTTCACTTCATTTTCTCTAAACCCAGAATGCTATCCATCCTACTTGTCTTAGCCATTTGTTACAGTGTCTATTGAAATTTTGCCAGATCCATGCATAACTTAATACTTCTACTCTGTATTTTTTAATTTGTGTAGAGATACTTGCTACTTCTATTCGTTATTCCTACTAGACCAATCACCATTTTCCAACTACTCTGTATTTTTTTAATTTGTGTAGAGATACTTGCTACTTCTACTCGTTATTCCTACTAGACCACTCACCATTTTCCAACCACTGAAGTCACTCCATTCCGTTAGCACGTACGCAGCTGGCGCTTACTAATTTTGGTAAGGTTTGGGTATAAGATCATAATTATGGTTTGTTTCTAGTGGTTATGTTTCAGATTTGTTCATGAAAAAGGTGATAATGGTGGTCATGAAAAAGGTGATAATTAAAGGCAACTCTAGAGGATGGTGAATAGAGTGCAACGGAATATATTCAACAATAATAAAAAATTAAAATACCAACTAATAATTCAGCAACAAGTATAGAAAATAGTGGAGTAAAGAAGTCACGAACACAAAGACCGCGGTGTATACTGTGGAGGAATAATCCAGTCCCAAGTAGTCTTTTCCGGTATTAATCCACTAGTTGTGAAATAAAAGTACACAACAAGGTTTGACCCGAAGAGCTCGTCGACTTCTTACAACCACAAGCTTTGATCCAAAGAGCTTGTTAACCTCAACAACCACAAGCTTTGATCCGAAGAGCTTGTCGACTTTAACAACCACTTGAATGGAAATAAATTTGAAAACCAAGCTTTTAAAACTCTAGCAGACTTCTAACTGAGATCGTACTTGGCACTAAAAGGCTTGAGAGTTGAAATTTGAAATTTGAAATGGAAATATTGTAAACCTCTTAATAGGCAGGTGAAAGTATGAGTGAATGAGTGAAAAACTATGGAAAATTCAATGTCTATCTATAGGTTTTATGGGGACAGAACTCGGACAGAGTTTGATGCCCCACCGTTCATATTTTAGAACGTTGTACCATGTTCTCCTGGAGGAACGAGAAACTAGGGTTGTTGGGTCGCAAGTGAAAGCACCCTAGAGGGGAGGTGAATAGGGTCAAGCTTACTAATCAAGTACAATAAGGTTGCTAATGGACAATTTAAGGATTAAGAGTGCAAGAGAAAAGCAATAAAAATATCGACATCCGATGTATCCTGGTATCCTCCGCGAGGCACTCCATTTTCGGAACTCTCTCCGACTTTAATCCACTATTATCACATATAGTACAACATGAGCTTTGATCCGAAGGCGAACCAACTTCTTACACAAGAGCTTTGATCCAAAGACTCTCCAACTTCAATACTAGAGCTTTGATCCAAAGGCTCTTCGACTTCACAACAAGAGCTTTGATCCGAAGGCTCTTCGACTTCACCCTTTTCACGAGAAGGTTCTTCTTATAACATGATGAAGATCGAACTTTTACAACTCAAGAATACTCTAATACAATTTGTGGACAGGCAAGTGAAAGCTTTGGTAGAGTTGTTTGTGGCTAAACTTTGGTAGATTAAAAATTTGTAGGCTCAAAGCATCAACCTTGAATGAAGGGGTTCAAGGCTATTTATAACCAAAGCAATGGAAAGTACAAATAATGCAACTTCCAGTCAGCTGACGGAAGATCCGTCGGTCATTCGCGAAAGTTCGTCGGATCATCCGCATGCATAGTGTAACGGTTATAAAAAAAGCCGTTATGGATGTTTTGGATATAATCTGACCGTTGGAGTTCAAATGTCACAATACGGATTATCCTTCGGATTTTTGCGAACTTCTGTCAGATAATTCGAAAGTTCACAGAAGGTTTTCTGTGATCAATTCGGATCATCCTTCGGAGTTCCGCGAAGATCCGTCGGATCTTCCGCTTGATTGCCCGAAAGTGGTCATGGATTTTTTTTTACCCTAGCTTTTGATTTTGACATCCATTTCTTGCGTTTACAATTATTCCTAAGACTCATTACATACTCTAGATATACTTTAGCAGGTGCAGGTTTCTTCAGAGTTTTGAAATGATGATGGTGTGTCGTGGCTTAGCTTCTTCCTTTGTACTAAGATGGGTTTTTTTCCTTGACGACAGTTGTCCAAAGACACTGCCCCCTCGACCCCGTCCACTGACCGGGCAGCGGAACCCCCGAGTGCGTAGTTCCGGAGATGTCGTCGGACGGTTCAGAGAAATCTTGTGGAATACCGTCGTCTTTGGTCCATCATAATTTCTTCATTGCATATGTTCATGTTGATCTTGCTTATTGCTTTTCTGCAAATACATGTTAAACGAGCAAAATAATATACATTGTAGCAAGTATGATAAATTTAATATGCATTAGGACTATGTTAAGTTTAAGTATAAATACTATAGTGATAGCATGAATATTAGTTATATCATAATGTTAAACTTAATCAAATAACTACGATAAAAAACATAGTTAGATCATTGGGCTAACAATCTCTCTTTTTGATTATGGTAACTCGGTTAAATTTAAGATAGATATAATAGAAGCTCATGTCACTAATATGTCAAACAATAAGCATATATCACTAAAAAGGTATATGCGTAAGTATAAATGCTATAATGATTGCATTAAGATTAGTGATAATATAATGCTAAACTTAATGGATTAACCATGTTCAAAAATATGATACAATTATTGGGCTAACAACATGGACCGAGTTCGGCACGAATTTGGTCTCCTTCAAACCAGTGTGGTTCTGGACAGATTTGGATTTGGACAGTTTGGTTTTGGGTTAGAACCATGGGTTTGGGTCTAGTTTAAGTGGACTTAAGATTCTTCTAGTTGCCCGTGCGACTCGACTTACAACAATCTTAGACTCAAATAAAATATTAAATACATAACAAATAATAAAATCAAGACCGCGCTGATGACGCCAATCTTCTGACATTTGAGCAGACTTGAAGTCGTCTTTTTCCTTGATGATAGTTGTCCAAAGATAAACAGATACGAAAATTTGTGTACTTTTCAGGGACTTCACCCCCAAACCCTCACGGTTAAGAGATGTCGTAGCAGAACCCCCGAGTGCGAGGCTCCGAAGATGTCGTAGGCGCTCAGAGAAATCTTGCGGTATAACGCCGTCTTTTGGACAACATATTTTCTTCATTGCATATGTCCCTATCTGATCTTGCTTATTTCTTTTCTACAAATAAATGTTAGACGAACAAAGCAATATACAATAGCAAATACATATTTGGACAATGCTAAGTTTAAGTCTCAACATGATAGTGATTGCATGAATATTAGTGATATCATAGTGTTAAACTTAATCGATTACCCATATTCAAAAACATGATACAATCATTGGGCTAACAATAATGATAGCTGGATAGGTATAGCAGTAACAACCAAAGATGTGGTTGTGGTGGCCTAAGAGGCGGTGGCAGGTTATGGTTGTCTAGTGGCAGTGCCGTTAGGTCATAATTTGAAATTAGAGGGACGAAGAGCAGCTAACAGGGTAACACTATTGTTTACATTGTCTCTTTCTTTTATGGATAAATAAGCAATCTAATATTAGGATCTCAGGCCCCATTCATTAAATTAATGGTTTTATGCATATACTTTCCCAAAGCTTCTTGATCTTCATTATATTTTCACAATCCTCAGGACCTTCGTCTTGTTACAGACCACAACCCTCACTCAAATGAATCCTTCACCAAGAATAACTTGCTAATAACTTTCTGTGACTATTCTGAGCATGTGGTGACAGCAAGAGTCTTCATGCTCTACAACTTGGTCAGTGCCTCTTGTAGTATACAGTATGACCCAATAGTCATGACTGTAATGCAATGACATGACATCCATCGTCCACCATTAAAATGCTCCCTAGGGTTAAACCCTTAGGCAGATGTATTAGCATACTCATGACGTATGATCATTTGTGGCTTCATTATACCACAGAAAGAAAACCTCAACAGGAGTGTTGATATGCGTGAGGTAGGGATTGTAGGTTGAGTACATTAAATAAAATTTTAAGAAGGGCACTTGGAAATAAAGAAGAATGTGCATATGCAAATAATACGTTGAACTGTCCATCCAAAATGTAAGTTATTGAGTGTTCTGAATAAGATTCATAAGAATGCTATCAACAATGTTTGAATACAAGGGTCAATAGACTCAATACGTTGTATCTTGGTTGTGGCTGATACTCCGAAGTCTAATTTATTTTATTACATGCTACCTTGGTGGTGTGTCTTTGTGTTCTTCTTTTAAGAAGGGCACTTGGAAATAAAGAAGAATGTGCATATGCAAATAATACGTTGAACTGTCCATCCAAAATGTAAGTTACTGAGTGTTCTGAATAAGATTCATAAGAATGCTATCAACAATGTTTGAATACAAGGGTCAATAGACTCAATACGTTGTTTCTTGGTTGTGGCTGATATTCCGAAGTCTAATTTATTTTATAACATGCTACCTTGGTGGTGTGTCTTTGTGTTCTTCTTTGAATATGTCAGATAACATGAATATGTTGGTGCATAGTATTTCCTTCACACTTTCGTGTATGACACGACACTGTAAGGAAAAATTAAATGTTGAATGCTAAACATTCATTCTTTAGCCTTTCTTCTTTACAAAGTTGTAATATAAAAATCATGAGGAACATGTCCTTGTTTGCATGAGCATCAACTATAAGAGTTAATTGTATATATTCTTCCTACTATTGTTTCTGACTGACTGATATAGACTCCTCTATCCCCAAAAGTGATTATAATTTTTAACCAGAAATTGGCATTAAAAAGTGATTTCACACCTGGAAAAAGTTGGTAGAACTAGTAAGTTATGAACAATTGATGAGGTTCATTATTCTAATTTGCACTTAAATATCATGAACTATCAACTTTTGGCACTTTAATACCATGAACTATTTTATTGGCAAGTTGATACCCCTAGACTTTTTATTTTCACTTTAATACTCCGAACTATCAATTTTTTTGTAGTTCAATATAACAGTAAACACAAAAAGTCCCCAACCATAATAACTGCTTATCTATTTCAGAATTTGATTAAAAAACAATAATCTTCTTCTTCCTCTAAACTAAACTAACCCTAGGCCTAGCCCTAGTCCTCCGCCCCTGAACCCATCTCCAGCCTACTGCCGCCTCTTCCCGCTAGCCTGCCACCGCTCCTCCCTTGCCTGCCACAGTCCGATCCCAGCCCTCTCCCGTGGTCTTGAGCCCCTTTGCTCGAAAATGGCAGAAGAGGTATTTCTCGAGACCATTTTCAAGCAGAGGAGTGGACTGCGGGTGATGGAAGTGGGTAGGGTGGCGGTGGGCAAGGGAGGAGGGGTAGGGAGTGGGCTAGGGTTAGAGCTAAGAGGGAGATATTTTGTTTTCCCCCCAAATTTCTTTTATTTTATAATTTTTTTTGTTAAAATAACTTTTGGCTTGTTTAGGGGCAAAGTTGTCCATAATGGTACATGACTGTTAAGTGAAATGGTAGGTTAACAGGGAGACCAATTTGCCAAAACATGAAAAGTTCAAGGTATCAACTTGCCAATAAAAATAGTTTAGGATTTTAAAGTGCCAAAAGTTGATAGTTCAAGGTATTTAAGTGCAAATTAGCCTTTAATTAGATAGTAATGAGTGTAACATCTTCCTGAAATTGGAGTAAACATATGTCCACATGTTAATGGTCACATAAAGAATACTGGAAAGGGTAATATTCATATATATTTGCTATATTATTTTCTTTTTATTAATTTCTATCAATATAACTAGTGAAAGTTATGGACAATCCTTTATTAATATTTATTCGTTGCTCTTGTTGAGATGGTTTGTTTGACATGTGCGAGAAACATACTTCTTATTATTACCCACATAAAGCTATTCAGATAGGAATGGCTGAAAGGTTAGAATTGTGTCTCGCATTATCAGCTGATACCAATAATATGTGTCGACCATATCGTATGGGTTTTGGCATGTTTAATCCGATTGGATAATACCTGTATACCAAAATTGGGCCTCTCTTCCCTGGTCAATTCAGGAAATAAAAATATTAAAAGAAAAAGAGAAGTACGACAAAAAACAATATCGATACCATGGTTTAGTTGCGTGAGTTGCATCCAAGATCAACATGCTACAATCTTATCGACACGTGGGGTGTACTTTGTGTAAAAGCAAATGAAATAAATAACAATACCTATTGTGGGTAAACATTTCAACAATGGTGAATATTATTATATTTAAAACTAACGGGAAACAACAAATAATACACAAGATTACGCCTAAATGCATCAAAAAAAAATTGGGTTTTCCAAAACCAAGAACTTTGAAACTCCTATTCGAAATTACCAAAACTGATACTTGTAAGAAGGGTCCGAAACTGATTTTGATACTGATCCTGTGAACCTTGCTTTAGCATTTACACCATTCAGGTCGTAATGTTAAAACGAATAAGAAAAGGATAAAACACTTCTTTTCGTGTTCGATTGTACATGATTCTCATATCTTGTTCTACAGCTCTCTCTTATTTGGAGCACATGGGTGCTACCATTGCAATTTTTGATTAAATGAATATGTTTTAATCTTTTGGGGAAGCTAATGGGCAAGGCCTCATTGTAATCTTCATATTTTAAAAGAAATAACATGCTAAGTCATATAAACATATGGGAGGACTAGTTATGAAAGCATACCAACCAGAAGCTCCCAAATTCACTCTTGTTAGTTCGAATAGTTCCCAAGTATTGTGTTGTTCGGAGAATGGATGTTTCCTTTTCTTGTCATAACTGTACATCAGTTGATTAATTGACATTTGCAACCTTCTATGCAACTTTGAAAAGTATATTTCAGGTTGATATTCTTGTTATTGATTAATTCAGGTCGTGGTTGGAAGGCTTCTGAATTGCGTCTTAAATCTTGGGATGATCTCCACAAACTGTGGTACGTTCTTCTGAAAGAAAAGAACTTGCTAATGACTCAGCGTCAAATGCTCCATTCTCAGAACATGCGTTTCCCTAACCCTGACCGCATTCCAAAGGTATGCTCATTGTCTTTTATGGAATATTCGGGCTCTATAGACGCATTACTTTTTATAGGCGTTACGTAACAATTAACCAAGATATTTCATTAGGTAAGTAAAATGTTTGAGATTCGTGATCGTGACACTTTTTGTGAATGGCCTTCTCGTTTTCCTTGAACATTACAATTGCCCACATAATAACCTTAATTCTTTTTTCTTAGATCCTGTCAAGGAAAAAACGGTAAATCCAAACTCGCTATATTTCTAAGTTACTTCCTTTGCTAAATGCTAGTATTGACTATGTTCCTGTCCAATTTGTTTTGATTATGAGTGAGATGTACATGTTGTTAGTTCCTTGGCGAACAATCGATGGAAAAACACGATTTCAGAAACTATTGTAAAGACAATGTTTCCAGCAACAACACCCTAAAGAAGGTGATGTTGTATTACGAGAATCTAAAAAGATTATTTCGTAATATTACTCGAAGGCAACAGAACCGTATAACTTCTAAAGAGAAGCGACGGTATTCTCGAAGGCAACAGAGGAAGAAGAAAGCCTGCTGGGGTGAAAGATCACCGGCGCTCAAAGCTATATCCGCCTTACGGACAAGCCTCCAGGAACCAGCAAGTTCGAAGAGAACTTTAGAACGCTGGCCAAAAATGTCGACGACTCCTCGGAATAGCAGCAGCACTTCTCTCTCTCTCTGGAAATTCTCTGATTATTTTTTGTAACCCTGGAGAGAGGAGATTCTGCTGATATTATAGGCACGAGGTGGGCTTTTCAAATTCTGAACGCACGCCCTGGATTAATGCCAGATCCGGATTTTCTGGATCTGAGCCATTTTCGGATCTGAGCCCACAAGACCCGCGGACGTTACATAATTTGAACGGCCCACTCGACCCGCTCGACCCGTACGCTCCGTACGCTCCGTACGTCTCGCACGCCACGCAGGGCCGCGCAGAGGCTCGCGCACGAGCGCAACTAAAGCGCACAATGCGCCTTGCGACGAGCTGTCGTGCTAAGTGCAAAGTGCCATAAAAAAGCCACAATAAGCCTCAAAAGCCCATTAGCCCAAGCCCAAGCCCGAGTCCGAGCCCGAGTCCGAGTCGCTAAGCCCCTTCGGGGCTTAGCTCCAATAGATTTAAATCTATTTTCATTTGGCCAAAAGTTGGTTTCTTATTCTCACCTCTATGTAAAATCCTCCCACATGGCACCCTCCATTGGGCCTCAACCCATGTGCATCTCTCTATTCCTTCATAAGTAATATATAGAGATACATATTGGTGTGATTTTCCGATGTGGGACTATCTTTTAACAATAGAGTGTTGTGAACACACAACTCATAGAATAAAACACCAACAATCCCCCACATATCTCTATATATATGAGTTAAGCGTTCCACATAATAACTGTCCATTATGCATTAGGATAGATGTCGCTGACGACTTGAATCTTCCCGCATGGGTTGAACAACAGTATGATACAAGAATGGACTACGCCTTGAATTCTGTACCACAGCTGTAATTTTTCCCACTCACATAATGTAGTTATCTGTGCTTCTGGCTGCACATTAAAGGCCTTGTGCCAGCCTGGATTTCAATGTATGTATTTTGGGCGTCTACAAATTTACCCTCAAGAGACGGCCTATTTCTCTTTCCATACATTATAGGTGAGTTCTTTATAAAGAGTCATGGCATGAAGCATTGCGCTCCTTTGCGGTGCTACGCCGCTATGACATGGCTCAACGTCGAGGCTTTATCCTACCTGGGTACCTCATCGTAGTGTCATACTACTGTAGCATGAGGTCACAATCCTCTTTGTAGTGCCAAACTACTCAGCATGAAGCCTTGCGCTTCCGTGCGGTGTTACGCCGCTATGACATGGCTTGCAAAGCCGAGGATTTACCCTTCCTGGTACCTCTTCGTGGTGTCATGCCACTGTAACATGAGGATACTGTCCTCTTTGTAGTGCTGTCTACACCTCTTTATGATTATGCAACATTAGGCTACCTGCCTATATGCGGTGCTACTCCGCCTGTGACTTGGCTAACAAAGCCGAGGCATTACCCCTACCTGGGAACCTCATGGTGGAGTCACCCCACTGTAGCATGGAGTTGTAACACTCCTTTGTGGTTGTTGCGCCACCATGCTTCCTGTAAAGCATAACAGACCTTCACTCAGTCTGAGAACTCATTAAGGCATTATGCCATCCTTTCCACAAGATCAATTTTCCGTAGAAAATTCATAGTAGACAACAGTGGTTATGGGTCCGAAACCTTTACATGTTCCGCAGAACAAGTACCCACTGTTAACTAATATTTTTTCAGTCAATAGTCCTCCCTTGAATCAAAAAATTAGATATCTGGTAGATTTCTCTTTGAACCAATAACATAAAATTTATTGATAGGATTATAATGACACAATATTAGAATGCCTTCAAACCCATCTTCCTTGCTGTGTCCTCGACCAGTTGTCGTTTGAGGCCTTTCGTGAACGGATCCGCCAGGTTCTCCTGACTCCGAACATCGATCACTGCAATGACGCCTCGTTTGATGAGATCGTTCACTGCTCTGTGCTTTAACCGCACAGTCCTCTTCTTTCCGTTAAAGAGTTCATTTGATGCTACTGCTGCTGCCGCCTGGTTGTCACAGTATATCGGGATTGCCGGTATCTGAGCTCCAACCACTGGAAGATCATACATGAGCTCCCGAAGCCACTCTGCTTCATCTGCAGCAGCATCCAATGCAAAGAATTCAGATTCCATGGAGGAGCGAGATAACATTGTCTGCTTCTTCGATTTCCACGATATAGCAGCTCCGCCCAAAGCGAATATGAATCCACCTGTCGAATACTCGCTCTCCACCTCTGAACACCAGCTAGCATCACTGAAGCCTTCCACTACTGACGGATCTCCGCTGTAGTATAGTGCAAATGTCTGAGTCTTTTTTAGATATCTCATAACACGCTTCACAGCGTTCCAGTGTTCAACGCCTGGGTTGCTAGTGAACCGACTCAGCATTTCCACCGCAAAAGCTATGTCAGGCCTTGTGGCAGTAGTAGCGTACATCAAGCTTCCGATGACGCTAGCGTACTCCAACTGCCTGACGCTTTCCCTCGAATTTGGCTCCAGCTTCTGATCACTCTGGTACAGTGTATCAATTATAGGAAGATCTTGATACCCGTAGCGAGTGAGCATCTTCTCAATATAATGAGATTGTGACAGCGCTATTCCAGTACCTGTCCGGATGATCTTGAGCCCCAAGATTACGTCGGCATCCCCCAAGTCCTTCATACTGAACTTGGTCGAGAG
The DNA here is from genome assembly GCA_029216955.1 of Iris pallida. Taxonomy (NCBI): domain Eukaryota; kingdom Viridiplantae; phylum Streptophyta; class Magnoliopsida; order Asparagales; family Iridaceae; genus Iris; species Iris pallida. The sequence continues at coordinate 18,523,093 of JANAVB010041219.1, forward strand.
GAATTTCTTTGTCTCTGTGACGCAGTCTAAATCCGTACCTAGGATTAGCATGTCGTCCACGTAAAGACAAACGATTACTCCTCTTCCGTCAGCAAACTTCGTATAGACACACTTGTCTGTTTCACTGACCCTGTAGCCATTTGACCTTATCACCTTGTCAAACTTCTCATGCCACATTTTGGGAGCTTGTTTCAAACCATACAGAGACTTCATCAACTTGCAGACTTTGTCTTCCAGACCTCTGACGACAAAACCTTCTGGTTGTTGCATGTAGATCTCTTCGGTCAGCTCGCCATTAAGGAATGCCGTTTTCACATCCATCTGATGTATCACCAGCTTGTGTATTGCTGCTAGAGCAATTAACAATCTGATGGTTGTCATCCGAGCTACTGGAGCATAAGTGTCAAAGTAGTCGATCCCCTGCTTCTGAGCAAACCCCTTGGCCACTAGCCTGGCCTTGAACTTGTCAATGGTTCCATCTGCTTTCATCTTCTTCTTGAAGATCCATTTGCATCCGATGGGTCTTGCTCCTTCTGGCAGGTCAACTAACACCCATGTGTTGTTGGAGGTGATTGAGCCAATCTCGTTGTCTATCGCCTCCTTCCAGAATACAGCATCTCTGGTCTTCATCGCCTCATCATAGGTAAGCGGATCTGCTTCCACATGATAGGTGACGAAGTCATCTCCGAAGTCTTTCAGCCTCCTTACTCGCTTAGTTGACGGCTCAGCGAGTTCTGGTTCAACTGGTGTCTCTTCGACAATAGCTTCTTCTTGGACTACTGGTTCGATAAGGACTTCTGTCTGCTTTGCACTCTCATCATTCTCCGGAAGATCCGCGAGAACAATATTTTTGTGCCTTGCAAACTTGTCTTCAAAATATTCAGCATCGCGAGATTCAATGATATGATTTGATTCTATATCAAGGAATCTCCGAGCGTCACTCTTCTCGGCATAACCCAAGAAGATAGCCTTAGTAGTCCTAGTCCCCAGCTTCTGAATCTTCAGATCTGGGAGCTTCACATAAGCCAGACACCCCCACACTCGAATGACATTCAAGTTAGGTCTGACTTTGAACCAGAGTTCATGAGGGGTTATATCCGAAGTTGCATACGGTACTCTATTGAGAATGAAAGTAGCCGTTAATGCAGCTTCTCCCCAGAAGCTCTTTGGAAGACCCGCAGTCAACAGCATAGAGTTCATCATCTCTGTCAACGTTCTGTTCTTCCTTTCTGCTACTCCGTTGGATTGAGGAGAGTACGGAGCCGTTGTCTCATTTATGATTCCATGTTCTTTACAGAATGATGAGAAATCATGAGACCGATACTCCCCGCCTCGATCACTCCTTAGCCTTTTGAGTTGTTGTCCAGTTTGCCGTTCAGCCTCGGCCCTGAACTCCTTGAACTTCTCGAATGCTTCGTCTTTAGACTTGAGCAAGTAGACAAAAGCATACTTTGAGAAGTCGTCGATGAAAGTAATAAAATACTTCATCCCGGCTTTTGTAGAGAATTGCTTGAAATCACAGATATCTGAGTGAACCAACTCCAGAAGATCTGTGCTTCGATGGACCCTGTGAAAGGGTTTCCTTGTGATCTTCGTCTGAGCACACACTTCACATTTCTCTACCTTACCCCCACACTTGGAGATAAGTCCTAGGCTAGACATTTTGTTAATTCTTTTACAATGAACATGTCCTAGCCTATTATGCCACAACTCAAAAGAATAGTTCAAAGTAGAAATAGCATTAATATCATTTTTCTGGGTTACAACAAGCTGAATTTTGTACATTCCTTCAGTCTGGAAAACTTTTCCGAAGAATGTACCCTTCTTGAACATCACCATCTGGCCAGCATTGATGTCCATCCTCAAGCCTGCGTTACAAAGCAGGCTCCCAGAGATCAGGTTCTTAGCAATTGCAGGAACATGCTTCACTCCTTGAAGCGTCAGAGTGTTCCCCGATGTAAGTTTCAGCTCCATCGTCCCGATCCCTAGTACTTCAGCTTGTGCCTGGTTTGCCATTAAGACTTTCTCGGAAGTTGGCTCATATGACTCGAACCATTCCTTGTCTGAGCAGACATGACATGTCGCACCAGTGTCTATCCACCAGTCCGAGTCAACTCCCGCATTTGCAACCTGTGCTATCATTGCAACCAGATTAGTAACCAAAGAAACCTTACTAGGCTCACCTTTTTCTGGTTCCTTGCAGTCACTTTTGTAGTGGCCCTTCTTGCCACATTTGAAACAAGTCACATGGGACTTGGATTTCTGATTCTTGAATGAAGGACTCTTCACTTTCAGATTAGTGAAGTCCTTCTTCTTCTTATGAGGAGAAGACGCCTGCTTCCCCTTGTACTCTCTGGTTTGGACCAGATTTGCTTTCGCCAGTTGTTTGGACAGAGAATCCATCTTCTGTTGAGAGCGCATCTCGTCCTCAACATGGATCTCTTGCAGGAGATCTTCCATACATATGTCCAGCTTCTTGCGGTGCATCCTTGCATAGAAGTTGCTCCACCCCGCAGGAAGTTTAGAGACGATTCCTCCAACGACAAACTTGTCGACAAGAGGCATCTTCTCGTCATCTAATTTTTGGCGCAGCTTCAGAAACTCCTTTACTTGGGGCAGCATAGCCTTTTCATCTTCGAAGGTCCACTTGTGGTATCTTTCAACCAAGAAGATCTTGGACCGATTCTCGTCATCTTCGTACAATTTCCCCAAGGAGTCCCAAATCTCTTTGGCAGAATTCTTCTTGGAATAAGACTCTGCCAGAGAGTCTTCCATGCTATTGAGAATCAACAGTTTACAGATACTGTTTTCTCTAATCCATTTTGCCTGCTTGGACTTTAGCAGCGGCAATAACTTCTGCGGTTCCGGTTGTTGGAACGACCGGTTCTTCCTCATTCAGCACGTGATCAACTTCCACGAGTTTAATGTTTAATGTTACTTTCCGTTTCCAGATTTGGAAATGTTCGCCGTCAAATTTCTCCAACTTGTTAAAGTCGGTATTGACGAGCGATGCACGTGAGTTATCCATCTTTTCGATATAGCTTTGAGATTGTTAGTCCCTTGGCGAACAATCGATGGAAAAACACGATTTCAGAAACTATTGTAAAGACAATGTTTCCAGCAACAACACCCTAAAGAAGGTGATGTTGTATTACGAGAATCTAAAAAGATTATTTCGTAATATTACTCGAAGGCAACAGAACCGTATAACTTCTAAAGAGAAGCGACGGTATTCTCGAAGGCAACAGAGGAAGAAGAAAGCCTACTGGGGTGAAAGATCACCGGCGCTCAAAGCTATATCCGCCTTACGGACAAGCCTCCAGGAACCAGCAAGTTCGAAGAGAACTTTAGAACGCTGGCCAAAAATGTCGACGACTCCTCGGAATAGCAGCAGCACTTCTCTCTCTCTGGAAATTCTCTGATTATTTTCTGTAACCCTGGAGAGAGGAGATTCTGCTGATATTATAGGCACGAGGTGGGTTTTTCAAATTCTGAACGCACGTCCTGGATTAATGCCAGATCCGGATTTTCTGGATCTGAGCCATTTCCGGATCTGAGCCCACAAGACCCGCGGACGTTACATAATTTGAACGGCCCACTCGACCCGCTCGACCCGTACGCCACGCAGCGCACAATGCGCCTTGCGACGCGCGAGCGCAACTAAAGCGCACAATGCGCCTTGCGACGAGCTGTCGTGCCATCAAAGTGCCATCAAAAAGCCACAATAAGCCTCAAAAGCCCATTAACCCATTAGCCCAAGCCCGAGCCCGAGCCCGAGCCCGAGTCCGAGTCGCTAAGCCCCTTCGGGGCTTAGCTCCAATAGATTTAAATCTATTTTCATTTGGCCAAAAGTTGGTTTCTTATTCTCACCTCTATGTAAAATCCTCCCACATGGCACCCTCCATTGGGCCTCAACCCATGTGCATCTCTCTATTCCTTCATAAGTAATATATAGAGATACATATTGGTGTGATTTTCCGATGTGGGACTATCTTTTAACAATAGAGTGTTGTGAACACACAACTCATAGAATAAAACACCAACACATGTATTTGTATATGCATACTTACCTGACATCTTTTTGCTTCCCTGTTGTTTGTCTTCTGAACTGAAATGATTAACCTACAAAGATGAAGCTCAAGAGAGCCAAGTAGCTTGAAATTATCAATTATCTTCAGCATTGTTGGTTGTTGTGGTTGAGGCAGTTGCTTACAGCTTTGGTTTGGTGCTGATAGCCAGACGATTACTTTTTTGTTTCTTCTACTAATCACCAAGTTAACTTGAAACAAACTATCATACTACTGATTTTCCTTTATCATAATTATTGTCTAATATAGCACCTTTTAATTTTATGGTTGTACCTCAGGTGAGGAAGTCAATGAGTCGAATCAAGCATGTTCTAACTGAGAGAGCAATTGTGGAGCCTGATCCCAGAAGATCTGCACAGATGAAGAGAATGGTTAATTCCCTCCAATGCCTTATCTGAGTCTTGTCCATTTCACTACCCTTTCAAGTTCTCATATTTTGCGAGATATATCAAGCTGTTGCAGGTGAAGTTTGTGTTCTTGAATGCAATTCTTACACTTGAAGAAATCATCGTGAGTTTGTTATTGTGCTTGTAATGAAACATATTAACATCTGTTATTCTTTTCAATGATTTCAGATTCAGAAAATTGTATACACAGCCATGAAATTGATAAAAATTGCTCAAAGAGCAAAGTTCTTTCTGAAATTATATAGCAGGACACGAGCAAAGTTCTTTCTGAAAATTATATAGCAGGACACGAGGCCTACATAAATTTTGTGTCAGAAACGCCCTTTTAAAGGGCATTTCTATACTAATCATCAGATTACTCAAGTTTGTATGTCCGCTCTTCTTTAAAAATTGGTTGAGTTTGGAATTAAATAAAATGTGAAAGAAACGCCCTTTTGTGTTTTTGTGCATTTTTGAATTTCTCATTAACCGTTAAATGAGATTATAAAGAAAACCGAAAACTATTCTTAGGGGGAAAAAAAGATTTTTAGAAAGGAAAAAAAATGCAAAAGAAAACTGAAAACAACTCTTGGAAAAAAAAGAAATAGAAAAAGAAAAAATATAATATGAAACCCAAAAATAGAAAAGAAAAAAAGATTCGTAAAAGAAACCTAAAAAAATTGTATTGTATATTAATCCAGTTATTTAGATTAAAATAATTATTTAGATATGAATATTATATTTTGTTAACCATATATAAAACCCTAAAAAAAGTTATAAAGCCAAAAAGGGAAAAAAGTTAGATTTTTAGAAAGAAAAAAAAATATTTTTAGAAAACAGAAAACAATTCTTAGGAAAAAAAAATAGAAAAATGAAAAAAATATGATAAAAAAGAAAGCCGAAAAATAAATCGTAAAAGAAACCTAATTTTTTTAATATTGTATGTTAATCTAGTTGTTTAGATTAAAATAATTATTTTGATATGAATATTATATTTAGTTAACTATATTTAGAACCCTAAGAAGAAATTATAAACCCAAAATAAATTGTCAAAAAACACCCTTTTTAAGGGCGTACGTGTGCAATGGTGGTAAATTAGATAGGTTAGTTGAATGCTAATTATTAATTAGATAAACTAAAATAGCTAATTATTAATTAGATAAACTAAATAGCAATTAGCTCTAACGTGCTGATGAAAAGTAAAGAAACACCCTTTTTAAGGTGCGTTTTGGGTCTTCTTTTACAAATATCCAAATTTCGTTGCTCTTCTAGCAATTTCTTCCAAGTACAGTGCTCTATATGCAATTCTCTGTTTCAGATTTCCAAATTTTTATGCTAAAAGGTATTATTGTAAGGAAAATGCTAAGTTTACTACCAAATTCTTACAACCTTCTTACAACCTCACTCACCCACTCTTTACACATGGGTCCCACCGGGTCCCATCACCCCTCACACCCTCCTGCTATATTGGTGTCACTTCCCGTTCCTAAAATGCGTATTTTTATACATGTACAACTCATGTGTATTTATTTAGTATTTATCATGTATTTATTTAATATTTATCATGTATTATCCTGTATTTAAATTCCTTTAATTTCATGTTAATTAATTAATCTGCTCTTTAAATTTTCATGTTAATTTATTTCCTGCAATTATATTTCTGCAATTTTATTTCTGCACTTTATTTCATGCTTTTATTCTCTGCTTTAGCTAGGCTTTGGGTTCAGGTTGGCCTTGGTTGGATCCCCTACAACCCGACCCATTGGACCCGGCCCAACTCCCACCTACCACCCCTTCCATATTTAAAGCCACCCTCTCCATTCTCTCTCCTCATTACTCATTCTCACCATTACTCCTCTTCTTCTTCTTCATTACTCTCTCCACCTACCAAACCCATAGGCAAGTACATCTTGCTTCTTCATGAGGACCCATTTTTATGGCTTCATTCTCTTTCCCTCGTGATTCTAAGAGAGTTTAGAACTTGACATTTTTCATTTCGAAGTCTTAATCTTTGTAGATCTAGATATGAGTTATTTTCGGATTTTGGGGGTTTTGATCTATTGAACTTCTGTGTTTTCAAGTCTTGATGGTTCCATGTTGTAGAGGATTTCATTCTACCCAATTTTGACCTTTGCAAAGTTGGATTCGGACTTATTTTGACCAAGTTATGGACTTTTGAAGCTTTGGGTTCAACCATGGAGTTCTTGCTGTTTGGAGAAGACAGTGAGCAGTGTATGCTAGCTTTTTAGCTTGCGTCACTGAGCTGTGTGCGCACTTTAGCGCAGCGCAGTATGGAGTCCATACGCTACCTTTTTAGGTAGCGTGTGTCTTGCATACGCTACCTTTTGGGAGCGTATGACTTGCATACGCTGACTTGGATGCTCAGGAGTCGTATGGAGTCCATACGCTGCCTTTTGGGAGCGTATGACTTGCATACGCTCACGTGGATAGTAAGGAGTCGTATGGAGTCCATACGCTGCCTTTTGGGAGCGTATGACTTGCATACGCTCACGTGGATAGTAAGGAGTCGTATGGAGTCCATACGCTGCCTTTTGGGAGCGTATGACTTGCGTACGCTAGCTTGGATAGCAAGGAGTCGTATGGAGTTCATACGCTGCCTTTTGGAAGCGTATGACTTGCATACGCTAGCTTGACCTGAGCGTAGCATGACCCGAGCGTACGCTGGCTTGAGCGTAGCTTGACTTGAGCGTAGCTTGACTTGAGCGTAGGCTGACATGAGCGTAGCCTGCTTACCCTGGATCTTCTATAGCCCTGTATATTGATATCTTATTAGATGTTTAACGTCCATTTTATATCCTTACGCCTTTTTGCATAAACTTGATATAACCATGACATGTTAATATTCCTGTTAAATATAGATTGTTACGTGAGATGTACCATGTGTCGTGAATTGAGCTATAGATACCCCGATTGACTGGAATTAAACCCTGAGAGTCGTAGACTCGACTCCACCGAATACTATTTGACTTTCATGCTGTGAAACCCATATTTTGTGAATAATTATTATTAGTGTTTTAGTATTAATCATCAATATTTCTAAAATTATAATTATAATTAATAATAATATTATTATATATTTGGGTGAAAATGATTTCGAAAATAAATTTATAACAAGGATCTTTGATTTTCGGACCCAGGCCCGAGTCCGAGCCCAGACCCAGGCCTGAGCCCAATCCTTTCCTATATTCTTAAATCTGATTTGGACTTGGTTTTATTATTAAAAAAAAATGAAACTCAGTCCTTGGGCTGGTTCGAAGGACCAGCAACCCAACTCTCCCCATGTTTTGGTAAAAGCCTTTTCCCTTTCTTTGCTTCATCACACACGTGAACCCCCTCATTTCCGTAACTCCCCAACTTAATTCCCATCTCCTTATAACTCCCAACCCATCAACTCCCCACTCCACTCTTTATTAACTTCCCTCTCCTCCCACTTCTTTCACGAACTCACAGAGAGGAAAGGAACCCTCATCTCTCTCTTATTCTTACTCTCTCCCTCTCTGTTCTCTAGAAACCCTCTCTCAACTCTCATCTTCCCCATACTCCACCAAACCCTCCCTCCACCTAACTCCGGCCACCCTAGCCGTCCAGCGCCGAAGCCGACCCCCGAGCGCACCTCTCCCGCGGGACAACCACTCTCCGGCACCCCCTTTGCCCCGACGCCGGCCTAGTCTTTCCGCGTGGCCGCGCCCCCACGGCGAGGCTCCGGTCCGCCGTTCAGATCCGCGCGACCCCGACCATCCGAGGCCGCGCCCCCGCGCGCAGCTTTCCTCCCCGCCGGCCGAGCCCAGATCTGCGGCCCCTTTCTCCCCGCGCGCGACCTCCCTCGTGCCTCCGGCCATCCGTGCGCGGCCCACTCTCTGGCGATCTCTGCCACCCCGAGCTCGCCCACCCCCGGCGAAGCCAGCGGCCGTGCGTCCCTCTCCGCGCGCGCGGATCTCCCCCGCGCTGTCCCGAGCTCCGGCACCCTCGCTTCCCCGCGAGCCCCGCTGTCCAGATCCACGGAGTTCTCCTCGCTGTCCACAGTGGAACCCCGCTGTCCAGATCCACTTTTCCGTCGTCTTTCCAGCGCTCCCCGCGAGCTTCCCTCTCCGACAGCGTTGCTGTCCGCCGACGTCGCTGCCCTTCGCAGGATTTCTTTTATTTCGGGCCAGCGTGCATATTCTGGACTTTTCCGACGTTTTCGTCGTTGACGTCGCTGCTGGATCTTCTCTATTCTTTCTATATCATCTGAGAGCTCTAGCCGAGCACCCGAGGTATAATTCTCTGTCCCGTTGCTTTTCATTGGTAGTCTGTGATGATAATCGGTCCCCGGTTTCCCCTTCGGAAATCCGGTTAGCTACGTAGTAGATTCGGTTAGCTGCGTTAGCATATTCTGTGATTTTGTCTGCTGGGTTTTGTATGTTGTTGGTTGATTTTGGATTTCCCGGGTATTTCGGGAAGATTCTGGTGGTTGGAAAATTATTGTGGTGGTTATATTTTTGGGATTATTATTTGGTTGGAACAATTGCAGGTTTTGTGGCGCATTTCCCAGTTTTGGGTTGTCCCGGAATAGAGGAAATGCTGCCCAAATTTTTACAAAACTTTATCTATTTTGGATTTCAAATTGGTTTTCGGAAGATGAATTTAAAACTGATTTTCGGACGACGACCGTACCGGTCTGTGGGCCCTAGCGAAATGCAAACGCACCGGTCCGACCGGGCGTTGAGGTATTAGCTGGATGTGATGATGGACCGAGTCTGAGACTCCAACTTTTATTTTAAATTATTTTATTTAATGTTTAAGCTATTTATTATAATTATTTATTTACTGCACTTTTATTTAATAACTAAAACGTTTCCTCTTATTTTATGTAAAAAGAATTGTACAGGGCATAAGCCCATAACTCTAGGATGATTAGCTGTGCCCATGTATTGCATAGTGTAGATTTTACTTTCTTTTCTGGGTCGATGTTGATTTTTGGGTGGTTTTGGATTGGATGTATAATCGTAGTTAGAGCGTAATCATATAATTATTTAAGAATTAAATAAATGGATAAAATATTAGTAAATAACTAGTTCATGATTTATCACTAAAAGAAAACTATATTTTTATAAATATATTACAAAAACACAAAGTTTTCCAAAGTTAATTGATTCTCGTGTTATTTCCAAATAATCCAACTAACCGGCTTAATCAAACGCACGTAGTTGCGACGTAAACGTTAGCTGTAGATTAATACAACTTAAAACCTGACTAGGACTTACTACTAGAGATTGCAACTAGCACACTTAGTCTGGTTATTCAAGGATCTAAGTCGAGTTCTCAACTGTAGGAACTCGAAGATATACCTGACGTTCCTCCTCGGTACCAACTCATCTCTCCAGTCATTTTCCTGAGGCAAGTATAGTTTGTGTTAGTTTTACAGTTATTTCTATAATCGTTTTACTGCATGTTTAAACCACGATGCAAACACGAAACTCTCTCGGAGAGTACTGATTGTGACTACTGTACTGATTGGGACTGGGGGAATAGAGTAATGATTATGACCAAAGCCAACTGTAACTACTGACTGTATTAGCTTTCCCTTCTTCACACGGGGACAAGCCATATCGTATCGCTAGGATACTACTGTACATCCCAAGCCGGTCATAATTCATTGCCTATTCAAATCACACTGTTTTACCGCTGAAAACTATTCTTTCTTCAAACTGTTTAAAACTGCATGATTCTATTATTTACTTTAACTGTTTTAAATTAGCATGAATTATACTTTGCTCCCTCCTGACTGGAGAACCAACATTTTAGGTATCACTGATGAGGCTTTGTTCCGCGATCCCAAGACGAGGAATTCGAGACTGATGAGCTGTTTGCCTAGAGTTTTATTTTATTCATGATGTATGTAGAAAATGGTTTAAGTTGTATCTTTCATTCCATTGTAAAAGTTTAATAAAGTTTTAAATTTCCGAATTTTGAGTTGTGACAAATATAGTGTTGTTGTATGGTTACCTGCTACTGAACAGCTTACTGCCGCCGTCTCAACAACGGTGCAGGCTGGGCATGATCCGGTTCGACCCAATTAGTTGGGATCGGGTCGTGACATGTTTTTAGTTGTGGCCCATGCAGGTCGTACAACAACTTAGGAAAACATACCTAGAAACAATTAGAACACTAGAACATTGATTTGTCACGACATAGGTCCGATTCATATATAAATAAATATTTTTGCTTGATTATAGACCGGTAGGCTACCTTGCTTATGTGTGAGTCCTAAACCTTCCAGAGAATGACCATTGATCAAATCCTGCTGGCGATGAGGTGTCATCTCCGGATCATACCCCATCTCCTCAACCAAGCCCAGGGTCTTTTCCCTCGTGGCTGTTTGACCGTCCTCATAGTGCATCCAGTGAAGTTTTTCCTACACTGGCGATTCCTACCTCATCTCAAACCAAGTTGCATTTCCTTGGTGGAGTATTCATTTTTGTTGCTCCACCAGTACCAGCAATCATCTTCCAAATGGTTGTCCTATTTCAAGAAATCCTGGAGTTCCAGAAAGCTCAAGATGAAGCCCAGCAGGAACAGAAGAATATCACGAGAGAAGACATGAAGAACGTCATGATGTAGCCTTAGTTATCCCCAACCAAGTTAGAGCAGAACTTTTGTCCTAGGAAGGATACCCTTGAAACTAGAAGATATTTGGGTCCCATCAAGTACTCTACTTTTCGGCAGCCTTGTCGTAAGAAGCTATGGGCTTGTAACTATTGCAAGAGGCCTGGTCATCAGACCGTTAGTTGCCGCAAGAGATTGGGACAATGTTTGGCATGTGGATCTGCTGAACATCGGGTAAAGGACTGCCCCTTATCTTTCCATCAAACCAGAGCTCATATCCCAGCAACACCTGTTAGGCCACAACCTAGGGACCCTCTTTCTATCCAGCAGACCTTGCCCCTTACAATAAGGCATGATGTATACTCGAGGTTCTTAGAAAGGGAAGCAGTTGGAGACTGCTCATGCAGAACCATGAAGAATAGTACCTAGAACCGCAGAATAGCATCATCTTTTTGGAAGTTGTAACAGGATGTCCTTAGATCAATCATAAGAGTTTTGCTGTAATTCTCCCCATGAATAGAAATTTTAGTTACACTCTTATGGCAGATGTTTTCCCTGATAGTCCCTCGGATTATCCCAGATCTAGACATAGGATTCACCCCTGACCTAGTCCCCGGCTCTTTCCCGAAATTCTAAAGGATGTTACAGAGTCAACCTGAAGGTAGCCAAGAATATGAAGGACCAGATCAATGAAGGCTCTAGGATTTATTCAGAGTGGAACTTCACTTTAGGGAGTACCTATCTTGTTTGTGCCCAGAAGGATGGAACAACGGATGTGCATCGATTACCAGACACTAAAGAACAAGTACTTTCTGTCTGGATCGAGGATCTGTTTGATCTGGTTGTGTGGAGTTAGGGTGTTTCGAAGTTTGACTTAAGATTTGACTTCCATCAAATCAAAGTCAGGAAAGAGGACATTTCCAAGACGGCGTTCAAACACCAAGTATGGGTAGTTTTCTTTGGTCAGGACGTTAGACTGACAAATGCTTCTGCTGTGTTCATGAATCTCATGAACAGAGATTTTCATGAGTATTTGAATCAGTTTATCTTCTCTATAGATAACCTTCTGATATATTTGAAGACTGAAGAAGAGCATGAAGAACACCTGAGAAAGTTTTGGAAACTTTGAGGAAAAAGAAGTTTTATGGTAAGTTATCTGAACGTGGGTCTTTGACAAGGTGGACTTTTGGCCATGTTGTCAAGAGAAGAAATTTCGATGGAAGATAGCTGTTGTTGAGGAGTGGTATACCCCAAGTTCAATTCGGAAGATTCTTGAACTTGGCCGGCTACTATCAGAAGTTCGTGAAGGATTTCGCCAAGATTGCTGAGCCAACGACGAAGCTCACTTGGAAGGATGAAGAGTTCATCTGAACGAAAAGTTTGCAGACGGCATTGAGGAGCTGAAGAAGAGACTTACCACTACACCAATCCTTGTGCTACCCGCAGGAACCGGTGGGTTCTCAATTTACAGTAATGCCTCTGGAAAAGGACTGGGTTGCGTTCTTCAACAACATGGGAAAGTAATTGCTTACACATATAGGCAACTACAGACTCATGAGAAGAATTATCCCACACCTAATTTGAAATTGCTGCAATTATCTTTACTTTGAAGCTATGGAAGCATGATTTTTATGGAAAGGGAGTGAAATATATACGGACTACAAAAGTCTGAAATATGTCTTCACTCAGAAAGGGCTGAATGTTAGACTAAGAAGATGGCTGAAGCAGATGAAGGATTTCGACATCAACCTGCAGCACTATTCAGGTAAGGCTAATGTGGTCGCTGATGCACTTGGTCGATACTGATGGCGAAGTTCTTAACCAAGGACTAGCACCTACTAGAAGACATCGAGAAGTTTGGACTGGAGGTTATACTATCTGGAGATAGAAGGACGGAGCTGGATGCTGATTCAGTATTGATGAAGTTCGAGGCTGAGGGACAAAATCAAGAGAGCGTAGTTTCAAAACAAGGCACTTTGCAGGCTCAGAGATCAAGTGTTGGCAGGAACACTCGAGGGTTTCTAAATTGATCAGCATTGGAACTCTGAAGAATGGTACGAGACCTTGTGTATCGGCTGACAAACGGAGGAACGAGTTGATGAAAGAAATGCACCAGTCGCAGTATTCTATATATTCAGGAGCTAATAAGATGTATCGGAATATGCCTCCATTGATTGGTGCTATGGAATGAAGAAGGACAATTCCAGGTATGGGATTTTGTCAACATGAGGAATTTAGCAAGAGAACAACAAGTTTGTTGGAGCCGCTGGACAATTCGGAGTGGAAGTAGAAGCATATAACAATGAACTTTGAGTAAGGATTGTCTTGTTCCTAAGGAGGGAAGGACAATTGGATTTTAGTAAACCGACTGACTAAGTCAGCACACTTTATTCCCTTCAAAGTTGGTTATCCACTAAGAAGTGGGCAGCATTGTACGAGAAGCACATCTACCGGATTCATGGAGTATCGCGGGACGAGCAAGCAGAGAGGTCAATCCAGATGCTTGAAGATGTATTGGGATTTCGCGTCTTGGAATTTGGTAGGTCTTGGGAAGACCAAATTGCATTTGGTGAAGTTTTCTCCTACCAGAGGAACAATCAGTTTTGACGGAGCTAGAAATTGAGGCCAGGTACATCAGGCCATTTGAAGTTTAAGACGAGTTGGAAGTAGCGTACCAGTTAGCTCTACCAGCTAATCTTGAGGGTGTGCAACGTCTTCTACGTCACAGCTCAGACGTTACATTTCGGATCCGAGTCACATTTTGGATAATTCAGAGATGAAGATTGGACTTAACCTTTCAGTGCCAGAGAAACCAGTTGCAAGCCTAGTCAGAGTTAAGAAGAAGATCAGAATTTGAGCCATCACTTAAACTCCTATTTTCTTATCTTTTCGTTCTAAACTTGACTGATGCTGACGAAGTTAGCCTAGTTTTGCAAGCTATCTCTTTATCAAGCTTGATCATGACAGTATTTTATTGGGTGCACCCACTAATATATTGTCTAATCAGGACCGGTGCATGATGGTCTGATCAACCTCGTGTACTTTGGTTCGCTTTTGTATTTTTCTACATGGATGATATCATAAACCGTCTCATCCACGACTGCCTTGAAAATTCTTATTTTTGGACCTGAGTTACGGGCGCAGTACCCGTACCTGTTTGATTCTCTTACCTTGCCTTTAATTTCGAGGACGAAATTTTCTAAGGAGGGAAGATTGTGAAACCCATATTTTGTGAATAATTATTATTAGTGTTTTAGTATTAATCATCAATATTTCTAAAATTATAATTATAATTAATATTATTATTATTATATATTTGGGTGAAAATGATTTCGAAAATAAATTTATAACAAGGATCTTTGATTTTCGGACCCAGGCCCGAGTCCGAGCCCAGACCCAGGCCTGAGCCCAATCCTTTCCTATATTCTTAAATCTGATTTGGACTTGGTTTTATTATTAAAAAAAATGAAACTCAGTCCTTGGGCTGGTTCGAAGGACCAGCAACCCAACTCTCCCCATGTTTTGGTAAAAGCCTTTTTCCTTTCTTTGCTTCATCACACACGTGAACCCCCTCATTTCCGTAACTCCCCAACTTAATTCCCATCTCCTTATAACTCTCAACCCATCAACTCCCCACTCCACTCTTTATTAACTTCCCTCTCCTCCCACTTCTCTCACGAACTCACAGAGAGGAAAGGAACCCTCATCTCTCTCTTATTCTTACTCTCTCCCTCTCTGTTCTCTAGAAACCCTCTCTCAACTCTCATCTTCCCCATACTCCACCAAACCCTCCCTCCACCTAACTCCGGCCACCCTAGCCGTCCAGCGCCGAGGCCGACCCCCGAGCGCACCTCTCCCGCGGGCCAACCACTCCCCGGCACCCCCTTTGCCCCGACGCCGGCCTAGTCTTTCCGCGTGGCCGCGCCCCCACGGCGAGGCTCCGGTCCGCCGTTCAGATTCGCGCGACCCCGACCATCCGAGGCCGCGCCCCCGCGCGCAGCTTTCCTCCCCGCCGGCTGAACCCAGATCTGCGGCCCCTTTCTCCCCGCGCGCGACCTCCCTCGTGCCTCCGGCCATCCGTGCGCGGCCCACTCTCTGGCGATCTCCGCCACCCCGAGCTCGCCCACCCCCGGCGAAGCCAGCGGCCGTGCGTCCCTCTCCGCGCGCGCGGATCTCCCCCGCGCTGTCCCGAGCTCCGGCACCCTCGCTTCCCCGCGAGCCCCGCTGTCCAGATCCACGGAGTTCTCCTCGATGTCCACAGTGGAACCCCGCTGTCCAGATCCACTTTTCCGTCGTCTCTCCAGCGCTCCCCGCGAGCTTCCCTCTCCGACAGCGTTGCTGTCCGCCGACGTCGCTGCCCTTCGCGGGATTTCTTTTATTTCGGGCCAGCGTGCATATTCTGGACTTTTCCGACGTTTTCGTCGTTGACGTCGCTGCTGGATCTTCTCTATTCTTTCTATATCATCTGAGAGCTCTAGCCGAGCACCCGAGGTATAATTCTCTGTCCCGTTGCTTTTCATTGGTAGTCTGTGATGATAATCGGTCCCCGGTTTCCCCTTCGGAAATCCGGTTAGCTACGTAGTAGATTCGGTTAGCTGCGTTAGCATATTCTGTGATTTTGTCTGCTGGGTTTTGTATGTTGTTGGTTGATTTTGGATTTCCCGGGTATTTCGGAAAGATTCTGGTGGTTGGAAAATTATTGTGGTGGTTATATTTTCGGGATTATTATTTGGTTGGAACAATTGCAGGTTTTGTGGCGCATTTCCCAGTTTTGGGTTGTCCCGGAATAGAGGAAATGCTGCCCAAATTTTTACAAAACTTTATCTATTTTGGATTTCAAATTGGTTTTCGGAAAATGAATTTAAAACTGATTTTCGGGCGACGACCGTACCGGTCTGTGGGCCCTAGCGAAATGCAAACGCACCGGTCCGACCGGGCGTTGAGGTATTAGCTGGATGTGATGATGGACCGAGTCTGAGACTCCAACTTTTATTTTAAATTATTTTATTTAATGTTTAAGCTATTTATTATAATTATTTATTTACTGCACTTTTATTTAATAACTAAAACGTTTCCTCTTATTTTATGTAAAAAGAATTGTACAAGGCATAAGCCCATAACTCTAGGATGATTAGCTGTGCCCATGTATTGCATAGTGTAGATTTTACTTTCTTTTCTGGGTCGATGTTGATTTTTGGGTGGTTTTGGATTGGATGTATAATCGTAGTTAGAGCGTAATCATATAATTAATTAAGAATTAAATAAATGGATAAAATATTAGTAAATAACTAGTTCATGATTTATCACTAAAAGAAAACTATATTTTTATAAATATATTACAAAAACACAAAGTTTTCCAAAGTTAATTGATTCTCGTGTTATTTCCAAATAATCCAACTAACCGGCTTGATCAAACGCACGTAGTTGCGACGTAAACGTTAGCTGTAGATTAATACAACTTAAAACCTGACTAGGACTTACTACTAGAGATTGCAACTAGCACACTTAGTCTGGTTATTCAAGGATCTAAGTCGAGTTCTCAACTGTAGGAACTCGAAGATATACCTGACGTTCCTCCTCGGTACCAACTCATCTCTCCAGTCATTTTCCTGAGGCAAGTATAGTTTGTGTTAGTTTTACAGTTATTTCTATAATCGTTTTACTGCATGTTTAAACCACGATGCAAACACGAAACTCTCTCGGAGAGTACTGATTGTGACTACTGTACTGATTGGGACTGGGGGAATAGAGTAATGATTATGACCAAAGCCAACTGTAACTACTGACTGTATTAGCTTTCCCCTCTTCACACGGGGACAAGCCATATCGTATCGCTAGGATACTACTGTACATCCCAAGCCGGTCATAATTCATTGCCTATTCAAATCATACTGTTTTACCGCTGAAAACTATTCTTTCTTCAAACTGTTTAAAACTGCATGATTCTATTATTTACTTTAACTGTTTTAAATTAGCATGAATTATACTTTGCTCCCTCCTGACTGGAGAACCAACATTTTAGGTATCACTGATGAGGCTTTGTTCCGCGATCCCAAGACGAGGAATTCGAGACTGATGAGCTGTTTGCCTAGAGTTTTATTTTATTCATGATGTATGTAGAAAATGGTTTAAGTTGTATCTTTCATTCCATTGTAAAAGTTTAATAAAGTTTTAAATTTCCGAATTTTGAGTTGTGACAAATATAGTGTTGTTGTATGGTTACCTGCTACTGAACAGCTTACTGCCGCCGTCTCAACAACGGTGCAGGCTGGGCATGATCCGGTTCGACCTAATTAGTTGGGATCGGGTCGTGACACATGCCTTGTCACCATTGATGATAATGGTTATCTTGACTAAAATTGATCATGCGTTCCTAGTTGGAACTAAGAGACTGGCTAGTCGTCTTATTGAATGAAATGAATGAGACACGTTCATGTAATGAACTATTGTACTCGATTAGCCAATCCCGAATATTGGCATACAGGCACATGCAGGCTTCAAATTATTTATTTATTTTACAAAAACAGCATGTGTACTTTATGGTCAAGGCATGATTACTCCGTGGTCAGATTTGATTGTTGCATCACGCTATGTAAAACCTACAACCTAGCCGCACGGGTATCGTTGTAGAGTTGCGCATATCGTACCCCGTACGAAAGTACTCATTTGAATGACCATGATCCACGGCATGGAACTTCACTCAACGTAGAGACTATTAAGTTAAATAAAATAATGATGGCATGGAGAGAATGGATTCCCGAGTTCTTACATGGCAGCCCCCTTGGGACTATTAAGTGCCCGACGGGCCGGCTGGTTCCCACAGATACTGTAAATCTGTCACACGGGCAGGGAACAGTATCTGCTTATATTATTGTATATGCTATATTAACGGCGGGCGTCCCGCTGGAACTCGTCTAATTACATGATTGGCGCAATTGATTGATTGGATAGACTAGCCTTGCTTGCACATAGTAAGAACTGAGGAATCCCTATTTGCATAATTCCAGGATAACTTGGGACTCACAATAGCAAGCCGTAGTAGTTGATTGGCCGTTCAAGATGATTTGTTTGTGTACTGTACCTACTCTATTGCCTAACTGTGATGATCAGAATGTCAGGACATGACGGGCTAACTTCTGTCCTTGTTTGGTTGGGAGGTTGGTTCGAAGTGTCGTGATGTTATGTGAATCCTAGTGGGAAGCAGAGACCTATTATTATATTCTCTTACTTACTGATTTAGTCCTTCATATCGTGCTCCCTTGCGGTACTTGCTATTAGAGGTCTAACCTCTCTGGTTTTGCATGGCCAGATTTAGAGCCAGTCCCCGAGGATCCAGCTTACTTCTATCTCCAAGATGGTCAACACTAGAGGGATGATCGCAGGAGGACTCGAGTGGGTTCCTTACTTCACCGCTCGTTTTGTTATTTATTTTATACTTAGCCGTTTGGCACCGACATGTTAGTCGGATTGTCTTGTACTTACTTTTGCATAATTGTAATTAAGTCAGACTGCAGCTGATAACAATTGTGTACATGTTACTATACCATCTGGCTATGTTTTATAAAGCCAGATCTCAAGAACATTTTGACTAAGCGTTTGGGACGCCTTACTGCTTTATCTTACATGTTCTCTATTTCTGTTTCTTGTTTTGAATGATTGAGACAATAGATGTGAAGTGACCGTAGTAAGACTTTCATGTAGTGTGCACCCCCTTGTCTTTTAGACAACATTGATCGTATTATACGGTATTCATCTACCCGTAATACGTAGCTGGCTGAGTCATTCCCCCGCTATCCAGTATTCTGGTTCTGGGGCGTGACAATTGGCTCCACCCAACCCTACCATTTACTCCCCTCCACCAATCGAAGCCCAACACGTGGCCGGTTGTAAAGCTTACAACCGGCCACGGTTTGTAAGGGTTCTTACTCATATAAGTGCGAATTTGTCAGCAGCTGCTAGTTTCTTCTAGGAAAATGCTGAGTTTACTACTAAATTCTTACAACTTTCTTACAACCTCTCTCTCCCACCCCTTACACAGAGGTCCCACCGGATCCCACCACCACTCTCACCTCCCTGCTACATGGGGTCCATCCGATCCCACTACTTCCTCCCCTCCTCCAATCGAAGTCCGACACGTGGCGAGTTGTAAGAGGGTTGTAAACTTTGGTTGTAGACACGCCAGTAAGCATAGCGGTAATAAACAATAAAGTCCATAACTATGGTATACACCCTATAATTATGTCATCTAGATTTCTTACCACGCCACCCGGTATGGCTGCAAGAGAACCTAAATGACATAACTAGGATAGTATATCCAAAATCAGGCTCCATGTCCATGTCTCGCTAGCTAATATGACTGTGATGAATTCTAAACTCCATAAATAAAGTAGACACTTACCGTTCTCATCGTCCTCGTCCAAAATATGTTTATCAGGATATCTTAACTCAATTCTTAAAAGAATTATCCAAAACAAAATCAAAGGTCAACAACGAATATTAAGATTTAAAATTCAACAACAAGTCAAGGGTAAGTTAATAGAAACAACGGAAACAACTTCCGAGATAGGATTCACAGGAAAATCTTAGGAAAAGTCCCGAGTGTACTACCTAGGTCAAGATAGAAAATGGTGTAATATAATCTAAAACAAACCTCGACCATGATACGAGGTTGGTAAATCATATTCACGTCTCAACCTAGAAGATACAAGTCCAACTTATACCTTCCCTCTGGGGTCCACAAACTCATTCTAAGAAAGAATAGAATTGATAACGGACAGATGTTTCAGAAATCAGGACGGACAGAACAAATGGAAAAAGTTTCAAAAAGTTCGAAATAAGATTCCCAGGGGTCATCCCTAGAATCTACCAAGAGTTCCTAATATGTGACTGAGTACCAAATTTTCTAAAATATTCCATGACTCAACCTTAATCCTAGGGCAGGCTCGCAGTAGTACAGAAAAGCTCAAGTACTACCACGACTTCGCATTAATTGCAAAGACTGACCTGCATGGGCCACCACTAAAAACGTGTCACGACCCGCACCCGAATATACGGGTACGAATACGTGGGCCACGCCCAGCCTACGCCGCGGTATCGGCGGTAGAACGCTGTCAAGTATACTATACTAACTACAACATCTAAGAATCCATAACTAGAAATGTACTCATGTCACATCACGAAAACTAAGGAAGATAAGACAAGAATTAATAACAATATCACTAGAGCAACTAGAATCTACAATAATCATAAGACATGAAAGATAAAGAAGGAACAACAAGACTAACTAAGGATAACTACCAGGCAACTCCCATAGAAGAATAGTGAGATCCACCTCAGCTAGCAACATCATGAAGTCCAATAATGAGGGCACAACTACTCCTAAAATTTGTCAACATATCCGGTCAGGATGGAACGAGTACATATATCTCATAACAGATCTTAAGATAGAATAAAAGCTATAAGACTGTAAATAGAGCATATACAATGAAATCATGGAGTGTACATATATGTATCATGGCATTGTAAGCTGTAGAGCTAGAGCTAGAACAAGAAAGTAGAACTAAATCAGGGTATGTACACAAATTAAGGTAAGCCATATATCCAATGTGTGTGAGTAGCAGTTTCAACTTGTGATCGGCTTGGGTAACTGTCAAGAATCGGCCTGGCAAGTCATAAGTGCGGTATATGACTCACACTGTTCAAGAATGCAAGGGGATATGATCACAGGCATACGCTACTACTCCCCCTATCCCAACTGGTAGAATGGATCCAAACAGGACACGTCACTGCACGGGATTCTAATGAGAAGGTCGCGAACCTTCTCTAGAATCAGTGACCACATATCGAGCAAGAGCTACAAGGGTGCTTGCACAATACATCCCAACCTAAGAAGGAGAAACATCTCTCGTCGGGATCCAAGAATACCAATCCGTGAGAACCATGTGTCAGGAATAAGCATATCAACACTAAGTACATGAATCATAACAGTTATCATAAATTGGGAATAAGTTATCAGAGAATGTACTCGCCTGGGGTCCTGCTGTCAATATGAATCAGGGTTCAGAGTAAAGCCACAGACCTAAAGATGAAATAATACAAGAGCTGATCAGGGTCAAAAGATATACTAACATCTAGGTCAAACTAAGACAAACTGGGTCAAGGTTGACGTACAGTTGACTTTGGTCAACTGGTCAACTCTGGTCAACCCTAAGTCTAATCTAGGTTAAATAGGTCAATGGTTGACCTACAGTTGACTTTGGTCAAAAAGTCAACGTTGGTCAAGTCTGATCAAACCTAGGTCAACTGTTGACTCTACTTCGACGTCTAGTCAAAGTAGTCAACCATGGTCAAGCTAGTCTCTATAAACCTCTACAAGGTCAACTTATGAATTTCAGTGATTTAGAAATCACTGAAATCGACGGGTCTCTAAAACAACCAAAAGGAAAAAATATTATAATAATAGGGTGACACAAAAAGGGAAGAAATCTACAGATGTTGTCGGATGATGAAACTAACATCACCAACGTGTCCAGAATAGTCAAATCAGCTAGGATAGCCTGTCCAAAAGTCCAATTTGGACACAGGGGCAAAACGGTAATTTCGGGCCAAAATAATGTCCGCCGTTGGACACACTTTGCACCGAAAAATGTGCCGAAATAAAAGTGCACAAAACTTAATAAATTATATGTCCACGAATCCAGAATGACGATACGAACCCAACGGTATATCCAGAATTGGATTCCGTTGACCCGATCTCAAATTGGTCCGTTGACCCGGACATTGGAAACCGATTTGCACGAAAAAGCGTGTCGGAGCCAATGTCCTCAAAACTCATCAAATTATATGTCAACGAGTTCAGAATGACGATACGAACTCAACGGTATATCCGGAATTGGATTCCGATGAGCCGAACTCAAAATGACACGTTGACCCGGATATTGGTATCCGACTTGCACCGAAATGCGTGCCGGAACCAATGTCCACTAAAACCTAGCAAATTATATGTCAACGAGTCCAGAATGACGATACGAACTCAACGGTATATCCAGAATTGGATTCCGATGAGCCGGCGTCAAAAAGTTCCGTTGACTCAGAAAGTGGGACCCGCTTTGCACCGAAATGCGTGCCGGGGCTCACGTTCTCCAAATCAAGCAAACTTTATATGAAAACATACCAGAACGACGCCACGAGTCTACTGGTGGTGTCAGAAATTGAATCCGGAGTCCCGGATTCAAAAATGGAATTTTACAAGTGCAACACTAAGAATTCGAACGGCCAACTTTGGCGTCAAATTCGACCGACCTAACAAGCTCAAACTGAAATGAAATCTAAAGGGGACAGGAAGAGGGTTATACCAGCTGTGCACCGGAACTGGTGGCGCGCAAAACGGAGCTGCGACGACGAAGATACGAACCCGCGAAGTTGGCGTCACAAAACTGTCCAAAAATAGTACAAATTAAAACGTCAACTTGGTGGCCGGTTTTGATGTATCAAACGACGAAATTAACGGGTGAAATTTGAGAGGGATGAAGGGGTATATACCGAGATTGAGACGGAGCGAAGAAATCGCCGATCCAACGGTCGGATCTCCCAGAAAATACGCACAAAGTTGCTGTCCCGAAACTCTATTTCTGGATTCAACCCGCGCGCGCGTCGACGGGATTTCGTCCAAAACGCACGAATCGGGTACGTCGCTCGTCGGGGAAGAGGAGGACGGCGAAGGGGAGCTCGCCCAGGGGTGCGCCCGGCCGAGGGGGCCTCGGGGCCGCGCGATGGCCGGCCACGACGGCGCGCAGCGGTGGCGGTGGCCGTGCGCGCACGCACTGCAGCCGTTGCTGTGCTGCGTGCTGTCGCAGCTGCTGCGGCTGCTGCTTGCTTGGCGCGGCGGCACGGCGGTGCTTGCCGGCCTGGCACGACGGCGGGGGAAGGCTCGCCGGCCTGTGGTGGCGCGCGGCGCAGCCTTGGTGGCGGAGGCGTGCGGTTGGAGGAGGAGAAGTGAAGATGATGGTGATGGTGTTTATGGTGGAGGTGAGAATGGTTTTGATGATGGAGGAGGAAGGAAGAGAGTGTGGTGGAGAGATGGTGATGGGGTGGTGGAGCTCGGCATGGGGGCTCGGCCATGGCATGGGAAGGCTGCTGCTCCTATGCATAGAATAAGGAGGAGGGAAGGAGAGTAATGGGAATGAGAGAGAAAGAGAGAATATGTATGTGTGAGTGTGTGAAAAAGGAGGAGAGAGAGAGTTTTAGATATTTAGAGAGAGAGGTAGAGATGGGGAGTGCTGCTTGTTCCTTGCATCAAATTCTACTGTTTGGGCCTATGCCATAGTTGACTTGCTTATGATTTATTATTATTCAAGTTTCTTGAATATTTGAAATTTTTGTTTCTGATGATTTACCATTCTTGACAGTTTCCTGAAGAGAGAATCTTGCTTAGGACTCTTGCTTGATATTCACCTTTTGCACTGTCTCAGGATTCACGGCAGCTTCTTCCATCTATCGTACAACTGCTCAAGGTAGATGATTTTTCCAAAATTCTCAA
Organism: Iris pallida; assembly: GCA_029216955.1. Taxonomy (NCBI): domain Eukaryota; kingdom Viridiplantae; phylum Streptophyta; class Magnoliopsida; order Asparagales; family Iridaceae; genus Iris; species Iris pallida. The sequence continues at coordinate 18,546,711 of JANAVB010041219.1, forward strand.
CTGGAGCTTTCCATTTAGTTTCTTCCAAATTCCAAACTCGTTATTATTTCTTTTCTTTAGATTTTTCTGTCATTGTATTTGTCTTAGCCTTTTTTAGCAGAATCATTTTCATAGTTTCTTAGCTTTTATGATACTTGTTCCAGTAGATGATTGAACACCATACCACTACCAAACCCTTACCCAGTCGTTACAGGCTTAGCTACATGAATACTTTTCTTCCATTCAGCTAATACCATATCCTTATCAACATTACGTCATTACCAACTAGAGTATCCTTCTTCAGTCCCTTGCTACAAGCATACCTTGGTCTATCCATATTCATTTGTTCTAAATGAAATCCTATAACTCCTAATCGGTGCATCGATTGGGTCACCATATACCCTGAACACTGGCATTATTCTTAACAGTTACAATTAGGCAATGCAGGGAGAAATCGTTAGACGAAACAAGACCTATTATCAGAGTTCTAAGTGATCGGAAACAATAAGAAACATGTTAAAATTCATCCCTTCAAGTTCAGAACTATTAATATCAACTGCTGTAGAATCTGTATCTTATGATTGATTTGCAAAACAAGGATGACTTGATCATTAATGTGAATGAACTATTCAATATGTTTTTTCGGTAAGGGAAGGTGAGGTCATGGTTTCAAAACCAATATATTGCTTCCTCTTACATTTTCTAAGAGCCTAAAAGAAATGAACACTGCATTGAGTGAAAGCTATATCAGTGAAAGCTATAATAATATTCAAGTTTCAAAGAATCAAAATACATATTCAAGTTTATTTTATCAAAAATGAATAATAATATCAAGTGCAAAGTATATAATTAATATATATAGTTCCTTGCATAGTAATATTCAATAAAGAGGCGAGATCAAGTGCCATCTATGCAATATCTTCCTCTTTTTTTTCCTAGTTACTCATAACCCTTTAGACATAATTAGCTAAGAATATCGGACATGAAACGAATGGGGGCAGCAATTGGCTCTTCCTTTCTCATGTGACATGCTAGCTATGGCTATAAATCTCCTCAAAAGAGAAAACACTGTCATTTTCACACCATACCTACATGCCATGTTTCAAAGGAGATGTGTCCAAACATTATTGCAATTGATGGAAGTACAATTGCTTCAATTATTCGTCTATAAAAAGAAAAGAAACAAGATTATGACGAGTTTTTTTTGATGTAACCTCCATGATGGACAAGTTTCAATTTGGTTTTGATAAAAGATTACGGTTAGTTCACAAAGTATACAATGTATCATTCAGTCGTGAACCTTTGTTGTTGCATAATAAACTGCCAAATGAAATGAAATATAAGGGTGATTCTTCTTCTTCTTCTTCTTCTTCTTCTTCTTATAGCTCTAGTTTAAGCTTGATTTTTTTTTTCTTCTTCTTCTTCCTCTTATAGCTCTGGCACACTTGACTCAGGCTTTTGGTATCCAACAAAATTTTGGTATCCAACAAAACTTGACTCAGGCTTCTGGTTTAAGACCAACCATGTGCTTATCCCTGCCCATTGCCATTCACAATTAGGTCCTCAGAGCCCACTTTGTTCTTCTTTCTTTCGATGCTGTCACATCAACAGTATCTATATTGTGTCTTTGAGTATACCTGAACATGAACTTTTGTCAGCTTTGCTTATAAGGGAGCTTTACTGTATATATAGTATATAGGTCTTGATTTTGTTTTACTTAATGCCAGGGTAATTAAGGCTTAGACCCCGTTCGGTTCACTGTAATCTAAACGTAATCGTAATGTAATCAAATGAAGAATGGACAAGTTTTAATTTGGTTTTGATAAAAGATTACGGTTAGTTCACAAAGTATACAATGTATCATTCAGTCGTGAACCTTTGTTGTTGCATAATAAACTGCCAAATCTTCATCCATTCAGTCGTGAACCTTTGTATCATTCACAAAGTATACAATGTATCATCATCATCCAAGTCTTCATCCATAAGAATGGGATTGGATGGAGAATACAAAAGCTTTATAATGGGACTGATGACATGACGTCAATCCTATATTTAGGTGCCCAATGCCTCTAAGATAGCTACGAGCATGAGAGGGCCATGCCATAAGACCTAGATTGCCAGTTGGCGGGTAAGTAGGCCTATCTTTTTGTTATGCATATCAATCACAAGCAACCAAGGAGCACCCTCCGAGTACCCTTCAACTATAAAGAATCTAGACATAAAACATTGCATGTTGTTAACAGAAAAAAAGGTTTCAGTTGGGTTTCTGATAATCTGAAATTAGCATCAGAAATAAATAGAAAAACACCATACCATGAAGTGCTATCGGATTATATGTCCATTACCTGTTGGATATCAGTCATTTGTAGAAAACACATGCCTAATATTTGATTCCTTTGGATATCAGTCATTTGTAGAAAACCCAAACCTTGTCCGAGCATCTTCTATATATCATCATATCCTCATTCAACACCTTCAATGTATGACAAGTGGATGACCATTAACCAAGTGGTAATGCACATTTGCTGATATTCATGTATGAAATTGACGATGAATATCTGAAATGTAGTAAATCTATAACAGTATTACTGTATATATGAATATGAATTGCATTGTAGTTGTACATTTTTTTTTCACATTTCTATTTGCTTATAAAAATAAAAATTAACACTGATAAATTAGAATAGGAAATACTTTTCTTACTTTCAATTTCATATTGCTTTTATTTTCAATTTCACTTGGAAAATGATTGTACATCTTGTAGGATTGAGCACCTATTCTACAAATAAAAATGAATTTGGACAAATCGTGGATGAGCAAAAGGGGTGGTACAAGTTATATCAAAGGTGTTCAACAGTTTGTGAATTTTGTTAAGGAGAATGCAGCCGGACAAACACAATTTCTATGCCCATGTAAGCATTGTAAGAATTCGAAGGGACACATAGATCTCGATGAAATCAGCCTTCATTTGTTGAAGAATGGCATGTACCAAAGTTACGTGGTATGGAAGCATCATGGAGAAAAGACAAGAGATTTAGGGAGAAACATACCAACAATGGCTAATCCAATTGAAGAACCATCAACTGAAGAATCAAACTTGCCTAGACTGGAGGATCTCATTGACGATGTATATAATATTCATACCAAGGAGGCTGGACATTCACCTGTTGGCGTGAGTGTAGCAAATGAAGACGATGAGGGAGATGACACAATTATTGAGCCTATGATGAAAGAGAGCAAAAAACACAAAAGCTTTATGGATATGGCATCAGAACCTCTGTATCCGGGTTGCCCTAAGGGGAAAACCATATTGTCCACCATTATTGAGTTGCAAAATTTGAAGACACGGTATGGATGGACAGGCACTAGTGTGACGGCATTACTAGAGTGGCTAAAGGACTTGTTCACGGAAAATTGCAATCTTCCAAAAAATTATCCTAATATGAAGAACATGATTAAAGAATTGGGAATGGAATGTGAAACCATCCATGCATGTAGGAATGGATGCATCCTATATCGTAAGGAATACAAACATCTCCATATATGTCCGAAATGTGAAGTGAGTCGGTATAAACTTGTGTTTGAAAATGATACAGAGACAAAAAAGAATTTCAAGAAAGAAGCTGCAAAGTTTGTGAAATACTTTCCCTTGATTCCGAGGCTAAAAAGATTTTTTAGCATTCCTTGGATTGGAGAGGCAATGACTTGGCACCAAAAGGCAAAGAGTGATGGAAATCTAATGAGACATCCTTGTGATTCAGGCCAATGGGATTCAGTCAAAGTTCATTGGCCAGAGTTTGCTGCAGATGCTAGGAACCTACGACTTGCAATATCAACAGATGGTTTCAACCCACATGGAACTCTAAGTAGCAATTACAGTTGTTGGCCAGTGATTTTAGCCCCGTTAAATCTTCCTCCATCGTTGTGTATGAAAAGAGAGTTCGCGTTGCTAACATTGTTAATTTCTGGACCCAAAGGACCTGGAAAACACTTTGACATATTCCTAGAACCTTTGGTAGAAGAGTTGAAAGAGCTATGGGTTAATGGCGTACCAACGTGGGATGTATTCACCAAAACCACATTTACAATGAAGGCGATGTTGTTTTGGGGGGTCCATGATTTTCCTGCATACGGGAATCTATCTGGTTGTACTGTTCATGGTTATAAGGCTTGTCCAGTGTGTGCTGATGATATCGACTCTATGCGGCTTGGAGACTCTTCGAAGGTATATTATCACGGCTATCGACGATTCTTGAACTCCGATCACAAGTTTAGGAGTGACAAAAGATTCAACAAAATACTCGAACAACGACCTCCTCCACAAAGATTGTCTGGAGAAGAAGTTGAACAAAAGATAGCTAAAATTCTTGAAAATAATGAAAGGACAAGATTGAAGCAAGCTACCCATGGAAAGCGTAAGAGGCAAAACCGGAATCATGAAAGCAAGATATATGAAGATGACAATGAAGAAGGGACATCTACTAAAGCAGCACCATGGTCCAGAAGGTCTATTTTGTTTGATTTGCCTTACTGGAAGTTTCTTGAAGTGAGACACAACATTGACGTTATGCACACTGAAAAGAATGTCACAGACCACTTATTGAACATGTTGATGGATGTGAAAAAGAAAACAAAGGATGGGATACAAGGTCGGAAAGAAATAAAAAAATTAGGGGTAAATAAGAAGTTGTGGGTAGTTGAAGATGAAGAAACGGGGAAAACATCAATGCCAAAGGCATCTTATGCCTTGACAAAGAAGGAAAAAGAAGAGTTTTGTCGAACATTAAAAAATTTAAAACTTTCTACAGGATTTTCCTCTAACTTGAGTAATTGTGTCACCATCCAGCCTCCCGAACTAAGGGGGCTCAAATCACATGACTATCATGTGATTATACAACACTTGCTTCCAGTATTGTTGAGACATACTTTTCATAAAGACAGGGACATAAGGATTGCAATTCAGAGGATTAGCTTATTTTTTAAAATTTTATGTGCCAAGGTGATCAATAAAGAAGAGCTTAGGCAAGCAAAGAAGGCATTGGTTGAGGCAATGTGTATTCTTGAAAAAGAATTTCCGCCTTCCTTCTTTGTTATAAGTGTGCACTTAATGGTTCATCTAGCTGATGAGGCCCTGTCATGCGGAACGGTTGGATTTCGATGGATGTATCCATTTGAAAGGTACACTCTTATTGTTTTCTTCTATATTTAACTTTTAGTTTTAATTTATAGGTGATATAGATTATATATTCTTTTTTTTTCAACAGATTGATGAAGTGCTACAAAGAATATGTCCTTAATAAGCGATATATTGAAGGTTCGATAGCTGAAGCTTACCTTGTAGACGAATCTGTAATATATTGCATGGAGTATATGCCAAACTCGAGCGCTTTTGGTCATAAGTCCAGTCGAGAAGACTGGCTGGATGAGAGTGTTGACTTCACAGATGAGACACCCTTGGAAATAGGGGGAGTTGTGGAGCTCAACCATGTTCAGTTTGAGCAAGTACGTAGATGGGTTCTCAATCGACTTGCAGACTTGAGTGAATGGGAAGAGTATGTGTGCCTTTTTTTACAAGCTAAACAAGTTTTTTAATCATAATAATGTGCATGACGTAAATAATAAGTATTATAATAATACCATAATATGGATATCTGTATGACATACGTCTGGTAATTCATGTAGAAAGTACAACCGGTATGAGCAATCCATAATTCATGTAGAAAGTACAACCGGTATGAGCAATCCATTTCCACTCAGAATCGAAAAGGTGGTTCAACAAAAGAAAAAACAAAAACTAAGGAATTCATTCCTTGGTTGTGTGATGAGGTAATCTCTCATTTTTTTCATGTGCTTATGTATTTGTGCACAAATTAAGTTTTTTTTCCTATACAGTTATTGGATGCAGGGCAAACCAATACAATATTATGGAGATTAGCCAATGGTCCACAACATAAAGCTATGCGATTCAAAAAATATCGTGTCAATGGTTTTGTATTTGCACCAAGTTCTTCAGATGAATGCTTGGTAACGCAAGATAGTGGGGTGTCTATGGAAGCATATTCAAATTTTGTTTCAAGTAGAAAAGACAAAAACCCAAAGGAAGGGAAGATGACCTTTTATGGAATCGTTAGAGACATACTGGAGCTGGACTATATCGATTTCAAAGAAACTGTGTTCTATTGTGATTGGGTTAAAGTGGAGGATTCTAAAAACGGTTGTAAGTGTGATCCAATTTGGAATCAAGTGATGGTAAACTTGAAGAAGCTCAGGAATAAGGAAAGAGTTGAGGAGGATCCATTCATTTTAGCTCAAGAAGCAACATCAGTTTTTTATTCCGAAGATCAAAAGAATGATGGGTGGTATGTGGTTATCAATACTCCAAAAAGGTTAAATAAACAAGTTGATGCAGTAGACATTCCAACTGACTACCAATCTTATTTGAACGACAATCCCAACTTGAGGAATTTGTTGATGTTCGATGATTGAACTAAATCATACGTCAATCTTTTGTACTCCAGACTTTTTTGCGGTCAAATTATAATTTTCTTGTTTTCAACAATCTAATGTACTTTGACTTTATTTTATTTATGCAACTTTCAATGACAAGGATAACTTTTTGTTATGGTAATGACCCGGATATCCAAATTACTTACATATCTTCGATGTTTTTTTTGTATACATTCGTAATGACTTTGATAGCGTGATTCTTTTATATGCATTATTTGGTATCATCATAGTAATTTTTTTATTTTAATGCTTCTATGAATAAACATGATACAAAGTTGTCCTTGAATGAATAAACAGACTTTCTTTCATTGCACGATGTCTTCGAGTATTGCCGACACATCTAACCAGCAGGAAGAAGATCCCATATCAATGGAAGTCAATAAAAAGTCAACATCTAAGAAGAGCATTGAATTTAATCATCTTGGACAAGCAGTTGGACCCAACGCAACTCACTTCAAGAGTCAAGTTGGTAAATACGTGAAGACATATGTGCCTATCAGGTATATAAGTTGGCTACAGGTACCTAAGACCTACAAGGATGATGTTTGGAATGAGATAGTGGTGAGAATAACGAACATTCTATTGCTTTTTCTATTACTGTTATATTGTTTTGTCCTGCATACCATTGTTTAGATGAGGACTGTCATTTCCATTTGTTTTGTCCTGCATATCATTTGTATGGTTCAGTTCCTTCCTTAGAGTTCAGTCCTATATTAAGATTCAGTGCTAGTACACTTAACATTCTGTCCACACATCTTGTGCAGTCCTATTGCTTTCCTCCATGTTTAATATTCTCATGTTCAGTCCTAAGGACATTACTTTTTATCAGTTTTTGATAACCTATATATTTATGTGTTAGTGTTATGAGTGTTTGGGTCAGTGCAATGTGTGGTTAAGTGAGATGAGTTTGTGTGAGTGTATCCAAGATACATATGTATGTAATGTGAGGAGGCTTTCCATTTGGTTGGCTTGGCACAGATCATAGGGATGAGGGTATCCTTCATTTATATTCAAGATGTCAGTCCTTGCATGATGTCAAATAGTATTCAGTCATTACATATCAAAGCATCAGTTATAGATAGGTAATATAGAAGTGAGTTTACTGTAGGTAGATAAGGAGTGTAGTATCAGTTTTTTGGTTTTAATTATGCAGTCCACTGTAAGTCCTTTTGTCACCTACATCAGTAGATAACAGTCCCTCCTCCGTTTAGTCTATTTTGCTTTTTGTGTTCAGTCCCTACTGAACCATTGGACAGCCACATGCCATATTGTTCTGTCCATAACTCATGTTCAGTGGGTTGATGGTTCATCCCCACAGTTTCACTGTTTTGATATGAGTTAAAGGACTGTTTGGATTATATTTGTAAAAGTGTGTCTTAACTGGCATTACAGTACTTTATGTTATCAGTCCCACTTTGATACTTGATGTATCAGTCATGTGTGTGTATATAGACTTGTGTGTGTTGAGTGCCTTGTGATACACACATATGGAAGAGTGAACCAGACTATGTAGGTCTTGGCCAGACTATGCAGCAGGCAGTGCAGGCCTTGGCCAGGGCAGGATTCGAGTGAGGCAGTGCAGGCCAAGTGCATTGCACTTGAGCACTGCTCTGCAGTACCATTTTGGTCAAGGCCATTGGGCCAAGAGCAGGGGACCTGGTCCCTAAGAGTGCAAGACAAGGAGAAGAGGGGGGTTGTTCCATGTTAGATAGATAGATATAGGGCTAGATGGACTAATAGATGAGGTCATGGTTTCAAAACCAATATATTGCTTCCTCTTATATTTTCTAAGAGCCTAAAAGAAATGAACACTGCATTGAGTGAAAGCTATATCAGTGAAAGCTATAATAATATTCAAGTTTCAAAGAATCAAAATACATATTCAAGTTTATTTTATCAAAAATGAATAATAATATCAAGTGCAAAGTATATAATTAATATATATAGTTCCTTGCATAGTAATATTCAATAAAGAGGTGAGATCAAGTGCCATCTATGCAATATCTTGCATGGAAGTACAATTGCTTCAATTGTTCGTCTATAAAAAGAAAAGAAAGAAGATTATGACGAGTTTTTTTTCGATGTAACCTCCATGATGGACAAGTTTCAATTTGGTTTTGATAAAAGATTACGGTTAGTTCACAAAGTATACAATGTATCATTCAGTCGTGAACCTTTGTTGTTGCATAATAAACTGCCAAATGAAATAAAATGAAATTTATTTTTTTTCATTTGATTATATTGCGATTACTATTTAATTACAGCATTTCGAACGAGGCCATAATGTAACTAATAAAAGAAACAGGACGGACCACCGTAAAGCTCCCTAGGACTAAAACAAGTAGGGATTGGTTGATAGGGAATAGGTACACTAACAAGTGATGTAGGACTAACATTAGGACTGGACTGCCAATGCTAAACCTAAGTAACAGAACATCTAAAATGAGCAGTGGACTGACATCTTAATGAACATGACACCCGAATATCTGGACACAATCAATTGAGAGATGGCTCTAAAGACTGAACTTTCAATCTAAAGGGGCAGGGCAATATCGTGGACTAATTATATGGGTTCAAACTAACTGTATTGCAGGGGACTAATTGATCATTGCCCAACAAGGGAAGGGCATGGAATGATAAATCATATCAAGGACTGAACTGAATTATAGTGGTAACTGGACATATCGAAAGATGGGGACCAACAACTAGTGAAAAGGTAAAATGTAATATCAAAATGTAATCACTTTTAGATATATTCAAGGTGAAAGCTGTTGGGGTCGGACAAAAGCTGCAAGCTTTGAATCACAATCACTTATGTACGATTGCTTTTGAATCAGATTTTTTTTTTTTGCTGTGTTCTTGTGGATTTTGACTATGTTTATGAAGGGATTTAGCAATCAAACGAAAACAAACACTGCCAAGGTCAAAACTAGAAGCTTTTGACCATTATAGTTGATAGTTGTAAGATCAATTGTTCATTATCAATAAACTCTGGTTCGTTGCTTTCTGCACGGTCTGAATGATCGACTTGTGACCATTTGAACATAATAGAGTATTAATTTGACAAACTAGATGAAATTTAGTTTTAAACAGGGCGTTGTTGCAGAAATTCTATTTAAATATAGTATTAATTCAGTTTTATATATCATTCTTTTTATCGCAGCAATTCTGATAATACTATTTCTCTCAGGGAAAAAATATTTTGTAGATTTTTTCTCTATTTGATGTTAAATTGAAATATAAGTTAGACACGGATGATGAAAGTCAACCCACAGCTATTTTCTTCTTACTAGGATGTTAGAGTTGATGCATGTGTTTCTCTTTCTCTTTATTTAATATGAGAATATTGAACTGATAAATTTATTTATATTGGATGTACTTGCATGCTCCCTGATGTGTGATAACTTTCATCATAAATTACTTTCTGCAGGACTTTTGTCTTTTTGCCCTATATCGACAATTACCTTTAGACACATAACATGGATCCTATTTCTGAGAAAATAATGGCTTTGTGCTGATTTCATTTGTATAGTATTTGACCCATAATGTTTCTATAGAAGTCGTCACTACTGTGAATTTTCAATTAGATGCTTTGATAGGAATGAATGTACGACTGGTCCCCAAAAGGCCTCGGGTTGCGAGGAATTCGACATGATTCACATCTTTGGGGGGTCCGTGCTTCCTAGGTGCTGCACAAATAGAAGAATGCAATTTTATAGCACAAACTATTCAATGGTTCACTGTGGAGCTTATAAGAGAGCTAGATATATGAACATTTTACATGCAGCCAATGGTCTAGATATATTAAAAATTTAAATGCTGCCAATGGTGTATCTGCTATCTCCAGTTAGAAGACATGAATTCAATTTTGCATCATAGGAGAAGTAGAGAATAAGATCAATGGCATGTCATTTGAGACTCTTATTCATATACATTTGGTACATTGAGCAACAAGTTTTGAAGTAAACTCTCTACCAAATTAGGTGCAGGCTCCAGAGAATTAAGTGCATTACTTCCTTCTGACTTAACTCTTATTGGAATCACATTCATTGGTGATACTAGACATCATCCTGCTCAACAAGAACCTTCAGTACACAGTGTTGTTCCATTTTTAGATGCATGGTTTATGGTTTATCAGAATATTGTGCACATGTGGATTCGGGCTAAAGGTAATTTGTGTGTATTACATTAGGCTCCCAAGGACACTGCACATAATGGGGGGGGTTGGCTTTGAAAGATGACAGTTATCAGTATTAATGCACGAGTATGCTTATATTGCTCTGTTGAAGGCAGGACATATTATATGGACATAGGTATACTTTCATGTGGATGACAGTTTCAAGTGATAGGTAACTTGGTATGCTTATATTGCTCTGTTTGTAGTTGACATATCTCTATTTCTCTTTTAATAAAGCATTTTAATTGCAGGCAGAATTTGATATCCCAGGTTATCTCAGGAAAGATGTTGAAAGATCAATGCCAGATGCGTTCCGGAAGCTAAAGCATATATTGAGAAAGGATCATTTGGATAAGCAACCAAATTTGGAGGCGAAAATGATGGCTATTCCAAATGGGATTAGAAAGGAAGACTGGGAGCAATTTTGTATCAATGAGGTTGATGATAAACAACTAAAAAGAAGAGCTATGGCCGTTGAAAGTAGAAAACATAGTGTGTATGGCCATACTGGGGGTCGTAAGAGCAGTGCAATGGTAGAGTATGAGATGGTAATTTCTTCTAGAACCAACATTAGCATTTTATAATTTTTGTATTTCCAATTTTAAGCTTACGCCTCAAAACTAATTCATGATTTATCCAGAAGGCAAAGCGGGAAGATCCTACTATTCCTATTACACGGACTCAAGTGTGGATAGAAACTCATACGAGAAAGGATAGAACTACGCTACCTAGTGCTGAACCGTTTATGGTGAGGTCACCTAAAACTTTCTTATAACCTTGCATTAATTTAACGTTAGCTTTTCTTACAAATGATATTACAGAAATTAGTCAAAGAGAAACTTGTTGAATCCACACAAAGTGAAAGCGACAACAATAGCGTTCACCCTCTATCAATTGATAATGATCCTTTGACTCAAGTGTTTGGCAAGAAAGTGAAAGGATTGCCAGGTGTTGGGAGCTTTGTTTCTAAGAGAAAGTATGATGCTACCCTTCATGCTCATATCATGTACACAGAGGAAAAATGCGAGAGGGAGGGTCTGAAAAGGAAGGTTGATGAGATGCAGACAAAGGTTAACTTTATTTTTGATTATTGTAAGGTGAGATAACCAACTTCTTATATGAAAGTATAAAAGATAATAACTGCATGCCTATCATAATATGAAAATTCATATTCTTAATTTTTTTATTGTACCACAGTCACAGATTGGTGGGCCACCAGCAACTATTCCCCAGTCTACTGGTGGGTCATCAACACACGTGCCTATGCCCCATGCAGGTGGGTCATCATCACCCATTCCTATGTCCCAGCCAGATGGGACATCAACCCCCGTGCTCCAACAACTGCAAGCAACTATTGGGAAATCAATACCCATGCCTCCAATGATGATAAACAATGTACGTGGGCCATCTTTGGACGAAAGGGAAAAGGATTCAACGACTTCGGCAAGCACTGAACCAACTCCCACGGCAAGGTTGTGTGAATTGTTTGATTGGAATTGGAATTGTGTTGCAGTTGCAAAAGAAGTAATCGATCCAATGCATCGAGGTAATTGTCATAATTATAAACTGGACCCTCAATATGAAATGAAAGTAAGCATGTGTGTTCGAAAGATTTTTTCCGCGAAGCTCTACAAAGAAACTCCCGATGCAAAAGTAATTAAAGAAGTAGGAGTTGGCGAGTTCCTTGTGTGGCCCAAGTCACACATCAAATTTATGGAAGCATTGGTTTGTGAGTATTTTTCTTATCATACTTTTCAAATGAGTAACAATGCATGAGTTAATTACCTTGCTTGTCTTATTTTGTGTGTACAGTGACTGGTTGCTTAGGTATGAATTCACTTTGAATGACACATCTATTTGTTATATTGATTTTACAGGAGACTGGAACCTAGATCAAGAAGCCTACTTTATTGGAGAGTTCCCAGGATCCCTTAGAGGAAGGTATTGAAGTGAATGTTTGTGCTTTTGTATTTTACTTGATTGGGGAATTATACTTGTATTTTTATACGAAATTGCTATCATTGCATAGTAAGAACACCCTTTTTTATACTCTAGGGGCCAAATAATCATAAATTTGATGGATTCCTTGACTGGAGAGTTAATGTTATCATATCATTCCTGAAGTTGAGAAATTGTTTGTGCTAAAAAATGAAAAGACATTATTGGCTCCAAAATGGTGACCATAATATGGATCCAACATTTCCATCTGATGAAATTGTTCATCAGAAAATGTGTACTACAACAAATGCGAAAAGTTTGAGCAAAAAAAATGATGAAACTGTTTGCCTGCATCTACATATAGATTACTGAAATTTCTTCTATGTTAAAGGTAAACTTCTATAATTCAGTATTCATAATTTTTCAAGTATACTTCGAAAGTTGGACATTTCAATACTGTATTGCAAAGCATGATGAAAAATACATGAACATATTTAAAAATGCATATAAACCTGCCAGATGTGTATTGGACCAAGAAATCCTGTCCACTCTCTTTCAACTGGACTAAACATGGATTTTAGCCACAGGAAAACACCTCCGTCGTTCTTCTTCTGCACCTGAAGGTCAGCCAGATTGAAACCCCAATTTGATACTTGTAGTACAGTCTCCTCTAGAAATGGTTTAACATCCCTTTGCCGAACAGATTCCTCCACATCCCTTAGTCAACTCATCTGTGCTTAGCATGTTCACCCACACCCACATGGGCCACATCGCCCAATTTTGCATTCGATTTCAAATCAGATTTGGATGTGAACCTATTTTTTTCATGGCTCCACTATAGGACCTTCTTGGCAATAAGAGGTGCAATTTACAAAGTATGTTATATTTTCTTTGGTTTAAGAAAATTTTATTGTCTTCAGAAAGTGTTATTTGTATTTCCTTGGTGGCATAAAAGTTACGGTGCCGTAAGATTCAAGGATCCAATTTTTTGTAACTAAATTTATCTCAATATGCTTATGAGTTGACTAATTTATTGGTTTTGTACCTTTTACAGAAAGTTGGAGCATCAAATGGAATTCCAAAGCAGGATACAAGACCTATGAACGTCGATAGTGCAACATGAGACCTTTTGAACAAAAATTTAATGTCTTATTTGTCAGATTTCCCTTATTGGTTGGAGCATGAGACTTTTGGTTATAAGGTTGTGTTAGTTGTTAGATCTAATATTGGTTAAAGATAATGATAATGCTTATTATGGATGAGCGATTCATGTATTCATGTGCACAGATGTTGAAATCTTTTAGTATTGATGCTATTAATTTTTGATGATGCTATCATGAATTAGCAATTGATTGGTACCTAGCGTGCATAAGGATTGGAAGTGCATGATGTGGTTTTCTTTATTATGGGAACCTATGCTATTGAATTTGCCTTGAGCTTCAAAAATGGAAACATGGTCAGTATGGGCCGGGACCTATGCTAATATGAAATGTTGAAATCTTTGTCGGAAATCCTAGACATCCAAATAAAAAAAAAATTATGTCCATAAATGGGAACACTTCTGAGCTGTTCCAGTAGGTGGTGCCAAAACTAATATGAAATGTTTGCTTTGGAACACATTTATGGTGTTCCAAAATTGGAACACGTTTTAGACGTTCCACTAAGAAAAAAATTAATAATCTAATATGCTTTGGCAGGAACGCTTTTTAAGTGTTCCAAACTAGGAACGTATATACACCGTTCCAATATACATTATTTGGAACGCCTTATTCCCGTTCCAATATATATTATTTGGAACGCCTTATTGCCGTTCCAATATGCATTATTTGGAACGCCATATTGTCGTTCCAATCAAACTGGCAGCCCGAAAATAGGCACTAAATATAGGCGTTCCAAAAATTATTTGACACGGAATTCTGCTGTTCTAAAATGGGTATTTTGGTGTAGATATTATATAGAAAGAGAGAGAATGGAAGATATTACTTGGAAGAGAGAAAATGGAGAGAGAGAAGGAGAGAGGTAGGCCGGCCACAAAGGGGGTGCTCACGCTGGCAGTATGGTGGGTTGAGGTGGTGTATAGTGAAGAGAGAGAAAATGAGGTATTTATTTATTTATTTATATATATATGTGTGTGTATATATATATATATATATATATATATATATATATATATATATATATATATATATATATATATATATATACAAGAATTAAAAAAAATGAGATATTTGTAAAAATAGAGAGAGAAGATATTTTCAAAATAGGAAAAAGAAGAAATATTGTGTGGGATATTTGGGCAGTCATGGGAGAACAATACGGAGCTTGGGTTCGGGTTCGGTCGAGCCGGGTCAAGTCAAAATCGGACCGGGTGCAATATTTGAATTAAAAATAGGTATTTATGGTCATGGATAAATAAGTAGCATGTGGGGGCTCAAATAAATGGGACACAAGTGGCAGACGGGTAGTAGGCTTCGTGTGGGCCATGTCCATATTTGGGGTCGACTAGATTGGACCGATGTCGGGTCCCGAAATTAAATGGGAAATTAAATCAGGTTTTACGGCAGATAATTAATTGGCCTAAATTGAACCGAAAGTTGTGCGAAGGAAATAGAGCACAAGAGGGTGTGTCTGAGTGGGACACGAAGGTCATGGGTGAAGAGCGTCTCGAGTAGATCAGGCATGACAAGTTGGTTTCGAGAGAATGACTAGTCTGGTGCTCCTAAATTAAAAGTCACGGTAACGTGCATATGAAGATCCAGAAAAAGAGTGGGAATTCAATTAATAATTAAAATGGTCTAAATTGACCCGAACTTGTGCGAAGCAAAAAGAGTACAAGGAAATAAGTTCGAGTGGGACACGAATTATTAATGTGAAGATAATTTCGTCTACTACAAACTCCAAGAAGAAAGTTTTCAGAGACTGGCATCCCTGATGCTCTAGAATTCCAAGTCACGGTAAAGAGCATTAAATTAAATAATAATCAAATAATAATATCTGTTCAAAATAATTGATTTATAAAATTGAAAAAATAAGCCCAAAATTTCAGGGGCTTACAGGAACCAGCAGCTGGGTCGCAGTATCCGAACATTCCACCCCCACCGACAGTTCCACCTACCCAAGTGGACACACCAGCCCTTCTGGAGATCATGAGAGGAATAATGGCTACTCAGCAACATCAGATGCTGGCCCAGCAACGCATGCACACTCAGCTACAAGAGCAGAATGTGCTACTCAACCAAGGATTGCAGACGGCTTTGGAAAGAGGAGTGAGGACTGATTCAGGAGCGTCAGCCAGGTTTTGCAAGTACAACCCCCGCCGTTTTGAGGGCACGGAGGATGCCATCTCAGCAGATGCATGACTTAAGGATATTGAGGTTATTCTGACAGCCGCTAAGGTACCGGCAGAAGAACGTGTGGATCTAGTGAAGTTGTTACTTCAGGATCTCGCACGTGATTGGTGGGAATCAGAGGAAGTGGGCATCAGACGTCCTGTGGCTTGGGACGATTTTACAGCAAGATTCAAGACCAAGTACTATGGAGTTGTGGCGCAGTTTGAGCTACAACAGAAGTTTATCAGCCTCAGGCAGGCTGGCAAGACTGTAGATGCTTATGCAGCGGAGTTCTGCAGATTGAGTAGATTTGCCCCAGAGATGGTAGCAACGGAGCGCCAGAGGGCGATGAGGTTCCAGCAAGGGTTTCATCTTGAGCTCTTGCAATTGATAGAAGGGCACAATTATCAGACTTTTGATGAGATATTGACGGCAACCCAGAGGCATGAGATCACCATTCAGAGGCTTGCAGTAAGGACTGGGGGTCAGAAGAGATCCCACAGTCAGATTGAAGGAGGAGGGGGAGCAGCGCCCCGAACAACAGCACCATCCACTGGCATTAGTATCCATGATGTGGCGATACGAGGACCAGCACCACCACCCAGGCAGCAGCAACAGCAACAGAGAAAGAACCTGCAACCCCCGACGGGCTGCACTTATTGTGGGAAGATGGGGCACACTAGAGATGTGTGTCGGACATTGAATGGACTATGTCTGATATGTGGAAATCCAGACCATCGGGTTACCACATGTCCCATGAATTCGAGGTCAGGAGGACCAGGGCAGCAGTTTTCTGCTCTGCCAGCACCAGGGGCAGGCCAGTATCGAGGACCAGTAATGGCAGTGAGACCATTGGCCCAGCGTCTGTAGTGCCCCGTCCCTACATCGTGCCCCGTCTTCGTCCACGGGGTGCGCGAGAAAGGAACACTGTCGCTATCGATTCGGTCGGGACCGATAGGTCGGAATCGGCCGAGTCGATCGAACGGGAACGGTTGAATTAAGATCCATTCCACGTTATGGAATGGCTTCTTCGGAACCAAGTCCCATATTCAGCGGGTTGCGCCTCGAGGATTGGCTCTGCGGCTGAGTCGGGAGAGACCTCCCGTTGCTCTGGTTTTCATGCCGCACTTGAATTGGTTTTGGCTTTCGTTTTCGTGAATGCTTTCGATGGGTTTTCGTGACGCGTTTTCGAGCTCGCATTCATATCGAAATTCCTTGAAATACACAGTGTTCTAATCAGTTGCTTATGCGATTGCAGGTGATCGCGTAGGCGACGACAGCGCAACCAACCGGTCGCTCGCTTGAAGCAAGCCTAAGGCGAGTGGCTGACCTTCTTCGTCCCGTCCCTCTACTTCAAACTCAATATGTGAAGTAAATAAAAAGCTTGTCATAATAATGTAGAATCAATGAAATCGTGCCACGATACTTCATGAAACACTTGTTAATGAACTGCCGGTTATGGAAATCGAAAACATGCTTCCCTATGCAATTATACTTGGTCTATGCAAACCAATGAATGAATCAATTAATGTTTATCGCAACGATACGGCTAAATGACCAAATCAACTAAGTTCAAAGGAAAACGGTCATTGGACAACTTGTCGACAAGGTGTAGTTTCCTCGAACGGTTACCTAGGCCAAGGGACCGATTCGGCCCGGGAGGAACGAGTGTATAGTAAGCGCCAGCCCTTCATCGGCGCGAGTTATGCGGGAACTTTCACACAGGGCTCGCTACGCGACGCGAAAGGATCGCCGTCTAACTCAGCTATATGTCCACGATGGCTTGAAATTGCCAGTGGCCTCCACACCCTTCACACTGCTTAACAAACGCACATGGCACGGGATGATTTTGATAGTTGCTCAATGTTATACAATTTCATATACTTGCCGCCAAACATGTTAACATGCAAACCGAACAGGATGGTTAGAAAGATCATTGAACTAGCTAGCTAACATGTTTACAAATTTCTTGAATCAAATGCAGAGCTTGGATTTAATTAGCCATTTGCCAGTACATGTGTATCGTGCTGATCCTCGCTCTTTGCAGGTCCCGCGAACCAGGAAGGACGTGCCAACTAGCTCGGCGACGTTCGTGACTTTTGAAGCTTCGGCCGTGCGTCGAAGACTCTCTTTCAGCGACTCTACTTTTGAAGGCTCTCGACAGTCCAAGAAAAATGACTCAGCGTCCCTCCCATCCAGGTCAATGGAGTACTTGTGAATATTGAAGGATGTGTGCAATGTATGGAACGGCTATCTCATCGGCACTCTTTTGTAATCGAGTCATGTTGTAGCCCGCGCGGCAAGGAGTCTTGTATCGGAGTCTGTAAAAAGATGTTCATTATCAATAAAGATCAAGTTTTCTTTAATTATTGTGTGTATCAATTTGTCTGCGTACTCTCTTAGATCTCGTGTCTCGGATTACCTTATGACTAGGCCTTGTGCGAGCGCAAATTAGGTTCGCACGGCATCACGCCCGGGGGACGACTATCGATTCGACGGAATCGGGGCGTGACAGCGTCCGCGGGCTCAGATGTATCGACAGCAGGGACCGCCGATGCAGCAACACCAGTATAGACCACCCCAGCATCATCAAGGAAGGGGCCAGCAGCAACACCAGGCTAGGCCGTAACATGGGAACCAGCAAGGAGGTCGAGGGCAAGCATTCACACTGTCCTTGGAAGAGGCATTAGCATCGGGAGATGTTGTGGCAGGTAACATTCTCGTCGCCTCATATCCCGCAGCAACACCAGATCGTACAGTCGATCGTCGGCAACAACAACTCAACGATGACACCTGCCGTGACCCAGCCTGCGGTTCGATCCAACGAAGCTGAACCAGAGGCGCCCGTGCTTTCACCTGCAGCACCGAAAAGTTCTAACTTCGACGTGTCAAAATTCACGAAAAGCTGCCGCACTTCCTTCAACGGCACAGAAGATCCCGCGGTGGCGATCGACTGGCTGGAGGAGCTGGAAGATAAGTTCGAGCTTCTGGGTGTCGAGGACTCAAAGAAAGTCGCGTGTGCTCAACTTCTACTGCGAATGAACGCGCACGATTGGTGGGCTGTGCAGAAGCGGGCAATTCGACGTGAAGACGAGACGGCGGCGATCTCATGGGCGACATTCAAAAAGGCGTTCGAGACTGAACATCTTTCCGCAGCCGTACGACAGGAGAAAGAAGATGAGTTCATGCAGTTAAAGCAGGGCAATATGACGGTACGACAATATGCGACCAAATTTAACAAACTGGCCAAATTTGCTGGGGACTTCCTACCTACCACCGCCAGCCGAGCTCGACGATTCGAAGTGGGCCTGCGTTCAACCATCCGTGCGCATGTTTCGGTGGCCGAATACAAAACCATGGGCGAGGCACTCAACCACGCCATCCGTCTGGAATCCGAGTATCCTCCTACTACTACCGGCGCTGTTCACTTTAATAACAAACGCCATAGTAATGCGGGAGGCAACAACGCACACAAGCGTCAAAATCGTGGCAACGGAAGCGGCAACCAGACGAAGGATCGAGTGGTCTGCACTTTCTGCGCCAAGGAGGGACACTTGATCAGCGAGTGCCGACTGAAGAACGGTACGTGCCTCGGGTGCGGCCGAGCCGACCATACCGTACGCGACTGCCCGAAGAAGAACCGAGGCCAAGCACCTCGGGCTCCACCGACCGCACCCCAGAATGGCCAAGACCGTCGCCCTAATGCTCAGGGCCGTGTCTACGCCATGACCCGAGACGAAGTCTACGGATCTGACACAGTCATGACAGGTATACTGCAATTCAATAATAAACCTGCTCGTGTATTGTTTGATTCAGGTGCCACGCATAGTTTCATATCGGCGGACTTTGCCGCCGAGCACAATTTTCCCCTGACACCGCTCGGTCTTGAGCTTACTGTTAACATCCCGTCGGGCATGCCACTAGCTGCGAATTTAGTCTGCGGAGGCGGAATCATCTGTATAGGTGGTCAAAAGGTCAGTCTCGATGCGATAGTTCTAAATATAAAGGACTACGATATCATTCTGGGGATGGATTGGCTTGGTCCGTGCAACGCAACCATAGACTGCGCCGAAAAGAAAGTCACATTCCGCATACCGGGAGTGCCTGAATTCTGCTACTCGTGTGGTAAGGCGTCGCCGACCTGCATGGTGATCTCTGCAATATCTGCTCGACGGATGCTGTATTCCGGGTGCGAAGGCTATCTAGCTTCCGTTCGAGACATGCGACATGATGGTGCAAACGCGGGTCAGACCGACGTTGTGGCAGAATTCCCCGATGTGTTCCCGGACGAGCTGTCCGACATGCCGCCCGATCGAGAGATTGAGTTCACTATCGATACCTTCCCCGACACTCGACCGATCTCGAAGACCCCATACAGAATGGCCCCTGCAGAGCTTAAAGAACTCAAGGTGCAGTTACAGGAATTGTTCGACAAGGGATTCATCCGACCCAGCGTCTCGCCATGGGGAGCGCCCGTACTGTTTGTCAAGAAGAAGGACGGCTCTATGCGTCTTTGTATCGACTACCGCGAGCTGAATAAAGCCACCGTCCGGAACAAATACCCCCTGCTCCGCATAGATGATCTGTTTGATCAACTCCAAGGTGCCACGGTGTTCTCTAAAATTGATTTGCGTTCGGGTTACCATCAACTCAAGATCAAGCCGGACGATGTGCCGAAGTCTGCCTTCCGTACTCGATACGGCCATTACGAGTTCCTGGTAATGCCGTTCGGCCTAACGAACGCCCCTGCTACTTTTATGGATTTAATGAATCGGGTGTTCCGCCCATTCCTCGACAAGTTCTTAGTAGTCTTTATCGACGATATACTCGTCTACTCGAAGAATCGGCAGCAACACACTGAGCATCTGCGGACCGTGCTTCAGACCCTTCGAGAAAACCAACTATATGCGAAGCGAAGCAAATATGAATTTTGGCTTAGCAGCGTCTCATTCCTCGGACACATCATTTCTGCTGAAGGCATTGCGGTCGACCCAAAGAAAGTTGAAGCCGTTGTCGATTGGAAACGGCCAGCGTCCGTCGGCGAGATTCGAAGTTTCCTTGGCTTAGCGGGATACTACCGACGCTTCGTGAACGACTTCGCGAAGATCGCATCGCCTCTGACTCGCCTCACCCAGAAAGGAGTCGCATTCGAATGGTCGGACGACTGCGAAGCTGCATTCCAAGAGTTGAAGCAACGGCTCGTCTCGGCCCCGATACTCGCACTCCCAGAAGGGACAGAGGGTTTCCAGATATTCAGCGACGCGTCCGGTCAGGGCTTGGGGTGTGTGCTGATGCAACGGAACAAGGTGATATCTTTTGCTTCCCGACAGCTAAAGCCGCACGAAAAAAATTATCCCACGCACGACCTGGAGTTAGCGGCGATTGTGTTTGCATTGAAATTGTGGCGCCACTATCTCTATGGTGTGGCGTGCACGATCTATACCGATCACAAGAGCCTCAAGTATCTATTCACGCAGAAGGAGCTGAACTTGCGGCAAAGGCGTTAGCTGGAACTAATCAAGGATTACGACTTGACTATCGACTACACGCCGGGAAAGGGAAATGTTGTGGCGGACACTTTGAGTCGGAAGTACATTGCCTCGTTATCCATTGACCCCCGACTGCTACGCGACCTTGAAGAGATGGGCATTGAGCTCCGAGTCAGATTTCGGAACGTGCAGTTGGCAAAGTTACAGTTAGAGCCGAGCTTGCTGAATAAGATCAAGACCGCTCAGACGGACGATTCGTACCTGAAGAAAGTGCGAGAGCTAATTTCGACAGGCAGAACGACCGACTTTGCGGAAGACGAAATCGGCGTGCTTCGATTGAAGGGTAGGATATGCGTTCCGGACGATTCAGAACTCAGAAAGGAGATCCTGTCGGAGGCGCACTATGCGAAATACACTTTGCATCCAGGCAGTACCAAGATGTATAAGGACCTCCGTACGACCTTTTGGTGGCACGGAATGAAGAGAGATGTGGCGCTTTTCGTGTCGCAATGCATGGCCTGTCAGCAGGTGAAAGCTGAGCATCAGCGACCGGGCGGGGAGATGCAGAACCTCGCTATTCCCGAGTGGAAATGGGATCATGTCACTATGGATTTTATTGTTGGCCTGCCAAAGACACCACGGGGGAATGACGCCATCTGGGTCATCGTCGATCGATTAACCAAGTCAGCGCACTTTATCGCCATCAAAGTTACTTGGAGCGTTGATCGCCTGGCGCAGATTTATCTTGACGAGATAGTTCGGCTGCACGGAGTTCCTGTATCCATCGTCTCTGATCGGGATTCACGATTTATGTCGCGATTCTGGAGTAGCCTTCAGTCGGCGCTGGGAACCAAGTTGCAGTTCAGCTCAGCTTACCATCCTCAAACCGACGGCCAAACGGAGCACGTCAACCAGATTCTCGAAGACATGCTACGGCTCTGCGCAATTGACTTCAAATCAAGTTGGGACGTCCACCTACCGCTGGCGGAATTTGCATACAACAATAGCTACCAATCCAGCATCCAAATGGCGCCGTATGAAGCTTTGTACGGCCGGAAGTACAGATCGCCCATTTGCTGGGATGAAGTCGGGGAACGGCAGATACTCAGCCCGGAGCTGGTGGAACAGACTGTGGAAAAGGTCAAGCTCATTCGGGAAAGATTAAAGACCGCACAGAGTCGCCAGAAAAGCTATGCGGACATTCATCGTCGACCACTCGAGTTTCAAGTAGGCGATCACGTATTTCTCAAAGTGTCGCCCATGCGGGGAGTTAGTCGGTTCGACGCGAAAGGAAAGTTGAGTCCGAGATTCGTCGGGCCATTTGAAATACTTGAACGGGTCGCGCCAGTGGCCTACAAAATTGCCCTACCGCCGGCGCTTGAAGGTGTACACAACGTCTTCCACGTCTCTCAGTTGCGGAAGTACGTGCACGACCCTAGCCACGTGGTAGATTTTGGCCAGCTGGAGCTAAAGTCAGACTTATCCTACGTTGAAGAACCAGTACAAATCTTAGAACGCAAGGATAAGTTGCTGCGAAATCGAGCGATCCCTCTCGTCCGCATCCTCTGGAAGAACCACTCGGTCGAAGAGTCGACGTGGGAGCTTGAATCGGAGATGAAGGATAAATTCCCTTCATTGTTCTCGCAGAGGTAGGTTCCATCTTTAAGTTTCGAGGACGAAACTTTTTATTAGTTGGTTATGGTGTAGTGCCCCGTCCCTACATCGTGCCCCGTCTCCGTCCACGGGGTGCGCGAGAAAGGAACACTGTCGCTATCGATTCGGTCGGGACCGATAGGTCGGAATCGGCCGAGTCGATCGAACGGGAACGGTTGAATTAAGATCCATTCCACGTTATGGAATGGCTTCTTCGGAACCAAGTCCCATATTCAGCGGGTTGTGCCTCGAGGTTTGGCTCTGCGGCTGAGTCGGGAGAGACCTCCCGTTGCTCTGGTTTTCATGCCGCACTTGAATTGGTTTTGGCTTTCGTTTTCGTGAATGCTTTCGATGGATTTTCGTGACGCGTTTTCGAGCTCGCATTCATATCGAAATTCCTTGAAATACACAGTGTTCTAATCAGTTGCTTATGCGATTGCAGGTGATCGCGTAGGCGACGACAGCACAACCAACCGGTCGCTCGCTTGAAGCAAGCCTAAGGCGAGTGGCTGACCTTCTTCGTCCCGTCCCTCTACTTCAAACTCAATATGTGAAGTAAATAAAAAGCTTGTCATAATAATGTAGAATCAATGAAATCGTGCCACGATACTTCATGAAACACTTGTTAACGAACTGCCGGTTATGGAAATCGAAAACATGCTTCCCTATGCAATTATACTTGGTCTATGCAAACCAATGAATGAATCAATTAATGTTTATCGCAACGATACGGCTAAATGACCAAATCAACTAAGTTCAAAGGAAAACGGTCATTGGACAACTTGTCGACAAGGTGTAGTTTCCTCGAACGGTTACCTAGGCCAAGGGACCGATTCGGCCCGGGAGGAACGAGTGTATAGTAAGCGCCAGCCCTTCATCGGCGCGAGTTATGCGGGAACTTTCACACAGGGCTCGCTACGCGACGCGAAAGGGTCGCCGTCTAACTCAGCTATATGTCCACGATGGCTTGAAATTGCCAGTGGCCTCCACACCCTTCACACTGCTTAACAAACGCACATGGCACGGGATGATTTTGATAGTTGCTCAATGTTATACAATTTCATATGCTTGCCGCCAAACATGTTAACATGCAAACCGAACAGGATGGTTAGAAAGATCATTGAACTAGCTAGCTAACATGTTTACAAATTTCTTGAATCAAATGCAGAGCTTGGATTTAATTAGCCATTCGCCAGTACATGTGTATCGTGCTGATCCTCGCTCTTTGCAGGTCCCGCGAACCAGGAAGGACGCGCCAACTAGCTCGGCGACGTTCGTGACTTTTGAAGCTTCGGCCGTGCGTCGAAGACTCTCTTTCAGCGACTCTACTTTTGAAGGCTCTCGACAGTCCAAGAAAAATGACTCAGCGTCCCTCCCATCCAGGTCAATGGAGTACTTGTGAATATTGAGGGATGTGTGTAATGTATGGAACGGCTATCTCATCGGCACTCTTTTGTAATCGAGTCATGTTGTAGCCCGCGCGGCAAGGAGTCTTGTATCGGAGTCTGTAAAAAGATGTTCATTATCAATAAAGATCAAGTTTTCTTTAATTATTGTGTGTATCAATTTGTCTGCGTACTCTCTTAGATCTCGTGTCTCGGATTACCTTATGACTAGGCCTTGTGCGAGCGCAAATTAGGTTCGCACGGCATCACGCCCGGGGGACGACTATCGATTCGACGGAATCGGGGCGTGACAGCGTCCGCGGGCTCAGATGTATCGACAGCAGGGACCGTCGATGCAGCAACACCAGTATAGACCACCCCAGCATCATCAAGGAAGGGGCCAGCAGCAACACCAGGCTAGGCCGCAACATGGGAACCAGCAAGGAGGTCGAGGGCAAGCATTCACACTGTCCTTGGAAGAGGCATTAGCATCGGGAGATGTTGTGGCAGGTAACATTCTCGTCACCTCATATCCCGCAGTAGCATTGTTTGATTCGGGAGCATCGCACTCATTTATATCTGCACAATTTACGACACGGCTAGGAATAGAGTTCGAGGCATTGCCAGAAAGGTTGAATATACTCACTGGTAATGGGCTCGTAGGAGTTAGTAGAGTTATTCTAGCATGTAGTGTTGTAGTTTGCGGGCATACCTTACCCGCCCGGTTGATAGAATTTCCTGTTGGAAATTTCGACGTTATCTTAGGCATGGACTGGCTGAAAGACAGTCATGCGACAATAGATTGTCGTAGTGGGAGTGTAACTTTTGATATTCCAGGCATGAAGAGGTTCACCTTAGTCAGGTCAGAGGCAACTCAGCAGGAGCAGGGAGTAGTAGCGGCAATGTAAGAAGTTCAGATCCCGAAGGTAGTTGAAGAATTCCTAGACGTATTTCCCGAAGAACTTCCAGGTCTACCACCAGTTAGAAATATTGAGTTCAGCATAGAATTGGCACCAGGAACTAAACCGATATCAGATCGAGTTTACAGAATGGCGGATTCGGAGCAGGCCAAGGTTTATCAGCATATAGAGGAATTGAAGGAGAAGAAGTTTATCCAAGCTAGCATATCGCCATGGGCAGCACCAGTGGTACTTGTGGGGAAGAAGGATGGGTCATCCAGATTGTGTATCGACTACAGGAAGCTTAACGCAGCAACAGTAAAGAACAAGTACCCACTACCCAGGATCGACGACTTGTTTGATCAGTTGAGCAGGGCTAGAGTTTTCTCCAAGATAGATCTTCGTTCAGGATACCATCAGGTGAGGGTTCGAAAGGAAGACATCCCCAAGACAGCATTCAGGTCGAAGTATGGACATTATGAATTCTTAGTAATGCCGTTTGGTTTGACCAATGCTCCAGCTATATTCATGGATTTGATGAACCGCATCTTTATGCCATATTTAGATCAGTTTGTCGTGGTGTTTCTCGACGACATTCTCGTATATTCTGCTAGTGAAGAGGAGCATGAAGACCACCTCAGGAAAGTGTTACAGGTTTTGAGAGAGAACCAGTTGTATGCCAAGCTCAGCAAGTGTGAGTTCTGGACGGATCATATTTTATTTCTAGGTCATATCATATCAGGAGCTGGAGTAGCAGTGGATCCCAAGAAGGTAGAAGCAGTAGAGAGTTGGCCAGTACCTAAGACCGTAGCTGATGTACGGAGTTTCTTGGGATTGGCAGGATATTACAGAAGATTTGTATCAGATTTTGCGAGACTTTCAGCACCCATGACCCGCTTGACACGAAAGGATGTACCATTCGTCTGGTCGGCAGAATACCAGGCATCATTTGAGAACCTAAAGCAGAAGTTGATATCAGCGCCTATCCTTACATTGCCAGTTGGGCCCGGAGGTTTTACAGTATATTGTGATGCATCAGGTAAAGGACTTGGATGTGTCCTTATGCAACATGGGAAGGTGATAGCGTATGCATCTAGGCAGCTTCGAGACCACGAGAAGAATTACTCAACTCATGATTTGGAGTTAGCAGCAGTAGTGTTTGCTTTGAAGCTTTGGAGGCATTACTTATATGGTGACCGAGTGGAGATGTACACAGATCATAAAAGTCTGAAGTACATCTTTACTCAGAAGGAGCTGAACATGAGGCAGAGAAGATGGTTAGAGCTGATCAAGGATTACGACGTGGAGCTTCAGTATCATCCAGGCAAGGCTAATGTGGTAGCAGACGCTCTTAGCAGAAGAGGCGGCACATTTATGTTGACAACGCAGAAGCACATCTTAGAAGACCTTCAGGAGATGGGCATTGAAATTATACTTCCTAGTGATGTAGGAGTTCTGGCAAGTCTACAAGTCCAATCTGACTTGGTAGATAGGATCAAGGCAGCTCAGGCACAGGACCCAAGGATTCAGAAGCTTAGGGCAGAATGTGAGTCAGGAATCAGGAAGGAGATGAGAATTCATGAAGATGGTACACTTAGGTTTGGATCACGTCTATGTGTGCCTAGTGGAGATATCAGACAGGAGGTTATAGCAGAAGCTCACAGCTCTCAGTATTCTATTCACCCAGGAGGGACCAAGATGTACCAAGATATCAAGCAGCACTTCTGGTGGAACGGAATGAAGAGGGAGATAGCTAGGTTTGTTTCCCATTGCTTGATATGTCAGCAGGTAAAGGCAGAACAGCAGAGGCCAGCTGGGTTATTGCAATCGCTTCCCATCCCGGAATGAAAATGGGAGCATATTACAATAGACTTTATGATCGGTTTACCGAGATCACCAAGTGGTAAAGATGCTATTTGGGTGATAGTAGATCGGCTTACGAAGGTAGCACACTTTCTTCCTTTCAGAGTAGGGTAATCTACAGAAAAGTTGGCAGAGTTGTACATGCAGCAGATAGCCAGGCAGCATGGAGTCCCTGTCAGTATTGTGTCAGACAGAGATACCCGTTTTACGTCACACTTCTGGAAGAGCTTACATCATAGTCTGGGCACCAAGTTAAGATTTAGCACGGCTTACCACCCGCAGACGGACGGGCAATCAGAAAGGACAATTCAGACTTTAGAAGATATGTTGCGAGCTTGTATCCTAGATTTTGGAGGATCTTGGGAAGGCCACCTGCACTTAGTTGAGTTTTCATATAATAATAGTTATCAAGCCAGTATCCAGATGGCGCCATTCGAAGTATTATATGGTAAGAAGTGCAGGTCACCGCTTGCATGGGATGATATCGGAGAGAGGAAAATGGTAGGCCCAGAAATGATTGTTCAGACGGTTGAAGTGGTTAAAGGAATTAGAGAGCGACTTCGAGTTGCGCAGGATCGGCATCGTCATTGGGCGGACCAGCATCGTAGGCCGCTAGAGTTTTCTGTTGGGGACCACGTGTTCTTGCGGATCTCACCTACCCGTGGGGTCATTAGATTTGGCGTTCGCGGGAAGTTGAGTCCGCGATACGTAGGACCATTCATTATCCTTGATAGGGTAGGCGATGTTGCTTATCGTTTGTCCCTTCCACCTTCGTTACGAGAGGTGCATGACGTGTTTCATGTATCTCAGTTACGAAAGTATGTATCGGACCCAAGCCATATCCTCGATCATTCTGAACTGGTTGTTGGTACCAACCTATCTTACGAGGAGCAGCCTGTGTCTATCTTGGACCGAAGAGAGAAGATACTCAAGAACCGAACAATTAACCTTGTCCGGGTTGCTTGGGGTCATCACTCTTTGGGAGAGTCAACGTGGGAACGTGAGGATGATATCCGATCACGGTATCCACACCTGTTTGACTCACAAGGTATATCTTTTTCTGTGTACCTTGATTGTCTTGATTCCTCATGCTTATCACCTTATGGGTAGAATTGCTTGATACCGTAGATTGTTAAATATAGATATGTTACTTGCTATGGACATTGTAAAATGATTACTTGATTGAATTGCTTGTACCTAGATTAGTTTAGTTTTGATATTCCTATCATGCTTGGATTTAAAATTCCGAGGACAGAATTTTTCTAAGGAGGGTAGAGATGTCACTCCCCGTTCCTAAAATGCGTATTTTTATACATGTACAACTCATGTGTATTTATTTAGTATTTATCATGTATTTATTTAATATTTATCATGTATTATCCTGTATTTAAATTCCTTTAATTTCATGTTAATTAATTAATCTGCTCTTTAAATTTTTATGTTAATTTATTTCCTGCAATTATATTTCTGCAATTTTATTTCTGCACTTTATTTCATGCTTTTATTCTCTGCTTTAGCTAGGCTTTGGGTTCAGGTTGGCCTTGGTTGGATCCCCTACAACCCGACCCATTGGACCCGGCCCAACTCCCACCTACTACCCCTTCCATATTTAAAGCCACCCTCTCCATTCTCTCTCCTCATTACTCATTCTCACCATTACTCCTCTTCTTCTTCTTCATTACTCTCTCCACCTACCAAACCCATAGGCAAGTACATCTTGCTTCTTCATGAGGACCCATTTTTATGGCTCCATTCTCTTTCCCTCGTGATTCTAAGAGAGTTTAGAACTTGACATTTTTCATTTCGAAGTCTTAATCTTTGTAGATCTAGATATGAGTTATTTTCGGATTTTGGGGGTTTTGATCTATTGAACTTCTGTGTTTTCAAGTCTTGATGGTTCCATGTTGTAGAGGATTTTATTCTACCCAATTTTGACCTTTACAAAGTTGGATTCGGACTTATTTTGACCAAGTTATGGACTTTTGAAGCTTTGGGTTCAACCATGGAGTTCTTGCTGTTTGGAGAAGACAGTGAGCAGTGTATGCTAGCTTTTTAGCTTGCGTCACTGAGCTGTGCGCGCTCTTTAGCGCAGCGCAGTATGGAGTCCATACGCTACCTTTTTAGGTAGCGTGTGTCTTGCATACGCTACCTTTTGGGAGCGTATGACTTGCATACGCTGACTTGGATGATCAGGAGTCGTATGGAGTCCATACGCTGCCTTTTGGGAGCGTATGACTTGCATACGCTCACGTGGATAGTAAGGAGTCGTATGGAGTCCATACGCTGCCTTTTGGGAGTGTATGACTTGCATACGCTCACGTGGATAGTAAGGAGTCGTATGGAGTCCATACGCTGCCTTTTGGGAGCGTATGACTTGCGTACGCTAGCTTGGATAGTAAGGAGTCGTATGGAGTTCATACGATGTCACGACCCGATTCCCAAATTGTTGGGCCGGGCCGAGCCATGTCCAGCCTACGCTTGATTAGAGCGTAGTAAGCTGTTCTAGACAGTCAGGTAATAATGATAAATGTGCTAATAATTAAGATAGTTTAAGAATGATCACAACACAGCTTCTATATAGATAGATGAAAAACCACTAAGTTTGTTATAAATAGTACACAACCAAAAGTAGTACTGGAGACAAGGTCCAGTTTAAAGGTACAAAACAGCGTCTGTGATAATAACCCAACACTAAGTCAAACTAAGCAGCTAAGCAGGATTCCCTGCAGGAATATCCTTAACTGGAGCTCCATAGTACGGGTCACAAAGCATTTCTTCCTCGGTCAAAATACCTACAACGTTATCCTGTCAGGACGGGAGCAAGTACAACCTCTACTACTAAAGTACTGAATGTATAATGCAAGAGATGTACAACAGGAACATGGTATGATAAGACTGAAAAAAATAGACATACTGGAATCATGGTAAATCATATAAAGCGGAAAATCATGGTATATCTTGATTATCATTTTAAGACACTCTTGTCAATTGTGGCATATTGTACATTATGTATTAAAACTGGAGCAGGTATGAGATCGGTCAATAGGTGCTATGCTAGTTTACTGCAATATATGTATGTACATTCCACAAGTCCAGAAACTACATTCTTAGTTTACTGCAATGTACGTAAGTACATTCCACAAGTCCAGAAACCGCACTGCTAGTTTACTGCAATGTACGGGAGTACATTCCACAAGTCCAGAAACTACACAATTAGCATACTGCAATGTAAGTGAGTACATTCCACGAGTCCAGTAACTATACTATCAACTCTCTCATAACCCAGTAATCATCATGTAAAAGATACGGGAAATAGTGTAAAGCATGGTGGGAACTGGCAATAGTATGAAACGTGTTATGATTTGACTTGCTACTCCAAGGATCAGCATTCACATGGGTTGATTAACATTCTTTTATCAAATAACAGTGTTTTAACATGTACAATTAACAAAAGACTTGTAACTGGATTAATGGTAATTCACAAGGTTGTCACATGTACTTAACATTAAAAGACAGTAAATGAGTTTGTAGATGTACTTGCCTGGAGCAAAGCAATGCAATGACAATAAAGCTAAGATGTAGAGTGTCCTGGCACTGAAAACATATATATATACTCAGACTCTAAGTTACAAGACAATATAAATACACTAGTGATGTGAGAAGGCCAAATTGGACATTGGCTAGGTGAACTTAGCCTAGGGGTTCAAAGTGAAGTGATTTGGCATCTAAACTAACACATGGGTCTCCCATATTAAGGCTGGTTAGCAATCCAAATACTAGAAATACACAAAAATCACAAGTCATGACTTAGTCATAATCATTGGTAAATAAACATTCTGTGCACTGTGTTCTAACAATTTTAGAAAATACTAGAAATCTCCAATAAATGCAAAATAATATACTGACAGAAACCTTGTTAATTATAGAAATTTATTATAATTTTTCTGGGATTTATTACCCAACAGAAGTATTTTATAAAAATCAGTTTTCATAAATATATAGAAAATGAGTTCTGGTTTGATATGGCTAAACAGGGGCAAAACTATCAACAAAATGCTATAAAAATTATATTAAATTGTCTAAATTAACAGAGAATCTAAATACTATTTTTCCAGAATTTTTACAGCAAGCTAAATATTTATAAAAATCCAAAAACAGCAAGTTACATAATTCTGAAATTAAATAATTAATTATCTGTATATTTTGTCCATGTATATAAATGAACCAAGGTTCAAATACAGGACCCAAGACCATGATTCAAGTCCAATATGACTTGTGCAGGCCTTGAATGTGTGAAAACACATTTGGTCCCAAAAACCCATGCTAGGCTTGGACACCAAAATGGTTGCAGTTAATTAAATGTACAAAAATACAATATATAAAAAGAGCAGGAAATATAATACTATTTTATTCAGGAAAAATACACATAGAAGATGCAAACATGAAAATATAGTAAGTAGGTAATTTTACATAATTTTATGGAGGCTAGTTATGTACAATTATATGTACATATACAATATATATATATATATATATATATATATATATATATATATATATATATATATATATATATATTCATAGGAAAATACATATATATAAAAGAATAATATATATATATATATACACAATTATATACAATATATATATGAAAAGTATATATATAGGGATATACATACACTATAATATATATAATGCTAACTAGCAAAGATATATATATATATATAGAAAAATATATATATACATTTATATAAAGAAAATAACGTATATATATACATAGATGTACCTAAGTATATTTATATATATATATATATATATATATTCATAAATAATTTGTATATACACAATATATATAACAGTAAATATATATATAATATATACAGTAATACATATATACATATATAAATACATATATACATATATATATAAATATATATATATATATATATATAAATAAATAACAGAAACTAAAAAGAAAAGAAAAAGAAAAGAAACAGAAAACGAGCGCAAGGCTCGAACTCGGCCAGCCAGAGGGGGGGGGGATTTTAATTCATTCGGGCTGGCCAGTGGGCCAGCTTGGTTCGGTTGTTAGAACGGGGGTTCAGAATATTTTAAACCTAAACAAAAATATCGGGTTGGGAAGAGCCCAGACCCGATAACTAAATGGTTTAATGGGTTTTTAAAACCCGATAACACGTTTTAAACCCGTTCTCTAAATAACAGTTCGTTCGTGTCCATACTGTCCAGGACACGAGAAATGAGATCTGACACCGTGTCGACGTGTCCATGCACTGCACGACACGCACGACACGATCTACGCGTATCCGAGTACGGGGCTGGGGTCGTCGTGTCCAGGCGAACAACATACGTAAGTATTGGATACGCACGACACGAAACAGTCACTGTTACCTTCGTGTCCGGCGTCGAAGTTGGTTTCGAGAGGGCGAACGGCGGCTGGGGGCGTCGTGGTCGTGGCGGAGCGGTGGCGATCGACTCGCCGTGCTGTGGCGAAGCTGGGGGTGGTGGTGGTTGTCGACGAGAGGCTGTGTAGAGGTGGGTTTGAAGGCTGCCGGAGTCAGGGTTCCGACGACTAGAAATGGGGAAGATGGTGGTCGTAGCGGTGTAGGGAGTGGTCGAGGCGGTTGTGGGGAGTTCAAGGTCGACGAGGGGGTCTTTTTATAGGTGTCGAAGGCGGTGGAATTAGGACTGGATTAGGGTTAGGGTTTCGGTGATCGCCGGAAAATTAGGGAAGGTCGGTTGGAGGGGGTGGTCGTTTTAGGGTTAGGTCCTCCTTAGTTTAGAAATTACAAACAAGTCCCTGTCCTAATGTTTGTGCAATATCAATATTGCAAAACGAGGCCCGTAGTTTAAGTTTGCAAATAAAATTTGCAAACAGATTTTGGGAAATTACAGAAAGGGTTTAAACAATTACAAAACATATTTAAAATAATTCTTTTAATTGCAAAGAGGCATTTTAGGTATTTAAAACCATTTTAAAATCATTTAAAATTATTTAAAAATTCTAGAAAATTCCTAATAATTATAATAAAATATTTTAAAGCTAATTTAATCACTAATGACCAATTATTACTAATAAACAAAATTTTTGAAAAACTGGGGTTGACAAGTCTTCCCTTCTTGAAAAATTTCGTCCTCGAAATTTACAAGAACTGAAGACACGCGAGGCAACTAACGTTTTTAAAAATAATTACAGCGATGACTAAGGCTATCTCCTAATGATGGAACGTCTATGAAACAGGTCTACTGGTCAATGGCTTGGTCTCATGGGTGCAGTTACTAAATGATGGTTTGGCATGAGTCTAGTGATAGGTAACTTAATGAGGCACTAGAATCAAACAGTCATATGCAAATAAATCCAACCTGTGGCACCGTCTGTCAAGTATTCTGGCTCTGGCTCTGGGCCCTGCACTGGTACTGCTGCCTGGATGGCTAAAGGGTATGCTCTCCCTGAAGGTCCTCTGGTAAATGGTTCGCCTTCGGGCACTCCCGAATCATATGGGTGGAAGACCCGCAAGCAAGACACTGGCTCAATTTCTTCCTACAGATGGAGACATCGTGCCTTGGCTTTTTGCAGAAGGCACAAGAGACCCACTTCTGTTGCTGTTGCCCCGGATCTCGGGCAAATGATAACTGATGCTGAGGATGAGCTGGTGGAGAATAGGCCTGCTGGTGCTGGGTAGTCGTCCTCTGCTGGAAAGTCTGGCGCTTGGACGGCCCGTCATGATGTGTGGTAGCTGGCCTCTTGCAAGACAAAAGACGCTCCTCGATACCTCGGGCTCTCTCCAGTAGCTGGTAGTAGTCTGTGATCCCGTTGGCCACTAGTAAGATGCTAATGTCCGGGACAAGACCATGGCAGAATCTGCGAGCCATCTCCTCCGGGTCGGCTACTAAGCTCGGGGCAAAACGACTGAGTCTGCTAAACTCACCTGCGTACTCATCGACTGTACGGCTCCCCTGTTGCAGGTTCTGGAATTGCAATCCCATGGCAACTCTAGCGGTGGTGGAGAAGAACTTCCTCTTGAACTGGATCTTGAATTGCTCCCAGTTTCCTCTGCCGCCAATGAACATCGTCTCATTTTTGAACCAGACCCCTGCCAGGTTTGCTAACAAAAATCCTGCTGCCTCGACCCAAAGGTCGTCAGGTAATCTAGCCCCTATGAGCTTCCTCTCTACGGAATCTAACCAGTCATCAGCTACAACTATGCCTTCCGTCCCAAGAAACTCCTTCGGATTTAGGTTCATAAAACTCTTGATACTACCTAGCCTCAATTGATGTTCTATAGGTTGCGAGATGGGGGTATGCTGAGTATTCAGGAGCCCCTGGATCAAAGCCAGTAATTGGGTTCCGTCAAGGGAAACAATAGTCTGGGGAGGCATGATAGGAGGTGGGGGTGGAGGCATCTGGGTCTGCGGGGTAGGAGGTGGTGGAGGTGCAAAGTCTAATGGACCTATCCGGGTGGTAGGGGGAGGTGATGAAGGTGTACCGTCACCTGAGGTGGCGGAATCGGGAGAGTGTGTAGGGTCCATCTATTTATAAAAGACAAAGGAATTATAAGAATAAAGCAAGCAGTCATAAGCAAACAATTTAGTTACACTACCGGTCCTACGCTGTGATGAGTTTTCCTATGTTGCAATCCTAAAATTCCTCTAGGTGTTCTAGATGTTGTTCCTAGTGTTATCTAGTTATCCTTAATTTCTGCAGGCGTGTTTGGTACAGTAACGTAACCAAACAACTTTAGTCAGGACCTGCATGGGCCGCCACTAAAAACATGTCACGACCCGATTCCCAAATTGTTGGGCCGGACCGAGCCATGTCCAGCCTACGCTTGATTAGAGCGTAGTAAGCTGTTCTAGACAGTCAGGTAATAATGATAAATGTGCTAATAATTAAGATAGTTTAAGAATGATCACAACACAGCTTCTATATAGATAGATGAAAAACCACTAAGTTTGTTATAAATAGTACACAACCAAAAGTAGTACTGGAGACAAGGTCCAGTTTAAAGGTACAAAACAGCGTCTGTGATAATAACCCAACACTAAGTCAAACTAAGCAGCTAAGCAGGATTCCCTGCAGGAATATCCTCAACTGGAGCTCCATAGTACGGGTCACAAAGCATTTCTTCCTCGGTCAAAATACCTACAACGTTATCCTGTTAGGACGGGAGCAAGTACAACCTCTACTACTAAAGTACTGAATGTATAATGCAAGAGATGTACAACAGGAACATGGTATGATAAGACTGAAAAAAATAGACATACTGGAATCATGGTAAATCATATAAAGCGGAAAATTATGGTATATCTTGATTATCATTTTAAGACACTCTTGTCAATTGTGGCATATTGTACATTATGTATTAAAACTGGAGCAGGTATGAGATCGGTCAATAGGTGCTATGCTAGTTTACTGCAATGTACGTATGTACATTCCACAAGTCCAGAAACTACATTCTTAGTTTACTGCAATGTACGTAAGTACATTCCACAAGTCCAGAAACCGCACTGCTAGTTTACTGCAATGTACGGGAGTACATTCCACAAGTCCAGAAACTACACAATTAGCATACTGCAATGTAAGTGAGTACATTCCACGAGTCCAGTAACTATACTATCAACTCTCTCATAACCCAGTAATCATCATGTAAAAGATACGGGAAATAGTGTAAAGCATGGTGGGAACTGGCAATAGTATGAAACGTGTTATGATTTGACTTGCTACTCCAAGGATCAGCATTCACATGGGTTGATTAACATTCTTTTATCAAATAACAGTGTTTTAACATGTACAATTAACAAAAGACTTGTAACTGGATTAATGGTAATTTACAAGGTTGTCACATGTACTTAACATTAGAAGACAGTAAATGAGTTTGTAGATGTACTTGCCTGGAGCAAAGCAATGCAATGACAATAAAGCTAAGATGTAGAGTGTCCTGGCACTGAAAATATATATATACTCAGACTCTAAGTTACAAGACAATATAAATACACTAGTGATGTGAGAAGGCCAAATTGGACATTGGCTAGGTGAACTTAGCCTAGGGGTTCAAAGTGAAGTGATTTGGCATCTAAACTAACACATGGGTCTCCCATATTAAGGCTGGTTAGCAATCCAAATACTAGAAATACACAAAAATCACAAGTCATGACTTAGTCATAATTATTGGTAAATAAACATTCTGTGCACTGTGTTCTAACAATTTTAGAAAATACTAGAAATCTCCAATAAATGCAAAATAATATACTGACAGAAACCTTGTTAATTATAGAAATTTATTATAATTTTTCTGGGATTTATTACCCAACAGAAGTATTTTATAAAAATCAGTTTTCATAAATATATAGAAAATGAGTTCTGGTTTGAAATGGCTAAACAGGGGCAAAACTGTCAACAAAATGCTATAAAAATTATATTAAATTGTCTAAATTAACAGAGAATCTAAATACTATTTTTCCAGAATTTTTACAACAAGCTAAATATTTATAAAAATCCAAAAACAGCAAGTTACATAATTCTGAAATTAAATAATTAATTATCTGTATATTTTGTCCATGTATATAAATGAACCAAGGTTCAAATACAGGACCCAAGACCATGATTCAAGTCCAATATGACTTGTGCAGGCCTTGAATGTGTGAAAACACATTTGGTCCCAAAAACCCATGTTAGGCTTGGACACCAAAATGGTTGCAGTTAATTAAATGTACAAAAATACAATGTATAAAAAGAGCAGGAAATATAATACTATTTTATTCAGGAAAAATACACATAGAAGATGCAAACATGAAAATATAGTAAGTAGGTAATTTTACATAATTTTATGGAGGCTAGTTATGTACAATTATATGTACATATACAATATATATATATATATATATATATTCATAGGAAAATACATATATATAAAAGAATAATATATATATATATACACAATTATATACAATATATATGAAAAGTATATATATAGGGATATACATACACTATAATATATATAATGCTAACTAGCAAAGATATATATATATATAGAAAAATATATATATACATTTATATAAAGAAAATAACGTATATATATACATAGATGTACCTAAGTATATTTATATATATATATATTCATAAATAATTTGTATATATACAATATATATAACAGTAAATATATATATAATATATACAGTAATACATATATACATATATAAATACATATATACATATATATATATATATTTTTTTTTTTACATATATACATATATATATAAATATATATATATATATATATAAATAAATAACAGAAACTAAAAAGAAAAGAAAAAGAAAAGAAACAGAAAACGAGCGCAAGGCTCGAACTCGGCCAGCCAGAGGGGGGGGATTTTAATTCGTTCGGGCTGGCCAGTGGGCCAGCTTGGTTCGGTTGTTAGAACGGGGGTTCAGAATATTTTAAACCTAAACAAAAATATCGGGTTGGGAAGAGCCCAGACCCGATAACTAAATGGTTTAATGGGTTTTTAAAACCCGATAACACGTTTTAAACCCGTTCTCTAAATAACAGTTCGCTCGTGTCCATACTGTCCAGGACACGAGAAATGAGATCTGACACCGTGTCGACGTGTCCATGCACTGCACGACACGCACGACACGATCTACGCGTGTCCGAGTACGGGGCTGGGGTCGTCGTGTCCAGGCGAACAACATACGTAAGTATTGGATACGCACGACACGAAACAGTCACTGTTACCTTCGTGTCCGGCGTCGAAGTTGGTTTCGAGAGGGCGAACGGCGGCTGGGGACGTCGTAGTCATGGCGGAGCGGTGGCGATCGACTCGCCGTGCTGTGGCGAAGCTGGGGGTGGTGGTGGTTGTCGACGAGAGGCTGTGTAGAGGTGGGTTTGAAGGCTGCCGGAGTCAGGGTTCCGGCGACTGAAAATGGGGAAGATGGTGGTCGTAGCGGTGTAGGGAGTGGTCGAGGCGGTTGTGGGGAGTTTAAGGTCGACGAGGGGGTCTTTTTATAGGTGTCGAAGGCGGTGGAATTAGGACTGGATTAGGGTTAGGGTTTCGGTGATCGCCGAAAAATTAGGGAAGGTCGGTTGGAGGGGGTGGTCGTTTTAGGGTTAGGTCCTCCTTAGTTTAGAAATTACAAACAAGTCCCTGTCCTAATGTTTGTGCAATATCAATATTGCAAAACGAGGCCCGCAGTTTAAGTTTGCAAATAAAATTTGCAAACAGATTTTGGGAAATTACAGAAAGGGTTTAAACAATTACAAAACATATTTAAAACAATTCTTTTAATTGCAAAGAGGCATTTTAGGTATTTAAAACCATTTTAAATCATTTAAAATTATTTAAAAATTCTAGAAAATTCCTAATAATTATAATAAAACATTTTAAAGCTAATTTAATCACTAATGACCAATTATTACTAATAAACAAAAATTTTGAAAAACTGGGGTTGACATACGCTGCCTTTTGGAAGCGTATGACTTGCATACGCTAGCTTGACCTGAGCGTAGCATGACCCGAGCGTACGCTGGCTTGAGCGTAGCTTGACTTGAGCGTAGGCTGACATGAGTGTAGCCTGCTTACCCTGGATCTTCTATAGCCCTGTATATTGATATCTTATTAGATGTTTAACGTCCATTTTATATCCTTACGCCTTTTTGCATAAACTTGATATAACCATGACATATTAATATTCCTGTTAAATATAGATTGTTACGTGAGATGTACCATGTGTCGTGAATTGAGCTATAGATATCCCGATTGACTGGAATTAAACCCTGAGAGTCGTAGACTCGACTCCACCGAATACTATTTGACTTTCATGCCTTGTCACCATTGATGATAATGGTTATCTTGACTAAAATTGATCATGCGTTCCTAGTTGGAACTAAGAGACTGGCTAGTCGTCTTATTGAATGAAATGAATGAGACACGTTCATGTAATAAACTATTGTACTCGATTAGCCAATCCCGAATATTGGCATACAGGCACATGCAGGCTTCAAATTATTTATTTATTTTACAAAAACAGCATGTGTACTTTATGGTCAAGGCATGATTACTTCGTGGTCAGATTTAATTGTTGCATCACGCTATGTAAAACCTACAACCTAGCCGCACGGGTATCGTTGTAGAGTTGCGCATATCGTACCCCGTACGAAAGTACTCATTTGAATGACCATGATCCACGGCATGGAACTTCACTCAACGTAGAGACTATTAAGTTAAATAAAATAATGATGGCATAGAGAGAATGGATTTCCGAGTTCTTACATGGCAGCCCCCTTGGGACTATTAAGTGCCCGACGGGCCGGCTGGTTCCCACAGATACTGTAAATCTGTCACACGGGCAGGGAACAGTATATGCTTATATTATTGTACATGCTATATTAACGGCGGGCGTCCCGCTGGAACTCATCTAATTACATAATTGGCGCAATTGATTGATTGGATAGACTAGCCTTGCTTGCACATAGTAAGAACTGAGGAATCCCTATTTGCATAATTCCAGGATAACTTGGGACTCACAATAGCAAGCCGTAGTAGTTGATTGGCCGTTCAAGATGATTTGTTTGTGTACTGTACCTACTCTGTTGCCTAACTGTGATGATCAGAATGTCAGGACATGACGGGCTAACTTCTGTCCTTGTTTGGTTGGGAGGTTGGTTCGAAGTGTCGTGATGTTATGTGAATCCTAGTGGGAAGCAGAGACCTATTATTATATTCTCTTACTTACTGGTTTAGTCCTTCATATCGTGCACCCTTACGGTACTTGCCATTAGAGGTCTAACCTCTCTGGTTTTGCATGGCCAGATTTAGAGCCAGTCCCCGAGGATCCAGCTTACTTCTATCTCCAAGATGGTCAACACTAGAGGGATGATCGCAGGAGGACTCGAGTGGGTTCCTTACTTCACCGCTCGTTTTGTTATTTATTTTATACTTAGCCGTTTGGCACCGACATGTTAGTCGGATTGTCTTGTACTTACTTTTGCATAATTGTAATTAAGTCAGACTGCAGCTGATAACAATTGTGTACATGTTACTATACCATCTGGCTATGTTTTATAAAGCCAGATCTCAAGAACATTTTGACTAAGCGTTTGGGACGCCTTACTGCTTTATCTTACATGTTCTCTATTTCTGTTTCTTGTTTTGAATGATTGAGACAATAGATGTGAAGTGACCGTAGTAAGACTTTCATGTAGTGTGCACCCCCTTGTCTTTTAGACAGCATTGATCGTATTATACGGTATTCATCTACCCGTAATACGTAGCTGGCTGAGTCATTCCTCCGCTATCCAGTATTCTGGTTCTGGGGCGTGACAATTGGCTCCACCCAACCCCACCATTTACTCCCCTCCACCAATCGAAGCCCAACACGTGGCCGGTTGTAAAGCTTACAACCGGCTACGGTTTGTAAGGGTTCTTACTCGTATAAGTGCGAATTTGTCAGCAGCTGCTAGTTTCTTCTAGGAAAATGCTGAGTTTACTACTAAATTCTTACAACTTTCTTACAACCTCTCTCTTCCACCCCTTACACAGAGGTCCCACCGGATTCCACCACCACTCTCACCCCCCTGCTACATGGGGTCCATCCGATCCCACTACTTCCTCCCCTCCTCCAATCGAAGTCCGACACGTGGCGAGTTGTAAGAGGGTTGTAAACTTTGGTTGTAGGCATAGCATTGCTGTGTAAGGAAAATGCTAAGTTTACTACCAAATTCTTACAACCTCACTCACCCACCCGGGTCCCACCACCCTCACACCCTCCTGCTACATGGACTCCACCCGACCCCATCATTTACTCCCGTCCTCCAATCGAAGTCCGACACGTGGCCGGTTGTAAAGTTTACAACCGGCCACGGTTTGTAAGGGTTCTTAGAGCATCCACAGTGGGACTCTTTTCAAGTGCTATATTTGACCTTTAGCCAAATTTTGTAGCACTTGAGAGCTACAGTGGACTCTTGTCCACACTTGAAAAAGAGTAGAAAGCCAAAGGACTCTCCAAATTTGGAGAGTCCACTAGTGGAGCTATAGTTACTTGGGGCCCACCATATTTACCTTTCTCCTTCATTCTTTTTTGTTGGAGTGTTGCCACTTGTCAATTATGAAGGAAAAATATGAAGGAAATAGATGGGATGTTGCCACTTGTCAATTTGGAGTGTTTATTTGGAGTATACCATTGTGTACCAACATGAAGAAAATACTTCAAAATTAATTTTTAGAGTATGGTTTGAAGTAATTTGGAGTATGGTTTGGAGTGTTGCCACTGTGGATGCTCTTACTCGTATAAGTGCGAATTTGTCAACATCTACTAGTTTCTTCTAGGAAAATGCTGAGTTTACTACTAAATTCTTACAACCTTCTTACAACCTCTCTCCCACCCCTTACGCATAGGTCTCACCGGATCCCACCACCACTCTCACCCCCCTGCAACATGGGCTCCATCCCATCCCACTACTTCCTCCCCTCCTCCAATCGAAGTCCGACACGTGGCGAGTTGTAAGGGGTTTGTAAACTTTGGTTGTAGGCGTAGCATTGCTGTTTCTTCTATCATCAGATGCCACACTAGTCCTCTCTTGTGAGAAGACTCTGGTTGTACTGTCATTGAGTACCTGGTTTTGCATGCTCTGTTAATTGTGAACTAATTGAGATGGTGTGTGTATATTCTAATTGTAATACCCCGTTATTACTTGGGACTTTGTGATAACTTCGTTCAACTTTTGGCTTTAACAGTTGGGTTCCAATTTGACTCGGCAGGTTATCAAGTTGGAATGAAACTTATGAATTATTCATTTAGGTTGGTATTTTCTGTGGGTTTAAATATTCAGATAGAGTATGATGATTATGTTGGCTTGGATTTGGGCCAATGGGTTGTAGGATTTGGGCTTGGAAGAGAGGCTTGCTCATTGGGTTTAAATTGGTGGGTTTAGTGGGCGAGATCCACGTATGTTGAAAGATACCCATTAGAGAAATTTTTTGCCATATCAAATTTTATGTTAGAAGATTCTCCGATATCTTTTGTAGATCTTTTTCGATATCTTTTAAGATATTCTAATATCTCCGAATGATATTCTAGGATGTTTTAGTTTCTTTCTGAATTTGTTGGTATTTAGATAATATAAACAAATATATTTTGGTATATCTTCGGTAATTTTTTAAGTATTTGGTTGTCAATCTCTTTATCCGCGGACTTGTCTTTTACTACACCGAGTATACCTCAATATTTATAATTAGGAAAAATTTACCAATGTACAAAAATCGTAAAAGTTTTATGAAAAATCCACCGTAAAATAACATTTTATTGTGTGTCACTACTAAAATCTGTCAAATCAGCGACGCCTCAAGGCGTCGCTAAATAGGGAAATTACGTCGCTAAATCCTATTAGCGACGTATTTAGCGACGTATGCACGTAGTCGCGATTAACCTAGTCGCTAAACAAGAAAACGTCGCAATACGTCGCTATTGCGACGAGCTTTAGCGACGCCGCTACGTCGCTAATTCAGCGACTGCTGGCGACGTAAAGCGTCATCATTTACCGACGTGTACTAGCGACGTTAAGCGACTTGATATGCATCGATACTGACCTGGCTTGAGAGCCATATGGCGACGTTCTGCGACTTTTTCTACGTCGCTACAGTACCGACGTTTAGTGACGATCAGCGACGATATTCCTCACAGTTAGCGACGTTTATAGCGACTTTTTTTTGTCGCTGAACTTCGGTAATCGTCGCTGAACGTAGCTAATATTAAAATATATATATATATATATAGCATTTGCAGCATTCCCTGCAGCATTTGCAGCATCCCCTGCAGCATTTGCAGCATCCCCACACCATTTGTTACAGCAACAACGGTGTGTATCACGAACACAGTATCAAACAACACAGATACACACAATCACGAACACGTTTGAAACACAATCTCATCAACACAGATATATGAAAATTTGTAACAACAATGTCAAACATAATGGTCCACAACTTAATTGCCAAGTATGGGAACGAATGGCTCAGAACACAACCTAAAATTCATTCTAGCATATACATTAGTGTGAATCATCTATGTTCTGTACATATGGTGTAGTATATGTTCTTATCGTATGTAGTATCTGAAGAATGTAACAGAATCAAGATGAACTCACATAATGTAATACTAAGACATCATCTACTACTATATATATAAGATATAGTGATAGGTTGTCGTATCGTCATTGCCGAGGGATGAGGGTCGGAGGATAGTCAACTTTATCTACGGCTACATAGTTTCTGCCTCGCCAGTCGAATGGCTGCAGGGACTATGTCCTGATCACGATATCGTACCGTAGATTAATGCAAATGGAGCTGGAGCCAAAATACAGAAACCAAAATATGATATCCACCTGAAGTGTAGAGTCGGGGGAGAAGAACTTTTCCACCCTCTCCCTCTGTCACGCTATCAACGTCACAACTTTTCCACCTCAAGTTCTGATCAAGCATCTTCCTTCTCCTCTCCTCCACCATGGCTCTGAACCCATCTGCTCCTCCCTACTTCCCTTCTTCTTATTTGACTCTCTCAGCCACATATGATATCCAGCTCAAGTGTAGAGTCGGGGGAGAAGAAGTGGACAGGAAGAGGAGGGGGAAGCAGCACAGCCGGCGGCATGACCCGGAAGAAGTACAGAGGTTTTCTTCAACATACGTAGGAGAACTATAATGATATATCTTTTCACAACATATCACCTTGTTAAAGACCCTTAATGTGACATCCATGTTACCGCGGTGTCGGAAGACTAACATGTCATAATTTTCTAAGCCGTGTGTTTTGACATAATCCTCCAACCGGATTTCAGTTCTATGTAATAATGCAAGATTACTACATAGGATAAAAGAGTTGGGAGGATTATGTTAAA
The DNA here is from genome assembly GCA_029216955.1 of Iris pallida. Classification (NCBI taxonomy): domain Eukaryota; kingdom Viridiplantae; phylum Streptophyta; class Magnoliopsida; order Asparagales; family Iridaceae; genus Iris; species Iris pallida. Next base: position 18,590,837 of record JANAVB010041219.1, read on the forward strand.
ACACACGGCTTAGAAAATTATGCCATGTTAGTCTTCCGACACCGCGGTAACATGGTTGTCACATTAAGGGTCTTTGACAAGATGACATATTGTTAAAAGATATATATATATAGTTCTCCTACGGATTTGAAGAAAACATCTGTACTTCCTCCGGGTCATGCCGCCGGCTGTGCTGCTTCCCCCTCTTCTTCCTGTCCACTTCTTCTCCCCCGACTCTACACTTGAGCTGGATATCATATGCGGCTGAGAGAGTCAAATAAGAAGAATGGAAGTAGGAAGGAGCAGATGGGTTCAGAGCCATGGTGGAGGAGAGGAGAAGGAAGATGCTTGATCAGAACGGATGGCTCAGAACACAACCCAAAATTCATTCTAGCATACATTAGTGTGAATCATCTATGTTCTGTACATATGGTGTAGTATATGTTCTTATCGAATGTAGTATCTGAAGAATGTAACAGAATCAAGATGAACTCACATAATGTAATACTAAAACGTCATCTACTACTATATAAGATATAGTGATAGGTTGTCGTATCATCATTGCCGAGGAGGAGCCACTTCCCCCGGCTCTACAGAATCAATACCATCCAAGGAAGGCAAAACTGAATCAGCATTGTCTTCCGGATCGTCCTCATCAAGGCATAACGGGTTGCTCAGCGTGCCCAGCTTCTTCAACTTCTCGCTGGCTGCAGAGTCGAAATAGGAACGGGTCCTCTTTGCCGGCCCGGAGCTCTGACTCGCACTCGTCGCCTCGCTACCGGTTTTCTCTCCTCCTCTGACGCGGGTCATAAGAAAAGAAATTTCGTACCTCTTCTTCACATAAATATCATTGCCGCCTTGTACTCGAGCCTCCTCGTCTGTGACGCTATCCAACTTCTCTGTGTCTACATTGTCACTCGAATGTCCCCTCGACTCGTATCGTCCTCTTATTCGTCTGTCTTTTCGCTCCCTGTCTTGCAATCATCTGCTATCACCGCCGACTCATTCGATTCATTCTCTGAGTCTTCCTCCTCCTCCTCGGAGTCATCAGAGAAGGAGTCGAATGAGACGGCGGTGATAGCAGATGATTGCAAGACAGGGAGCGAAAAGACAGGCGAATAAAAGGACGATACGAGTCGAAGGGAGGATTCGAGTGACAATGTAGGCACCGAGAAGTTGGATAGCGTCACAGACGAGGAGGCTCGAGTACAAGGCGGCAATGATGTTTATGTGAAGAAGAGGTACGAAATTTCTTTTCTTATGACCCGCGTCAGAGGAGGAGAGGAAACCGGTAGCGAGGCGACGAGTACGAGTCTGAGCTCCGGGCCGGCAAAGAGGACCCGTTTCCATTTCGACTCTGCAGCCAGCGAGAAGTTGAAGAAGCTGGGCACGCTGAGCAGCCCGTTATGCCTTGATGAGGACAATCCGGAAGACAATGCTGATTCAGTTTTGCCTTCCTCGGATGGCATTGATTCTGTAGATCCATGTATAAAGAGGAAGAGATTGGGAGTAGAGTGGACCCGGAGGGAAATGAGAGATGAAGGATGGCTCAGGGAAGGGGGCATATGAAGGATGGCTCAGAACACAACCTAAAATTCATTCTAGCATACATTAGTGTGAATCATCTATGTTATGTACATATGGTGTAGTATATGTTCTTATCGTATGTAGTATCTGAAGAATGTAACAGAATCAAGATGAACTCACATAATGTAATACTAAGACATCATCTACTACTATATATATAAGATATAGTGATAGGTTGTCGTATCATCATTGCCGAGGGATGAGGGTCGGAGGACAGTCAACTTTATCTACGGCTACATAGTTTTTGCCTCGCCAGTCGAATGGCTGCAGGGACCATGTCGTACCGTAGATTAATGCAAATGGAGCTGGAGCCAAAATATAGAAACCAAAATACAAAATACAGAATCAAATTCCTGGTTTCCCCGAAAATACAAAACACAGTTCTAATTAATATGTATTTTAAGTGTGAGAATGGATGGCTCAGAACACAACCCAACCGGAGAGGATACTCTGCAGATCCATCTGAGTAGGACGTATACTCTGAGAGATCACCTTTACAAGAATGATATCAGTAGTGGGATTGAGTGTGTACGTCCTACTCAGATGGGTCTCTCACCGTTACTATTTTTTCTGACAGCATGGTGGATGTGCTCCGTCAACAGATTCTTGCTCCGAGCCAAAACTTTGCCCCGGAGCTCAAGTGGACATCCTTGGTGTAGAGCTCGAGTGAGAGGTTCCTGACAGCATGGTGGTCTCCTTTGTCAAAGTATCCGTGCTCATCACACATTGGTTGTGGGACGAGCACGGATACTTTGACAAAGAAGACCATCATGCTGTCAGGAACCTCTCACTCAAGCTCTACACCAAGGATGTCCACTTGAGCTCCGGGACAAAGTTTTGGCTCGGAGCAAGAATCTTTTGACGGAGCACATCCACCATGTTGTCAGAAAAAAAATAGTAATAGTGAGAGACCCATCTGAGTAGGACGTACACACTCAATCCCACTACTGATATCATACTTGTAAAGGTGATCTCTCAGAGTATACGTCCTACTCAGATGGATCTCTCAGAGTATCCTCTCTGGTTGGTTGTCGTATCATCATTGTCTAGGGATGAGAGTCGTAGTACCAATACAATCCAGAGATTGACATAGTACTAATTCATATATGTAGTCCAATACAAATAGTCTAATACAAAAACAACCCAATACAAATAGTCCAATACAAATAAGTACTAATAGCTAATGAGAACCACGCTGCTCACGCAAACGCTCAGTGATACGTTCACGCAACCACCTCGAAAAAGCGAGATTTTTGGCGTGAGGAGAGCTGTCGTCCCTTGCAAGGACTGCATGAAGAGTCCTCTCGGTCTCACTAGCTACCGGTGCTGGATGAATAGAACTCCCGGTCTCACTAGCAACCGGCGCCACTTCCTCCTTAACTGTAGGAGGAGCCACCTCAGCATTCACTGTTTCCCTCAAATGACGTGTCGCTCCTTGGGTCATGGGTGCCATCTGGTAAGCAAGCTAATATAATTGTAACATAAGCAAGCTAACTAAAGGAACCATCATGTAATTTGAGTACATTTTCGAAAGCAGATAAAGTACAATAAATTCGATTTTTTGCCAAGTAGCAGATGACGGATGGCTCAGAACACAACCCTACAATTCATTCTAGCATACATTAGTGTGAATCATCTATGTTCTGTACATATGGTGTAGTATATGTTCTTATCGTATGTAGTATCTGAAGAATGTAACAGAATCAAGATGAACTCACATAATGTAATACTAAGACATCATCTACTACTATATATATAAGATATAGTGATAGGTTGTCGTATCATCATTGCCGAGGGATGAGGGTCGGAGGACAGTCAACTTTATCTACGGCTACATAGTTTCTGCCTCGCCAGTCGAATGGCTGCAGGGACTATGTCCTGATCACGATGTCGTGCCGTAGATTTAGGATTTAAAATATGGTATTCAGGTCAACTTAATTCGGTCAAAGGGTACTGAACAGAAAGTCTAATTATCCCATATTTCAGTAATGTCAGTGAGCTAAATCATACTTAACTGTCGAAAATACTTAGGAGAAAACTCATTCACAGGATTAGTATCCATCCTTCGTGACATAGCTAAAATTTTATAGGGCTCGATAATAATTATTAGTCAATTTATTCATCATTTCAAAATCCTGAAAATGCCCAAAAAAAACTTCCAGTATCGGTAAATAGGGCTCGAACCCTAAATTAGAATTCGAATCCAAGCAAAACATCAAATTGACAGTTGATATGCCCAAAAAAATAAGATTTTTCAGTATATAGGTGTCACACTGTGAATTTCGTGTCCACACAGTAGGACACGACGTGTCCAAACCAACAAAATAGGTGTCACACGAACTAGAAGCGAGTCCACGCTCTCGTGTCCCCCGCAGCGAGTCTACTGTCAGTCTCGTGTCCCCCGCAGCGAGTCCACGCTCTCGTGGACACGAACTAGAAGCGAGAGAGAGAGCTAGAAGACGAGGAGAAACTGGGAAGGAGCTACCAGAGGAAGGAGGAGGAGGAGGAGGAGAAGGAGGAGCTACCTGAGGAAGGAGGAGGAGGAGAAGGAGGAGGCCGGAGGAGGGAGATCGCCGGAGGAGCGCCGCGGAGGAGGAGGAAAATCGCCGGAGGAGCGTCGAGGAGGAGGAGCACGCCCAAAATTGGGGGGGGGGGTGTAAGCCCCTGATTTTTCAAAATCATTTTAATTAGTGCTAATTAACTTTTAATGTCATTTATAGCCTTAAAAATATTTATTAGGATTTTTAGGAAATTTTTTAGAATTTTAAATGATTTTTAAATGAGTTTTAAATACCAGAAATACCATTTTGTAATTTTATAAATTGTTTTAAATTAGGTTTGCAATATTTAAAATTATTTTAAATACTTTTTGCAATAACCCAATTGTCTTTTGCAATTATATTTTGCAAATATTACTCGCGGGAGTCAAATTGCAAATTAAAATTTACATTTGACACAACGGGGACCTATTTGTAAAATCCTAAACTACAGGGACCTAAATGAAATTTCTAACCTAACTGCCCCCGACGACCGGACAGCTGCCGACGACCGGCCAGCTGCTCCCCCCCCCACGTCCCGACCGACTTCGACCGACCTCCTCTGCCTATAAAACAAAGCCCTCTCTTTTCCCAGACAAACCCTAACCCTAACCGACCACCACGACCACGACAACCCCCCTTTCTTCTCCGACGAACCCCAAACCCTAGCTCTACTCCGGCGACCCCCGTTCGGCCACCACCGCTTGACGTCGTCGTCCCCAACCACCACCATCAGGACCGCCTCATCGAGCCGTGCCCAGCGCCGCCCAAGCGCCTTGACCACGACGCCCCCAGCCGCCGTTCGCCCCCTCGACTTCCACCCCTCAGCCGGACACGTAGGTAACGTTCCTTCCTCTGTGTCGTGCGTGTCTCAAACTGAGACACGAGACTCGCCTAGACTCAGGGGACTCGACTGTGGTGCTGGACACGTGTTAGCCGAGTCGTACGTGTCGTACTGGGCACGGACACGTCGACTCTGTGTCAGATTCCAACTTCTCGTATCCTGGACTGTATGGACACGAGACGAACTGTGAACTAGACTAACGGGTTTGGGCTTTGCTTAACGGGTAAAAACCCATTTAATTTCTAACCTAAATAAATTAAACTGAAAACCCTATTCCTAACAAAGCGGGCCGCTGGCCCACTGGCCAGCGCGCTGTGACTAAGACCCCCTCCTCCCCCCCCCCCCCCGCTGGACAGGGTTCGAGCCCCTCCCCCTTTCCTTCTGTTTTCTTTTCTCTTTTCTTTTTCTTTTCTTTTTCTTTTTAATATATTTATATTTATATATATATGTATATGTATATATATATTAGTATATATAAATATATGTATATACTGTATTTTACAGTATTATATACATATGTATATATATTTTATAATTAGTAAATTTTGTGTATATATATGTATATATCTTGATGTATATATATTAATAGATATATATATACACCTTATTATATATACACCTTATTATTAAAAAAAAAAAAAAAAAAAAAAAATATACACCTTATTATTAAAATATTTTTCCTATATATATGTATATATATTTATACATATATATATTTGTACTCTATAAATTAAGTATTTTCCTTACAAATATATATGTACTTTTAACACATGTAATTATATTTTTTCACTATGCATAACTTTGCCCTATTAAAATATTAATAATTATTTTGTACTTTTACCAAATTGTATTTTATTGTATTTAAATTACTGCAACCATTTGATGTCCAAGCCTAGCATGGGTATTTGGGCTCAAATGTGTTTTCACACATTCAAGACCTGTACAAGTCATATTGGACTTGATTCATGGCCTTGGGTCCTGTATTTGAACTTTGGTTCAAATTATATACATGGACAAAATATGCAGATAATTAATTATTATGTACAATGCTGTTTTTGATTTTCTAAAAATACTTAAAGTATTGCTAAAATTATGGAAAAATAGTTTTTAGATACTTTGTTAAGTTAGCTAATTTAGTATAATTTTTATAGTATTTAAATTACTGTTTTGCCACTAGTTTGGCATATGAAACCAAAACTCACTTTCTGTATACTTAGGAAAACTGATTTTTATAAAATATTTGTACTGGTTAATAAATTCCAGAAAAATTATAATAAATTTCTATAGTTAGCAAGGATCGTTTTGGTACTTTGTTTTATGCAAAACTAGGCTTTTTGTCTACTTTAAAAATTGTTAGAAAACAATGATCTTTTGATTTATTTATTGATTAATTACGACTTGTAGCGTTTTGTGTTATTTGGAGTTTTAGTCGTATTGAACCCCATCCCTCACTAGTGTAAAGACCCTGGAATGTTAGTTAACATAGTATGTCACCCCCACATTGGTCTCCTAGGCCAAGTCATTATTTTGGCTAGGTGCCCAGTCACAAGTCGCGTCACACCAGTTTAGTGATCTAGTATTTTAGCTTAGTGTAAAAGCTAAGTTATTGCATTTATTTCTACAGTGACGAGTTACTGGACATCCATAGCACTGTTATCGCAGCTTGTTTTGTTTTGCTTTGCTAGAGGCAAGTACTTTCTACGAACTTTACATACTGCTAGAACAATAAACTGCGACTTACCAACCATGTTAAATGCTGATCCTTGGGGTAGCAAGTTTGAACTTTACATGTTGTATTCACTACACCAAAATAGACAATTCCTAACACATTTATTTTTCAATTCGTAACGGTTATTACCGTTGCAAATTTATAACAGTAATTACTGTGACAATAGATAAAAAAAATAATACAAAAATATTTTTTGTTTTTCTGTATTTTATTTATTTGTGGTAACGATAATAAATGTGATAAAAAAATAAAAAGTACGACAAAATTTTCACTTTCCCTCCCCAATTTTCAACTCTCCCCCTCAATTTGACATCAGAAAAGTGTTACCAATCCTCTCTCTCCTCAGTCCTCACTCCGCTGCTCGAATCCCTCCTTTCTTCCCCCTCTCTAAAAGCCCCCCATTCTACAATCCTTCCATTCCACTCCACTTCTTCTTCTCCCCCCTCTCTCTTCATCCAGACCTAACCCTAGCTAGACCTCGGCAACCATGGTTGAGAAAGAGAAAGTCGGCATCCGCCTCATTCGCGCCTGAGCGAGGTAGGCTTCCTCTGATGCCATGGCTCCGTTCCAACCCCTCCTCCCTTCAAAAGAGGGAACAGACATGCTTCCGCCACCGACGGGGTGGGAGACGAGGTGTTTCAAACTGCTCTTATTTTTGTTCTAATTTTTAGGGATTTTTCCTCATGTTTTCAGCTTCCTTTGGCAAGAAGATCAGTATCAGAATCAATGATGAGCTTGTTTGCTTGATGATTTATTGTGTTTCATGTGAGTTTGATTTGTGATGCTATTTGTTTATTTTTATTTTTTAGATTTTGAAGAATCAAAAATTTTATCGCCAGAGTTACGGTCCAGAACAACGATGTTGAGCTAGTTGCCATCAAAGATCCATTCATCACCACCGATTACATGGTGAGATTCAAGATCCAATGGTTCTGATATACAGTTAAAATTTAAACAATTTCAGGGATAGTTTGATAATTGATTTATATTGTTTCTCTAAATAAGTCAATACAAATCTTGTTCATGTTTATTTTTGTTTTCTCTTAATTTAACAAAAGGTAAAATTTTGCCTTTTCCCTGTAGTAGTCAACAGTTTAAATGACTTCAATGGCTAATCCTAATTTAGTTACTATTATTGAAAAAAAATGATAGTTTATGATATTTAGTTCAAATAAGCCTAGAATTTGACCTTGTCAGGACAAATACTATACCATTACATCTGAAATGCTACATCAATGGGATAAGAGTTGTCTAATTTGATTAAGAAGTTGTCTAATTTGATTAAGAAGTTGTCTATCCTAGTGGGTTTAATTGGTGGGGACACCTTTTGAAGAAGCTTTATCAATTAAAGTTGCCATGTAAAAATTATTTATTGCTAAATGCATATATAATTTATTCATATTTTTGAATGGACCATTTAACAATTAATAAACTAGGAAGGTCGTGCAAGTGTTCTGAAACCTGACCACCCTAAGATGGTTTACGAACAAGTGTAATATTTCCTAATGGGCATAAGGGTTGTCAAAAGCAAGAGGTTAGTGTTTTTATCCTCAGTCATTCGATAAGATGTATTAAAACTTGTAGGCTAGCATGTCTTGACTTCTATAGTTAGTTGAAACATGGTTATGACTATTGGAGCATCAAAGGTGTCGAGTTGTTATGAGCTAGAAATGGCTTGCTAAGTCAAGTAGCTTTCAAGGGGAAGTTGAGTTATATACTGTTAGATGAATTTATGTATTAGATTATCGGGATATTGGGTTGAGACAATGTACTGTCCAACTCTAGTCAAGAGAGAGACAGATTAATAAGATGATTCTATCTCCTCTTATTCTGTGTTTGACATGATTTAGGTTTGTTCCTGTTCCTATGGATGCCACATGTTAGGAAACTTGCATTTCATAAGACAATTAAACCAAGATTCTAATACTTTATGATTATCTCTACCTTTTTTGTGTGTTCATTTACTACCCCTTTAATCTGTCTACACTTACCTAACTTTGGTACATGCAGGTACAATCTTAAAGTTGAAAGTGGTGCTATATCTAACAGATACAATTCGACTACTCCGGCTTGTTTCTTTTTTGCTAATAATCTTCTTGTGATTGATCACAGTAATGAAGATGTTTATATGCTTTCCATACATGATATTTACAATTCAGACAATAAAATGGGAGAGGGAGAAAACTTGCAAGAGTATTAATGGTTGGATGACATGGAGAAGAGGCTTCTCAGGTTAAAAGATAAGGATACTAACAAGATGAACGTGAATAAGTCACTTGCAGGATCATGTCTCTCATATAAAGTAAGTTTTGTTGTTGGGAAATCAAGGCAACAAAATCTCAAAGATGTTGAAAACTTTCTGCTAGTATGCTTTGTCCGGAGAAGTGGCATTTGGGTGAAAGTAGATCAAACAATGGCATTAAGCTACAGAGGTGATGGTACAAAGAATTCTCCAGGATTGGTCAAGGCTGCCCAGTATCTCAAATGCAAGTGGAACTCCTCTCGGACAGATGACTTGCATCAAGCACACTTATTTTAAGGCAGTGAACCTCTCAAAGTTGATCTGGAAAATGTTATCTCAACTCAACTACTTCCGCTTGAACTTCAGTTTTACTAGGCTGTTTGGTTGGAAGAAAGTAGGAAGGTCAGCCAGTCGGGAGAGTTTCTTTGGTGTTAGAAAGTGAAAAGTTGTTTCTTTGGGTAAAGAAAGTAAGTAATGTAAGGGGTATGCGAGTTTTTGTGTTCATGTGTTTTTATTTTCTTTATTTGGTAGGAATGCAAGGGAAGTGATATGGTATTTCTTCTTTAAATGTGGTATGCTTACAACCCCAATTTGATTTAGAAGTTGTAAATTTTCATTTGGAAATTTCTTGCACATTATCATAGAATCCAGATTAAATTGGAGTGGTATAGAGTTCAAGCTTCCTATGGATCATGCTCAGTTATGGATAACCTTGTAGCGTTGATTAAGAGACTTAACTTCCTATGGATATTGTATTTCTTCTTTAAGGCGGCTTGCAAAGACACGTAATTGGGCGGTATGTGCCCAATCATATTTTTGTTTCTTTTTCTTTTTCTGTTGTTGTCCAATATACTTAGATCTTGACACCATATTAAAGCTTGACTAAGAGACTTAACTCAGGTTTATATTGCCAAACACAGAAAAGAGGATAGAGCTATATGAATAATTTGTAAATTTACTTTGCAATGGAAACTGTAATTTTGGGCATCTTAACGATTTAAGCTACTAAGGGTATATTTCATTGAAACAGTAGGTTTGAACATTAAATCTTGCATGCAGAATGATGTATAAGTTGAGCCTCATTGTTTGCATGGAGGTAATATATTGTATGAGGATGGATTTCACATTACATTATCCAGTTTGAGCTTTTATATTTACATATATGAGGTCAACTGTTTTGAACTAGCATATTCTGTCATTAGATACGAATTTAGTTAAGAGTAACATATATTCTGTAGTGACTTTTCGAGACCAATTTAAATGCTTCCTTAGTACCTGTATGTTCGTCATTTTACCTGTATACAAATCTATATTTCGAATTTTTCCTGATCAGCATATGTTGCTCTATAGGTTGCATTAAAAACATTAATCGTGTTACATCGTGCTTTGAGGGAGGTGGATCCCACTTTCCGTGAAGAACTCATAAATTATGGAAGGCACAGAAGTCATATGCTTAACATGTCCCATTTTAAGGATGACTCCAGTGCAAATGGTATTCATTGCTGCTAATGTTCAATTAGTTAGAGGTACATATGTCTCTTTATTAACTGGTTATTTGGTTGGTTTTCAGCATGGGACTATTCTGCATGGGTGCGTACATATGCGTTGTTTCTAGAGGAAAGGCTTGAATGCTATAACGTACTCAAGTATGATGTAGAGTCAGATCCTTCGGTATGCATCTTATTCTAAGTTCACATTCTTTTCTTTGTCAAGCATGTTTTCTTTTCTTTTCTTTTCTTTTTTTGCTTATATGGCTCATTTTGTTGGCATTTCTTAATTAATTGCATAAGACTTGATGATGTATGTAAGATATAATCAATGGCGTGATCAAATTTTAATGGTGGCATCAAATTGTTGAAACTGGACACGAAGAATATTTGTGATCTGGGTAGTTAGAAACCTCGAAAGTACATATCTCAACAGGAAGACTGTAACTATGCACATTCATTTTGCAGGCCAACCTCTCAGATACTCCTTTCTAGAAGAGTACTGTCTAAAGGCTGGATAACACTGCTATAGATGAATGTATGAGACCAATTATATGTAAAAGAATGTTCCTTTGCTTTTGACATGTTGTATAACAATAAGGGCTATGACAAAAACATAAGCAGATGTTGTGAAGAGTGAAGTAGAAGGTCAACTTCTTGGAGCCAACTTTACCAGTAATATGCCTAAATTGCTTGTTTGTTTTCATGTAATCATCTAACAGCCAGCATAGAACTCTGTTGAATCTCCATGAAACGAATCCATATAGAATAGGATACACAATGGGCATACCTTAATAACAATGTGTTACATCAACACCACCCATTAGTTACACCAAAGAAAATGATAAAGAGTATCATGTCCAAAATAGCAAGCCTGTTGGTGACCAATTTAACTGCTTCCTTACTATCTGTATGTTCATCATTTTACCTGCATACAAATATACTTTTTGAATTTTTTCCGAGCACCGTATGTTGAAGTTACTAGATTATAAGGCAATTTTAACTAGATTATAAGGCAATTTTAACTGCTTCCTTACTATCTGTTCGTTTGTGTGATATTATTTAATTATAAGGCAATTTAGCTACTAGATTACCTCTTGCACTATGAAAATATTTCCTTTTAAGTCTAGCATTTTTAAAATTAAAAGGTTACTAAATTGATTATGTATTTTGCTTATTTAAAATCTCCCTACTAAAATAGAAATGATTATCAACACAATGTGGTTTTCTACAGAGAACTCGAGAACTTGAAACTGCAGAGTTGCTTGAACAACTGCCAGCACTGCAACAACTTGTATTTCGTCTACTTCATTGTCAGGTGAGCTACATAGTGCACAAATATACTAAAGTAAATTAGATATTATTGTCTTTTCCTACTATTGCATCTTTTAGTGTCAGTGGCCTTGTCAATGCTAATTTCATATGGAATAATTAACTTTGTTGCAGCCGCAAGGTGCTGCTTCTATAAACTTTATAATACAGATGGCTCTTTCAATGGTAAGAAAACTTCTCGATCATTTTTGTTATTTTGCGTCATTTGGAAATTTTCCTTATTTTCCTTCACTTTATTACACATCAATATGGTTAGGTCGCTGGGGAGAGCATAAAAGTTTACAATGCAATTAATGAAAATGGATGGGCCTTTTAGAATCAAAATAGCACTTGGAGTGTCAAGGGGGCTGATAGATCTCCATCCATCTCAATTGTTGGGATATACACATATCTTCTAAATGGTCTACTATTTCTCTGCGGAGACATCATGTTAGCATCTTCATAATAAAAACTTGAGAGTAGTTAGTGTATCTATGATAGAGGAATATTTCTTTCTCTTACATTTGTGTTGAGAAGAGAATGGTTCTCGTTTGTGTTGATATTGAAGCTTAGATTTTGTAATGTTATATGTTGTATTCAACTATTGCAATATGAATTTGAATTGAGAACAGAATGGTTCTCCTTTGTGTTGATATTGAGGCTTAGATCTTGTAATGTTATATGTTGTATTCAACTATTACAATATGAATTTGAATTTACGTGCATATTGATAAGAGTTCATCTTCGATTACATATTGCTTTAAAGCGTTTTGAATATAGGTTAATGGAAAATATATTGAATTTTTTTTTTTCAAAAAAAGGATATTGGTAACGGTTATAACCGTTACAAAGTGAAAAAAAAAGAGTGACGTAATAGCACATTTATCACGGTTATAACCGTGACCACAACAAATATTTGTCAGGGTTATAACCGTTACCAAAACAAATATTTGTCACGGTTATAACCGTTACCAAAACAAATATTTGTCACGGTTATTACCGTGACTAAATATTAACCACGCCCCACTAGTAACGGTTATTACCGTGACGAAAAATAATTGTAACGGTAATAACCGTGGGTAATCGCCTATTATGGTGTAGTGATTACTTTCAGTCTCTACCATGTTTAGGATAGTATCTCATATCTCTCACATGCTTTATATCGTTCTCGTATCTTCCACATGTTTTTACTGTTCTCGTATCTCTCACATGTTAAATAACGGGTTAAGGGGAAACTGTTAGTATTGTACGTGAACATGACCCCCTTCTCCGTATGTATTTACTGCGCTCGGTGACATTCTATACGTACCCTTGCCGTATGTTCTGATCTCGCGTTTGTGTATGGATATACACCGATGCCGCTCGTGCACGTATGTGCATGCCAGAAAAACTTGATATGTGCCGCTGTACATCTTGATTACCTATTGACCGATTCACGTACATACTACAGTTTTAAACTTTTAAACTATATGTTGTCATTTCTAAAAAGAACCAATTAAAACCATGATATGCCATGATTCCAGTTTATTACCTTCCTGTTCAAGTTTTGTATATTTAGTTTGCTAGAAAACAGTACTTGCTCCCGTCCTGACAGGATAACGTTGTAGGTATACTTACTGAGGAGGAGTTGCTCTGTGATTCGTATTATGGAGTCACTGCCGAGGACCCGGCTCTGCTTTACGAGGATGTTCCTGCGGGGAGACTCGTCTAGTTTGCTTAGCTACTTGGGATACTTAGTGTAGTCATGTATTAGACTCTATCATTTTGTAACTGGACATGTATCCAGTTTTATATTTCAGACTTGTACTTTGGACTTATTTCTATATATGAGACGACTTTTGTGTTTGGAGCATTTATGATTCTTCTTCACTTATAGAACTGTTAGCACATTTAGTCTTATCTTGTTATCTCTAGAACAGCTTACTGCGCTTTATCTTAAGCGTAGGCTGGACATGGCTCGGCCCGGCCCAACAATTTGGGTAACGGGTCGTGACAGGGGAAAATTGTGAAATGATCGAAAAGGAAACCCTCGCTGGCTATATGAAACGATTAGCGACGTCCGCATAGGACGTCGCAAAACGTCGCTGATATATAATAAATGGCGACGCAACTTAATATGCGTCGCTAAACGTCGCTATATCAGCGACGAGTACCGACGAACTTGCGACGCACTACCCCATTTAACAAAATGTAGCCGCTAGACGTCGCTATTAGTCGCTGTTGGCGACAAACAGCGACGTCTTATATTAACGTCGCTAAATCCCCAAAAATTAGCGACGAAATTTCACGGAGTCGCTAAATAGGTCGCTGATTTGACTTATTTTGGTAGTGTGTCCAGAATTAGCCAAAAATGTATAAAATGGTACAGAATGACCTTTTTGTCCTTCTAATTTATTGAAAACACCCACGAAACCCACTCTTCAAAAAAATGTTTCAATTCTTCATCTTCTTCCATATGCTGCTCACTTTCGAATCTAGGTTTTTTCCTCCAAAATCTTCAAACCTTACTTCAAAAACTCGTTAGTGACTCTTCATTCGCAATCTTCACACCATATCGCCATCATCAGTTTCCACTTCATCATCATCATCGGCATCAACTGGAACCCCACTTCATCATCATCATTAACTGGAACCACACTTCATCATCATCAGTAGCATCAACTGGAACCCCAGTTAGAGAAGAGAGAGAGCTGATGTGAAGAGAATTAAGAGCTTTTTGTCATTATTCGTGTTAAAATCACTGAGAATTGACATTCTCCGTGTTAAAAACACGGAGAATGGCATTTTTTCGTGTTAAATTGACGGAGAATTGTCATTCTCCATGTTAAAATGATAGGAAATGGCCATTCCCCGTGATAAAATGTAGGAGAATGGTCATTCTTCGTGTTAAAATTACGGAGAATTGCTATTCTCCGTGTTAAAATGCATGTCATTCTTCGTGTTAAAATTACGGATAATTGTTATTCTCCGTTGTTAAAATCGTGGAGAATGATCATTTTTCGTGTTAAAATGCAGGAGAATGGCAATTTCCCGTTGTAAAATCATAGAGAATAGTCATTCTTCGTGTTAAAATCACGAAAAATGGTCATTCTCCGTTGTAAAATCATGTAGAATGACAATTTTTCGTGTTAGAATGCAGGAGAATGACCATTCTCCGTGTTAAAATCACGGAGAATGGCCATCTCCCGTTGTAAAATCACGGAGAATAGTCATTCTCCGTGTTAAAATCACGGAGAATGGCCTTTTCCGTGTTAAAATCACGGAGAATGACCATTTCCGTGTTAACATGCAGGAGAATAGTCATTTTTCGTGTTAAAATCACGGAGAATCACGTAGAATGGTCATTTTCCATGTTAGAATGCAGGAGAATGGTCATTTTATGTGTTAAAATCACGAAGAATTGTCATTCCTCGTGTTAAGATCACGGAGAATAATCTTTTTTTTTTCCTTCTTTTTTTAAAGTATATATTGATTGATATCATACTTTTTATTGTTGTTTGTTTTATATCAGTGCAAACAACCGAGCACAATGACCTAATCGTCGAAAAACTTTAAATCTCTCCACAAAGATGATGATGATGATGATGATGATGATCGGAGTTCGACTGAAGAAAATCACAGTGAACTAGGAACGATCTTTGCGATCTCTGCTGAAGATGAGAGCAATGGAATTCAGATATCGCAATCCAAATCTAAGTTTGTGAATTCAAATACATATATATGACCAAATTTGTGCAAAGGAATAGCTATGGTATTATCAAAATGACAATTTTGTAAATACGGAGCATCTAAAGGAAATTTTGAAATATTTAATGTAAAAATATATAATGTTGGGTATTTCATAAAACCCATTCTACGGATGAATTTTTCATAAACACCCACCCTAAAAGTGGATATTTCAGTAATTTCCGGTTATAATTAACAACATCCAAATTACAAGAGTGGTACATTAGCTATTAGCTCATTCACAGGACATTTGCTACGATGATAACCAAAACAAATAAAAAGGACGGACCAAGTTATACCTGAGAAGTGTTTAATAATAAATAATATAGAGTAACAACTACAAAGATAAGATACAACACGGAATATATCTGCTAAATAAATAACTGAAAGCAAATACTAAAGAAACTACATCTAGAAGCAGCTCTTGCCACTAAGATTGGTCACCAGAAGCATCTACGGCTCCCTCGTATGCATAGACGGCTCCGGGCCTCCTCCCCCAAGGGGTTGGCCTCCAAATTTTTTTTTTTTTTGAAGCAACAATTTTTTTTGGTCCACTAAAAAGAATTATGGGCTTGGGAATATCCATGACAGCTTGAAGAAGAATCAAATAAAATCTATAAAAAAATGTCACAGTATTTCTCAGCCGCCTCTTCATCTCCTCTTTTCCAGGAAAAATCTATAAAAAAAAGCTCTTTTCCTTTCCACTTAGTATTTGCTAAGCTAATATCTTCTCTCTCTCAATTTCTAATATCATCATCATCATCTTCTTCTTCTTTTTTGCTTCTTTCTGACGACCGAACTTGAAACGATTTTACGAGTCACGACAAGAATGTGCCTGATCCTTACTTGAGTGAGGTTGACCTGTTTTTGCACCTACTCTTATTTTTTTTATGATAAATTTTTATTTGGTGAGAGAGGGTCGGCACTAGTGGTGACTAGGGAGCTTACCTGGTTCTTGAGTGCTGTTGTTATTGGCAATTATTTTTTTATAATTTTTTTATCCATGTATACAAATAATTTCATGATTCATTGCATCCAAAATTTTTGTAAATGATTCATGATTCCATCTTCTATAAAGTTTCATCCATATTTATTTTCATTATTGTAATGGAAAACTTTAGGACCCCTCACATAATATTTGTCATCTTGGACTACTTTGCATATACATTTTTTTTTATCCATATTCTGCCATCTAGTTGTTTATAGTATAATCTGAATACATTCGGAAGCTTTATTATAAATTTAGAACTTTGAGTTGCTTAGTACTAATTATATTATATTTTGGATTTGCTAAATTTTATATTAAAAAAATTATATAAAGAAATAAGGGTCTTATTTTTTGGACTTGTTTAGATTCTCTAAAATACTGGAGCCGATCCTGCTCGTATGATCTGTAGTGAGTAGGGCAGAAATTTTTGTCTATAGTTGTCAACGTTACTTATCCACTTATGATTGAAAAAACTAATACAAATATAACAACAAAGTTTACACTATGTGATATATGCACTATCATGAATGTGACAAGCAAGGGAAAGTACTATATCACTAGTACGAAGAGAGCATGCAAAATCGAATAAGACAAAGAACAGACTCTATTGTAAGGTCAAGTGAAATATCATGGATAGAATAACGCTATGAAAAACTATTATAGGAGACATTATGATGAATGACTAACCGTACATGTACAATGTGTTTTAGAATAAAAACGTTCAACATGTGGTTGATTTCAAGCTCAAAGAACAAATACGTGAGGTGCATTAACTGAATAATATCTTTCAGAGATCGAATAATATCTCGACTATATCTATTTGTTGTGTACCACATGCCTACTAGTTGTAATGTTGTATTTCTCTTCAACCCATCACAAATAAACACGATTATGACAAAACACTGTGCAATAGAAAAAAATATATATACTATATACGATAATAGTATGTGAACATGAATTAAAAGGATAACATATAACCTCTCGTGTAAAAACTCATAGTCATATATAGATCATGAAGTACTAGTACCAGTAAGGAATAAGAATATGAATAGAATGATATACATGTTCATATTGTACTTGCGTGAATCTCCACACAGATATAATAATTGAAATCGATGAAAAACTATCCCATTAAGTACACACTAACTATCCACCACAATTACGCATTCCCGAGGCCCCACAAAAATCAAAATAACTTTTTTTTATTAGATAATTTAGTTTCACATTTTTTATAGTCGGTTACTTACTTCACAAGGACCAATTTGGATTTCATGGTTTTGAGTTACGATCTAAACAAATTAAACTATCCTAGTGTAGGACATATTCTAGTAGAAAAATTACCATAAAGCATAAGAACCCGTAAAATCAATTAAGAAACATCAAAATATAAAAAAAGTTGGAAAAAGTTTCATCTGAAAAGGAGTTCGGGAGAATTCCAGAATAATTTATCAAGTAGCATGCCAAACTTATATATATATATATATATATATATATATATATATATATATATATATATATATATATATATATATATATTAAACCAAAGCCGGTGGACGATTCCACCCGACCTTGGTCCGGAGGCCGTGGCCACCGCCACCCAGCCACCTCCATGGGAGGGAGGGCTCGAACCCGGCCCTCACCCCCGATGCACGGTGGCGTTACCAGTACACCACGACTCGATATATATATATATATATATATATATATATATATATATATATATATATATATATATATATATATATATATATATGGAAGCGGATCAGGAGTCTCGTCGCGCTCGACGTTGGATCCAATAGTGCCGGGGGGGGCCGTGGGGCTCTGAGGGCGGATCAAAAGATCCATCCCCTATATATATATAGGTCCCGCCAACACAACAACGCCATGACTGCTCTCATCAATAGTGAAGGAAAGGAAATCAGAGATGAAGCAAAAATACAACATGAAGCTATTCAATTCTACTATAATCTATATAACCAAGATGACTACATAGAGGATTTTTCAGATCTCATCCCCAAACGAACGGTGACGGAAGCATGAAACAGAACTCTGAGGAAGCAGGTGACTATGGAGGAAATAGAGAGCATTATAATGACGGCCGACCCTTCAAAAGCACCCGGGCCAGACGGATTCAATGCTAAATTCTTCAAGAAACATTGGGGACATTTGAAGGGGCTCATATATCAAGTGGTGCATGATTTCTTCCTAACTGGACGACTACTGAAGGAAATGAATCATACGTTCCTTACCTTAATTCCCAAGAAGGAAGGAGCTGTCGATCTGGGGGATTCGGCCTATTGCCTGCTGCAACTTCATTTATAAAATTATAACGCAGGTGATGTGTAGAAGGATGAAGGACATCATGACAGAACTCATTTCTCCCAATCAGATAGCATTCATTAAAGGTAGATCTATTGCGGAAAATTGTCTACTCGCACACGAGCTAGTTCGAGAATTCAACCAGCCAGGCGGGAAGAAAGGTTGCCTTAAACTCGATCTGCACAAAGCTTATGATATGGTAAATAGGAAATTTGTTTGCAAATTCATGCGGAGGATGGGGTTCGACAACTGGTGGGTGGACCGAATAGAAGAATGCATAAACACACCTACTTTCTCTATTATTATCAATGGACAACCCCACGGATTTTTTGGAAGCAACAGAGGCATCCGACAGGGCGACCCACTCTCACCATACCTATTCACTATCGTGATGGAACACTTCACCTGTCTATTGGACCTGGCGGTTCACAGGAAGCAAATAAGTCCATTATATCGCCGAATCTCGCCGATTGTCTCACATCTTATCTACGCGGACGATTTACTAGTATTCATGGAGCCGACAGAGATAGGAATTGAGAACCTTGGTCGGGTTCTCGCGAAGGTTGGCCAGGATACCGGATTGATCCTCAACAGGAACAAATCACAAATATATTTCAGTAAGGATTGCCCGCAGCAAGATCACTGGACAAACTGCTTGAGAATAGACAAGGGATAACTTCCAGTTCGATATCTCGGAGTCCCGCTGACAGTGAACTATGCTACCGATAGCGGTTGCAATGGTCTGGTCTAATACGTCCAGAGCAGGCTGGAAGGATGGCAGTCGCAGTTACTTTCTTTTGGAGGCCGTATCGAACTAGTTCAATCAACAATACTGGCGATCACTGCGTATTGGATGCAAGCCATTATCATACCCATACAGACTATACAAAAAATAGAAAAATTATGTGCCAACTTTGTTTGGAGGGGAGGATTGCACACCATCACTTGGGAAGAGCTTTGCCAAAGAAAGGAGGAGGGAGGAATCGGCATGAGATCATTACGGACACTCCGCGACGTTGCCATGCTTAAACTCGCGTGGAGATACCTGGAGGGCAAGTCCTTATGGGCTATGTGGACTGCTAACAAATATGATAAAGATAGGAACTTCTGGGTGATGAAGGCTGATAACAACTCATCGGTGGCTTTCAAGCTCATACTTAAACAGCGGCCTGTATTAAAACAGCGGATCAAGCGCATAATATGCACCGGCCAGGACACGAAGATTTGGGCGGACCCTTGGTTCAGCCAAGATTGCTTGATCGAAAGACTAGGCTGGCCAACGTTCGAGATTCTCGGCAACACGGACAAGGTCAGCAAGTATATTACTAATGGCGAATGGAAGATCACCGATAGGTTCATCAAACAATGGTTCCAAGAAGAAATAAAGAAGATCCCTATTGACAAGGATGGGCTTACTGACGGTTGGGTATGGGAGGGTGCCACCCTCGGCAAGTTCGAGCACAAACTTGTTTATGAACAACAAAGGCGAACGGCACCTGCGGTTATGTGGGCAAATATAGTATGGACTAAAGGAGCAGCTTCAAAGATGAAACTCTGTCTGTACAAAGCAGTAAAAGACCGCTTGCTCACCAAGGAGAGGCTCATAAAATTTTATATACAGATTCCAGATAGCCTCTGTGTGTTATGTGGTAATGAGATCGAAACCAGGGACCACCTGTTCTTCCAATGTAATATCACCAGTTTCATATGGAAACAGATGCGAGCCCAATTGAACTTAAACAGTATGAGTCGAGGGGGTCTGCAAGAAACCATTGAGGAAGTTCAAGCAATGGTTAACAAAGGGGCCACTATATTCCGACAAATAAGGATTAGACTCCTGGCAGCAGTGTGGCATGTTTGGCGAGAGCGAAATCGAAGAATCTTCGACAAGCAGACAACGTCCGTTACAGGAATCATGCACAATATAAATAGTGACATACTATGTATGACAGGCTGAACCATACACTAAGTAGGGGAAAAATTAGCTGAGGTTGTGAGCCATTGTAAATACTTTTTTTATTTTTCTTATCAATGAAGTACCACTTTCTTCAAATATATATATATATATATATATATATATATATATATATATATATATATATATATATATATATATATATATATATATATAATTGTTTCGTTATTTTCGATATGATATTACACTCAAATCGCTATCACTACTATTATATCATATTTTAATCGATTCGATAATTCGAAATCGGTTCATAATTTTGGTTCGATTTTTCGAGATATTTTTAATCGAAATTCGGTCCATTTTTCGGTAAGGATCAATATTTGCTCACCTCTATTCTTAGGGGCGGATCCAAGCAATCAAGCATAGGATGGGGTGGGCTCCAGTCCATCCCATTTTTTTTCATACTTTTTTCGTATTTTTTTATTGTTGTAAGAATTAGCCTACACATAGTCCACCTGAACCCGCTCTACCCACCCAAGCATATATTTCTGGATCCGTCCTTGCATATTCATAACACCTCTATGCTTATGAGTTGGACAACGTTTGTTCAATTCAAGTCACATTTTTTAGTTAACTTTGTTTATTTCTTTTTGCTATTTCTAAATTATATTTAGTTATTTAAAAATGACAAAATTAGGGGCAAATTTTAATTTATAAAATGTTAAAATTTATTTATTGGGTAGGAAGCTCATGGTGGTAGGATGCTGGCAAAGATGTAGCACATTTTCGTATAACGTTTGTAGTCTCTCGGCCTTTACATGTCAACCAACCCACTTTATTGTGGAGAGTTTGGTTTAGGATGGAAAGTGTGGACCTATCTAACCACCAATATTAAGACTAATAAAAATATATTAGGAGAGGACAATTTTTTAAAGTAGTTTTGTGCATATTTAAAACTGTTAATTTTTTATATATATTTTATTATTATAAAATTGTCTAAATTTTGACAAATTATATTACCAGATATGTATAGAATTGTCAAAATTTTAACACTAGCAGAATCGTTAGAATTTAACGAAAATAATATTTTGTTCACAGTCTGACGTGCTTACTATTTGATCATGCCTACGTATTCATTAATCCCTCTGCTATCACTGGGATACATCTACTTAAAAATTCGAACCATGAAACCAATGAACGGTCGTCTCGTGACACGGGTCGCCATGCCCAACAGGCGGTCCAAATAGCAGCATCTAGAAATTTATTGCCACCTAATAGTTCCTATAGTGTCTTTAACATTTGTCTTATTAATAAAGGCTTTTTATATGTGTCACGCCCCGCTCCCGTAGGAACGATCGTCCTCGCTAAGGCGTGATGCCGCACGGGCCTAGGTTGCGCTCGTGCAAGGCCAATTCCAGAAACGGCCGATTTTGAGCTAGGCCACAGAGTCACACAGAGTGTCCCCATTTGCAGCGGAAAGTAAATGAACACAAGTAGAAGCGAATTCAAACTCTTTATTGATATTCAAAAATGTTTACAAGCGGCGCTAGGCCGAGTTTATAAGTCTCTCAAGCTCTCTCTCTCTCTCTGAAACATAAAAGGCGTGCCAAGTGGCTTACAAGATGGAATGATTCATGGCGATGTTCCGATACATTATGTCCTGTATATGGTGCTTCAGCTCCTTGCAACGCTCCAAGGCTCCAGAGATAGCTCCGCACCTTAGCACGTTCGAGGAAAGCTCCGCACCCAACGACGTCTCCTGCATCCTGCGAGCAAACTGTGGGGTTATCAGTACATTGTTATGCACTGGTAGGGAGGCTAGCTCGCCCACAATGCTATAATTACCAAACACGTTCCATTTACTTTTGTGCACCGTCTATCATTCATTGTCTTTCTAATCTTGCCTTAGGATCAGTTTCATGGCATATTTTGTAACCTATCTCGTGTTGCCAAATTCAAGTGTCTGCATGGAAATGCATGCACGACTTACCCATACTTACTGCCTGGCCTTCCCTGTCCAGAGTAAACCAAGTTAGTCAACAATTCACAAGTAGTAACTTAACGTGATTCATGTAAACATTCAATGTTAAGGGCGTGTCCTTGCCTCAATTTCTAGCGCGTCGTAGGCGTATTCTCTAACCCATGGTACGAAGTATTCATTATCATTTGGTGTGATACATTTCAAGCCGTTCAGTAGGCGATTGTTCATTTAACTTAGACTACTTTGATTTCAATGCAAGGACTTGCACGTGGATAGCCACCAGCAAGGTCCACTTAATCTATATGTACCGATCGCTGACATGACAAGCCATTTTGGATATTTTTCCTTGGTATTTCTCAACTTAGCGTAGGGTGATGGCTGGTACACCACGTTAAGCCTCTTGAAATACCCTGCACTTACGTCTTCCGGTGCCCAAGCCCGCACCCAGGCAGCCCGTAAGCCCCGTTTTGATTCCGCCTAGGCCGGCCACGGTATACTCCACACAACGCCCGTGCCGCAGAATCCTTACACTATACGGCCACGGTATTCCCCTCCATCGCCCGTGCCGTTTGTTCACGACCATTTTGTATTATCTTGTCATTTTAACTTAACGGCTATCTCCGAGCCGTAGGCTAACCCTTAGCCATAATGCGTTATCGACCAGGTTGGCGTCCGTGCAGCGCGGATAGCGAGCTCCGTTGCACGTGCCCGTCATACCTGTCGCTAACGTCTTTCATGTCTTATCTTTTATTCACTCTTTTATTTCTTTCTTTCACTTGTTCGTTCATTCATTAATTCTTCACGTATTCATTCATTCATTCGTCGATTCATTCATTCACTTATTCGTTCATTCATTCATTCATACATTATGTAACTACCCGTTCGGGAGTCGCCTTGGCGATCCATCGGTCCCGAAGTCTTTCAATGTTGCTATACTGTACTCGGAACGACTATGTCGATAGTCTTCCGTTTCATTGTTGTAAACCATTCATTGTTTATTGTTGAACGCATAAGGGACTTGAACGTAAGCTTGTGCCTTAGCACGAGTGTGGAGCGCGGTCAAGAGTTCACATTTTCCAAGTTTCTTTCCATATTCTATACAAGCATACAAGATGGGATTATTCCCTTAGCTAGGTGCGTTGAGTCATTCATTTATTAGCATGCGCGGTGTTATCGCCTAGCGATTCTAGCAATAGTGTCCATATTGTTATGTGTCTAGGCTAAGCAAAGACGGGTTCATCGGAGCCACCCACCTTAGCGATGTTCGCATCGGCCGAGCGATACTTCGAGCGCGCCTTTGAAACTCTAAGTCTAGATTCATCTTGACGGGCCAATGTAAGCCTTGCATCGATTCTTCATCAGGTCGATGCCAACTCTTCGGGTCGACGGCTCGCTTGAGTCGTTGCACTTGCCGTTTGAATCGGCGTTCCGCTAGGACGGAGCGGGTCATTACATAATACACCACTCAAAATAAGTCTCGTCCTCGAGACTTCCTGAGTGCAGGTCATCCTACCATTCCTTAACTCGTGTCGTCGTGTTTCTTCGACAATTTTATCGAACAGCTCTATCGTTCGATGGCATCGAACCATGCTCGATTATCCTTCCAAGTTTTATGTCGCATGTGTTTGGTGAATTTTATTGAATGACTGTCCATTCACTTGATTGGTACTTATTCAATTCAAGTGTTTCTTCGTCTTGGTTGCTATTTCTTCGTGTCATGGGACTTAAAGGGTCGTACGAGGCACGTTGTAATTCGTCAAATGGCGGGTCGTGGGCTGAGACAAACTTACTTTCGTTTATCTCGGTCATCGAGATGACCCGATTCACTTCTCAAGCGTTCTTGTCTACGAAATCAGTATGATTTCTTCTTAGCGGGGTCGACCAAGTCTAAGTAATTTTCGTCCGATTCAAGACTAAGTATTGTACTATCGTCGAGCATATCTTCCTATCAATGGTTCAATTCGTTATATTTTACTTTCACGATATCGATTCCATATCATTCGCTTGTTTAGGGCCAATCTTGGTGTCGTTCACGCACACTCCGCTCACACGTTTCTTCGATTTCGAGCCACGCTCGTACTAGTATCATTCCTTTCTTTTAACACGATTCCAAGTTCTCGACACTCTTCCATTCCTCAAGTCTCATTTGGAATTCAATGTGTCACTTGGTTAGATCGTGCACGCATTCCAGGCGTCCCCAAAATACATGCATTCACCAAACCGTGTGATAGAGAATTCGTCATTTTTACTCGAGTCGCATCGTGCACATACTCCGGCGTCCCTGAAATATATGCATGTCAGCCGAATCTCGTGAGCAGGGTTTCCTATATTCGTGATTCATGCTATCCATCCATGCCAATCCTCAAGATCAATCTTTCGATTGCTAACACTTGAAACAGGGGCGTCTCGCCTATCTGCTAGGCCATTTCTCAAGTCTACGTCAATGTCAGGATTGGAATCATAGTTTTCCAACAATAATGCCAACACTGACCCCAATCCTAGGGTCAAACCAAAGTCGGTAGTACGAAATTTTTCTACCCAAGCTCGCGTCACTCAGATTTCTAAACATCGAGCACGATCACCTATTCGCATCAATGTATTCGTTGCGCATATTCGAATCCATTCAAATCATCCAATCGACATACTTCACATATCCATTCTAACCAATTCATGTATTCGATTTCGAGGTCATTCAGCTCGACAATACATTGCGTTCCAATCTCACGCGAGTCCGATTATCCACGGTGGTTCATGAATCACCATGCAACGCTCCCGTGGAATAATCATTCTCATCGAGGCGTAACTCTTGTTTGAGTTTAGACTAACTCATTCTCGATACGCAGATTGGACCTACTCAATCCTCAAGTTTAATCATCAAGCACACCAAGTCATTCTTAAGTTTACCTTCGCGTCAAACCACAGGTCGAAGCAATCAAATTGCCACGCCATCCAAGTTCAATCACTCCCGCTGTATGAATCACCATATCAGCGCTCACGCGGAGTGGTCGTATAGCACCCAGTTTCTAAAATGAGGGTACTTTTGAAATTTTGTAATTATAATTATTTAATAATGATATTTAAACCATATTATGATTTTTGGTGATTTTCAGTTATTTTAAAACTATTTAAAACCACGACTTGTGATTTTGATGTTTTGCTAGTGCAACCTTAGAGATTACTTAACCTAGAGACTAACCATGACCATGTGAGCCTAACCATGTGTTTAAAATATCAAATTACCACTTTTTAGTCAAAAGGGTATTTTGGTAATTTATTAGAATTTATTTGGAATTATTTGTATTTATGTGTTTTTATTATTATTTAATTATTGTTAAGTGTCATGAGAGCCCCTAACCTAGTTTACCCTAATCTAGAGGTTAGTTACTAACCTAGAAACTAAGGGGTTAGGTATTTACATGTTAGTCAAGGTATAGAAAATATCTAGATAATTACTTTTGTGATATTTCTTTGAAAACCTAGAGATCTAAGCTACCTTTACATAGAAGTCAATCTTCCTTAACTTGGAAGCAACCCAAGGACACCCTCCCCTACCCCCATGGCAGACCACACCATGCCCCCCCTCCTATATATCACCCCATAGTTCATTCAAGTCCCCCTTACATGAAATTTACACTTCACAAAACCTTGAAATTCCCATTCCTTCACAAGACCATAACTTCGTCAATTTTGATCCTTTTCACCTCTAGTTTCTTGCATTAGGACCCTACAACATCAAGGGTGCTAAGGGAGGCTAGCAATCAAGATTCCACAAGGCTAGGGCATCACCAAGTGGAAGGACAAACACCCCCTCTTCATTGAGTTTCCATTGGAATTGCACCAATAGGTAAATACCCTCATACATAGTTAATATTCCGTTTTCTCTTCATAAATGCATGCATCTAGGTACCATGGACCTGTAGGCCAAGTTTGGTAGGAAGTAGGTTTGATTTGGTGTCCGTATCGGACACGTATCCATGTTTGAAAAACAGTGTTTGGTGAAATGCCACTTAGGTTTTAGTGTTGTGTTTTTTGAAACAATATATATTTTTGGGTAGCCCTAGACATGTAGGACACAACCCTAGTTGACTGAGCACACTTCGAGTCGTATCCGTGTCCAAAATGGGACACGAACACGCTGCACACACTGCACTGCACAGTGTGGCAGTGTCCTGCTACCACGATGTTCGTACTCACTGCACAGAGCACTAGGACACGTCAAAATTGACATGGACACGGGGGAAATATCTGCGAACATGCCCCCAAAGTCTCATGACTTCTCGTGTCGTGTCAAGTGAGAAAACTCACTCGCACTGGACACGCACTGCACTGCACGCGCACGTTTTCTTCACTGACACGCGACTCGTGTCGCACGGACACGAGCCGTGGACACCTCGTGTTTGCACGATTGTGTAGCCCAACACGTGGGCTACACGTGGACATAGCCACGAGGTCCCACGTGGCTCGTGTCGTGTCCACGAGACACGTGCACCGCTGCACGACGCGGTGCTAAATCGCGTATATCAGTTGAGTTTTCTCGACTGATACGGGTCTCGTGTCGACACGTGAGGACACTTGGACACCGTGCAGGCACCTAGACACCTAGCCCAACCCTAGACGAACCTAGGGACACAACCACGAGACACGAGGACACGTGTGTCGTGTCCTACACGCGTGTGCATCTCTGCACGACGCTGTGACACTGTAACTTACCCGATTAGCATTTTAGATACTTGGACACGTCGTGTCGCGTCGTGGTGGACACTTAAGGACACGAGGGATATGAGTATACCTAGGGGCACGATTACCAACCTTTAGGCTTGGGTATTAGCTAGGTTTTTGGCTCGAATTTGGTTTTTCCCTTTACCTACACTATGTTCAGTGATGAACAGTGTTTCTGTATTTTCCAGTTTTTAAAATCCGATTTCAAATCGATTTTTTATTAAATATGTATGTATAATTGTGTGTATATATACTGTATATATAAGTATATATGTATATGTGTGTGTATGTATGTATGTGGGTATGTATGTATATATGTATAGATGTATATAGGTGTGTATATATATATATATATATATATATATATATATATATATATATATGTAATGTGTGTGTGTGTGTGTTTGTGTACCCCCCTTTCTCAGAAATCTGAGAACACACCCCCCTCTCACTGTTACACACACACACACACACTACTACCCCTTCCCATGACCCCCTCACACACACATGTTCACACCCACACACACCCCACACACTCACATCCCTCTCTCTCTTGTTCACTCTCTATCTCTCTCACATCTCTCTCTCTCTCTATTATTTTCTCTATATATATATCTATATGTAATATTATATATAATGTTATATGTACATATATGGAATATTATATATATATATATATATATATATATATATATATATATATATATATATATGTATATATATATATATATATAGTATCTAGGTTATGGTCTAGATACACTAGCCTATGGCCAATTAGGGGTTGACCCTAATTTGTCTAAGTGACCCCTTGACCTAGGTACCTTAATGACCTTTGTTTGACTAGAGTTGACCAAAGTCAACCTTAGGTCAAACTTGACCTAATTAACCTAGAATTGACTAGGATTAACCTAAAATGACTAGTTTAACTAGTTTGACTAAACCCTAACTAGTTGATTAAGTTCGACCATATGGTTATGAGATAGTCCTATGTAATTTAAGATATGTATGGGGTTAAGTGGGATAATTAGGAGTTGTGTCATGAATTGGGTTAGCCCTATAGAGTTGACTTAGATTGTTAATGGTTGACCCTTAACCTAATGACCTTGTGACTAGTCTATGTTGACCAAAACCTTAGTTAGTCTAAGTTTGACCTAGATTTGACTAACCTTGACTTGCTTAAACTTGTTTGACTTAGTTGACTCCTTATGACCTAGTATGACTTAAGTTGACCTAGTTTGACTGTTAGAGTTGACCAAGAGTTGACTTTTGACCAGATTGACCTAGAATTATGTAGTATGTATTGTATACTCTATTTTTACCATTGTGGATATATTGTGACCTGTTTTACTCTAAATAGGACTCTGTGACACCAGTTCGGACATCTATTCATATTAGTCATACAGGATGACAGGCGAGTACATTCTCTGATCATTTCATACTTGTTAGGATTTATATTCTTGCTCTAGATTACTTTACATGATGCTGTCACGTTATTTTCACGGATTGGTACTATATGGATCTTGTCATGCGATGTTATTCCCCTCGGGGTACATCAAATACAGTTGTCATGTGCTTTTCACGGACATCTTGTATTTTATGTACACCGCTTTCATGTATACTCTTGTGCAATCTTGTACTCTCATGATCACGTGAGCAAACATGATAAAAACCTCTTGTGCAAGGTAACGTAACTTGACTGGATCCTTGTGTATTGATTGGGGAGGGTGAGTAGGAAATGGTTATGTGATCAAAATCCCATCTTGTGAAATCTTGTGAAATCATGTATATGTCCATAGTACACTCACGTATGATGGAGTTACCCTTGCATTGTCCTAACCCGTTTATATAACCATCTCATGCTCTAAATCACAGGTTACCTACAGTTCTTACTTATCATTTATATAGATATTTCCAGTTATCAAATCTCTTTCGTTTTTATATATATTCTTTACAGTCCATGTATCTTACTCTATGCATGCTTTACATTTCCCAACATGATATGAACTGCGTGAGATGTATTGTGCTCGTTCCTGTCCTGACTGGACCTGTTGAAAATATTACAGATGATGATGGTGACTGTCCTACCTTCTATGGGACACATGAGGGTGACCTTTAGGAGGCTGAGGAGCATTTAGCTCAGTAGAGGGTGCCTAGTCTAGTCTAGTGTTTATAGTTTTCATTTTGTATCGGATTGTTCCGATTGTTAGTTTTGACTTAGTTATATTTCAGGTCTTGTACTTATTTATGTTGGACATCTACTTTGTGTGGTGTCATGATAACTCTATTTATATTCAGTTTCTTCCTTTCATCTGATTCCATATCATGCTCTATCTTTCCTAGACCTGTGTTTGAGATATAGAGTTGAGATGTTATGTTATACCTCCGTGCGGAGATGACAGGTTTATATATCTTGTTGTTAGATGTTAGATGTTATAGATGACCTATACAGCGTTCTACCGCCGAGACTGCGGCGTAGGCTGGACGTACCCACGTTCTCGTGTCCCTAATCAGGGTGCGGGTCGTGACAGGTCGTCCTAATCCGGCGCGACGCATGTGCGAGGCTGGAGTTGCGCTCGCATAAGACAAGAACGTCAACGTTGTGGTTGTCAACGAAGCAAATCCAAGCATTTTATTTCCATCCGAGTCAAGATCTCTATTCGATAGTCCGACCGTCATTCATTCAACTAGAAAATCCTCGAGTCAAGTCTATCTTTTCCTCGACACATTTTTAACATCCCAAGTATAGCATCCAACGGAACAGTGACATTTGCACGATCGTCATTCGCCGAGTCAGAGTACCCCCGAGTTATCGCATATCGATCTTTGATACGCCTCAATACCATCGACGATATGCGTAACCTGACGATCTTCCTTTGCAACCGATTTCGAGTCGTGCGTTGATGTTGTTGTCCGAGTTGGATATTCCATAATTTCATTTAATATTCAAGATCAAGTTCAACTGCTATTCCTCAAGCTAGTTTCAAGATCGTTGTTCAAACTCAAGTCACAATTCATTTGAAATCCGAAATCGTACGCGCGATCATCTAAGTTTCCTCGATCAAGACCATTCATTTTCATTCATCGTTCCGAACCATTTTCTAACTCGCGTTGCCCATTAACAAGTTGTCCAGCGATATCTCGTTCGGGACTTTTGTAGTCACGGCCAACTAAGCGTGACACGTTCTAAGGCTTTGCGCGATTGTATCGCTTGTCGACATACTCGTACGATCCGTAAATCCTTTAGTCTCGCTCGAACAATTTCTATGACGTCCATACACCACTCAGGGTTCAAGCCACTCGACTAGTCGTCGACACTCATTCTTATTCTTCTCCGAACCTATCATATACACCACTCGGATTCAAGCCATACAATCTAGTCCTCAATCACGTTCGCGTCATGCGCTAAGACATCCTTCAGATTCGTTCGACGAATCTCTAGCGTAATCGCTCACGTCGCCTCGACGTACTAAGTCGTTCGCACTAATCCTCAAAATCCCAGCCAATCTTTCGGGTACGCCTAAGCGTTAACTCGATAGCGTTCCTACCGATAGACACTTAAAGTGTATCTCCGTTCTCGATCGAGCGATACTTGATATCGCTCGTAACCCAATTGCACCCAAAAGTCTAGGTGCGCGACACGCAGCACAACTTAGCCAGAAGGCCGTATGCATAGCTATCCCGTACGGACTATATTCGAGTTTGCACGCTCATTTGCTAGGTCGACGCAAGACTAGTCAGGCACGCACGCGACATGTTAACTTTAGCACGTGTTCTATATCGAGTCAAGTTTAACAACGTTCGGCACAAGGGCCTTCTGATGCATTCGGCGATAGCCTACCGATGCGTTCGATTGAACACCTGAACGAGCTTTTGAAAATATTAGACTTATTGTATGGAACATCCCAAGGCACAATGAGAGAGAGCGTACACTCCTTTTTCCAACGACGAGCTTTCAAAACTGAGAAATCGACGTGAAGTCCAAGGACGTAAAGCCGTGCTCTGATACCAATCTGTCACGCCCCGCTTCCGTAGGAGCGATCGTCCTCGCTAAGGCGTGATGTCGCACGGGCCTAGGTTGCGCCCGTACAAGGCCAAGTCCAGAAACGCCGATTTTGAGCTAGGCCACAGAGTCGCACAGAGTGTCCCCATTTACAGCGGAAAGTAAATAAACACAAATAGAAGCGAATTCAAACTCTTTATTGATATTCAAGAAGTTTACAAGCGGCGCTAGGCCGAGTTTACAAGTCTCTCAAGCTCTCTCTCTCTCTGAAACATAAAAGGCGTGCCAAGTGGCTTACAAGATGGAATGATTCATGGCGATGTTCCGATACATTATGTCCTGTATATGGTGCTTCAGCTCCTTGCAACGCTCCAAGGCTCCAGAGATAGCTCCGCGCCTTAGCACGTTCGAGGAAAGCTCCGCACCCGGCGATGTCTCCTGCATCCTACGAGCAGATTGTGGGGTTATCAGTACATTGTTATGCACTGGTGGGGAGGCTAGCTCGCCCACAATGTTATCATTACAAAACACGTTCCATTTACTTTTGTGCACCATCTATCATTCATTGTCTTTCTAATCTTGCCTTAGGATTAGTTTCATGGCATATTTTGTAACCTATCTCGTGTTGCCAAATTCAAGTGTCTGCATGGAAATGCATGCACGACTTACCCATACTTACCGCCCGGCCTTTCCTGTCCAGAGTAAACCAAGTTAGTCAACAATTCACAAGTAGTAACTTAACGTGATTCATGTAAACATTCAATGTTAAGGGCGTGTCCTTGCCTCAATTTCTAGCGCGTCGTAGGCGTATTCTCTAACTCATGGTACGAAGTATTCATTATCATTTGGTGTGATACATTTCAAGCCGTTCAGTAGGCGATTGTTCATTTAACTTAGAATACTTTGATTTCAATGCAAGGACTTGCACGTGGATAGCCACCAGCAAGGTCCACTTAATATATATGCACCGATCGCTGGCATGACAAGCCATTTTGGACATTTTCCCTTAGTATTTCTCAACTTACCGTAGGGTGATGGCTGGTACACCTCGTTAAGTCTCTTGAAATACCCTGCACTTACGTCTCCCGGTGCCCAAGCCCGCACCCAGGCAGCCCGTAAGCCCCGTTTTGATTCCGTCTAGGCCGGCCACGGTATACTCCACACAACTCCCGTGCCGCAGAATCCTTCTACTATACGGCCACAGTATTCCCCCCATCGCCCGTGCCGTTTGTCCACGACCATTTCGTATTATCTTGTCATTTTAACTTAACGGCTATCTTCGAGCCGTAGGCTAACCCTTAGCCATAATGCGTTATCGACCAGGTTGGCGTCCGTGCAGCGCGGGTAGCGAGCCCCGTTGCACGTGCCCGTCATACCTGTCGCTAACGTCTTTTATGTCTTATCTTTTATTCACTCTTTTATTTCTTTCTTTCACTTGTTCGTTCATTCATTAATTCTTCACGTATTCATTCATTCATTCGTCGATTCATTCATTCACTTATTCGTTCATTCATTCATTCATACGTTATGCAACTCCCCGTTCGGGAGTCGTCTTGGCGACCCATCGGTCCCGAAGTCTTTCAATGTTGCTATACTGTACTCGGAACGACTATGTCGATAGTCTTCCGTTTCATTGTTGTAAACCATTCATTGTTTATTGTTGAACGCATAAGGGACTTGAACGTAAGCTTGTGCCTTAGCACGAGCGTGGAGCGCGGTACGAGAGTTCACATTTTCCAAGTTCTTTTCCTTATTCTATACAAGCATACAAGATGGGATTATTTCCTTAGCTAGGTGCGTTGAGTCATTCATTTATTAGCATGCGCGGTGTTATCGCCTAGCGATTCTAGCAATAGTGTCCATATTATTATGTGTCTAGGCTAAGCAAAGACGGGTTCATCGGAGCTACCCACCTTAGCGATGTTCGCATCGGCCGAGCGATACTCCGAGTGCGCCTTTGAAGCTCTAAGTCTGGATTCATCTTGACGGGCCAATGTAAGCCTTACATCGATTCTTCATCAGGTCGATGCCAACTCTTCGGGTCGACGGCTCGCTTGAGTCGTTGCACTTGCCGTTTGAATCGGCGTTCCGCTAGGGCGGAACGGGTCATTACAATATGGGCACATCCAATTGTGATCAAGGCTAGCCCATTTATTTTTTTGTTTATTTACAAGTTTGCCATTGAAGAAAGTGATCATGGCTATCCCACTCTTTGGTATAAAAGTCAAATTTTCTAATTTTGTTCTTCTTCTTCCTTAACTCATCCAAGAAGAACAAGAAGAACAAGAAAAAAAAGAAGAGGAAGAAGAAGAAAAAAAATAAAAAAAAAATGAGAATTCTGATGGGTTTAAACCCTAATTTTCTTTCTCAACTCTTTCTCACTATCTCCAAGTATAATGGGGTATAACCCTACTTTTCTTCTCATTTCGAATTTCGATTTTCAATCGACGGAGAAGAAGAAAATGAGAAGAAAACATCCAAAAATTAAACCCTAATTTTCTTCTCATTTCTAATTTTGATGGCACCCAAAGGCTCCTCATAATGCACAAACCCTAATATTTGTGAAAACCATAATATTGCTGTTCAACTAGTGTAAACAAGGACTGTCCAATTTTTTGCAGTCCTATAAACTGAATGGACTGTCAAAAAACTGGGCAGTCCTAAGTCACAGCATGTGAAACAAAGGACTGCCCATTTTTCTGGCAGTCCTTACTGTATGTTGGACTGCCAGAAGAATGGGCAGTCCAACTCACAACATGTGTAACTTTGGACTGCCCAACTATCTGGCAGTCCAGTCTGTATGTTGGACTGCCAGAAGAATGGACAGTCCAAAGTTACACATGCTGTGAGCTGGACTGCCCATTCTTCTGGCAGTCCATTCAGTTTGTAGGACTGCCAGAAAATTGGGCAGTCCTTGTCGACGCGAAGTTTTCTCGTTCGTTCATACTTGAGTTTAATTTAAATGGGTAATTTCCTACTCCGTATGTAGTTTAATTCATTCAAATGGGCTACAAAGAATTGAAAT
This sequence comes from Iris pallida, assembly GCA_029216955.1. Taxonomy (NCBI): domain Eukaryota; kingdom Viridiplantae; phylum Streptophyta; class Magnoliopsida; order Asparagales; family Iridaceae; genus Iris; species Iris pallida. The sequence continues at coordinate 18,625,226 of JANAVB010041219.1, forward strand.
AAAAAATGTAATTGATGCTAGAATTTTTCAAATTAATTTCTAGGATTTTGAAAATAAATTGAGAAATAATTTATGTGCTTGAATTAATTTCTTCAAAAGAGGAGGATGGTGGAGGAGAAGTGGAAGATGTTGAGAATTTAGGAGTTGTGGATGAGAAGAGGAAGATGTTGGGGATTGAGAAGAAGAAGAAGAAGAGAGGGGTGAGGATTTTGGAAGAGAGAGAAGGGATTTTGCAAATGAAGGAAAAAAAATGGGTTTGGTAACCGTGATAAAAAATTTGGACTAGTTCTGTGAAAAGTAAAAAAATTTGGGCTAGCCACAATCCGGACTAGCCATGATCAAGTATGGTTGTGCCCATATAAAATACCTTAATAAACGGGTTGGATTCGGATGAAATAGAGAAAAATAGAGAAGGTTCATTTTGATTGGGCTTTATCGAAAACAAATCCCTCTCGAGTCTTCTTCTTCTTCTCCACCTCCGTCTTCTAGTCGTGTCGGGAGAGATGACGACGATCCGTAGATTCTGCTGCAACGACCTCCTCCGCTTCGCCCACGTCAACCTCGACCACCTCACGGAAACCGTAAGCTCTCTCACTTTCGCACTTCTTTCTATGGGGATTTCAGTTTATATTTCGATTAGGGTTTTCGTTTTCTTTTTTTATTTTGTTCATATATTTTTGTTCTTTCTTTTGTTCAATTGAAGTTCAACATGTCGTTCTATATGACGTACTTGGCGCGGTGGCCGGACTACTTCCACGTCGCCGAGGGACCCGGCAACCGAATCATGGGTTACAGTAAGCACCACTTCCACCTCCACTTCCGTTTCCCTCTTTGTTTCATTAAATTTCACTGATTCACGACTGACCTAAAAATTGGATTTTTTGCTCCTACGCGACTTGAGGAATAATTTTACAAATAGAGAGCTCCAATTAAAGAGAGTGGTTCCTTTTAGGTTCTGACACAACCCAGCTCAAGGAATTAGCAGAGAGTCGATTTTATGGGGATAATAATCATAATATCTTCAAATTTATGGCCAGTCTTCTGCTAGGGGTTATATCCATAAAACCCTAATGATTTTGCGTTATTTTTTGGGGGTGGTGGGTTGGGGGTGTTGCTATTACTTGTTCTGGATGCCATTGGTACTTCCTTTTAGGGTCTGTTTTCTTGCCCGTAGATGGAAATACCGTATGATGTTTGTTGCTGTAAGTGCTGTTGCAAATACAATGTTTTTTGCCTACAAATGATGCTTTATGATTTAGGAAGCTTGCCTATAAGGTTTTTTTTTTTAAAAAAATAGAAACTTCTTGTTGGGTTGGGACATTTTGATGTGGAATGCAAAGAGAACAAGAGGAAATGATGTAATGCTGTTGCAAATGGTGTTGCGGCCGGTTGAGGTCTTGCAAGTTTTCCTGCAGAAATTGGCACCTATTTATAGCAAACCAAATGCTGGAAATGCAGGAATGAGAGATTGCTTTTTTTTTTTTTATCTTAGGTTGTGTTTGGTTGGTAGGAAAGTAGGGGGAAGGAAAAGAAACTGAAAAAGGAGAAAGAGAAAGGAAAACGAAAGATTGTTTTAACTTGTTTGGTTAATTGAGGAAGCCGAAAAGAAAATCGTTTCCCTAGGTTAGAGAGAGAAGAAAAAGGAAAGTGTTATCCCACTTCCCACGAACCCAGCACAACCTTAACCATGTAATGTTATATGGATTTCATCTTCTTTCATTGTATTACTTGTCTTCATCCTCTATGTTAGGAATGCTTTCTTACAGTGTACTGTTTTTGGTTTTTATCTACAGAATTGAAGTTGTGGGAAAACTATGATATTTATTGTCTCATAATCTGCTTTTACTTTATAAAGTTATATTTTAAATGATTAAATACTTTTTACTGAAAACTAGAAAGAAAATCAATACTTGATTATTTCCAATATTCTTGATGATGCCAACAACTGACACAGAAATAAGAAAGAAGGTAAGAGAGAAGAAAACTAACGTATAATGTTAAAACAAGCCTCATGGAGATGCCTTTTTTTTGGTATACGGGCTAATTAAGCAGATTACTGTGGCATGTTAGTTTTACATGTCTCATTCGTTTTGTCCTAGATGCGTTCTCTTGTGTTACTATCTATAGTTTATAATGTTCTTCTACATTTGAAAGTAGTGTGCACGACATATTGTGTCCTCAATTTGCTTACTATACTCTTTGTATATCTATGATTGTAATTGTTAATATTTAAACTAAAAGATCTGATGACATACTGGACGTTTTTATTGTAGTTATGGGGAAAGTCGAAGGACAAGGTGAATCTTGGCATGGGCATGTTACTGCAGTTACAGTTGCTTCAGAGTATCGGAGACAACAATTAGCTAAGAAACTTATGCACATGCTGGAGGACATCAGCGACAAAATGTAACTTCTTATCTGGACTACTTGACAAAAATATATTATAATCAAAATTTTGTAGTGGTGTCATGACTAATTAGCTTAAGGGGCTTTTTGGTTGCTTCTAAATGGAAATACCATGCAACAGATAATTGCATTAGATGTTGTAAGTGGTGTTACAAACAAGGTCGTTTTTGGATCCTTCCTATGAGTATCACTATTGGCATTTTCGGATCGGAGTTTGTGGTTCTTCGTTTCATAAAGCAAAAAAAAAAAGATAATTTTTTTTTTCAAAAGCTAAAAAATATTTAATATATTTAGACATACTTTTATGCAATGTTACCAAATCAGATTGGATCATAAAATCGTAAAGGGGTTTGGATCGTCAATCATAAGATTCTTAATTAATTTATAAAAAATTCAAGTAAATATAAAAATATGGATAATTCAAATATAAGAGATCATGTATAATTGATATATAGATCCACAAAACAAGTAGGTTTAGCATATATCATGTCAAAGGAAGTCAAACAACTCAAAAACTATAGTTAGTATAATCCCAAAGTGTTAAAATCGAAAACATCTCTCATTAGCATCATCATCACTAGAATGCAATAGAGGATTATCGTTAGGGTCTCTTCGACAATTGTTGGGGTCAATGTTCTAAATTTCGGCCTAGGCGGCGCCTAGGCGCTAGGCGGCCACTAGCCGCACCGGAAACCCCCTAGGCGGCGGTCCTAGGCGGGTTTCGGCCTAAGCGGGACCTAGGCGGACCTGTTCGGCCGATTTGACATCTAAAAAATTTCAAAAAAAAATTCAAAAATTTCAGGATTTGAAATTTCAAAAAATTGCACGTATGAAATTTAAAAAAAATTCCTTACCAGGATGCCGTTGACGCTCCTGCTGCTGCCGTTGATGCTCCTGCTGTTGCCGTTGATGCTCCTTCTGTTGTTGCTGCTGCTGCTGTTGTTGTATGGAGGGGAGGAGAGGAGGGGCTATTATGGTTGTGTGGAGGAGAGGAGAGGAGAGGAGAGGAGAGATGGAGAGGAGAGGAAGGCTGGAGATGCTCTCTCTCTCTTCTCTCCCCCCCCCCCCCTTTTATTAGGTTTAGGTCATATAAAAAAATTGAAAAAAGTCCTTCCTAGGGGATTCGAACCCTTAACCTCTTGACCATCACCCCTTGTTTAGGCTCAGCCCAATAGCCACAAGTGTTTATAAGCTTTAGTGTTAGGGGCTGTTTGGTAAACAAGAAGTGAATTTAGATTTGGATTTTGACTTTCAATGAGAAAATAATGGTAGGAATCCATGCACTTACTTGTCCCCCTAGTAGGGGACAAAGGTGTTTGGTTAGAATAAGGAAGTGAAAAGTGGAAAGTGAGAAAGCATGTAATAATAATAAAAATTATGATAATTATTTTAATTAATTAAAATTAATAAAAACATTTTGTTAATTAGTTAATTATTCTAATTATATAATCAAATATCTAATATTAAGTTAATACTTTAATTAATTAATACTTTACTTTATTAATACCAATTATTCCCAATTTTAGGAATTTTTTTTCCTGTGTCCTCCTTGCAAATTAAAAAAAATTGGAAATACTTTAATTAAACCTTTACTTAATTAATTAAGCTGGGAATGAAATGCTCCAGACATTTACTTAATTAATACCAATCCAATAGATATTTATACAACGTTGGCTGCCGTACCAACTATTTTCAATACTTTACTTTTTCTGTGTGGTCCTAGAAAGACTCATTCCCCTTTTTTTTTCCTTCATCCCTCTTCCACTCGTCTTCCCCAACAACCCTCATCTCCCAAACCCACCGGAGACCAGGCGAGGTCCCGCTGGCCGCCATAGTCGACGGTGACGACAGAGGCCAGGCGAGACCAGGTGACGTGGGGGCCAGGCGACGCGGAGGCCAGACGAGGTCTCGCTGGTCGCCGTTGTCGGCGATGACGACGGCGGAGGTCGGACTTTGATAAAAACTTTAGTTTTAATTTGTTAGTTAACATTTATTTAACTGTTAATCTCTCCAAATCCATCCACATCCATCCAAGAATCATGGATGTGGAAAGTTGAAAATGCAGGGGAACAAGGAGGGGACAGGAACTGGAAGAACAATAAATTGGTTTCCAAATTCACCTTTCCATCGGTTTACCAAACAATGGATTATATGGATTTTAGTATAAATCATGTGGAAAACAGAATCCAGGGCTCACTTCTCTCTTACCAAACATGTCCTTATAGTAACAGATACAATATATTTATGTACTAGCTTTTTAAAAATAATTAAAAAAATTAGTTCGGCGCCTAAGCGTCCTAGGCGCTAGGCGGTCCTCCGGCGCACCGATTCCGCTACCGAAATTTATAACATTGGTCGGCGTAGCGATTATGAGGTGCTTTTAAAGTACCGATTATGAGGGTCCGATTTTTGGTGGTTTTAAGTAGCAACTTTTAAACTAGTCCAACCCATGGTTTGTAATTCATTAGCGAGCGACAAGGTACTCAAAGGCACAAGGCGCACGCACTCGAGACGCATAAGGTCCATATCGTCCGAAGCGAAAGGCACACTTAAGGTGCGTGTCCGAGGGAAGCGAGGTGATATATATATATATATATATATATATATATATATATATATATATATATATATTGACATCAGATTTCTGCATTGATAAACATGTGTGCTTCAAAAAACAGTATATATTAAAAAACAGTATTTAAAAAAATGTATTCTAAGTAAAAAAAAGAGTAAAAAAATTCTTTCAGTTCTTCTCTCAGTTAAAAAAAAAAAAGTACAAAAAGTTGGTGTTAAAAAAACAACAGTTCAGAAAAAGGTTAAAGAACGCGAGAGAGAGAGAGAGAGAGAGAGAGAGAGAGAGAAGCAAGGGGTATTAGACTATTTTAGGTGGTACATGTAATTATATTGTCAGGTCATAACTATTTTAGGTGGTACATGTAATTATATTGTCAGGTCATAACAATATTGACTTTCGCTTTTTCCTCCTCGTCCTCGTCCTCATCCTCATCGTAAGGCAACCCCTCTTAAACAAAATATGAAGTGTGGCCTGAAAAAAGTATATAACAACTTAAATTTACCAAAAAATTGATCTAATAGATCTAATAAAATATGAAGAGTACCTTAAAAAGTATATAACAACTTAAAATTACCAAAAAGTCCCTCAATTTCAAGAAAAATAAAATAACAAATAAACCCAACTCGAGTTTCGGTCCGTCGGGTCAGTATCACGCGATCCATGTTTGATCCCGATTCCACGACCTGGATCATATGATCCAACTGATTCAGGTTCGATTCTTGATTTGGTCGATCCAACCATGGGATGCGGATCACGGACCCTCAAGATCGGTCGTACGATCAACGGTCCAGACTGTTCGATCCTGACATGAAGGTTTTATGTATTATATGTTTTTTCTTTTAAATTGAATAATATTCAAATTGTTGAATCGTTCACCTACAATATATACTATTGTTTATATTTTACTTTTCGACATAGTACAACCACAATAAATAGTTTTGAAAGAAATATTGTTAATATTGATGAATGTTGTAAAGTTAAAATATACAACTTCAACAAATGGTAATGTTTATATTGCATCAATAAGGAATCTTATCGACACACTGTAACATTGTCAATTTTTGACACAATTGAATCATACTTCTTTCTTTTCATTCAACTTTATCTGCTAAATTGATTGGGAAAGAGACCCCCCAAACATCGGTATCAGTCGATAGCGGACCGATATCGTATCAGGACATGTCAAAAGAGATGCGATAATGACTAATATAGAAACTATGGTTAGAAATACATTGTTTGATTGCATGTAATCGAAATTATGGGATTTACAAATTTATGATTTTGAATGATGTAATTGGATGCTTACTTGCAACATTTATTGATGTAAATAAAAATTCATTGTTTGGTTGCGAATTAAATGAAGAGAGAACTAGAGGAAATGGTGTAATAAATGTTGCCGTAAGTGGCACCACAATTGTTGCGGTAGTTGGAAGAATTTATGAAACATTTGTTGCAACATATCTACCATTTACATCAAACCAAACATTGGAATTGGTGTAAATAGTACAACAGATGTTGTATGTAACTCCATTTGCAACCAACCAAACATCCCCTAAGTGCATATCACGCCTGAATCCCATCTTTGACTGTTCTTTTTGTTTTTGCTCAAGCTTTTTCGTGTTTAATTTTATATCCATAATCACTCAACATTGCTTTTTAAATACACAATAGGAATTGTTTAGGTTAGAATAAGGAATGCATGAAATGTTCAGGTGTCACTATCATTTCAACAAAAGAGTAGATTTACGGTTGTATTACACTTATTGCTGTTTCTTCTCGAGGATGTTATGTTCTGTTTATTAACTACATGAAGTCTCACATTGTTGAAAGTGCGAAGCAGAGTGAACCTTAGTGTCCTACTATTCTACTATTCTACTTTTCTCCCTTTCCTGATTATCCATACTGGTACAATAAAGATTTTTGTTGGACAATGAAGTTCAATCTTCGTCTGCTACTTTTTGGCTTAGAAATTGATCTCTTTCTTGTTAGTTCAGTGAAGCTGTGCATTTACATCCCAATGCATGGTCATTGGTCAATATTGATATATGTTTAGAAAGGTTGACTAATATATACACGGCCTTAGTGTCTTTATTTTCGGCACAAAAGGGGAGCTTGAGTTGGCTCGCCAACTTGGTTTGCGGTACGCTTTAAAATACTAATTGGGTCGATGCTGATGCTAGTAATTTAGTTCAAAATTTGACTCAATTATTATGTCAAATACACAGAGAAAACCATGTCCACAACATAAGAAATTGAAAATCCATGACATCACTTCACTCAATGAGATGTAAAACTTGATTTTTCTTTGAGAAGCTCATTCTCTTCTTTTTCGTTCTCTTTGCATGAACAAAGTTGTAGCTCATGAAGCAATAGAGAAATAAATGCACTACCAACTACAAAGTCAAAGTTTTAAAAAAAAAAATGTGGCTATGGAACCCTGAAATGACAAAGCTGTAACTCATGAGTCATGATTCATGAAGCAATGGAGAAATAACTGCACTACCAACTACAAAGTCGAAGTTAAAAAAATGTGTGGCCATGGAACCCTGAAATGACGATAAACTTAAGGTGCGTTTGGTTATGATTTTAAACTCAGATTTCTGAGTTCAAACTCAAAAACCATCTGACGTAACGTTTGGTTACAGGTTTGAGAATGTAAAACGGGATTTTTTATTTTTTTTGAGAGTTGCAAAGTTTTAACTCAGCTTTCAGAGAGCTGCTAAAACATGCTTTAGTAGTGTGATTTCTCACATAGTGGAGGGTCCCACCCCCACCCCCTCCTCCCAACTCTCTCTCTCCAGGGGATTTTTTTTTTGGTGAGGTCTCCAGAAACAATGTAATAATTGCAACTTGATACCTTCAACTATTCCAGTTTTTCAACTTGATACCCTAAACTTTTTTACTCGACAACGTGATACCCTAAAAAAAAAAGGGACAAAAATACCCCTAATCGAAACATAAAACTATCCCCCAATCCACCCATCCGCCCCCGCACCCCACCACCCTCCGGCCGCCCATCCCTTACCCACCTGGCCAGGCTCCCGTACCCTCCCGCACCCCCTCCATCTACCGCCCACCCCTCCCCCCTGCCCACCTGCCCGTGCACCCCCCCTCCCCCAGCCACCGCACGCTCCCTACCGCTTCCCCGCTCCCTTCAACCACCGCACACCTTTGGCTGCACAACAGCCCCCCCTCTCTCTGTTAGCGGTGTCGCCGTCTGCTGCACACTCGCCCGGAGAGGGGGGTGGTGCAGCCGGGGTTGGGGGGGTGGAGGCAAAGGGGGCTGGGGGGGGGGGGGAGGAGGGGTTGGTTTGGGTAGTAAAGCAAGGGATAATTTTGTCTTTTTTAAAATTTTTGGTATCAAATTGAAATTATTAAATAGTTGATGGTATCAAGTTGTTGAGTAAAAAAGTTTAGGGTATCAAGTTGAAAAACTTGAATAGTTTAGGACAATTAAGCCATAATTATTTTTTATGAGGTCTCCCGAAAATTTGGCCAGACCGAGGAGGAAGAGACCTCACCACCGCCGCCTCCCCTTCTCCTCCTCCACTTCTTCCCCTACAACAACTCCAACTTCGACCTCACTACCACCTTCCTCCTCGACAAGCCCCCCGACTTCCTCCCCTTCCTCCTCAACTCACTCGGTTGTGGACGAGTCGGTCGAGGAAGGAGACAATGGTGGCGGCCAAAGTCCTCCTCGACAATGGCCAAAGTCCTCCTCGGCGTCGACCAAAGCCTTGAAGAAACCCTAGATTTCTAGGCTTAGGGTTAGCGTTCGGTGGAGGTCGACCTTAAGCTTGACCTCTCGTCGCACAACCAGCTATCACGTCGGCCTGGGCCAAGTTAATCGAGATGGGACTGTTCCGCCGTCGCGTGGAGGTTGACCTCGAGCAGTGACATGCTCAACCAGTTGTCTCATCGGCATGGGCCGAGTTGGTCGAGATGGGTTGTTTCCACCATCACGCGAAGGTCGACCTCGAGCAAAGATGGAGGTCGTGGGGGCGGGGCCGACGTGTCTGGACTCAAGCTGCCGGTGGTCGTTCTCTGGCCACAGTTAGACACGAACAAGATTAGGATTCAGTGGACACAGTTTAGAAGGGACACAGTTGGACACGTTTGGGAGAGAGTTGGACACGAACAGCTGTGGACACAGTTAAAAAATTAATTTCTAAAAATATATAACCAAACACAATTTTCGACTTTTATTTTTTAAAATTACTTTTGAGATGAAAGTAACCAAATGCAAAGTAAAAATTTCTATACTCAGAAAACAACTTTATAACGTACTTTCAGAAAACTGTTTTTAGAACCACATCTCAGAAAATATATCTAAACGGACCCTAAGTCTTCCCCAACATTCTTTGAATATAATGAACTTTTTTGCAAAATCAAGTTTACAGAGAAATTTCTCCGATTGGTTCAACCACCAAACTTAGCAATCTGGATTGAGTATCATAATGAAAATGTACCACAAATGTGGTTGGTTGGGGATTGAGGTGTACTCTACTCGATAACTATGAATTTGATATAGACATTCTCTCTTTAGTCAGCATTTTTAATTTTGTTCTTATTTTTGCATAGGAAAATGGACTGTGTTAGTTTTTTCCCGAACTTTTTTGCCTTTCATGTTTTCTTGCTTCAATTGCATTGCTGTGTTTGAGAATATAGGTCAACAAGATACTGTAGTCTTGAGGAACAAGGGAAATCTCACCACAGCTCCAAACTTGGTTTACTATTCCCAAGGGAGGTTTCAAAATGTTCTGCTAAACCTCCTTAGGCAACATGATACAGTTGTTGGAAGCATATAGTCGGAAGCTATCGAGAAACAAGAATTGATAGATAACTGGGAAAGGGGAAAAATAAACAATGTTTAAATCCTTTGGAGAAACAAAATATAATCCCACCAGAGAATAACTGACTAAAGCCAGAGGGAATGGCAACCACAAGAAAGTAATTGGACCTACTCGAAATGGATGCATACCATACCAAACTTCTAAAACCTTGGATACTGGAATTTGGGTGAAGACTTGAGGATTTATGGTATAATTCCTGTCAATCTCTATATTGAGACACCAATGAATAATAACTCCTCAAAATTCTGTATAACATTCCTAATTCCTTGTCGTAGTCCACTTTTGACTAATTCCTATCCTCCATGGGAATGATAGAGAAACATAGCTCTTAATTCCCAAGCAGGAATAAAATGCAGGTTTTTTTGTCACCAAATTGGCATTTGGTAGGAATTAGCTAAGAAATTAAAAAACTATACCTAGTTCCTTCTGACCTAATTCTTTCTTCATGAACCAGGAATTAGCTAATTCTCAACTCTTGAAAACCCTAACTCTTCTTCAGAATGATGCCTAAGGGACCAGATGGTCACAAAACAGACACTATGTGGAACAAGACCGCTATGTGCTTTGGTTTCTATTGGAGAAGGAATATTAGATATAAGTGAAGGCATTGACTCCATGAATTAGGATATAGGATATATGCTAACAGTTAACCTGAACAATCCACTTCAATTTTTTGTATCCTTTGCAATCCACAATTTTCCTTTGCATCTGCTAAGTCACATGGTTGTTCAAACTACAGATGTAGGACATTGTTCACAAGGACAACTTGGCTTTATCTGCTGACTGTATAGATCCTGAAAACCCTCGCACCTTAAAGTTGCCAAAGCAAGTATTTACAATAAACTTGAGCATTTGATGGGGTCATAACTTGCATAACTGCGCCAATTAGCCCTTGGTTCATATAGGATGTTGGAAGGTGAGGACCCCACATATCTTCCCTGTAATAGTTAATGAGACTGCAATAGCAATTTTTCTGGGCAGTATAAGAGTTTCCTAAGGCTATATGTTATAGGTTATTGTTGAAGGGGTTTCTTGCAGTAGCAGGTAAGTTAGGTAACTTCCATATTGATTATAGGGGAAGTCTGTCAGTGAAAAGCACAAGTAAGTTTCTTCTAACAGAGCAGCACCAGCACTGTTGATCAGTTGCCAGTTTTGTTCAGTCGATCTTTGAAAGTCATGCAAGGCACCTGTGTTAATGTATGCTCTGATTTATGAAACCTAAGATGCTCTGATTTATGAAACCTAAGATGCTAGGCATAGTTTGCTATGATAAGGCCGATATGATACGGTTTGGCATATCCCGATCCGATACTGACCGATACCGACATTGGGAGTCTCTTTCCACTGATACGATATGGCTGATACCGATACGGTTTGGCATGTCTCGATCCGATACTGATTGATACCGACATTGGAGGTCTCTTTTCTAGTCAATTTGAGAGAGAGAAAATTGAACAAAAAAGATCAATCAACAAGGGTGTAAAAGGATAGTAAGGTTGTAATTTGTAAAAACATGTAAATAAAAAAAACCTTATTTATCGCAGGTATACTAATCAACAAGGGTGATTATTATTTCATTCAATTTCAAAGTACTAAAAAGCAATATAGAAAATACTTAAAAGTATGCCTAAATGTATAAAAAATTCTTCTAAATTTGTAATAATTTATTAATAATTATTTTCTTTCCAATACCCAAAAAATTCTGATACTCCGATATGAAACCGTCGATAGTGCTGATACAGTCGATCCTGAGACTCATAGGAAGTGTCTGATACTGTCCGATACCGATTGCGGACCTTGATGCTAGGTTACCTCACTGCAAGTTTTTGTCTTCAGAGAGGAAAATATGGGTTATTTTATTTGGCACCTGAACTAAAACACAATGTTCTAAAAATCGGCCTCGGCTCTGCCTAGGCACTAGGTGCCGCCTAGGCGCTAAGCGCCCGCCCACTGCACCGAAAATCTCCTAGGCGGTGGGCTAGGCAGGCCTAGGCGCCCCTAGGAAGCATGTTTTTTGAATTTTTTTTGATTTTTTTGAATTTTTTTTATTTTGTTTATTCTTAGTTGTATTTTGGATATTTGTCTGGATTTTAAGATAGTATTTGGATTTTAGAACATTGAAATTTCAAATTTCAAATTTCAAATTTTCAAAAATTTCAAAATATATATATATATATATATATATATATATATATATATATATATAAAATTTCTAGGCGGGCTAGGCGCTAGGCGGACCTCCGCCGCACCGAGTCCGCCTAGCGATTTTTAGAACACTGCTAAAACACATTGCCCATAATAAACATGTGTTATGTATGCCTTCTTAAAAAATGATTACACTATTGTATTCATATCACGGTCAATAGACGATACACACCTGACAATCTATAGTATATTGTTACTGTTAAAACAATGCTCAAGTGGATTACTAAAACTAAATAAGTAGTATAAAACCGCTTTCATGTTTGCTAATGTGAGAGTAAAGCTGGTTTACATAGTATTTTATACACCTTGGTTTCTATAGAATTGTGCTATCTAAAATATTTTGCATGGTACAAACTTAGGAAGAACAATTCTGCCCGGTTTTCAGATTTATCTGTTTCTTGGGTGTGTGTGTTTTGGTGGAAGGATAGTTGCTGATGGTTACATGTTGATCTGTTGAAATTTACACATTTATGTTTCTTAGCAGCACATGTACATTGCTAATTGTGGCTTAATCCCTTTGCGTTGGGTTATAAAAAGCATAAAGTGAAGTAAATGAACTATTTCCACATTATAATTGTCCACCTTTTTGTTACCATACGGTCCATATCCTGTTTGTAAAGGTTAAGGGCCTGTTTGGATATCATTTTTTTGACGCGTTTTCAGTTTAAACTCAAAAACTGTCTCAAATAGTGTTTGGCTGGTCCCAACACTTTTTCTTCTCCGAATTTTTTTGGGAAAACCAATGTTTAAACATCGGTTTTCGGACAACATAAAAAACTTGTTTTCTCTTTTTTCTTCTCCCAACACGTTTTCTTCCAAAAACTTTTTCTTCTCCCAGCATGTTTTCTTCTCTCTGGGTTCGTCGAGGGAGGCCGTGGATCTTGGTTAGGATGGTGCTGAAGACCGCGGCCGCCGTCGCAGGGGCCGGGGTCGGAGTTGGAGGGGGAGAAGTTGTCGCCGGAGTCGCGATGGACTGGGGGCCGTTGTGGTCCCTCGACAGTCATGGGCCAGAGGGGGAGAAGCTCCGGGCTCTTACGCTCCGTCTGTCGCTTCCTCGACTCCGGACTCGGCCACACTCGACGAAGAACTGCCTCTTCCTAGTGGAGGTCCCTTTTATTAAATAGCAAGAAATGATGATGTAGGCATGTAGCTTAAAGAAATCCCAACTTTTGTTGCCTTTTCTTCTGGAATGAGATCCAAGAAAAACAAAATGAAGATTGAGCAAAGTCTCATCTTACCTTATTCTATGGGATGAAGCTTGGCTTGGCTGTGTTTAACTAAATTAAAATCAAGCTACAAATGTTACCATTGTTATTAATGCTCTTCCATATAAGGAATTCATTTGCATATGTTATTTTATGTTGTGCCCTAATGGTATTTGCTAAAATGCTTCCTCCTCTATAATGCTTGTATATTAGGGACAACTTACTAAAATTCCAAGTCAGTAAGCCACAGGACCTCCCCGTCGCCGGTGCAAAATCTCACCCAATTTTTTCACACAAATACGATTTTTTTTTTTTTCACACAAATACAAATATTATATTAAATTTTACTAAAAAAATATTTTTAAATTTTTTTACCAAACAGGTTTTTTTTACTTTTGTTTCCTAAAATTATAATTCAGATAAAAGTAACCAAACGCAAACTCAGAATCTGTATACCCAGAAAACAACTTTATAACATCATCTCTGAAAACTGTTTTCAGAACAAAATTTCAAAAAACATATCCAAACGGACCCTAAATATTTGAGTGCCTGTTTTTTGTTCCTTGTAATCTTAACAATTGCCGAAGATGTAATCAGATAATGCTTCATCGAGTTTGTATAATGAAACTCTTAATAAGCTGGCACATGATTCTCAAGTTTAAACATACACAGTTCTATTGATCTGGCTTGGCCATTCTTAGGGCTTACTATAGAAAATATTAATGGTGTTAGCCTCACTCGCACTTTTCATAGTTACAATGTTTATTGTATTAGTAGTAGGAGTATCACCAAAGTTACCATTTTTCTACATTAGTAGGAGGAATATCACCATGGTGTATGATTAGAGAAAGTGATGCAAGATCATGATGTTATTTTCCCCTCTTCTGAAAGTTAAATATTTTACCGCTTTATTTAAACCTTTCCTTATCAGGCATTCTGGAGTGCCTATGGACCCATATGGAGTCACGTTATTTCTCTACCATTTTAGTTTATTATATTGCCCGGAATGTCTATGGACCCATTCACAGTTACATTTTTCCCTAACATATTAGTTACTATATTGTCCCATCTTAACAATATTTTTTGTTGGCAGGGATAAGGCTTACTTTGTAGATCTGTTTGTGAGGGCATCCAACATGCCGGCCATCAAGATGTATGAGAAGGTAATTCCTACAAATTTACCACCCCAACATCGTCAAGTTTGTTTCCTTGAAAGATGTAACTTATTAATGGGAAGCCTCAGGCTTACTATTTGGCTTTGTTAGATTGCATGGGTATTGCATATTTTTGGCTAATCCTTTTATTAATGAATGGACCTATCGGGACCCTCTGTATAACAATTTTTAGAGGATAATAGGAAACCCCTTCCAGGTTAAACTGGAAATCGGTGAACCTTCCTCTAAAAATAACCGATCAATAAACCTTCCTGTGGTTTAGCAGTTATGGGTTTGAACCAGATACGCAAAATTTCTACCAATTGCCCTAATCTGTAATTTATCTCATCAATGCCTTCAAAATTATATTTAGCCCCTCTAGCCCACTAAACTGGAAGATCTACCATCAAAACTTGTATTCTGAGTTGTCTCACCGAATCCGGTATAACTTTTAAGGGGTTATACAGACAGCCTAATAGTGTCCATTGCAACTTTTGGCATGGTAGCCATTCAAACACACACAACGGTGTCAAGCATTTGGCGCTTTGTGGCATACGGAATATTTTATCAGATTGGTCCTTGTTTTTGACATTTGTGAAATCATTCTGATGGTTATTGTTATATATAATAGGATGTGTTTTATAACCCATTGCAGCGTACATACACTTAATTTCTAGAGCCCTCTATGCTGTTGAATTTATTGTTTGGTTACTCTCCCATCTTTTTTTCCTAATATATGGTTTACCCCTCTTAAAAACAGCTGGGATATGTGATATATCGGAGAGTTCTGCGTTATTACTCTGGGGAAGAGGATGGACTGGGTGAGTTAGATTATGCCTTCTTAAGAATTCTTATATTATTTGCAAGCCATCTTTGATCTCATGATTTCTATTTCTTGTGTTCTTACCTGACCAGACCTTGTTCTATGATTTTTTTAGATATGAGGAAAGCGCTATCTCAGGATGTGGAGAAAAAATCCATCATCCCCCTGAAAAGACCAGTTACTACGGATGAACTTGAATATGACTGATTGTGCGTCAAATTGGCAGTGTAGTAGATCCGTTCTTTGCTCGCACTGGTGTTTGTTGATGATATTGTAACATTTGAGTGACATGCAAGTACTTGTGCAGGCTGTTAAATGATGCTACAAACATTGTCTTGAAGCATGTGTATTTCTTTCATTTTGACTTATGTTTTCTGAAACAGTTTTGGTATGCTCCGACATGTTAGCATCAACCTTGGTATTCTAGTGCTTTGAATTGTTATGATTGTATGTTTCTTAAAATCTGGGATTCTCTTGTTGCAATGATTTGTTTGGGATTTGGGATTGCATTAGTTTGGCTGGCTCCCTGCCCGCCCGCCCACACCCCCAACCCCCCCAACTTGACTTGACAAAAATGAATAGGTCCAAAATTCAGGTGACTTGGATATTATGTTGGAAACTGTGGTTTACACTATAATTTTGGATTTGACTTTGCCCTAACTCAAGCAGTACTCGGATCTGAGACATCAAGTGATGTGCGTGCAGCATTCATCGGTTGAATCCGACTGTTTGCATGTGCATTTCCTATTTGGTGGTTGTAAAGTGTTTCAGCTAGGGGATAAATATTACTGCTTCCGTTTGTCATGGGTTTGTACTTTGTGCTGATTACTAGTGATTAGTGGTACAGCTTGTTTGCTGTGATGTATAAGTTTGATAGAACTCCTCCAACACAGGACTTTCAAGGAATATTGCTGCGATTTTCTTGCTCCAATATGTAAGTTTGTCTGGATATGGTTCATGTGTAAGATTGGATAGGTTGATTGATTGCGTTTCTGCATTGGTTTCCTGTAACATGTAAGTGAAAGAATTGGTGCCAACCTCAAGCGACTATGGTGTACTTGGAATCAGCTTTTGCCCCAGCTCAAAGGCAACTCTGGATTTTTCATGTGCAGAAGTGGGCGATGGAAGCCTCGGTTTTTAAGAACGCATTTGGCTCTATGCTCCATCATTTGAGCAAAAGTTCTCTGGTTCTCTTTGCTACCAAGACAAATGTAACATTATCAGATTTCAAATGATCCTCTAGATCCTGGTGTCGGTGATCTGTCAGGAACTGAATGAAGTACAAGTAAGAAAAAAAACCCCAAGTATAAGAACTTGTGACTCCTAATTTTTCTGACAACATAAGCTTCTCTAGCAAGAAAAAGTGACGAGTGCATATATCGGCCTAAGAGCTTAACTATTTAGAGAGGAATAACGGCCCGAGGAATAGTCGAGTCATGGATGCAAAATTAACATTTATATTAGAGAGCTTTTCATCTGAAAGATGAGTTTCAGAGTTTCGGAAGCCATGAGAAGCATAAATCCAATCCATTAATCAGCAACTTCCCAACAACAATAGAAGTTAATCTGGAATGAAATCTTCTGAATGGAACATACTCGATGAGGATTTTTTCGTTTCAAGAAAAGTCGAGAACAACATTCCCAACAACAATAGAAGATAATCTGGAACTCTTCTGAATGGAACATACTCGATGAGGATTTTTTTGTGCCAAAGAAAGTCTCAAGAACAACAGAACATAGCGTGGAATGAGCACTTACACTTGTGTAGCATACAATGAGGTTTCTTTTTGTGTCAGGGAGAGAAACTTCAATGATCAGCTGTTTACAAATGGAACATACAATTAGGTTTCTTTTAATCTCAGAGAAAGAGAAACTTCAAAGGTCAGCTGTTCTAACCAAGATACCTAAATGTTAGCAAAACCCAACTCTTACAAATGTGCAACATAGTGTCTGCATCAAGGAAAACTTAACAGCTCTCCGGAAGAGGTCAAGGCAGGGCAGCAAGATTCACAGTAAAGGCTCAAACATCAGGCCCAAAATCATCATCAGAGCCACTTTCTAGGAAGGTACCAAGAGACTTGCGCAAAATGCTGAAGGTTTTGTCTTCCTGCATCACAGATTACAGTAGAGAAAATTGGAGAGCAATTTAATTGATGCAGCTTGCTAAAGAAAGAGTAAAGAGAGAACTTTTGAAAGCACGTGTATGACAAAAGTAAAAAATGGGTAGGTCCCTTGAGAATCTTCTAGATGTTTTCATACAGCTCATGGAAGCAAATGTGCCTAGATATAAAATAGTAGATGTGTATCTACAAAATAGTAAATCACAAAGGCTCTTAAGTAATTCACTTATCCTCATTTTCAATTTTTATGTTATTGTGGAACTTATGGCAGCTTTAGACACAAAGAAAATACAAATTAATGCTCCACGCATAATGTCCCTATATGCAGGTGTGATTGTTCCCATGGGAGGACATAAGTTGCAAAAGGAAGATTTACCTACAATCTGCTATGCCAAAGTTTACATGAGAAAATATATACCTGCTTCTTCTTTTTCACAAGTTCTTCTGCCCTAGCTATCTTCTCTGAACAGGTCTTCTCGAGTTCAGAGAGCATAGCCTTTTCTTTCTTCCCTGAGTGCAAAAGATATGACAATGGTCATCTCCTGCTAGTAGTAAACTGTAAAGCGCACATCAACTTAATAACAAAGAGAACACTGTTTCTCAACTTTGCTGTTCATAGCGTGCAAATATCTTTTCCTTTTCCTCTTCATACTTGGAGAATATTTCTGCAGAATAGGGAAGAAGAAAACCTTGTAAGTGTAGAGAAGTGAACTAGTCTTTTGAAATGCATTACGCTTATAGCTTACAATCTGTCAATAACAATGTGACAGTTATCACAAATCAGTTAGTTATCACAAACCAGTTGGCACGCTACAATATAGCATAGTCATGTGTTCAACAGTACCTACTTAGACCATCTCCAATGGTGATTTCTAAAATTGAGTTCTTATCCTACTTGGCATTGCACTTTAAGGAGATTTCTATCCTAGTTGGAAGAGTTTCTACATAGAAATTGTAGACATACAAAAATGCTCTCCAATGGTTCTCCATTTCTATCCTATGTGTCACATAGTAAAATGATCAATTTAATGGCGTGGGACCCAATAATAATTGTCATGAGAGAGATGAGAATTTCTATGAGAGTTTCTACATGTAGAAACCCTCCTAGAAAGTTTTCATCCTACATCATTGCCACCTAGGATAGAAATGGTGATAGAAATCACCATTGGGAGAAGTTTTTTCTAAAATGGATTTCTTCCATAGAAATAGGGAAGATAGAAACCCCCATTGGAGATGGTCTTAGGAATTTAGACTTGGGCTGTTTTTTGACAATTTGAAGATTAGCCACAAAATTGGCGATGAGAGGGACATTTTCCTACTAATCCAAACATGATTTGAAGGGAAAAGATGATCTTTTCATAGATATGGAAGCACACAGACCCTGTTGTCAATGTCAAGGATGCATAACCAACTGCTATGGAGGACTAAAGAGGTATACTTATCAAACCTTCCATTAGACAAGTTGTTTTAGCAGTTACGCAGTTAAAGAATACTCTGCTTGTTTTTAAATGCATTGAAACAATAGGATTACTAGTTTTCACTAAACGTGAGAAAACTAAAAATTTAGAAACCGATGTTTAGGTTCCATGGTTTAACTTTGCAGCGCAAAATGGTTCACCCTGTGGTTAGATTTGAGGTATCTGTTAGCTATTTGTTCATGACACAAAACTAGTTAGATGTGTGACTATAGACTACACATGCTCGTCACTACCTACTTAGGAATTACAGTTTCAAGGATAGATAACCACAAAGTGGGAAATGATGGGACGTGGGATGCTTTTTTCCTAACAAGTTCAAACATGTTACATGATTTGAAGGGAAAAGATATTCTTACTTTCATAGGGAATACCCTGAGGGCCTCCCTGTTGTTGATGCAAAGGATGCATTGTTGACTGTTAGGGATAAATAATTTTACAAATTGAGATTAGCCATGGCGTGGGTATCGACTCTTCCAATGGTGCAGCAATTAAAAGTGGATTCGCTCTCACTCATTAGTGGAATGTTTATGCAACTAACACCGGGTAGGGATGAGTCTAAAGCCATTAAACTGGTTGTAGCATCACTAAAACCTGATTTACCTATGTGAATGTCCTCAAAGGTTTGTCTTCCTTTCTCATCTTTATCGTCAACCTTTAACCTAGTATTATAGTTAGAAAACAGGTCGTGCATATCGGTGTTATACTTGCCATTGCCAAACTTAGTGCCCAACACGTCACTGCACTTTTGCAAAAAGTCTTGGAAGTCCATATTTAATCCTATGATCTTATCACTACGTAGTATGACAATCTAGCCTAAGCACTGATATCAAATTTGACACAGGACAAGACCTAGAGGGGTAATCTATACGAGATTATGCAATGATTTCCCAAATTGAGATTAGTGAAAGTTCAATTGTAACTCAAGGATTGATAAAGATCTATAACCCTCGAAGATCTCAAAAATAATCAAATGAGTAGAGGATTGTGGATTGAATTTACCGGAGGATTGAGGAGTTGTACTACGCAATCAAAACGGCTTGAATCTTGTTCAAACGATGGACCAATGCGTCCAACCCGTGGTTCCGGGGTCCGATGATCAACCTTGCTTCAATGTTTCTATACTTGATCGCCTCACCTTGCGGATGATGAAGAACAGGGTCTGATCTTGTATGTGGCTTGAGTTTGTATGTGACTTGAGTTTGGTGGCGAGTAGGTTTTAGGCTCAATGAGGTCTGTTTTGGTCTGAACGGCCATTTTGCAGGCTGCGATAATCACAACCAGGTTTACGCTGGATTTAGCAAGTAGCAGCACCAATTAGAGGGTTTGGTTGGTGTCAGGGTAGTACAAGGAAAAGGGAAAAGGTGGGTTTCGGTACTGTAGAACATGAGGTAAAGAAGAAGAGAAAAAATATTTTAGGTTACTCAATGACACAATAATAATTCTCAATTTCTTCAATAAATAAAACTTAAATAGTACATAAGTTTATATAGCCATTAAAGTCTTGGCCTCCAAATTCCAAAATATTAATCCATAAAAGTAAACTACCATGTTTCCAAAATCAAGCAATCCTAATAAAAGCTGCTAAATATAACTACATCTTACAAGCAACCATGTGGACCTATGTGCATAATTAAAACCATAGGCACCCATGTACATAGATAGAAACTATGTGCACGACATGCACATATTTAATTAAAATAAATGCACAAAAAACTGCACCTAAAATTAAGCCCAAACTCAAATATCTCAAATCCAACTCAAATTAGACTCACTTAATCCTCAGAAGGAAAAAGATTGGAAACTGACGTTTAGGCTCCATGGTCTAAGTTTGCAGAAGCGAAGTTAAAAATATATTCCCTTCTGTATGTGTATAAATAATAAGCTAACTACTTCTCATTAAATCTGCAGAAGGAAAAAGATTGGAAACTGATGTTTCGGCTCCATGGTTTAAGTTTGGAGCAGCGAAGTTGTTGACTCTGTGGTTAGGCTGTGGTCTCTGGAAAGTAATTTTTGCTCTTGCCACAGCTAGCTAAAAGTGTGTAGCTATATATAGCACATATTCCTAAATGCATATATCGTTCACAGATTTGTTGGTTTAACAAAGATGGGAATGTGAAATTTCAAAGAATTTATACTTTTTTTAATACAAATTTCAGTCAATGGCTCAGTGCACTGAACCACTGATATTTACCGATGCTTTTGCACATAGGAAACTAGTTACAGGGTGAAGTGAATGCAAATTTTCAAAAGGACAAGTTTCCCTGTTCACAGCTTACTCCAAATATTCCCTTATTGTTGTTGTTTTTGAACTTGCCTTCAGGGTTACCTAGAGTGGACTTATCCATATGAACTGCATAGATGCATTACTTTCAGGGTAATGCTTAAGCAACAATAAAATGTTATTAATAAAGTTTGGTGTATGTGTCCCAAATTTTTGGTGTGCCTATATGAATCATTATCTTCCATTCAGCGCTGTTAAGGGCCGTGTCCTCACTCACATTAGGATAAGCCATATCCTTTCATCAAATGCCAAAATGCCCCAATATTAATTGTTAGAGCAACACATGATAGCATCTTTCAGTCACTGTCACTGATGTGTAAACTTCACCTGTGCAGAAATTGACTAACGGTGAGAGCAGTTTGGATGGGATTAGAGTAACATAGGGTTCTATTAATTAAACTGGAAAGTATTAGGCAAAATCAGATCTGGAACCAGCATTTAAACCATGTTTATTCATTTTGCGAACTGATTAGCTATCCTAACCAGGAACCCACTCTGACATAAAGCATGCAATTCCCATTCTACTTTGGTTGGGAATTTGGCACCATCATGGAGGATTGTTACTTGACGTTAGAGTTCTTGCAGGTAATAAAACCATTGTCTATTCTTTTGTAGATATTTCTCGTGCTCTATAACTGATTGAATTCTAATAAGAGGATTGGATGACAATGATGATGAGTTCTTAGGAAGCAATGCCTAGGTGATTACATCACTTCATTATATAGTGATCCAGTAGTTAAAAAAAGAGTCCTTAGATATTCTATAACTTATATGATGATCCAAACATTAGAAGGAATTAATAATGGGAAATCTGATCTCTCTCAGAATGCAAATCAAGTTTTTCTTCTTCTTTTTTTCTTTTTTTTTTTCTATTTCCAGACAAGTATTAGTGTGTGTCACATGCTACTAATTTAAGATGTAGATTTAGGATATAGTAACAGAGTAGTGATAGCTGAAGGGATCTAAAACTCTGCCTTGTGTACCTTTCAACGTCTGCAAATGTGCCGACTTCTCCTTTGAAAAGTTTTCATAATCTGCTTGAAACTTGGCATATTGATCCTTCAAAGAGCTTTCACACTACAATTCAGACATATCCCCAAACCACATTTGTTAGCGTGGATAGTAAACATCCTGAGAAAAATAAATTGCATCCTAGTTTAAGATTCGCGAAAGCATTCAAGACACCTCTTTAGAGCTCCTTTAAAGGGCATTGAGAAAACTTTGCCTGTCCATTCAAGAAAACTCAATGTGGGTTGGTGTGATTCATGAACTAGAATAGCAATAGAGGGATGACACATGCTTCAAGTAATAGTGTTATACATATCCACGTATATTGGCAGTTCATTCAGTAAATTAGTTCCTTCAAAAAAAAAAAAATACCATGCCCAATCAACTAGTGTGAAGGAATAGTAGACAACAGGAACTAGTAATTCATTATGAATTAACACTAAGTAGATACTAAGATACTAAAAGAAGCCTCAATGAGACACCAAGTTGTTTTATTTATTAATTAAGATAGAAAAAGCCAAAAAGATCATCTATATAGAAAATCCCATACCTTTCCTTCTTGAACTTTGACTTGGCGTCATCAAACATAGACTGGATCTCCGATGCGACACTGTAACCAGGGAACAGTTTGTGGCACTATTATGATCTTCATTAGTTAACATAATAACTTAGAAAACCCTAGAAGAAATGACCATACATACGACATAAAGGAAAACCATAACTTAAAATACACAAATTTTACTATAACAAGCAAACCAATGATTGCGGAGCTGATGACTTCAGACTACATGCGTTCTATTCAAATGATAGGCATCCCTTGTATGGCGTCCAGTACAAAATATGCAACTACTTAATCTACGTGTTAGAAATAGGCAACATCTTCAAACTTCCTGACTTGAATGGATAATTTTAGAAGTTAGAAAGAAGCTAGTTACAGTAGTGTCCGAAGTTTTAAAAGAATTTCAATTCGATCTCTTTAATGGTTATCAAATTTGTGTCTTGGTTATTAATTCAAGTGTTCAGCTAATTAGATGCTCAGTAGCTACATAACTCAGAAACTTTCCAAATCTTGCAAATTATCCATAAAAATTAAGTGCAAATGATTTATGTTCATCTTTTGAGGAAAAGGGATGGAAACAGAAAGTTCCAGCACAAATTTCATCAACATACTGAAACTTGATGCCTAATGTCTATACTACCAAAACAAACTGCACTAGAAAGACTGTTTGAAACTGGTGCCGTGTCTAGTCGGACACGTATCGTACATGACACAAACACTCCAAACTGCACAAGGATACACTAAAACCGTCATTATATCCCCGTTTCCCGTGTCCATAGCGTGTCATATCCGTGTCTGTGAAACAAAGAAATAGGCAAAACAAGAATATAGACAGAATTCTAGCTGAACTAATTAATCAACCTTAAGCCACAATTTCAAATACCGAGGCCTATATCCAGAGAAGTATAAGAATTTACTCAGATTTAAGCTCATCATCACAACATAAACTCAAATCAAACACAACGTTTCCTTCAAAACCGACATTAGACCTCGATTAACAAAAAAATGCCAGATCAGGACTAAAACAGCAAGAGAGATCACCTCTGGATCGTCTCCTCGGTCTTCTTCTGCCCTTCTTTCTGCGTCTTCTCCTTGAAATCCTTCAGCGCCGACAGAATCCCTTTGAATTCGCTAATAAAATCCAGATTTTTGGATCAATTTCGACAAAAAAAAAATCAAAACTGAACTCGAAATCGAGACGAAACCCCATGGATTCTCAATATCTGACCTGGATAGTTCGTCATCGGCGTCGAGATCGGCGTCGACTCTCGTTTTCTTATCCGATCTGAGCGATTCGGAGCCCTTTCCTCTTCGCTTGCCGCCGCTCTCCTTTGATGTCGACATCGGAGAGCTCTGGATCGAGGACTGGGAAGATCGAGACTCTCGAAACCCTAATTTTCTGTGGAAGAGAAAAGAAGGAATATTGGAGAGGAAATGAGCGGGAAAAAGGAAGTACTTCTTTTAAATGAGAGCTTCCTGGTCCATTTTTATAGGGGTCCTCTGCTGTGGAAAATTACTGTTTCGTCCCTCGCTTATGTCGTAATTTAACTTTCAAAACTAATGTAACCTTGTTAATCAATATTAATTATCAAGATCACGAAGAAGAGGAAGAGAAAAATAGTTGTATAAAGGAAAGAAAAGTGTATTTTCAATGTTTGTTTGGCCATGTTTGGATAGTTGTAATTTTTTGAAAGTGTGAAAGTGATATTTTTAACCAGTTATAGCATAATATACTTTTAACATGTGTCACTTTTAAAGTTTTGTTTGGATACTTTTTTTTTTGTCCTTCGAAAGTGATATGTTTCATAGCAATTTTTTTTCGATGACAACATGAAAGTGCATGTGAAAATTAAAATTATGAAGTTGCATTGTTTGGATGTCACCCGCATGCAATTTGCAAGTGAAATTTTTTACTCAATATTTGACAAAAAAATATCAATGCATAGCCACTTGCAATGGAGTTGAAATGACAAAATCCAAACATGGAAACTCTGACGAGCAAAATTCTTCACTTGCAATGGAGTTTCTCTCCCTTTCTCCTGTAGGTGAGAAATGAAAAAAAAAAAATGCTGCTATTTGGTCCGCGGGCGGACCAGTCCGTCCGCCACATGGCACTTCCTCGTTAGTAGGTCAACGTCGTGGGTCCCATGTTAACATGGAGGGCCAATGGGAGTGCCACACAGGTGGGAGGACGGACTGGCCCGCCTACGGGCGAAAAAACCATGTCCGAAAAAAGAAGAAGGTGGAATAGTAACTCAAAAATATCAAATTATAGCCCCTTGTAATGGGTTATAATAGCAACCCAAACAAAAAAAACTGTCTAAACATGGAAAGAGTTGTAATGAAATTGCACTCACCAACCCAAACTGTCCCTACGGTTGCTTTAGAAGAAAGCTACTAGCAGGTTCTAGAAAAAAATGGGGTCCTAGACTGAAAATGGAGTTCCTGTACAAAAACCAACTTGCGGTACTTGTAAATTTTATGTAATCTTTGTAAAAAAAAAATTGATCTTTGTAAATTTAGTGAACCTTTGTAAATTTTTAGATATTCCTAAAAAAAAAAAAACTCCTAATCCATGTCTATATCGCCTTAGACTTCAGTCGGCTCTAGCTACAATGATAAAGTAGCACTTTTTCTTTCACTTTTCCTCCCACATTTGGGTGGATTAATTTTCTTAGGTTACGAGAGAAAACTAATTCCTCTACTTTTCCTTCCATCCACTTATTCTTCTATATCAAACAAGAAAAAATTGTATCATTCTTTCTCTCTTTCCCTCCATCATTTTTCTTCCTTCCACTTTTCTCTCGTATCAAACACATCAATATCTATTCTACTATATAAAGCCAAAAGTTAGACTTCACCATAAAATTTTTATTCCCAAAATACCCTTGTATATCTATACTAATTAAAATTGTTCATTAATCTTAATAAGGACAACTTAGTAATTACGAAGACTTTTCTTTGGTCTTTCTAAGTAGTTTTTCTAAGTTAATTAAAAAAAAATGTTAAAATATGTTGGTGCTTTATTTACATGGAGAGAGCTTGCTCTCAACATGTCTTGTAAAATTTTAGTCCCCACATTGAAAAAGCACCATGAGTTATCTCAACATATATACTTGGGTGTGTTGTTGAGAGATGCACATGGGGTGGGGACCCTAAGGAGGGAACCATGTGGGTGATTTTACTAGGAGGTAAGAATAAGACTCCAAGGATTAAGCATTAATGCTTTTGTCATTCTCTTGGATTAATTCCACTTGGAGCTAAGCCCTCGGACTCGGACTCGGGCTCATGGGCTCATGAGGCGTAATGTGGCGTTTTGTTGGCGCACTTGCGGCACATGCGGCACATGCGGTCCATGCGGTCCATGCGGTCCATGCGGCCAGGCTGCTGCTGCTGCTGCCGCATGGAGGGCTACGCTGACTGTGCAGATTTCAAATCGGTTATGGAAAGGGTGAATCAATGCGATTAATTCAGATCCTATCTTTGTGGGATTTGAATTAATTTCGTTACTATATTTGTGGGATTTGAATTAATTCAGTTCCTATCTTTGTGGGATTAGAATTAATTCGTTGCTATCTTTTTGTGATTTGATTCAATCTTTCCATAACTGAAGAGGCAGCTAGGGTTTCCACCCTCTCTCTATATATACTCTCTTCTGGCCTCCTTTGTGGGTACCACGAAAAATACAAGTCAGAAAAGAGAGAAAGAGAGGGAGTTGCTGCCGCCATTGCAAGTCCATCCGAGGAGTCAGAACAGAGGTGACATCGAGCGTTCCACAAGTTCTTCAAACTTGCTGGTTCCTGGAAGCAGATCGTGTGGGGCGAATCTTGCTTTGAGCAACGGTGTTTTGACACCCCAGCATTGTTCTTCTTCTCATCTCTCTAGATTATTGTAACTTGTTCTGTCCCAATTGCAACACGTTTGCAAGGAAGAACAAGAGATCTTCTCTTTGCTATTTTTTCTCCTTCATATTGTAATTTGGCTTTTTAGTTTTATTCGTAGATCTTGAATTTGATCATCACAAAGTTTTGTGTGACATCTCAGATCTCGATTGCATTAGTTTTCATCTTCGATCAAGCCCCCGGGACTAACAAAATACATGCAAGGCACATTCACATGTACTAGTGTTACATAAGAAGCGACCATAAGTAAATATTTCAAATCACTTACCATGTTGAAGCTTTGCGTCATCATTTTAAATTATTTACATGATTAGGAAAATTTGCATCCAAGACCAAGAATTCCTTGTTATGCTTGAGCACTATCAAACATATATACCCGTGGTTTCTACGGTTCAATTTGGGCAGTTTTATATTAGAAAAATACATAGCATACATCACAAATATAACTTTAATATTTTAGAACATGTTTGGTGGGCTAAAACAATATTTTAAAAGCACCATTTAAAAAATAAAAATAAGAGCGTTCGTTTGATACATTGTAATGTAATCATAATCGTTAATCGGACTCTAATCAAATGAATACAATATTTACATTACAATGAGCCAAATGGGGTCAAAGTTTTTAAAACCGGTCAAACACAGGATAATTAGAGTGGAAGATTGAAGATCCAATCGATGTATGATGATGACACTATAAATATTATATTAATTAATAAAAATTTATTTTTAGATTTTGTTTTTACTTCGACAAAATATTTATGAACAAAAATCTAATAAGTTTTCTATCAAGCTATGTTTCTACTTATTTTACTTCGACAAAATACTCACAGTGTCATAAGTTTACCAAACATTGTTTTGGATTAACATTGGATTTTGCTAACATGTGTCCTAAGAACACGTGTTCATATATTAATAAATGTACATTTTATATAATGTTTTTAATATTATATTTATCAATGTACATTTTATATTTATCAATACACATTTTAAGTGAAAGATGTATTGATAAATGCGTTGGTAAAAATATCCATATGAATTACGCATTTATGGATGTATTAATTTGTGTGTTTAGGGTATATGTTAACAAAACCATTAACATTTACTTGAAAGTGCAAGCTTTATTCTATAGTTAATACAACCTTGCTATGAATGTATGAATAAAAAAAATGGACGATGGATTATCTTATTCGCGGTTCAATGATCGTCTTTTTCTCACATTCTTAGATCAATGAGTACTACGAGAGAACTTCAACAAGTTCTAGACTTGATATAGTACTTGGTGGCTACTTGATTTATAGTATTCATGGAGTTAGGCCATCTTGAGTGGGGGTGTCAGTCTATTTCTCCTATTTCTATGGTAAAAACTCATGACTTTAGGGGAAAAAAATTGTCTCTCAAATACAATATCTATCATATGTGACAGTAATGTACGATGAAGAGTTTCTATGAGGATTTCTACACGTAAAAACTCTTCATCGCTCATAGCAATTAATATTGAGCTCCACACCGTTAAATTGATCATTTCATTTGTTGTCACATATGACAAAAATGAACAACCACTTAAGAGTAAAATTTACATGTACAATTTATATACAGAAACTCTAACAAGTAGGATAGAAATTTCCATAAATAGGAACCTAACTTTAGAAATTTCCGCTGCAGAGGGCTTTATATTCATATCTAAACCACATGTAGAAAAAAAAAGTTACACAATACTCTAAATTTTCTAACTTGTTCTGAACCATATTACGGAGCACCCCACTCATGTAAGTATTATGTCAATTCACACACAATTCCGATGGGTGAATCCAAACAGAGGTGCTATTCATCATCCAATTTTTTGGGTGATACCATCATCCATGACATGACGTTGACGTGACACTGATGTGACGATGATTTTATTATTACATATAATATTATTTTTTACATTTTTTATTTTTTATATTCTAATTTGATTTTTGAATTATATCATAAATTTTTTTATTTGTGATCGATTCTTTAACACTAAAACGTGACGTTGACACGACAACATATATATAGTAACGATTTTAGTATTACAGATAACATATTTTTTCTAATTTTTTGTTATGTGATATACTAATTTAACTTTTGAATTCTATCAATGGAATCTTTTATTTGTGATAAAAAAATTTAAATACTAAAATCGTTGCCATACGAGTATTACTTATAGATGACGGTATAAAAAAATGGGATAATAAATAGCATTTTTGGACTCCAAAATTACTTTTTCACTTCCGTCATCCACCGTCCAAAGAGAAGAAGTGAACTTCCATTCCCACCTTCTTCCAACTTCCAACTCATTTTCTGGGGGTGGTGTGGGGTTGACACATCAGCTTCCAATGCAATAGAAACAGAGCAGACACCCCTCTCTCTCTCTCTCTCCGTCCCAACAAACCAAACTAAACCAAACTACAAACAAACAATGGTGTCTCTCCGTTTCCCCTTCCCGTTTCCCAACAACTCAGGCCCCAACCCACCCAACCTCCCCCGTCCCTCCACTCGCTCCCTCGCCGCCGCCGCCGGAGCCGCCGTTGGGATCGGAGTCGGCATCGCCGTCTCTCTCAAATCGGCATCGGCGAACCAAACCGACCCTTCTCGTCCCAACACATCAAGTGCTCCGATCTCTCCCCTCTGGGCCTGTCTCTCCTTCTCCGACGCCGCGTCCGACTCGGCCTCGGTCGAGCCGAAGACCGGCGCGACGTTCCCCAACGCGCTCGACGGCGGCTCCCGGCGGCTGCTGGGGCTGGGCGTGAGGAGAAAGAGCGTCTTCGGGCTCAAGAACGTCGACGTATACGCGTTCGGTAATGGTCCTTTTTCCTTTTCTAGTTGAAAATTTTGGGAATGTGCTTGTAATTTAGAGGAGTTTGGATTGACATTGATTATGACGACGATTGGAATATTCGTTTGTGGCACATCTCGTAGATGAACTGATCCATTTTCCCATTCCACAACATTCGTTCCAAATCCCGGAACATTTCTGAACCAGACAGATTTATTGCGGACTTCCGAAATTGCAAACCCAAGCCGATCGAAATTACTCTTGGGGTGCGTTTGGTAAGCAGAGTTTTTTTTTTGGCAAATGTTAAAGGCCATCTCCTTTTTACCGAGGGTCACCAACTTAAAACTTTAAATTTTTTTACAAGTTTGCCATTTTGAAAATACTAAGGGCCACTCCGCTCCTGTCAATCGAGGACTGCAGGGCTTGCCTGCAGTCCAAAGTGAAGACAGGACTGCAGACAAGGCCTGCAGTCCAAAGTGAAGACAGGACTGCAGGCAAGGCCTGCAGTCCGCCTTCCCCATCTTCGAGAACGATCCACCAAGAAACCCTAATTCCCCGCGAACGATCCACCATCTTCGAGAACGATCCACCAAGAAACCTTAATTCCCCATCTTCGAGAACGATGGTATACGGAGGGTTTCTTCGGAGCTCCCTGGACGATCTCCGCACCGGCTCTCCTCTCGTCCCCACTCACCAGTAGAGTCCCTGGACGATCTCCGCGCCTTCCCCATCTTCGAGAATTAGGGTTTCTTCGGAGCTTCGTTAATGGCGCGGCTGTGGCGGGGGGAGGGAGGCGGAGGGGGGGGGGGGGGGGGGGGGGGGGGGGCGCTGCGGCGGTCACTGTAGTCCTCCTCCAAAGTCTTCTTGGTGGCCCTTAGTAAATTTGTGAACATTAGGTTGCTCTTAGTAAAAAAAATACAAAGGCATGGTTGCCCTTAGTAGATGGGTTGCCCTTAGTAAAAAGGGGGTGACCTTTAACATTTGCCTTTTTTTTGTTCTGTCGGGTTCGGTTGATCCCATGGGTATATTATTATTATTTCTTTGTGTCATTTTCTTTTTTTTTTCCTGGGGTTTTTCACGATTTTATTCATTTTTTTCGGTTTTTTGTTTTTTTGTTTTTGTTTCACTTTACGTACCTCCAAAATCTCATCCCTCCATGCCCTCCGCTTGTACTTCTTCTATTCGCTGATATCTTCCTCCAATTCCTCCCCCTATTTGCTTGGGTCAATAAAGAAGTGCCATGTAGCGGAGGGACAAGGAGGGATGGAGTTTTTGGAGGTACATATAACATTATTCTTTTCATTTGTTTCCTCTTTTGTTCTCTCTTTTTCCCCTTTTGTTAAACCCCCCCCCCCCCCCCCCCCCCCCCCCAACACACACACACTTTTTCTCCCTCTTTTCAAGTTGGATCCGGTTCGGATAGGGCTGAGTTTGGGTTAAATATAGTTTTCATAAAATGGAGTTTCTATCCTACTTGTCATTATACTTTGAAATTTCTATCCTACTTGATAGAGTTTCTATATAGAAATTGCAGACACAACAAAATACTCTCCAATCCAATAGTTCTCCATTTCTAGAGGCCTACCCTGCCGTAATCCAAGGAAAATTACTCCTGGTAGTACACTTCGTCCCACCTAAACGCTGCACGCCGCTTGTCTCAAAATTTCTTTTTTCCTATTTATAGGGCATTACTTGTATCATTCGGCCAGCTAGATAGGGTTCTTTGACCATTGCTAGTGGACCATACCCAATACTCTTCATGCTCGAAGATGGATGATTGTGCCATGAGTGTGCGCTAGTAGTCTTGCATCCCACCCTAAGTATTAGTTCACTCTCTCCCACTGCGATCATGACACTATAGATGGTTGCCGAGGGACGATGCTACTTCCCTCATCGTAATGGGTGGCATAGCCTGTAGATAACACTTGTTGATCCATTTCCTAATTTGGTGGATGTGGCCAAGGTTGTGTACTTCCTTCAACCCCACTTTTGTTCCTTTTGGGGCCAGTGGTATGCATGAGCATTCCGGGCAGGTCACAGAAAGTGCATTTAGAAAGTTTAGATTCTGCAGAAATCACAATTCATCAAAAAATTACCAGCTCTGGATTAATGATTGAGCTGTGAAGTCTTCCCTACAGTGGTAGACCATTTCAAAATTACATGCATTTGTGTGCCTTGTTAACCAAGGAAGTTGAAGGTGTAGAATGACTTGTCTTCTCCTTAGGATGCCCATGGAAGACTAACGTGTACCATTTCTACAACAAAATTTTTGTTAGTACAGATGGGATCTTTTTGGAGGAGAGAGATGGTTCCATTTTACAGAACTCGGAAAAAAAATTGTGTCGAAGGACGTTTTTTTAGATCACGCCGCTACATATTTGTTCCTTAATTACTTTTTAGATCACGTCGCTACATATTTGTTCCTTAATTACCTAATTTTATATATCTAATAATTGTTCTCATAGCCTTACATCTCTCCGAGGGTCATTCTTTTAACAAAATTGAAGCGGATTTCCATCTGTTGTTTATTTTTCTTTCATATCAATTGATGTTTTGTATCTTGCATATATCTCTGATTGTGTCTAGCATGACCTTGGTAACTTTGTCCTCTAGCAGGTGTTTATGCTGATGAAAGTGATGTCAAGAGATTGAGTGAGAACTATGAAGCACATTCAAGTCCTGAATTGAAGGAAAATAAGGATTTCATTGCAGATGTTCTAGAACAGGATTTGCGAATGACAATTAGGCTTCAGATCGTGTACGGCAGACTGAGCATTCGTTCAGTTCGTAGTGCATTTGAAGAGTCTGTTGGGAACAGGCTCCAAAAGTTTGGTGGATCAGATAATAAAGAACTGCTTCAAAGGTAGATTTATTCGATTCCCTTTCCCCTTAATTTGAGTTGGGACATTTCCTTCGGAAGAAAAAGATACAAGTAGTAATATTTGAGTGACCATTTTAGTAATTGTTTGATTATTGATAAATCACTAGTGCTGCTTAAATGCCATTATTGATGCAAAATTAATTTAATTCATGAATGCTGGTAAACTAGGAAGCACAAACACTTCGACTGCCACGTCTGCACAGTGTTGACACGTATTTGGCATGATATAGACACTCCAAAGTATACTAGGGACACAAAAACTGATGGCGTATCTCTGTTGGCATTCCAACATTGTGTCGTGTCGTTGTATTCATGTCCTTGCAACATAGTTGGTAAGGCATGGATAACTTTTCCCCGTCATACAATAGGGCCATGTAGGTAAGGTACAAGGGCAAACCTCTCCCTAGGCCAAGGATCGCAGAGTGGGCGACCACCCCTCGAGTTTTCGGTTTTCCACTATATAGTTGGACCGTATAACCAAAGTTTGCAGTATCAGCCGATATCGATCATATACGGTCGATACCGACGGTTTGGCGTGTTCCGATCCGATACCGACCAATACCGATAGTGACCGATACTGAAATCGGGGTCTCTTTTCAATCAATTTGGTAAAGAAAATTGAATGAAAAGATCAATCAACAAGGGTGTAAAAGCATAGTAATATTGTAAAAGCATGTAAAAGAAGAAAACTTATCTATCGCAGGTAAACCAATCGGTAAGGGAGACTACTAAGAAACAACATAGAAAATACTTGAAATTATGCTTAAATATATAAAGTATTTTTTTCCTTCTAAAATTTTAATAATGTACTAATAATTATTGTTTTCCGATAAAATAAATCCGATACTCCAATCCGAAACCGCTAATACCGCCGATCTCAATACTCATAGGAAGGGTCTGACACCGATACTCCGAATTTTGCATATAATTTTGTTTTAAAATTCCGCAACTAAATGGTGGCGTAGTTGGTAAAATGGTGGGATTATATCTAAGAAGTCTTGAGTTCGATTCTTTTTAACCACATTATGTCTTGTTTATAATTAACTTTTTTCTTATATAAATTATATATTATGCCCCTTAAATTATAAGTTAAGGAATTTCTGCCCTCTCAAAAGGTTTCTGGGTCTGCTATTGTTAAGGCACATATACTTTGGCAAAATATGGGATTGTCATTCCTTTTCATTCTTTGGCTTATCGTGTCATAGAGATTAATGTAATTCCTATACCACGTTGTATTTGTCTTACTCTTCATCTACTTTTTATAGTCTAGGGTGAATTGGAGGTGCTCCTTGGTTGCTTGAGCTTAAACTGCATATAGGTCTACCTACGTGCCAACTTGGTGCATAGGTTTTGTGTATGACCTCTCATGCTCATAGTCACCTTGGCTAGGAATTTGGTACCAACATAGATGGTCGATAACCGGTCACAATTTTTTTGTCAAACCTTTTGTGTTACTTTCTTTTGCTCCGTAGACAACCCTGTTATGATGGAAAAGGCTTGGATGATGATGATGATGAGTATTGTTTGTACAAATTGTACTTACTACTGCATTAAGATACAATACTGATTTGTGTTGCATTGAATGTTTTACATTGGTATTGATATACATTTTGGTGTTTGTCATCATTGAATGTAATGCAATTTTGGTTGGGAAGTTGATGAGAATGAGGGCACCACTATAACACATGCATGTGCTCCACCATTAGAAACATTAATAAGGAATGAGGTGTTGATAACAATTATATAAAAGAAAATATGACATTGTGAACCAATTACTGAAAGGTTTGTTCCTGGAATTTCATCTAGATAGTTTGTTGGTGTCTTTGCAATTATAAAAAAATCACATGTTGCTGTGTCAAAAACTGAACGCCTTAAATAATAACATATAGCAGGTTTCACGTAATTGATGGCATTCAATTGCTTTTTCTTTTTCTTTTGGGACTTAAATGACATTCAATTGCTGAAGTCCTGTAGGTTTTACTTAATCCTTTTCTCTTCGTAAATTTTGTTACATCAGTTGGAGTTATTTGGTCTCTCTCTCTCTCTTTCTCTCTCTTGCACACACACACATGCACTTACGTGCATGTGTGCCAACATGCATATAGCCATGAAAGTGCACTTACTTGTCAGTGCATGGAGGCAAAATTGTTTACAAACTTTTCTTATGCTATTAATTCTTATGCTATATTATTTCTGTTTATAGTGTTAATTTTTTTGGACAGATTGTTCTTGGACTAGTTTGTTGGAATCGGAGCTTAATCATTTGACCTGGCTATGAAAGATTTTTTGTTTAATAAATGTCAGACCAGAGGGGTTGTGATAATAAATATGATACTTATGTACAGCACATGTAAAATAACTTTCAGTTGTATAAATGTTCATCACAGCATCTTCTTGCAGGTTTACATCCCTATTTAAAGATGAATACAAGCTACCAAGAGGATCCATAATCGATCTTTCAAAGGAACCTGGATTTGTTCTTCAAACAAGAAGTAAGTCTGTTTAGTTAGTTTAGAAGGTGTAATATTTGTAGTCTCTAATTCAATAGCATGAGTTACATGGTTGCAATTTTTCACTTAAATGTTACATTATCGTCTCAATTCCACAATCATTGATTAATATTGTCTTTTGGAACTAAATGTCCTAATAGTACTGTGGATGGTGGTGAGGGTAGGGGAACAAGGCTGCCATGGTGAGGGTAAAGAAACAAGGTTGCCCAAGGTGCCCTCTTTGTCCTTAATCCGTGATGATTCCCATCAATAGCACTATGATCCTGCTCTAACTCTCCTATAAACCTAGCTTAACATGTATCCTGGTCTTACACTTGGTGCTAATCTTAGCTACATAAACCTGAGCTTTGAATAGTAATTGAGATCCGAGAATATGTCAAGGGACACCTAGCTTGTCTTTCATAGCTCTGCATGTTGAGACTTGAGATCTCCTTTGATTCTCATTCTAGACATGTTGAAGAAGGTTCATAGGCTTCATCATCATCATTGCAGGGGAGGTTTTTCTTACTATTTTCCAATTGGCATCCTCGTTTTCATGGGTTGGACCGTTATTGCTGTACTTTTCATATATGAAAGATTTGGCACCAATTATAGTCAGGATTGCACTGATGAAATAAATCGTCAGTAGTCAGGGGCGGCCCTGGCCCAGGGCAGGCCGGGCGACGGCCCAGGGCCCCCTGACGAAAGGGGGTACCGACATGGAACTGTCTATAATAGAACTAGTATGTATCATGTCTTTTTTCTAACAAAAAACACCGTGGTGCAGTGGTTACAATGCTAGACTTGTATTTAAGAGGTCCTTGGTTCAAATCTTGACTACAACAAATTTTTGTTTTATTTAGACTTTTTTTTTACATTATGTATGTGGCCCATTTAGAAAATTTTGCCTTAGGCCCCCAATTGCTCAGGGCCGGCCCTGGGAGGTTACCCAAAGGCCGTCCTTATCTGACTGAGGAAAAGCTTTGATTAGGGGTGGCTAGGACATTTCAACTTTCAATTAAAATAATGTTAGGATCTGACATTGGTGCAAGGACAATGTATAAGAAGACCCACTGGTGTTCATGGCTTGAGTCTATTCTTTCTTATGTACTTATTTGGTAGATATCTATGCATGTTATGTTTTTATTTGGATAGTATTTAAACAAACATCTCATAATTTCAGTGTAAAATTATCATGTACTAATTTGGTAGATATATTTGCATCTTATGTTTATATAACAACTGGTGTTCAATTCCACTCTTATGAACGCCTAATAACATCTCATAATTTCATATTGAATGCCAATTTGTTTGATATCGTGCTTAACAGGGGATGTGCTCTCATATGCAAAAAGTACAATTGGAAGTGGAATTTAGTTGATATAATGGTCATTTATCTAGTTTCTTATCTCTTTATCTTATATTAGTAAAACTAATTTGTGTTCTATTCATCTTTTTCTCCTTTGCTTTAGTTGACGGAAAGGATGTCGGTAGCATCCAGAGCAAGCTCTTGTGTCAGTCCATATTTGATCTCTATATTGGTGAGGATCCCTTTGACAGAAAAGCTAAAGAAGATTTTAAGCTCGGATTAGCATCCCTTCTCAAGCAATAGTTTTGTTTTAAGAAAAAAAAAAGTTTAATGAGTAGAAAATATTCTCCAATTCCTCTTCTTCCTTCTGTATGGAACGTTCACACATTACTCTTTTTAAGAAAACAAATTTCTTACTATATTCAAGACTGCTTTTGTGATCTTCGTTCCGGTTTATCCTATATAATTTTTTTTTCAAGGCTCATGCTATCAACAGTTATTCACATGAGATGTGCATCTATGATGATGTTATTTAGTATCATGGTATTGTGATCTTCCAAAGTTGGGGATAATGGCTTCTTACTGTTGTGAAGTACTTGTCACATGAAAGTGACTAGCCTGAAACTCTATTTTTCTTACCATCAGGTCAATTGATCCATGTACTGTACTTTGTCACCAATTTAACATTTTTGACAAAAAAAAAAAAAAAGGTTTTAAATGAACCTCCAACTAAGTCTACTGACCTTCTCTATTGGTCGGTCGGCTAGTTAGGCCCCAACCTCCGAAGGAGCTCTTCTCCTGCAGAATGGAATAAAATTGATAAATATAAAAGAACAATAAAATTGGGGACTGAAGTGTAACCAAAATAAAAGTAGACTCATTCTACCAGACGAACCTCATTGTGCTAAAGAAGTTATTTTGTCCATTCTCTTCTCTTGTGCAAAGGAAAAGAAATTGTTCATAGAATACAACAAGCTCGCATCTTCACTTGTGCAAAGGATTATGCGAAACCGGCCCAACGATACAAGTCAGTGTGGTTCAGTAGTGTGCACCCACAAGCGAATCGCGTTAACATCGGAACGAAACAAGCTCTATACACTTGAACCCCAAAAAGTTGTATGATCATCCAATTGAACCTTCTGTAGAACAAACTAGTAGCCTAGTCATTTTGGTTTTGCCAAAGATTGATCTTCTTCTTTTTTAAATCATTTTAGAGACCTCTTTTGCTTTTGGAAGAGTTTTTTTTTTTTCCCTTTGTTAATTTATTAGTTTTAGGTATCTCTTCATCACTACCATGGGGTGGTAGCTCCAGTGGGTTGAACATTATTCGGCTTCCGACCACAAACTGAACCGACCAAAAGAGATTCGGTTCGAATTTGGTTTTAAAAATACTAAAAAAAAATTCGGTCTCGGTTTAACGTTTCGATTTTGGTCGAAATTCGAATAAGACTTATGCAATTATGTAAAAACCGTCAATATTATGCGTATTTTGTGATTAAACATGTGTATTTTTTGAAAACAATAATTCTATGTATATATATTGAAGTCAAATTTGGATAATTTAACAACTTGTCCAACTTTGGACCAACTTTGAAATATAATAAATATATGTATAAAAATTATAATTTTTATATAATTTAACCACAATCCTAGTTTGGGCCCGATTAAAAAATAGAAAAATTTCAACCAAACAAACTGAATAAATAAAAATAACTATTCGGTTCATTTTGGTTTTGGCTAATTTCTATTCGGTTTCGATTTTGGATATTTAGAATTTAGGTTAATTTGAGTTTGACTATTTCAGTTCGGTTGAAACCGAATGCTAACCCATAAGCTCTAGTGGGAAGCCTGAAATTTATTTATTTTGCAATAGGGGGCCAAAACATTTTATGGATTAACAAGCAATTTGTTTGTATAAATGGTTTGGAGCAGTTCATTTGTTTAACAATGCGTCACCAATTTTTATACTTCTAGTTAATTGTTTCACAATGCGTCAGTTCACGCTCGTCCCCTGCTCCAATGCATGAACGTTTCAAATGGTTGGGCCAAATGAACTTTTTTTTAGTCGATTGACACAAAGCCTTGGACCCAATCACGTTCGTGCAATCAAAGCGAACTTCATTTTTTTTATTTCTCCAATTTGATGAAATGAAGTATAAACCCTTGTTTCCCTTGGAAAATCCATCAATGATTTTTTTAATATTGTTGAAGATTACAATGAACATGTTTATGAAAGAGTTTACAATGAGATCTCCTTCAAATAATAATTCCTAAAAAATATGTGTCGATGGAAGTCCCGTCGGTGCATTGACGGTTGACGATGACATGTCGGTCTTCTTCTACCTCTACATAGTCTTTCGACATGACATTTGACATAGTGCATGACGTACTCGACAACATATTACATGGCATAGATGTTCTAAGACCATCTCCAATAGTGATTTCTAAAATTGAATTCTTATCCTACTTAACATTGTACTTTAAGGAGATTTCTATCATAGTTGGAAGAGTTTCTACATAGAAATAGAAATTATAGATATACAAAAATGGTCTCCAATGGTTCTCCATTTCTATCCTATGTGTCACATAGTAAAAAGACCAATTTAATGGTGTGGGCCCAATAATAATTGTCATAAGAGATAGGAGAATTTCTATGAGAGTTTCTACATGTAGAAAGCCTCCTAGAAAGTTTCCATCCTACATCATTGCCATCTAGGATAAAAATGGTGATAGAAATCACTATTGGGAGAAATTTTTTCTAAAATGGATTTCTTCTATAGAAATAGGGAAGATAGAAACCCCTATTGGAGATGGTCTAAGAAGCCTTGGAGAGGTCGTGGATACTATCCGACTGGTCGGGGACATTTGGGGTCGAGATCTAACGGGTCTCTTGTACAAAGGAGAAGGCCTTTGCTCAGCACGTGAGTGCTTGGAGAGGATCAAGATCACTTGGGACCGATCTCTCCAAGGAAGCTTATTGCGCTAAGAAATGTGGAGCTCTTGGAACTAATGGAAGACATAAGGCTAATGATGAAATCGAAAATAATATTTTGTTAGCAGTTTGTAACCGCATGTGTGACCGCCGACCGACATGGCTGCCGACCATTGGCCCTCCCTCCTCCCGCTATCTCCGGATTCCATCCGGACCAGGAGGCCAATGGCCGGCTCGGCCGGCGGTCATGTCCGCGGTTGTAACCGCGGGCAAGTAGCACTCCGTAGTGAAATCCATCGAGGTCTTTTCTTGTGAAAGAGGAAGGAAATCCAGAGTTTGAATGCCAATTTTTTCAGTCCAAACAACATTGGACTATTTATAGCATTGGACAGGGGTACAATGTCTCCTAGGAACAGTATAACAACCCGATCGACATGGCTAAGAGCCATGTGGCGAGGCTAAGTGCACATGTAGAAAATGTTGTCCATCCAAGATCCCATTAAACGGGATTTAATGTGCAAAACTGAATTCCTCAAAAATCTTATTTGGTAGTAATACGTAGACTATTTCATCAATACAAAGTCAAGAGATTGAGTTTAATTTAGTTTTTTCTTCTTCTTTCTTTGACTTGAACACTCCATTTTTTTTTTGCATATACAAAGAATAGTGATTTGATTCCCCTGTTCTGCCTGTTCAAAAAATGGATTCAGTTCCTAACTGTTTTTCTCATCCACCAGGTCTTATGGTTACAAATACTCATACATCTGTAAACACTGATCACATCTCTGTTATCAATCCTACTAACTCCAAGCCACATAAGCATATATCCAGTAATATCAATCCTCTCATTAGTCACACATTCACATCTCTGTTATCCTCTTTAATCCCAAATACACCCCCTCCAGATTCTAATATGTGTTCTTCATCATCCTTATCATCTATCCTTACTACTACATCTCCTTTTAACCCATCTACATCCTCCATATTCAATACCACATATTCATCTATAACATCTTGTTCCTCCATATCTTCTTCCACATCTTCCATATCCTATTCTTCCATATGTACCACTAATGATTTGGCTTCATTAATTTCCCCCATAATCCCATCTACTATACCTTCCAACATACATCTGTCCTCTAATGAAATCCCAATGCATATAATTCCTGCTTCTAGGAATATCAGTAAACGAAATAGAGATCTTTATTCTGCTGAGATAACTGAACATGATGTTACTAGACCAAGGAAAAAATTGAATTCTAATTTGGTTGAAGTGATAGGCGCGGCTGGCCTTGTACAGCCTCATGAGCCATGATTCTATCTTGGAAATTGTCGTGGTTTGAGGAATGACCCGACAATTCGAACGATTAAGTCATTCCTCCGTGCATCGAGGCCTGGCATTGTTTTCCTATCTGAAACAAGATGCTCGTCAACAAATGTTGATTCTATTGCAATTGATCTTGGTTTTGACCATTACTATTCAATATCTTCTAGGGGTCTATCTGGTGGATTACTTCTATGTTGGAAGTCTGAAATAAATCTGAGTATCATATCTGCTTCTGAAAATTGCATTCATTGTGAGATCCAAATCTCATCTCCTAACTGTTCTTGGAATCTCTTGTTTTTATATGGTCCACCAAATGTGGTTGATAGAAGGACCTTCTGGACTAATTTGGAAACAACCATCCATTCTATTTCTGGGCCATGGATCTGCATGGGAGATTGTAATGCTATTCTTTGTGGTTCAGAAAAATGTGGGGGTAATCCTTTTAATTTTCAGCACCACAAAGACTTTATTCAATGGTTCAATAACACTGCTGCTATGGATTTGGGCTACTCTGGACCTGCCTTTACATGGAATAACCGCAGACATTCCAAGTATAATATTGCTGAAAGGCTTGATAAAGCCATGTCTGATACACAGTGGCGTTCTATATATCCTAAAGCTTGTATTCTTCACCTTCCCTGTTTGAATAGTGATCATAATCCAATATTGTTATTATTGGAACCTACCACTATTAAAGGCAGACGGCCAAATCGTTATGAAGCTGCTTGGATCTATGAACCAGGTTTTAAAAAGACTCTTGCTGATTTGTGGGGAAACATTCATTCCCCTGATTTTGGTACTAAGCTGAACATACTACTTCCCAGACTTAAAGCTTGGGGATACTCTAGGATGGGGAATATTGACAGGGATATTAAACTTATTGAGGAAAATCTCCTTTCTATCCAAAGTCTTCCATGCACTGATAACAATTATGTTGAAGAACGCAAGCTTCAATCACTGCTTAACAAACTCCTTATGCAAAAAGATTTATACTGGAAACAAAGATCTCATATTTTTTGGTTACGAGAAGGGGACAAAAACACTCGTTTTTTCCATTTATCTGCAACTGCAAGGCATCACAGGAATCTTATTCATACTATTAATAAGGATAATGGTGAAGTTGTGACAACACAGAAGGATATTACAGATGAATTTGTTTCTCAGTTTTGAACTCGGTTCACTAAAACAAATGCTCACCCTGTTCCTTTGCATATATTATTTGAACTGCATAGAATCTCTACTGCAGATAATGAAGGGTTATGTTCCATACCTGATGAGGAGGAGATTAAAATGGCAGTTATGTGTATGGGTCCTTATAAATCCCCAGGTCCTGATGGCTATCCAGCTGCTTTCTATCAAAAAAATTGGGATTTGATTGGAGAAGAGGTAACTAATCTTATTCAAACCTATTTCTCTTCTACTGTTATGCCAAGAATGTTGAATCATACATATATTACTCTTATTCCCAAATCATCATGTCCTTCTACTGCTAATGATTATCGACCAATTGCTTTGTGTAATGTCTTATACAAAGTGATTTCAAAAATTATTGCTAATCGACTACGCCCATTTCTTCCACATCTTATAAATCCACTACAAAATGCATTTGTTCCTGGGAGACACATTGGGGATAATGTTATTATTGCTCAAGAGCTGTTTCATTCAATTTCAAAATTTAGCCCTATTAATAGTTCCTTTGCTTTGAAACTGGATTTATCCAAGGCTTATGATAGACTTGATTGGAACTTTCTTAGCCAAGCTTTGTTTGGATTTGGTATTTCTGGAAAAACTCATACTCTAATCATGAACTGCATTACATCCACCTCGTTTGCTATCCTTGTGAATGGTATTCCAACTAAATCCTTCAAACCAAGTTGTGGTATACGCCAAGGTTGTCCTCTTTCCCCTTATCTTTTCATTATGAGTATGGAAATTTTTTCACGATTTATGCTTACAATGGAAAGGAATGAATTTTATGATGGTGTCAAGATTCCTAGATGCCCTGTTTCCTTCTCACATTTAGCTTTTGCTGATGATATCTTTCTATTTGGGAGATGCTCATTGCATAATTTGTT
Organism: Iris pallida; assembly: GCA_029216955.1. Taxonomy (NCBI): domain Eukaryota; kingdom Viridiplantae; phylum Streptophyta; class Magnoliopsida; order Asparagales; family Iridaceae; genus Iris; species Iris pallida. The sequence goes on from JANAVB010041219.1 coordinate 18,667,608, forward strand.
TCAAGCTAAAAATATTACTCAAACTTTTGAGCAATGGTCTGGACAACGAATAAACTTCGATAAATCATCAATCTTCTTTTCTAGATCTACTGACCCATATATGTGCCAATTGTATCGAAATTTGTTGGGTGTTAAAGCCATGTCCTCCACTGATAAATATCTCGGCCACAAAATCCAACTTTCCAAAAAGAGATCGAATACATTTTCTGATTTGATCAATAGCAGTAATTGCAAATCAAAGGTTGGAAGAGGAGCTGTCTTTCCCATGCTGCTCGAACTGTTTTAATCAAATCGACACTCGCTTCCATACCAACATATTACCTATCTTCCTATCTTGTTCCAAAGAAAGTCACTGATACCATCTCTAAACATCAACGAGATTTTTGGTGGGGTGATAATGATAGTAAGAGGAAGCTTCACTTTACTGCTTGGTCTACTTTTACAAAACCGAAGTTCCAGGGAGGACTTGGTATTCGTGATCCTCATATATCAAATTTGGCACTGATTCTGAAATTGGCTTGGCAATTCTTAAAGGATAAACAGTCAATTTGGGTTCAACTTCTGGAAAGTAAATACTTACATTCATCATGTTTTTGGTCGGTTGCACCATGTCACGACCCGTTACCCAAATTGTTGGGCCAGGCCGAGCCATGTCCAGCCTACGCTTGGTTAAAGCGCAGTAAGCTGTTCTAAGAATAGACAATAAATGATCTAAGCTACTAACAGTTCTAAAATCACATTTAAATGTTCATCACAACACAGCATCTATAAGCGAAGGTAACATAAGCACAGACTTAATAATACATAACCAAAGTATCTAACTGGAGACAAAGTCCAGTATCCAAATATAAGAACATACCAAAGTCTCAGTCTCAAAACATATGAAAATAACTAAGCAAGGTTCCCCGCTGGGGCCTCTTCTGGAGCTAAGGCCAGGTCCTCAAAATCAGTGCCAATATGTAACACCTAGCATTTCATCCTCGAAAAGTATACCTACAACGTTATCCTGTCAGGACGGGAGCAAGTACAACCTCTACAACTAAAGTACTGAACATATAATGAAAGAGATGTACAACAAGAAACATGGTGTGATAAGTCTATAAAACAGGAAATACTAGAAATATGGCCTCATGGTACAACTGGGATCACAATATCATAGTAACACAGGGAACATGGCATATCTGGAATCCTGGTATATCTCATAATCTATCATGGCAAGGATACACATGTCATAGAGACAGATGTATATGTAATGTTTAAAACTGTAGCAGGTACGTGATCGGTCAATAGATGTACAATGTACCGAGGTACAATGTAAATAAAATGTACATACGTACAAGTCAATAAGCATAGGTGTACATCCGTACAGAAATACGGGATAATGACCTACGGCAAAGTATGCATATAAAATGCGACCTCGCTCGCTACTATAGGGGGGTCATGATCACGTACTCTACCATCAGTTTCCCCATAACCCATATTCTATCATGTGAGAGATACGAGAACAGTAAAAACATGTGAGAGACACTGGGAGTAATATAAGCACAGCCGGTACTGGAAACAATATGAAACATGTGAATACTCCGAGTAGTATAAAGCATAGTAAAATATGTACTGAGAACCAGTAAGGAACATGTGAAGATATGATAACTGTCCTAAGCATGGTAGGGACCAATTTAATGTAACATGTGAAGATTTAACTTGCAGTTATTCAGAAAGCAGTATTTTAACAGGGTTAATACATGTTCTAGCATTAAAAGACAGTAAATGAGTGTGTAGATGTACTTGCCTCGAGCAAAGCAAGAATACTAGTACGAAGATATAGATGCCTGGTGTCCTGTCAATAATGATATACAAACTCAGTTCTAAGCTATGTTCAATATTACACTAGTGGTGAGACATGACTCCTAACTGGACACTAACTAAGTGGAGACCTAGAATAAAAGTCCAAAGTAGAGAGCCACTATATTCCAAACTAATTTCCTAGAGTCTTTATACTAGTGTAGGGTGAGGTCCAATACGACTAAAACACAAAAAGTTGCAAGTCGTAATTATTCAATAATTAAATCAAACGGTACACTAAGTTCCAACAATTTTAGAGATAGACAAAAAGCTTAAATATATATAAAATAAAGTACCAAAATAATCCTTGTTAATTATAGAAATTTATACTAATTTTTTTGGGATTTATAAACCCTCATAAATATTTATTAAAAATCAACAAACTTAAATATATATTGAAAATGAGTTCTGTTTTCCCATTTTTATAAAATACCAAAAGCACTTAATAAATGCTAGAAAAATTATAATAAATTAGCTAAATTAACATAATATTTAAATACTATTTTTCCAAGATTTTTACAGCAATTAAAATATATATAAAAATTCAAAACCAGAAAGTAACAATATCTAGAAAATAATTAATTATAAATTAAGGATAATACATAATCAAAATCTACAGATGTTGTCGGATGATAAAATAAATATCACCAACGTGTCCAGAACGGTCAAATCAGCTAGGATAGCCTACCCATAAGTCCAATTTGGACACAGGGGCAAAACGGTAATTTCGGGTCAAAATGATGTCCGTCGTTGGACACACTTTGCACCGAAAAACGTGTCGGGAATAGAAGTCTACAAAACCTAGCAAATTATATGTCCACGAATCCAGAATGATGATACGAACCCAATGGTATGTCCAAAATGGAATTCCGATGTGCCGATATCAAAATGATACGTTGACGCGACACTTGGTATCCGGTTTGCACGGAAATGCGTGCCGGAGCAAATGTCTTCAAAACTCAGCAAATTATATGTCAACGAGTCTAGAATGACGATACGAACTCAACGGTATATCCGAAATGGGATTCCGATGAGCCGATCTCAAAGTGACCCGTTGACTCGAAAAGTGGGACCCGTTTTGCACCGAAATGCGTGTCAGGGCCCACGTTCTCCAAATTAAGCAAATTTTATATGAAAACATGCCAGAACGACGCCACGAGTCTACTGGTGGTGTCAGAAATTGAATCCGGAGTCCCGGGTTCAAAAATGGAATTTAACAAGTGCGATTTAAAGAATTCGGACGGCCAACTTTGGCGTCGAATTCAACCAACCAAACGTGCTTAAAATGAAACGAAATCTAAAGGAGACAGGAAGATGGTTATACCAGCTGTGCACCGGAACTGACGGTGCGCAAAACGGAGCTGCGACGGCGAAGTTACGAGCTGACGAAGTCGGCTCCACGAAACTGTCCAAAAACAGTTCAATTTAAACGGTCAACTTGGTGGCCAGTTTTGAGGTAACAAACGACATAATTAACGGGCGAAAATTGACAGGAGTGAAGATGGATATACCGAGATTGTGACGGAGCGAAGAGTTCGCCGATCCAACGGTCGGATCTCCTAGAAAACGTGCACGAACTTGCTACGACGGAGCGCGAATTCTGAGTTCCAAACTCGCGCGTCACGACGGGATTTCGACGTAAATGCACGAATCGCATATTTCCCGCGTCGGAGACGACGGAGGCGGCCACGGGGAGTTCGCCGGGGGTGCGCCTGGCCAGGGGAGGGTCCACGACGGCCACGCGGTGGCGCCACGTACGGTGGTGCGGGCCGGCCACAAGTGGCGCGCGGCCATGCACGCGCGCGCGGGGGTGGCGCGGTCGCCACTGCTGCTCGCTGCTGCTGCTGTTCTTGCGCGCAGCTGCGGCGGCACGGCGGTGGCCTCGGCGGCGGGCTAGGCCGGAGCACGGCGAGGACGCGCGGTGGTGGAGTTGAAGTGGTGAAGGTGGTTATGATGGTGATGGTAATGGTGTTGTGGTGTTGATGGAGATGATGGTGAAGATGATGAAGAGAAGGAGGAGAAGAAGATGGAGGTGGTGGCTGTGGGTGTTGCTCGGCCATGGGTAGGAGGCTCTCGGCCATGGGGGAGTGGGAAGGTCGGCTGTGGTGATGGTGTAGAGTGTTGAGTGGAGAGGAAGAGAGAGAGAGAGTTTTTATTGTGTGTGTGTAAGTATATAATATAAAGAGTGAGAGAGAGAGTGATATTTGAATGGGAGAGAGAGAGATAAAGGAGGTCGGTTGGGGGGGGGTGTTCCTACTGTGAGGTAGAGGTGATGGAGTGTGGTGTTGTGTACATAGGAGAGGGAGATATTATGAGTGTGTGTGTGTATAAATATATAAAGAGGGAGAGAGAGAATAAGAGATATTATTGAGAGAGAAAGAAAGTAGAGAGAGAGAGTAGGGGTCGGCCATGTAGGGGGCTGATTTGTGGGGTGTTCTCTTTGTGTGGGAAGTGAGAGAGTGTAGGAGAGAGAGTTACATTATACCTATATATATATATATGTATATATATATACATATAGAATAATTGTAAAGTGGAGAGAGAAAATAAATATTTAAAATAGGAAAAAAATAGGGAAAATTATGTGGGGGTTTTTGGGCAGTCATGGGAGAGCAACATGGAGCTTGGGCTCGGGTTCGGTCGAACCGGGTCGGGTCAAAATCGGACAGAGGGCAATATTCGAATTAAATGCGTATTTATAATCATGGGCAAATAAATAACATACGGGAACTCAAATAAATGGGACACAAGTTTCATGTGGGTAGTAGGCTTCATGTGGGCCACGTCCATACTTCGGGTTGACAGGCTGGATCGATGTCGGGTCCTGAAATTAAATTGGAATTTAAATCAGGTTTCACGGTAGATAATAAATCGGCCTAAATTGACCCGGAAGTTGTGCGAAAAAAATAGAGCACAAAATGAAGTGTCTGAGTGGGACACGAATGTCATGGGTGGAGAGCGTCTCGAGTAGATCATCCATGAGAAGTTGGTTCTGGGAGAATGGCTGGTCTGGTGCTCCTAAATTAAAAGCAACGACAACGTGCAAACGATGATCAAAAATAAAAGTGGGAATAATATTCAACGATTAATTGGTCTAAGTTGACCCGAACTTGCGCGATATAAAAAGAGCACAAGGGAACGAGTTCAAGTGGGACACGATATATCAACAGGAAGATAATCTTGCCCACTTCAAAACTCGTGAAGAGAGTTTACAGAGATTGGTATCCCTGACGCTCCAGAAGTCAAAGTTACGGAAAGGTACATTAATGATCGAAACAATTAAATAAATAAAATATTTATCGGAAATAATTCATTTAGAAAAATTTAAAATAGCCCTGAAATTCAGGGGGCTTACATCCTACCCACCTTACAAAAATTTCGTCCTCGAAATTAAAAATCATCCAACCGGTCAAACTATAATATGTAGCTGCTCTGGCTACAATACTCAATCTGCTATCCTTGTAATCATCTCTTTTGTTTCTCCTACAAACTTTTTGGTTCAGGTTCAACAAAGTCCTTCTATCATAACTACGTCATATATCCTTTAAAATCTTCCATATTAACATGAAACTTTTATGTATACCCTAAACTATAGGTCATTCTCTGGGTATGTTTATAAGCCTAAAATGCTTAATCATCAATCATATTTCCAACCTCAATTGTAAATACTGGACTTCCTTATCGTATCCTAAGTATCCATATTCTATCAATCCACAGTTTCTTAGCATCATTTATCGTCAATCCTTTCCTATATTTCTCCTTGAAATCATACGTTCAATTCTTATCCTTGGCATAGAGCCTTCTTCTTTTTACTCAACAAGTCCTCCGAATATAAATCCTCAATTTCAAAACTCCCGATTTATTAATTACCAATGTACATATGTCTTTGCCTCGTTCCATGTCTTTTTAACTGATATTTTTCCGATCTCGTACGCAATACGATAACTCATTCTAACTTATTCTATATCAATCCATATATCGATCTACCCTTTAATCACCTGTAATCAGCTATAGGTAACCAACCAAAATTCTACAAATGCTAAATCCTCAAACTGCTAAGCACAAGATTCTAATCCTCAATCCATAGTCATAACAATATAATATCTCATTTCCCCATCTTAGATACCCTATCATCAAGTCATACTATCAATGCAATCCATAACAGTGTCCAAACAAGTTAAAGGGTCAAACAAGACGAAAAAGTTTATTGGAATATCTCCAAGAATGGTACGAAGACAACGAGATTTATAACGAGAAGAATTATCCAAGAGGTTAACGAAAAAAAGTTTAGTCAAGTCATAGGAAAGATAGAACACAAAAATAATTATGTCCAAAAGATAACATGAAAGCAATTCTATTGGAGAGTTCTAGAGAACCTATAATCCTAGTTATAGATGGAACAGAGTTAATCAAGACGGGGAAGAATAATGATAAGAACTTATTCTTGCTCATTCGATCATAAGAAAGTAAACCAAGTTGGGATATGATCTGATAACCATACACGTCTTCCTGAAATCATGTTGCCAGAATTCTCGCCACACCAGTAAGCTTAGATGCAATAAACGATAGAGTCATAACTAAGGTATACTCCCTAAAATCATATTATCTAGAATCCTCGCTACGCCAACCGGTATGGCTGCGAGAAAATCTAAATTCTATGAATAGGATAGTATATCCGAAATCAGGCTCTATGTTTTTGTCATACCAGCTAATATGGCTGCGATAAATTCTAAACTCCATAACTAAAGCAGACGTTTACCTTATCAGAATATATCACAATTCAATCCACAAAATTTATCACGATGCAAGACCAAAGTCAACAACGAAAATCAGAAATCAATTTCAACAATGAATTAAGGAAGAGTAAATGGAAATAAGTGGAAACAGAATTCTAGGTAAGATTAGAGTGAGATTAGAGTGAGATCCTCAGGGATCATCCCAAGGGTACCAACTTGGTCTAAATTGACCCACTGAAATACAAACAAGAGGCTAATTATAGCTAACGGTCCTATGCTGTGATGAGTCCTCCTATGTTACAATCCTAGATATCCTCTAGGTGTTCTAAATGTTATTTCTAGTGTTAACAAGTTGTCCTAGATCCTAACTGCAGGCATGCTTGGTACAATAATGTAACCAAACAACTTAAGTCGAGACCTGCGTGGGCCGCCAAAAAAATATGTCACGACCCGTTACCCAAATTGTTGGGCCAGGCCGAGCCATGTCCAGCCTACGCTTGGTTAAAGCGCAGTAAGCTGTTCTAAGAATAGACAATAAATGATCTAAGCTACTAACAGTTCTAAAATCACATTTAAATGTTCATCACAACACAGCATCTATAAGCGAAGGTAACATAAGCACAGACTTAATAATACATAACCAAAGTATCTAACTGGAGACAAAGTCCAGTATCCAAATATAAGAACATACCAAAGTCTCAGTCTCAAAACATATGAAAATAACTAAGCAAGGTTCCCCGCTGGGGCCTCTTCTGGAGCTAAGGCCAGGTCCTCAAAATCAGTGCCAATATGTAACACCTAGCATTTCATCCTCGAAAAGTATACCTACAACGTTATCCTGTCAGGACGGGAGCAAGTACAACCTCTACAACTAAAGTACTGAACATATAATGAAAGAGATGTACAACAAGAAACATGGTGTGATAAGTCTATAAAACAGAAAATACTAGAAACATGGCCTCATGGTACAACTGGGATCACAATATCATAGTAACACAGGGAACATGGCATATCTGGAATCCTGGTATATCTCATAATCTATCATGGCAAGGATACACATGTCATAGAGACAGATGTATATGTAATGTTTAAAACTGTAGCAGGTACGTGATCGGTCAATAGATGTACAATGTACCGAGGTACAATGTAAATAAAATGTACATACGTACAAGTCAACAAGCATAGGTGTACATCCGTACAGAAATGCGGGATAATGGCCTACGGCAAAGTATGCATATAAAATGCGACCTCGCTCGCTACTATAGGGGGGTCATGATCACGTACTCTACCATCAGTTTCCCCATAACCCATATTCTATCATGTGAGAGATACGAGAACAGTAAAAACATGTGAGAGACACTGGGAGTAATATAAGCACAGCCGGTACTGGGAACAATATGAAACATGTGAATACTCCGAGTAGTATAAAGCATAGTAAAACATGTACTGAGAACCAGTAAGGAACATGTAAAGATATGATAACTGTCCTAAGCATGGTAGGGACCAATTTAATGTAACATGTGAAGATTTAACTTGCAGTTATTCAGAAAGCAGTATTTTAACAGGGTTAATACATGTTCTAGCATTAAAAGACAGTAAATGAGTGTGTAGATGTACTTGCCTCGAGCAAAACAAGAATACTAGTACGAAGATATAGATGCCTGGTGTCCTGTCAATAATGATATACAAACTCAGTTCTAAGCTATGTTCAATATTACACTAGTGGTGAGACATGACTCCTAACTGGACACTAACTAAGTGGAGACCTAGAATAAAAGTCCAAAGTAGAGAGCCATTATATTCCAAACTAATTTCCTAGAGTCTTTATACTAGTGTAGGGTGAGGTCCAATACGACTAAAACACAAAAAGTTGCAAGTCGTAATTATTCAATAATTAAATCAAACGGTACACTAAGTTCCAACAATTTTAGAGATAGACAAAAAGCTTAAATATATATAAAATAAAGTACCAAAATAATCCTTGTTAATTATAGAAATTTATACTAATTTTTTTGGGATTTATAAACCCTCATAAATATTTATTAAAAATCAGCAAACTTAAATATATATTAAAAATGAGTTCTGTTTTCCCATTTTTATAAAATACCAAAAGCACTTAATAAATGCTAGAAAAATTATAATAAATTAGCTAAATTAACATAATATTTAAATACTATTTTTCCAAGATTTTTACAGCAATTAAAATATATATAAAAATTCAAAACCAGAAAGTAACAATATCTAGAAAAATAATTAATTATAAATTAAGGATAATACATAATCAAAATCTACAGATGTTGTCGGATGATAAAATAAATATCACCAACGTGTCCAGAACGGTCAAATCAGTTAGGATAGCCTACCCATAAGTCCAATTTGGACACAGGGGCAAAACGGTAATTTTGGGTCAAAATGATGTCCGTCGTTGGACACACTTTGCACCGAAAAACGTATCGGGAATAGAAGTCTACAAAACCTAGCAAATTATATGTCCACGAATCCAGAATGATGATACGAACCCAATGGTATATCCAAAATGGAATTCCGATGTGCCGATATCAAAATGATACGTTGACGCGACACTTGGTATCCGGTTTGCACGGAAATGCGTGCCGGAGCAAATGTCTTCAAAACTCAGCAAATTATATGTCAACGAGTCTAGAATGACGATACGAACTCAACGGTATATCCGAAATGGGATTCCGATGAGCCGATCTCAAAGTGACCCGTTGACTCGAAAAGTGGGACCCGCTTTGCACCGAAATGCGTGCCAGGGCCCACGTTCTCTAAATCAAGCAAATTTTATATGAAAACATGCCAGAACGACGCCACGAGTCTACTGGTGGTGTCAGAAATTGAATCCGGAGTCCCGGGTTCAAAAATGAAATTTAACAAGTGCGATTTAAAGAATTCGGACGACCAACTTTGGCGTCGAATTCAACCAACCAAACGTACTTAAAATGAAATGAAATCTAAAGGAGACAGGAAGATGGTTATACCAGCTGTGCACCGGAACTGACGGTGCGCAAAACGGAGCTGCAACGGCGAAGTTACGAGCTGACGAATTCGGCTCCACGAAACTGTCCAAAAACAGTTCAATTTAAACGGTCAACTTGGTGGCCAGTTTTGAGGTAACAAACGACATAATTAACGGGCGAAAATTGACAGGAGTGAAGATGGATATACCGAGATTGTGACGGAGTAAACAGTTCGCCGATCCAACGGTCGGATCTCCCAGAAAACGTGCACGAACTTGCTACGACGGAGCGCGAATTCTGAGTTCCAAACTCGCGCGTCACGACGGGATTTCGACGTAAATGCACGAATCGCCTATTTCCCGCGTCGGAGACGACGGAGGCGGCCACGGGGAGTTCGCCGGGGGTGCGCCTGGCCAGGGGAGGGTCCACGACGGCCACGCGGTGGCGCCACGCGCGGTGGTGCGGGCCGGCCACAAGTGGCGCGCGGCCATGCACGCGCGCGCGGGGGTGGCGCGGTCGCCACTGCTGCTCGCTGCTGCTGCTGTTCTTGCGCGCGGCTGCGGCGGCACGGCGGTGGCCTCGGCGGCGGGCTAGGCCGGAGCACGGCGAGGACGCGCGGTGGTGGAGTTGAAGTGGTGAAGGTGGTTATGATGGTGATGGTAATGGTGTTGTGGTGTTGATGGAGATGATGGTGAAGATGATGAAGAGAAGGAGGAGAAGAAGATGGAGGTGGTGGCTGTGGGTGTTGCTCGGCCATGGGTAGGAGGCTCTCGGCCATGGGGGAGTGGGAAGGTCGGCTGTGGTGATGGTGTAGAGTGTTGAGTGGAGAGGAAGAGAGAGAGAGTTATTATTGTGTGTGTGTAAGTATATAATATAAAGAGTGAGAGAGAGAGTGATATTTGAATGGGAGAGAGAGAGATAAAGGAGGTCGGTTGGGGGGGGGGGGGGGGGGGTGTTCCTACTGTGAGGTGGAGGTGATGGAGTGTGGTGTTGTGTACTTAGGAGAGGGAGATATTATGAGTGTGTGTGTGTATAAATATATAAAGAGGGAGAGAGAGAATAAGAGATATTATTGAGAGAGAAAGAAAGTAGAGGGAGAGAGTAGGGGTCGGCCATGTGGGGGGCTGATTTGTGGGGTGTTCTCTTTGTGTGGGAAGTGAGAGAGTGTAGGAGAGAGAGTTACATTATACCTATATATATATATATATATATATATATATATATATGTATATATATATATATATACATATAGAATAATTGTAAAGTGGAGAGAGAAAATAAATATTTAAAATAGGAAAAAAATAGGGAAAATTATGTGGGGGTTTTTGGGCAGTCATGGGAGAGCAACATGGAGCTTGGGCTCGGGTTCGGTCGAACCGGGTGGGGTCAAAATCGGACAGAGGACAATATTCGAATTAAATGCGTATTTATAATCATGGGCAAATAAATAACATACGGGGACTCAAATAAATGGGACACAAGTTTCATGTGGGTAGTAGGCTTCATGTGGGCCACGTCCATACTTCGGGTTGACAGGCTGGATCGATGTCGGGTCCTGAAATTAAATTGGAATTTAAATCAGGTTTCACGGTAGATAATAAATCGGCCTAAATTGACCCGGAAGTTGTGCGAAAAAAATGGAGCACAAAATAAAGTGTCTGAGTGGGACACGAATGTCATGGGTGGAGAGCGTCTCGAGTAGATCATCCATGAGAAGTTGGTTCTGGGAGAATGGCTGGTCTGGTGCTCCTAAATTAAAAGCAACAACAACGTGCAAACGATGATCAAAAATAAAAGTGGGAATAATATTCAACGATTAATTGGTCTAAGTTGACCCGAACTTGCGCGATATAAAAAGAGCACAAGGGAACGAGTTCAAGTGGGACACGATATATCAACAGGAAGATAATCTTGCCCACTTCAAAACTCGTGAAGAGAGTTTACAGAGATTGGTATCCCTGACGCTCCAGAAGTCAAAGTTACGGAAAGGTACATTAATGATCGAAACAATTAAATAAATAAAATATTTATCGGAAATAATTCATTTAGAAAAATTTAAAATAGCCCTGAAATTCAGGGGGCTTACACACCAACACCTTCTGCTTCATGTGTATGGTCTAGTATATTGATTAGTAGAGAATTTCTACATGGCAATATCATTTGGTCTGTGGGTGATGGTTTCAACATACATATTTGGGAAGATCCATGGGTGCCTGGTTTGCCTGACTTTCGGGTAACAGGTTATCCTTTTGCTAAAGATCAGGTGGTTAATGTTAATGAATTGATTCATACACATACTAACACCTGGAATGTTGACGTGATTCTTCTATTATTTCCTTCCCATGAAGCTGATGCAATATTCAATATCCCATTATCAAATTCTGGATTATCTGATACTCTATGTTGGAAGCATACCAAAGATGGCAACCTTACTACAAAATCGGCTTATCGAGTGATTCATGAATCTCTCAATATAGAGACCAATCTCTCTGGTTCATCTTCATTTACTGAGTGGAAGAAATTCTGGTCGAACTCTCATATCTGTCCGCGTGTTCTTCTATTTGCCTGGAGATCTCTTACCAATTCATTGCCTACCAAATCAAATATTCATCGAAGGATTGACCATGTTGATGCAATATGTCCGTTATGTCAGGTATGTGAAGAAACTAACGATCATCTTCTTTTGCAGTGTCCTATAACAAGGAATGCTTGGTGTCATAATTCTACATTTTCGAGACTTTTACTTCATCACTCGACAGTTTCCACTTTCCTTACTGCTCTACTTAAAGAGGGTGATCGAAAATCTTTGTCATCATGCTTCTACCTCATGTGGGCGATTTGGAAAGCAAGAAACAAATTTGTTTTTGAGAATATGAAGATTGACATCAACCGGATTATTTCTGAAGCGACGATTTTGCAAGACACATATGAAGGCTACAATATGAAGGATCCTATTCTGGAGTCTTCAACAGCATTGATTGATTTGAATCCAACTTGGCAACCACCATTGAACAACAACTTGAAGATTAATTTTGATGGAGCATTCCTTGATGGAAAAATGGCAGCTGCAGCTCTCTTAAGGGATGGTTCGGGTCGATTTCTAGGAGCTGTGTCAAAATCTCAACATGGCGAATCACCTATTGAAGCTGAAGCTTTGGGTATTCATCTTTCTCTACTTCTTGTGGAACGACACAATCTTAGCAACACAGTGATTGAAGGTGACTGTAAACCATTGATCGACGCAATCTTATCGAAATTTGATATGATCATATGGTTAGCTCGTCACACAATTTGCTCTGCAAGAAATCTTCTACAAACTTCAAACAATATTTCCTTCTCATTTGTTCGAAGATCTGGTAATAGATGTGCTCATCAACTGGCTTCACATGCTTTGCTCTATAATCCTGTAAATACTCTTACTGTCCATGATAGCGTTCCCTCTTGTATTTCTGAGGCTGTGGATCTGGACATTTCACAATGTAATTTGCTTGTTTGAATGAATGAATGATGTTTATTTAAAAAAAAAGAATAGTGATTTAAGTATAATAGAAGAATAAATGAACTTTTGGACCATAGAAAGGACTTTGATGAATTCTTATTAGAGGTGACGACAACAAGAATTGAGTAGAAATATAATAGCATCAAATGTTTCTTATTTGTTATAAGTTTACAAAGGCACTTTTAGCTTACAAGTTAATCGTTATCTAGTAACATTGATGTCTTCTTCTTTTTGTTAACAAAGGTTTTTGTTCGACATTCATTAACATTCCAAATGTCCCAAATGTAAATTTCGCGATAAATCCATCTCAGATTAGTGATACAAGAATGATAAAGTTAAATTTTCTCGTGAACTACAAGAGCTTAAAATAATAACAAAAATAGAAATAAAATGTTGAACCGTAAACTTGGATACAAATTTTTTTTTTTCTTTTTTCGAGTGTATAATGTTGGTTGCGAAGATTTTCTAGAAGTGGTATACATAATAGGTAATCACGTTTGTTCAAAGAAAAAGAAATTAAATACAAGTCAGAGATGCATGCATGGATAATTTCAATGCAATATACAACAGATGTACACATGCAACACACCTGTTACACAAATGTACAGAAAGTAACCAATATACTTACTATTTTCAATGCTAGCAAATACACATAATTCATCCAACATGCATATATCTCTCTATTTTGACAGATCATTTGCGTCAAAATTAATAAACACCTTCCTAACATCTCCTCCTAGACGTCTATATGTTCGTCTTTTTTATCGTACCAATCACATTTGTATCTTCTCGTGGAGAATTCTCTTTCGACAATAGTCACTTCCTTCCTTCCCTTCCCTTCCCTTCCACTATTATCACCATGGAGAACAACCGAAGCCTCCTCCTAGGCCGTCGTAGTCGTTCACCTATGCTTTCCTCTATTAATCCATCCATAAATATATTTTTGTCTCCTTCCACCAATGCGGTCGTTGTTCTTCCATTAACCTCTCTAACTCGTTTAGATGATATGGCCATTGTTGATGGCCAACTTGGCTCTAGACCAATGCTTCCTTTGTCAAATGGGAGCCAAGTGCCTACCAATACAAACCGTTTAACCACACCATTGTCTTTCTTTCAACATCCATGTTCTCCCATCCAAAACAATGGGTACCTATATGGTCTTCAAGGACCTCAATTTCAAACATTTCCTTTAAACAACCATATTGCCATGGAAATTCCTACATCATCATTGTTGCCACATACTTCTTTCAACCTAGCCAACCATCTCACAAACTATTGTCCTATTGCCCAAAACCTAAATCAAGTGTATCCCATGAGGAACACTCATCTTGGTGATCAAACTTCGAACCGGTTTGCTACGATGGAAGGTAACACACATCCTTTTCGATGTTATATTTGTGGTACTGAATTTTCTACACATCAAGCTCTCGGGGGGCACATGAGCTCCCATAGCAAGGCAAAGACGAAAAGAGAGAAATTGGAGGCAAATGCAAGAGAAGGAAAGAAGGCCAAACTTAATGTGGAAACTACTCCAAGATTGAATTTGTCAAAAAGTACTCTCAATAAAAAGGAGAAGGAGATGATGACGACATTGGAAGAGATTAACAAAGAGGTCATTGCTTCAAGGAAAGGAAAATCTATTAGAAAGGAACCTTTTTAAGAATCTAAGAGGACTAGATGTCCCTCCTAGTGGTTATTTCAAGAACAAACATACTTCGTTGTGGCGTAGTATTTGATGGAGTTCTTCACCTTTTTTTTTTCTTTTTTCTTTTTTCTTTCTTTCTTTTGTATCTGCGGTTTGTATCTGCGGGGAGAGGGGTTAGGATGATTTTTATGTTTTGACATTGAGTATTAATGTCTTCTTTTTTTGTTGGTTACTTTTCATCTTTGGAGCGTTTTGTTCAATTGTAGGGTGCAAACAAATTATTATGACACCATTGTCAGCCTTAATAAAAATGTTAAAATTTTGTTCTTTGTTACTATGAGCTTGGTTATATATATAGTTTGATTTTCATTTGAATGGTGGTTTTGTCTTTTACTTTAATAAAATATGAAGTTTTGAATAAATCAATTTCACTAATGATTTGTAAATAAATTAATATTAAGAAAGTGTGACCTTCACATCTAGATGTTAGTTTATATATCCAACATTACTTAGAGTTGTAGAAGAATCATTTTATCTCCATCAAATAAAACTTACAATATAAAAGGAGAAGCATAGGCGTTATAAGCTGGATCACAATGTAAGAAACTAGTCCTACATTTTATCCCTTGACAAGTATCTTATATGCTTCTCATGACAAAATAAAATTTCTCTCACCAATGGCCAAATCATAACCCATTGCGAATCTTAGTTGTGATTATTTGGCATCTCCATGCTTTTGTTATCTAGTATTAAAAGATCGTAGGATGGTAAAAACGAGTAAAAAGGAGAGACCCTAACCGAAATATGGTATTAAATAAGTGTACAATGATGAAAACGGATATACATAGGTAATTCTGACCGAAATATGATATAAAACATGCCTCTCCATGTACTAAAATAAAATAAAATTAAAAAGCTTATAAATTCTACAATAAAATGAATATGTATTACTCAAACTTTATATGATGTAAAATTTTAGACATGTGAAAAAAGTCTAATTTATTTATCATATCGAAAGTATGGTTTCTCTGTCCTCTATTATTGAGTTCTCATTTATACTTCTCATTATTTTAAGAAGTGCGTAAACAAACTTTGTTGTAACCTTCTATACTCAATTGGAGATTACATCTTTATTATTGAACTGAGTTTTTTTGTAATGGTGATGATATCACAGTTATTAGTAAGGAAATTTATAGTACTTAATTCACAATGCAAATATTTTTTTTACTTTATCAGTTTGGTAATTTTTTTTTTATGTTGTATATATGGTTACTTCGAAATATTTTACCCAAAACTTATAATGTATAAAGTATATATCTAATATATATGACCATAGTCTATACGATAAAACGAATTAATGCTTCACGCCAAAACATAAAAGCATAAAAAAGATCACGATTAAAAGATAGAAAGTCTATAGAAAATCTTAAAAATAATAAAAATTTATGAAATGTATTATTAAATGATATAAACGTAGAGAGTTCGAGCCTCGGGACAGTTTAGAGTGTAGGTGGATGCGTGAGTAATAAAAAAAATGGAGAGTAACCTCTAGACCCTTATGTTAATTTTCCGTTCATATTATGTCAATGTTTTTTTTGAGATGCATACTATGTCAATGTTATCGTCAACATTCTAATTTACTTAATATGCTAGTGGACTTAATTATTGCGATATACGTTGAATCAAAAGTTAAAAAGAGAACCTTTAAAAAGAAAATTAAAAACCTTATAAATATTTCACTGTTAATTGTATTCTGACATTCAAAAATAACCAATATCCGCTCATAAAAATATTTGTGAACCAATGGTCACCCAAACAATTAGGATATATTTGAATTGCAAGAAGTCCTTAAGAATTGGACTTCCAATGAACTTCTTTTTTCTTCTTCTAAGGCCTCTTGTTTTGGTTTGAGCAAAATATATAACCAATGCACTTCTAATTTGACATAACAATGACCTTTTTTTTTTTTTTTTTCCTTTGTTGCTTCTCCCATTTATTCATTCCACCACCAAGAGAAAATGTATAAGATGTACGAGTAGTGGATGTTTAATGAATTTTAAAAATGTTGATACTTCCTATCCAAATTCCTACTTATTCTTTTTCATAAGAATACTTTCAAACACAAAAAGTGTACAAAATTCACATTATGTTACCTCTTACCTTTTAACCAAACACACAGTGTTGGAAAATTGTACTTCCCGGAGACAAATTCCATCCAAACAATATTATCAAGAAGTGAAATAAAAAAGTGCAGTTTTCATGTTGCATTTGGTATTACCGTTGTTGCTTTACAGACATAAAAAAAACTTCGTAAATATATAAAAGTTGTAAAAAAAAATGAACTAGCTTAAGTGCTTAACAATAGTAAGCATAACCTATTATTACCAACCATCTTTCATGTAACTTTTTTATATTTTTATTATTTTATAGGAAAAAACCTAAAGAAGTAGGCACGGGTGCATCAGATGAGAAAACATATTATAATTTGTTGTACACATTATTTATGGGTTTTGTTAACATGTGCCCTAAGGACACATGTTAAGGATAATTAATGCATAAATTTTTACTTTAAAATTTGTTATCTACATGTAATAAACATTAAAAATAATAATTTTTTGCATTGGAAATATCATCAAGATTTAATGCAATAAACTATTTGTATTAAAAAATTATTTTACGGGATCTTAATGACATTTTCAATGCAATAATTTTTTTTAATGTTTATTGTATGTTGATAACAAATTTAAAAAAAAAAAGACTGCATTAATTATCCTAATATGTGCTCTTAGGGCACATGTTAACAATTACAACTGTAACATGCACAATGAGTTTGAAAGTTAAACATTGATTATACAACATTCATATAACATGCACGAATGTGTTTGAATTTTATATATTTATTATGAGTCCATTTTTGTTCACCCATCAAAACTATGGAGTTTGTTCACCCTCCAATAAAAAATTGACACGTGTCAAATTCATTAAACATAAACCACTTTGGAAGTAGTTTTGCGAACATTCAAAGTTGTTTTGACTAAAGAATTTAACACGTGCCAATCCTTTATTGGAGGGTGAATAAACATCCTAGTTTTGGTGGACGAACAAAAATGGACTCTATTTATTATACAAAATGCATACATAAATCGACAACTGTTGTATGCATGTATTACAAGTGTAACATTCATGCATATGCTTGAAATTGTTTTTTATTTTTATTTTTTACAGACCCCTTACTATCGGACGACGGGTTCTCTTTTTTTTTTTTTTTTTTTAAATCCCACGCACACACACAATTGGAGGACTCGAACCTTGCCGGTCCCTCCGGGTGTCCGCTCTAATACCACTAGTCTAGAGAGCTCGGACGACGGGTTCCCTTTGAAATTAATCATTTCAAATTTTTGTTCGGGATTTTAGCATTTGGTTCCCATTATTCTCAATATTTACACTTCTTACATTTGTTGGAATTTACTTTTTGGATTTGCATTTTGTACACCCTTGGATTTCTTAATCTAATTTAATTTTGTGTATCAGGATAAGGAAGAACAGGAGGGTGGTTCTTGATTTAAGGATTTCAGGGTCTTGCACTTACAAGGAGAAGAATGGATTATGTTGAAGTGAGAAATTTTTTGTATACATAGACAAACTCGAGTGATCCTTGGTTACCGAGGAGAGGCAGAAGACCCTGATTGGATGTCAGAAGATCAGTAAATTGAGTCACGGGGACGTATTAATCCTTCTATTTATAATTTTTTTTATGTATATATGATTAGACATGAATGCAATGTAGCGTGCACAACTCTATATTAGTTTGCTTGTGCTGGTTGCCAGTAGGTTTATTATAGTAGTAACTATTAGAGGTCTCCACATGGGCATAGACAGCAAAGTCGATTTCATGTTGCAGACACCAAAATGATGGCTCATGATTTTCTCTTGTGAATATATTTGGGCTATTTATCATTTAGATCAGTATTTTAGATATATTCAATTGAAAAGTTAAGGTAATATAAAATTCAGGATCTAAACGCTAATTATTCTTTCTTTTTCTCTTGAAATCTTTCATTGCTGTATGTAGTGCAATTATAGGAGGAAAAACTAGGAGTTCTATCTTGACACATATTGCCAACTAAAAAGGAATGAGGTTAGACTTTCTAATATGAGCTCTTTCTGACTTTTCATTATATTTGCTAGGGAAGGAA
Source organism: Iris pallida (assembly GCA_029216955.1). Taxonomy (NCBI): domain Eukaryota; kingdom Viridiplantae; phylum Streptophyta; class Magnoliopsida; order Asparagales; family Iridaceae; genus Iris; species Iris pallida. The sequence goes on from JANAVB010041219.1 coordinate 18,686,504, forward strand.
CGAACTTAGGGTGTTTGGTATTGATTTGTGTGCTATAGCTTCATTACCAGTACAAAAATTCTAGAGGAACTTATGAATTCTTAATTTTAAAGACTTGCGATTAATAACTATTGGATTACATGTGTTTCATATCTTGATATTTTTTTCAAGGAATTAAATAGAAAAAACCAAGAACCTAAATACAAAAATAATACAACGTGTCATAACCACATTGCAAGTTCTATTTAAGTTTCTGTTGTCGTCGGACTGAAAAGCAAAAATCCTAGAGGAACTCGTGGTTCTTAATTTTTAAAACTCGGCCATGAAAAGCCGTTAGATTACCTACATTTCATCTTTTGATTTTTTTTTTTCAAGGGGTAGAAAAAAATAAGTACACTTTTAATGTTAAGTGGAATCCGCGTATCACATCTATATTGCAAGTTTTTGTTTTGAGTTATTATTTGAGTTTATGTAAAAAAAAGCAAAGGCTTCATGTCTGTCTGCAAAGAAGTTCTGTAAAAAAGCAAAGGCTTCATGTCTGTCTGCAAAGAAGTTCCGTAAAAAAGCAAAGGCTTCCGGTTTATAGCAATTAGCATGTGCGACGGTTTGCACATGCTCAGAAACAGTCCTAGCTAGTTGTATTTTTGTTTCGTTGAACCATGCATCTTCAATGAAACAAGGGGAGAATTTTTCTCCCACAATTTTCCAAAAAACAAAAAAATGCAGGCAATTGCTAGAGCATGGACTAGTTCTTGCTCAGGAAAAGAGCGAGGACTAACTCATATCTCATTTTCCACAGGTATATTCTGAATATTTTCAATCTCGGAGCTTACTTATTGTCAGTAACGAAGTCTAGAAAATTAGAAGAACGATAAGGGCTGTAGAGTGAACTTCGTGTCCACATAACATCATTAAGAAAAAATAAATATTAAATTTCATATGCACATGTACTTGTGCCGAAGAAGTAACCATTCATTCTTGCTATGGAGAATACTTTCGAGCAAGTGACTTGTAGATGAATGTACATGTTAACATATAACCCTCCCTAAACTTGAGTATCATAGATCAGCGAAATTATACTCAACCAGATATTGACGTAGAACTTTGGAACCTTAGTTCCTAACATCAGTTCAACCAAAAGAAAATCATAGGATTGCTTTCCTATTATGATACTTTCTCAAACAATGTTCCAGCAGAAGAAGGCTTGGATCTTGATGCTGATGGTGCGAGCTACACCAAATGATTTGTTGCTTCCATCGAAATAGTTCCCCTCTAGATAACACATTACATAGGACCGGCTCGTGAAATTGAAACATCGTTATCGGAATTTGCTACTCGACCAACTTGGGACCGATCACCAGAACCCGAACCGGATCGTCCGGTCGACACAGACGAACTGTGAGTGCTTGCTCCAGAGCCGGCCAGTATGGGTTGCAGAGGAGCTTGAAGAGGCACTGACGGACTGTACAGCATGAGCACGACCGATGACATAGAAGGCCTGTTGGCAGGAACATCTTGAACACACAGCAGTCCTATATGGATGCACCTCAGCGCCTCGTCTCTTGGGAAGTTATCACGCAAAGATGGGTCGACGATCTCTAGCGCCGTTCCGTCCCTCCAATGCTCCCATGTCTGCAGGTTGAGGATGCTATCACACTATGGAAGTTGATACAATTTTGGCCACGTTCTAGCTTTTGTCTAGACAGGGTCTACATTTTTGTTTGATTCATTTCTACCAGCTTGTATATTGGGTTTCAGCATTCTTTGGCACAAAAAGACTGGTGACTAAAGTTGAAACTTATAATGATGGAATAAGATTATATAGAGAGATTAAAGAGATCTTGACTTCCACTATTAAGTATCTCTGAATGTCTACGAAATAGTAATTATTGGATCTGTCTTTTTGTACCGTACATATATAAGAGTTCCTTAACTACTCAATTTCGGCCTGAACTACTTAATTTCTTGTGAAATTTTAAAGTAATATAGCATGTCCAAAGAGACAGATTCAACTACTACTATTTCAGAAACATTCCGATTTGAAAATATTTTAATTAGAATTTATTATAGATAATTAGAATTTTGGATATATGTTTAGTTAGATAATACCAGGTGCTAAGTTTAAATATAATTTAAATATTGAATATATTTTAGGATTTGTTATATGTAAGGATTTTAGGATTTTTAAATTTTAACTAACGTGAGAAGATACATATATGTACTAGGTAATTAGAATTTATTTTAAAAAATATTAAAGAATGGAGAATATATACATACGGCTTAGACGGTTCATTTTTTGAACCATTTCCAAGCCATGTCGTAATGGCAGAGATATGGTTTCTTTTCCAAATTTATCTCTAAAAACAAATCTCTTTCTTCAGAAACAAATCTAAATATCTCTTCATTTAAAGATGAACATCTCCTTAAAAACAAATCTAAATCTATTTATCTCTCTCTTTAAAAATAAGAAAAACAAACACACAATTTATCTTCCAAATTTCACTTTAAAAACAAATATCTCATTCTTTAAAAATAGATTGTCTATAAAGATAAAAGATTTGTTTTTAAGGAGAAAGAAATATCTAGAAGAGAAATTGACTAGTCTAATAAGATCTCTTATCAAAGACTTCGATCTGGATTTGTTTTCCATGGCTACCTCTGGCCATATGGAATTTATAAGCAATTATGAAACTGACTAGTCTAATAGGATCCGAATGGACACTCCTACAGCACTTCGACAAAGACTGTCATTTGCTAGAGTATTTGTGGAAGCGGACGCGGGGGTTGAATTTTCTAGGAGGGTCCAATCTAGGCTAGCATCGGACCATATTCTCATGAAAAGGTCAAATACAAATGTGTGCCAATTAGGTGCTCTTCGTGTTCGTGCCAATGCTTTGGGCATGACAAAGATTCGTGTCGGATGGAGCAGGAGGAGGAGGATTCAGAGGAGGGACAAAGCATCATAGAGACTGAAGAGGGAGATCCTAGAGTTCCTCTAGTTCACAAGGTCATCAGACTTCAAGCCCCACAACAGGGAGCAAGGGTCCAAGTCAGCCAGACTTGACAGAGTGGCTCCACAGGTTGGCTACCCGGCTGTGATCCACCGTTGATGTGATTCACGTGGACGACGTCCAGACTTACGCCTACGTGAATGGACACGGACAGGACCCGAAGGGTGCTGGGCCTGCAGAAGAGGAGGGTTGCGCATCGACTGCCCGCCCACCTGGTGCAAAGAGTGTTGTGCCTCTTATGAGGCAGACTGGTGAGTTAAAGAAGCTTTTACAACATGTCGGATGGCAAGGGAAACATGGCTGATCGCCAGTTTAGAACATCTCAGGAGTCTAATGCCAAAGAGATGGAGCTAGAGAAAATAACTCTACCGCAAAACATCTCCAACATATATGTTAAAAGGACAACTTGTAACGATCAACTCGGCATGGGAAGCCAAGAGAAGACTAAAGAATGAACAAGAGAAGAAGGACAATCTGAAGAAGATGCTTGTGACGAGACCTCCCAGTTAGCGAATGACATCACTTTAGGAGACTTATTTAGTGTTACTATGGTTGTAATCGGTAGAGTTAAGAGTTAAAGTATTCTCGAGTCTAAAGAGTTATGTCTTTCACCTTGTCACAGGATCTTAGATATTGGTTGTAAGTGACACTCTTTTCTTTTCTATAATATTTACCCTTATATATATATATATATATATATACACTGAAAATTGCCTTATATATATATATATATATATATATATATATATATATATATATATATATATATATATATATATATATATATACTGAAAATTGCTGAAAAATTTAATTTCGGAGTTGATTTTTATGAAAAATTCATCCGCAGGATGAACTTTATGAAATGCCAAGAATGATATATTTCCACGTTAAGTATTCCAAAATACACTTTAGATGCTATATATTTACAAAATTAATACCATAACTATCTTTCCGCACAAACTCAGATTTGGATTGCGATTCTCGTCATTCTTCTTCTTCTTCTTGTTCATGAGATATCTAAATTCCATTATTCTCATCTTCAGCAGAGATCGCAAAGATCGTTCGTAGTTCACCGTGCTTTTTTTCAATCTAACTCCGATCATCGCTCATTTTCTTCTTCTTCTTTTCCGACAATTAGGTCAATTATGGAGAGAAAATCTTCTTCTTCTTTTCCATAAAAGTTAGCATCGTTTTGAAAGAAGAACGAAAACTCTTGAATCTTTATTCATGTCAAATTTCTTTGCACAAAATAAAAAAATAAAAAAATTAGGTTTCTGTCAATTGTTCTCCGTCGATATAACAAGAAGAATGTCATTCTTCGTGTAAATTAACACGGAGAATGCCATTTTCCGTATTACTAACACGGAGAATGGTCATTTTTTGTGTAATTTAGCACGAAGAATGCCATTCTCCGTACTAAATTACACGGAGAATGGTCATTCTCCTACGTTTCAACACTCGGAATGGCCATTCTCCATGTAAATTAACACGGAGAATGCCATTCTCCGTGTTATTTAACATTCTCCGTATTTCTAACACGGAGAATAGCCATTCTCCTGTGTTTTAACACTGGAATGACCATTCTCCTTGCTAAATTACACGCAGAATGACCATTCTCCGTGTAAATTAAGACAAAGATTGGCTATTCTCCGTATAATTTAGAATGACCATTCTCCGTGTAAATTAAGACGGAGAATGCCATTCTCCGTGTTACTAACACAGAGAATGACCATTCTCCGTGTAAATTAAGACGGAGAATGCCATTCTCCGTATTACTAACACGGAGAATGGCCACCCTCTAACACGGAGAATGTCCATTCTCCTGTATTTTATGGTCAGTTGAAACTTTGGAGGGCCATAACTTTTGACTGGGAGGTCGAAACGAGATTCGATTTGTCGCAAAATAAGCGTATCTTCGAGGAGCCTGAGATAAACCACTTCATCATTTGTCGGCCTTCCAAAAATTTAGAATCGTAAAAAAATGATATTTGGACATCCGTTTTAGCACTTTTGCCGTTTGTCTCGGTATTTTAGAAATTTTTCGAAAAGTTTTTGAAGATTTTTTAGGAGAAAACTTAGATTCGAAAGTGAGCAGCGTATGAAAGAAGATAAGTATCGAAACATTTTTTTAAAAAAGTAGTTTCGTGAGTGTTTTCAATAAATTAAAAGGAAGGACAAAAAAGTCATTCGGAACCCTCTTTATATTTTTTACTAATTCTGGGCACGCGATGAAATGTTATTGCGTGGTGGATTTTTCATAAATTTTTTTTCGTTTTTTGAACATTTCATAAAATTTCTCATATATATATATATATATATATATATATATATATATATATATATATATGTGTGTGTGTGTGTGTGTGTGTGTGTGTGTGTGTGTGTGTGTGTGTGTGTGTGTGTGTCAGGCCCGGACTTAATATGAGGCCCACGAGGCAGTTGTCTCAGGCCCAAAATTTTAGAGGGCACCAAAAAAAATTAGTCTATATAAGCCAAACTAAAAAGGGTCGGATTTGAAATTATAGAGAGCTTGCTATGACTATGACAACTAAAAAGGCCTGCTGACTGAAGAGACAAGTAGTAAGTATAATGTGGACTTATACTTACATATTTGAATTGAAGAGACAAGTGGTATCATGTCCACCATGATACTAAAATGGTCTGGATTTGTAAGCTACTCTTGTGGCCCGGATTTGAAGAGACCAATATTATATGAGAGTCTTATGGCCGCTGACTGAGTTATTTTTTAGGATTTTAATTTTTTAAGAGAGTCTTGTTTATGGTCGACTGTGGGATAATTCTTTTTAGAAGCCGGAATCAGTCAGTCCCTCCATTTCCACATGTAAAACTTTGATTTTTTCTATTATAATAATATAAGTTGTTGTTTCAATGATGCACTCATATTTTGGTCTATTTCTTAATTGTTGTGTCAATGGTGCCTTTCCGTTGTCAATTGCATTTTGAGGAGTCACATACATTATCAATAAAGCCTCATAAATATTGTTTACAAACACAGGTAAGTGAAGTCTAAAATTATGGTGGACTTATAAACTATAATTTATTAAAAAAATATTCTTGACTAAAAAATGTTGTTGATTATCTTTATTTGTGTTTTACTAATTTATTTGAAAAATATGTTCTTGCCATTTGATTGCATAGTTATTCCTATTGAGATTGGAATCAACTAATAGAAAAACTATGAAAGAAAGTATTTTTATATTTGTTATTAATTGTTTATTTATCATTAATTATTATTATTTGTTGGACAATTCTGATAATGTTATTTGATTGCATAGTAATCGTGTCTAGATTATTCATTTGAAAATGTGATATGATGCAAATTAGATTAGAAAAAGCAAACATGCCTCGTATAATAAAACAATTTGGTTAATCTTTATTTTGTTTGCATAGCACTAATAGGCTAGAGAATCAAACATGCCTCCTATAAAAAAATAATTGGCTGGTGTGAAAAATAATATAATATGAATATTATTACATTAAGCTTGGGGGTACCACTTTTAGAGTTCGCCTCAGGCCCAAAATTCTAAAGTCCGGCACTGATGTGTGTGTGTGTGTGGATGAAAAGTTCCGTCCTCCTATCGTGCGTCGGATCGAGCGACGGTAAAGGAGAGAACGGGGTTATATATATATATATATATATATATATATATATATATATATATATATATATATATATATATATATATAGGCTCATGTACATTCGTACGTATTTGGATGCGGTGTGATATGATGCAATATGCATGCGATGTGCGAGCATTTGAGGTTGTATGAAAACCTACGACTGTAATAAATATTTGCATGATATAATATAATATAATAGCTTTTGACATATACAAAACGATGGATTATGAGATTCCTAGATAGGTTTCTTCCTGCTATGCTTCTCTACGTCCCTTGACGTTAACATAAATCAATTATGCTATTTGTTTTCTAAAATATTTAGGTGACGCCATCTTTCATTATATGGCATCTGATATGGAAGCTGACATAACAGCTGATATGATAAATTTTAATCCAAAATATTAATTACCCAAAAAAAATTAATGTTAATTAATATTAATATTAATATTAATATTAATATTAATGTAATTTCAATGTTAAGGTTAATTTTAATGTTAAGGTTAATCTTAATGTTAATTATCATGTTAATTTAATATTAATTTTAATTTTAATGTTAAATTTTGTCATGTCAGCAACCATATCATATGCCACATAATGGAAAATAGCATCATCCAAATATTTTGGAAGACAAATAGCATTTTTGAACATAAATATATCAACTTTTCATTTATTTATTTATTCTATATTGAGTTGAGTCTCCAAACTAATTAATAGTTTCTATAACGAACACACATCGCAAGCTTTGCTAAATTCATCTATTCATCTACAATAGTAACTGGATGAGAGAAACTTACAAGCACTATATTCGCATCGCTATTAGCACTATATTCGCATCACTATATATTTAATCAGCATCGTTTTTTTTTAATCTGCATCTATTTGCTTAGCTATTCATTATAGAACTATCTGTTAGATGTTTTATTACGAAATTAGTGAAAATGTAACGTTGATAAGTGTAAACTACTTACATAGCTTAGAAGGTCTTGAGCATTCTCAGCCTCACTGGGGTGGTGGTTTTTTCTTCCAGTCACAATCTCTACAAGTAGAACCCCAAAGCTAAATACATCCAGTTTGACAGAAAATCTCCCACGCATTGCGTACTCTGGCGCCATGTAACCACTGCAAATTAATCACCACACTCGAACAAAATCAAATTACTAGACCCCCAACATATTAGTTCCTTCCTTCGTTAATAAGGAGATACTGTCGAGAAATCTACTTACAAAGTCCCGACGACTCGGCTCGTGGTGCACTGTGTTTCATCTACTGCAAACAACCTCGCCAAACCAAAGTCCGAAATTTTCGGGTTCATGTCGGAATCCAACAATACGTTGCTGGCCTTCAGGTCTCGGTGTATCACTCTTAGATGAGACTCTTCGTGCAGGTACCGAAGGCCTCGAGCTATTCCTCCGATGATGTTAAACCTTCTCTGCCAATCTAATTGATCGTGTTTGACAGGATCTGCCATGGGAGATGAAATGATCGAGGCGAGGAAATCAACTCCCAATGTGTACTGAACCATTAATCATAAGTTTACAAGTGATTAAAATGAGAGGTTTTTTTTTTGGGTACGGAGGAAGTACCAAACAAGAAGGTGTCCAAGCTTCTGTTCGGCACGTATTCGTAGATGAGTAGTTTTTCTTCTTGCTCCAAGCAAACGCCTCGAAGCCGAACAAGGTTCTTGTGCTGAAGTTTTGCAACCAACAAGAGCTCATTCTTGAGCTCTCCTATTCCTTGTTTCGAGCTTGCAGAGAGCCTCTTCACAGCTATCTCTTCTCCATCAGGCAATGTTCCCTATACATAGAATACTTAAAATTGAAGTCTAGTTTATAACAGAAAAAGAAGAAAAAAAGACGGACTAAATTACTAAAAACAAAAAACAAAATCAGCATTGCGAATTGCAAAGTGGCACCTTGTAAACTGCACCAAATCCACCTTGACCCAGCTTATTCGAATCAGAGAAGTTATTTGTAGCAGCTTTGAGCATAGACAAGTCACATACCAAAAATTCGGCACTTGCCATATCCTCAATATCAGCAATGCCTAACAAAGAGCAAATTAAATCTAATGTTAGTTACGAGTATATATTAAACTTCGAGTTACATGGGACAAGTTATTGTGGAGCTTAATACGTACAAAGTTGCTATAAATATCTATGATCACATATTACTGTTACTCTTAGCACCAAAAACATCTTAATGATTTCACTATACTATATATCAATAGTTTAGCATCAAAGGAGACTATAATTATAATGTTGGTCTGTATTTATGTAGGAAGCTTGTTTGGGTTTGCTGAAAATTGAAGGAAATGGTGTTCCTCCAAGTATTTAGCCCAGTTCTTCTCCTTGATGTGCTTGGTTGGCCAACAAGATGAAGAAGAAGAGGAAATGAGATTTGGTTGAGATGAGTAGTTTAAGTATCGTACCACTTCCGAGAACAATAGACTTTGATGATCTTCTCCGCAATAAGCAAATACATAGAGTGATTATAAGTGCCAAACCAACTGCTGAAGGGATAACGATAGTGAGGACTTTCCCAATGTCTTTTTTGTTTCCTACACCAAACAAATTGATTAGTTTCATTCTAGAGAAAAAGATACGTACGTGATACCATTACGAAAAAAAAATAGTTAGAAAGGTTGTATTTGTAGATCAGGATCAACCGTGGGGATATGAATATGCCAGAGGATTCGATACTCTGGTATCATGTTAAAATCCCTTGTCACTACGCCAAAACTTGTGACCAGGGTTGAGAGTAATATTTATATTGGTCCAACAAGATTACTGTGACTACAGAATTGAAGATAAAACAATCTTACAGACTGCAACAAACACTTGAACCGGTAGATCTGCCGGACAAGTCAACTGTGTATATCATGGACTTACTGATTTTGGCCTACAATTTACCCGTGTGGCACACGTTCTTCCTCATCGAAGCTTCCTGCAAGCCTTCCTCGAAGAGACTTAGCCTACAAAGTTTATGGGGATGAATAGAAAATTAGAATCCCACCCTATTTATAGCAAGGTTCGCAGTATCGGTATCGGACCAGTCCTATGAGTAACGGTATCGACGATATCAGTAGTATCGGCGGTTTCGGATCGGAGTATCGGATTTTTCGGGATCGAAAAACAAATAATTATTAATAAATTATTAACATTTAGAAAATATATTTTATACATTTAGGCATAATTTTAAGTTTCTCCAGCGTTATTTCTTAGTAGTTTTGAAACTAAATGAAATAATAGTCACCCTTACCGATTGGTTTACATGCAATAGATAAATTTTCTACTTTTACGTGCTTTTACAACCTTATTATGCTTTAAACCCTTGTTGATTTGTCATTTTTTGCTCAATTTTCTTTGCCGAATTGACCGCAAAAGAGACCCCCAATGTCGGTATCGGTTAGTATCAGGTATCGGTCGGTATCGAATCGGGACATGCCAAACCGTATCGGTATCGGCCGATACTGTAAACTATGATTTATAGGCTCATGGGATTTACAAGTGTTGTCATGATTGTGCAACTTGTCCAACATTTTTCGGTTGGAAATTTCTACACCGAATATATTTGCAAGACTTCTTAATAAAATATTTACATGATAAAAATAGTTTATAACTTCTAGAACATATGGAAGCGTTATGTAAATTTAAAATATTTACATGATAAAAATAGTTTATAACTTCTAGAACATATGGAAGCGTTATGTAAATTTAAGAGGATTTCACCACACTCTAGGAAATTTTAGAGCGTTCCAACTTAATGTCGGTCTGGAGGGGGTTATGTAAAATAGTCTCGGTGGAGCAAAAAATTATGCACGCACCTATTGTGTTGCCCTCATCATGCGTGCATTGAGAAACTCTTGGATTTGTCCATGAACTAATGTAGAGTGTCGACACGCTTCCAACTTGACTCCTCATGGGGTGTTTTCTAGCATTTGATAAGATATTCCACATAAGATTCTCGTTGACGGATGGTCCTTAAGTTTAGCACCGCTTCCACTTCTTTGTCGAACAATGTACTCATAGTCGTCGTGGGTCGCTTTGAAAATCCTTGTTGAGGGTCCTCCAAGTTTGTATGATATAAATTGAGGAACCAACAAGATAAATTTTTAGCTTGCCAGAAAGCCTGAGTTTGTAGGCAAATTTGCCAACCTTCTTTAAGGACCAAGAAGGGACCTATGTACTTGAACATTAGTCCCGTATGCTCCTAGTGGAACACCTTAAAATATTGCGGTTGAAGCTTGATCACTACTAAGTTTCCTTCCTTGTACTCGATAAGGCCTTTGCTTGGACGTCGGCCCATTTCTTTATTTTGTGTACGACTTTCTCCATTTATGTTCATACTCGGCATGTGTCGGGTGAGCTGACTCGAACACGTTATAGTGGGATGACTCTTTCTCCTTTGGAGATTGTAGAAGAAATGGAGAACATCCAAGTGAGGCACCCAATCCCATTGGTTGGCCCTCACAAAGTGCCAAAAGTACTCTCCCAACACATAATTGAGTCGTTCGGTCTTCCCATCCATATGCGAATGAAAAATGTATATTCGACCCTATAATCTTCCACACCACCATCCATAACTTTCTCGTGAAGCAGGGTCTCGAGTACAAACTATGTTCTCTGGTATACCCCAAAACTTCACGACATGGGATATGAACAAACATGCGGCCGCCTCCACATTGCAATCGAAACATGCAACAATATAGCTACCGTACTTGGAGAATCGGCGTACTACAACGATATAGGCCCATGAGCCAACACGGAGGTAAAACTAATAGAGATACTCTTCACAGTTGACTCGACGTGGGAAAAGGCTCGAGCAGGTTGTTGGATCATTAACGATCATCACATCTTATTGGCACACAAGACAAGTGCGTACATAATCATTCACGTCTTCGCGCATGCAAGGCCAATAATAAATGGCCTCCAACAACACAAGTGTTCTCTTTTGACCTGGATGTTTAGTCCACTTGGTGTTGTGTCACTCTTTGAGTAGCTCTCTGCACAGGCCACCCCACTTCGACACAAACAACTTATTGTGAGCACACTATCACCAACTTCGCCTTTTCATTGAGTGCATCAGTCAGGTGGTTCTCCTTGTCCAACTAGAACTGTATCTCCATATTGAACTCAGACAAGAAGCCTTGTCACCTAGCTTGCTTCGTGGATAGCCTCTTCTGTGTTTGGAAGTAGCTCGTGGAGATCTTGTTCGTCATCATCACGAACTCAGTGCCAAGGAGATAGTATCACAACATATACAAAGTCTAATTAGATAAACCTGATACCCTTATACAAAATAACCCTTATTATTATTACGAAACAGTATAATAGAAATTAATTCGCTTAAAACTAACTAACAGTTGAAGTTCAGTTCATTTTCGTTGGATTTTTTTTTTTTTTTTAGGCCATGGAAACATCATTTGCTTGGGTGTTTTTGTGCTCTTATCACAATTTTACACGCAGGGGCGGATCCAAGTGCATCCTTGGGTGGGCTGGAGCCCATCCAACATTTTTTTTTTTACTACATATGTATTTCAGCCCATTAAGAAAGAAAAAAAAACAAGTTAGCCCACCCAATAAGCAGCCAATACAAGTCACTTTGAATTTACACGAGAGAGAGAGAAAGAGAAAGAGAATGAGTGTGAAAAAGAGTTAGGTTTTGTATTTCCTAACCATGAGGGGTTCTGAGTTGTTTTTTTCTTCTTCTTCGGCTCCGGCTCTTCTCTTCTCGAGTTCTCGGCTTGACGCTTCTTCGAAATCGGGTTCGACCGTTCGAGCTCTTCGAGAAGGAAGGCGAGCGATCCAGACCATGAGACCAGAGTTCCAACAGGAGAATCTCAAGGAGACCTAGAGATGGATGTAAGTTTTTTCTTGCAATTAATTTTTTCATGATTTATTTGTTCTAAAAAACTTATTTAGGGTTTATTGTACTTCTTTTGCTCCAACTTATTCAATATTCAGAATAGAGATTTTTTAGGTTATGGGAAAGATTAGGAGATTTAAAATTTTAGGGTTAGAAAAAGGTTAGGAGAGAATGATCTCTGTGATGGTGGATTAGGGTTTGGGATTTGTGCTTGGTGGGGTAACTGAGGTTGGGGAGGAGCTACGATTTGTGTATTGGAACCTGGTAGATTTTGAAGTTTGAATTTATTGATTTCACTGAGCAAGAGATTTTCATTTTGAGAAGCCAACTGCAACATTATAATGTTGATATTCCTCATCATTCAGAGTTTCAAAATATAGCTACAATTGCCGAATTATGTCAAAGATTAGTTGAGACAAGGAAGTCAGAGATTTTTTATCTGATTGATAGGTTGATTCGTCTTGTATTGACTCTTCCCGTCTCAATGGCAACAACGGAACGGGCATTTTCAGCTATGAAGCTTATCAAGATGCAACTTCGTAACAAGATGGAAGATGAGTTTCTTTCGGATTGTATGACTCTCTACATTGAAAAAGAACTTTCTGAAGATATCGATGTGAATTCGATAATAGATGAGTTCGATTGTTTGAAAGTGCGAAGGGCACAACTTCACTAGTTTCTCACTACCAACTACTTTTTTGTATATGTGCCTTATGTTTTTTTTGTATCAAATGCAATGGACATGTATCAAATGCAATGGACATGTACGTACCTTATGTTGTTTGTATTCGGTTGTCTGAAGATATGTACCTTATATTTTTTGTATTAAATGCAATGGACATGTATCTTATTTTTTTTGTATCAAATGCTAACAACCTCTCTATATATATAAAATATTTTTATTCCTTTTAATGATCACACAGGAAGTCCAAGCCATAATCTGTCTGGTACAGTCTCCAAGCATTGGCGACTTGACAAACCTTGAGATTGTGTATGCTCTGAAAACTTTGTTTATTTTGTTATGTGGCTTTGTTTTATGTAACAAGTGACTAATTAATTGAATGGTTGTAATTGTAGTCTGTTGCATAGCAACAACATATCATGACCAATCCCAGCAGAGATTGGGAAGCTCTCAAGGCTCAAGACACTTGATCCCTCCAATAATCACTTCTCTGGTGGGATTCTCAATTCTGTTGGTCACTTGAAGAGCCTTGAATACTTGTGAGTACAGTAATGCTAGTAATATCAATAGAAAGAAATGAAGTGTTAAGTACTTAGTACTTGTTTACTGATGTTTTGATAGGGGACTCAACAATAACTGCCTCTCTGGAGTATTCCCATCGTCTCTCGCAAACATCAGTAGTGACCTGGCTTTGTGAGTTCCCATGCCATCTACTCTACTACAGTTAGTTTTCTCTTTATATATGAGCATGTGAAGATGAAAAATGTGTGTTGGTCTTTGAAATTTTGCTTCATGATTACCTAGTGCTAGAGGTCATGATTATCTAGTGCTAGATGTCAGTGTTTTTATCCATTATGACAGGTATCGAACCTTACAAATATAGGAAAAATTATGCCGAATTTTCAACATGAAATTAGTAGTACTAAAGTAGCCCATCCCAACTTTAAATCCTGGATCCGCCCCCGTTTACACGTTTTTTTCTGCCACTCCAATTTCACTAAACTAACTTTAATGTTGTCAGTGCAAATTTTCTGAAAAATAAATTAGTAGTAGACAAACTTTACCAAATGTAAGTAAGAATCCTTACCACTCACAGGACCACTCACAGGAGGAGGAGGAGGAGACAGAACCGGTGTCGGAGACGGGGACGGTGAAGCAGCCGACGCGGTTGCGTCGAGCGAAATAATGGGATCCCCAGCAAAGAACGCGTTCGACTCGAACCTAAAATTACAGCTGTAACCAAGCATCCTTCCCCCTTTCTTGGTCGCGTAAGTGCTGTTCCAGAAATCATCGAGAATCTTCTGCAGGCAGTGCCTGCATATTCCCGACGAGAGGTCGCTGGTGCACTGCGCCAGCCCATAGATCGCCGGCAAGTCGCTCCTGGTCTTGATCGTCCCGTCGGCGAACAGGAGCGGAGACGAAACGTTGCGGGCCGCGCGGTCGGCAACCTTCCCCATCAGCTCCTTGGCGGCCGCGGTGGACGTCTCGGGATCCGTATGGTTGTCGACGTTCCACATTTGTAATAACCAGCCGTCGCTGGAGGAGAAGAAGAAGCGGGTGTCGGAGTAGCGGAGCTGGCAGCTGTCGTACATCACTATGGCCTGCTTGGACTGGGCGCAGAGCTGGGTTACGTTCTCCGACGCGGCCTGGACGCAGGCCTTGCAGGCGTCGGGGTCGACGTCGCCCCGGCACATGACGAGGCCGTAGGCCTTGTCGGAGGAGCCCGCGACGCCGGTGGAGAAGGACGAGTTGGAGGCGGAGAGGGAGGCGAGGAGGAGCTTGAGGTTCGACTGGAATTCGCTGTTGGCGGCGTAGCTGCCGCCTTCGCATTTCTGAACGAGAGGTTTCTCGGCCGTGGTCTTGGGAGGAAGAAGAAGAGCAGCAACAAAAAGAAGAAGAAGAAGAAGAAGAGAGCGGGGGAGAGCCATTGTTGATGATGCTCAAGAGATCAACTACGGGGTTTCTTTAAGACTACAACCGCGTGTCCCTTTTTTTTCTTCTTCTTTTTCTTTTCGGACTGTCCCTACCGGTCCGGTAGGAAGTTTCTGAGCAACGACTTCTGTCCCTGACTGATCCAGTCCAGTCATGGCTAAGAGTCGTAGTCAGAGAGGTTAGCTTTTGGGATTAGTATAGCATTGACTGTTCTTTCAATATTCGTTTGCTAATATTTAAAAATATTTTAATAATTTGGTTAATTTTTAACTTCATATTTTTAAATATTCATTTTTTTCAACTTAATGCCCTCAACTTTTATGTCCATTAACTTGACATTCTAATTTTTAAAAATGACAAAATTATCCCTCATCTCTCCCCCTCTCTCTTCCCACTGGCTGTCACCTCCCCCGTCGCACTCCCCCCCGCAGCTGAACCACCCTCGCGCCTCCGTCCCCCTCCCCCTCCTCGCGCCACGATTATACCACCCCCAGCCCTCGACAGTGCCACACCCCTAACCCGCCCCCACCCCTCCACGGGGGTTAGGGGCACGACGAGGGGAGGGGACGGGGATGGTGCAGCCATGGCACGGGGAGGGGGGCGGGGGCACGGGTTAGTGTAGCCGCGACGCGGAGAGGAGTCGGTGGTGGCGGGGGGTGGTGACAGTTTGTGGGGGAGAGAGAGGGAGAAGAAGAGGAGGAATAAGTTAGTTTTTTTTAAATTTTAGGATATCAAATTGATAACTATTAAAGTTGAGGATATCAAATTGAAAAATTATAAAAGTTAAGGATATCAACTTATAAGTCAGTCTTAATATTTTATTCGACTCTCAAAACTAATAGTGTTGCATATGCAATCACCCTAATAATTAATAATTTTATATATGCATAAGACAATCAAATCTAATGGCGTTATAGCAATCACACCGCAAACGTAATGGCGAGATAGTCACGTAACTGTGGAATCTGATGGCAGAATAACAACAATATCATCATTAATATTGACTGCTCGAGTACTTTTACTTTGTTTTATTTTTCGGTTCTCCTCTTCTCCTCGTGTATCATGGTGTTCACTGGGCCGGTTCGGCCCGGGCCCGCCCGTGGACCGCACCGGCCCGCCCCCCTATAAGCCCGGACCGGCCCGCCGTGGGCCCGAACCGGCCCGGCCCCCCACGTTCATTCGGTTCGGGTCGCCCCCCCCCCCCCCCCCCCCCACAGCCCGAGCCCGGCCCGGCCCGGACCGGTCTTTATTTTTTTTTTTTTTTTTTTTTTTAGTAAATAGGCCCGGCCCGCTGGGACCGGTCCAGCTGCAGCCGACCGTTGGAGGGGTTTTTTTTTTATTTATTTTCAAAGTTTTGACCGTTTGGGGGGGTTCTTTTACCAAAATACCCCTCCCATATAGCCGTTATTAAAACGTTGGGAGGGGTATTTTGGTCTTTTTTGACCTAAAATTACCAAAATAACCCCAAAAAATTTCTATAAATAGTCCAAAAATTCCATTTTTCAAACACAACTCATTCCTCACAAATTCTCTACATTTCTCTACGGTGCTCTGGTGCTCTACTGCTTTCCTTCCCCGGTGCTCTGGTGCTCTACTGCTTTCCTTCCCCGGTGCTCAACGGCTTCCCGATATCCCTCCCAACTCCATTCCGGCTCTACGGCTTCCCGATCTTCCTCTCAACCCCTTACTTTCTTCTAGCGTAGTTTACTTTATTTTATTTTATATATGGCTGGTGAAGGTTCAAACCCACCTGATCTTGCTGGACAGACTTACCATTATTTTAGTAATTTTTTTGACGGTAATGAAATTCCACCTGAGCAAGTAGCCACCCATCCGATTCCGGAGGGGTGCCAACCATCTCCTCCGGAAGTAGCTAGTACCACCCAAAGTCCTGAAAAGAAAAAAAGGTCTACGTATTGGGATTATTTTACTTTAATTTTTGAAACTAATCCTGATGGTTCGTTTGTTTTAGATGCCAAGGGGGAACCGAAACCGTACAAGGCGCAATGCAAGAAGTGTTGCAACCAGTACGCATGGAAGAAGGGCGGTGGCACCGGGACTATATCCATACACTACGACACTTGCTACGGGAAGGACACACTTCAAGCGTCCCAAACCCAAATAAGCTTCGGCGCCACCGGTTCTTCAATTGGTAACTTTACTTATTCAGTTGCTAGGCATAAAACCGAATTAACAAAACATATTATTCGTGACGAACTTCCTTTCACGACGGGTGAAAGCGAATCTTTACGAGATTATATATCACTTTCTCTAAACCCCTCCTTTACTAAAGTGAGTAGGCAACAAGCTCGAAAGGAGGCAATTCGTCTCTTTAACGAGCAGAAAGCCGCTTTGAAAGCGGATTTTGAAAATATTAGTAAGTTAGCTATTACTTCTGATATTTGGACTACTAAATGGAGTTATGCTTATATTTGTATTACTGCACACTATATAGATGCACAATGGATGTTGCAAAAATGCATCATCTGTCTTAAACTTATAGAATGTCCACACACGGGCGCTGTAATTTCAAGTGAGATTTCAAGACACGTGCGTGAATATGATATTCACGCTAAAATTTTTTCTGTCTCTTTGGACAATGCATCAAACAACAATGCTGCTATGTCTTCTTTGTCAGTAATTTTTAAGCCTATTTTAGAAGGTAGACTTATGCATGTTAGGTGTGCTTGCCATATAATTAACTTAGTTGTTAAAGAATGTTTAAAATTTTTTGAACCCCATTTAGACACTCTGCGACAATGCTTGCTCCACCTAAACTCGTCTCCAAGTAGACAACAAAGTTTTGCATGCACTTGCGCACATTTTGGTATGACTTTTAGAAGATTTGTGAAGGATATACCAACTAGGTGGAACTCCACCTACTTGATGTTGAAATCTGCAATTCCTTTTAAGACTGCTATTACATATTATTGTACTTCGGATGCAACCTTTGACTATCAGGTTACTGATGATGATTGGGTAGCAGCTGAAAGTGTTTGTGAATTTTTAGAAGTTTTTTACAATGCTACATTAACTCTTTCTGGTGTTTATTATCCCACATCTTGCTTAGCTTTACGTGAACTTTGTAACATGTCTTATTTATTTTCTAAATATAGAGATTATCCAAATTTTGAAATTGCGGTGAGAAATATGGAAGCCAAATTCAGGAAATATTGGGGTGAAGTACCTCTTTTATATTGTTTGGCTTCCATATTTGATCCTACAATCAAATTGGATGGCGTAGAGGTTTTATTAGAAGGATGTGGAGAATATATGGGTATAGACGTTACTGACATGAAGGCAGAAGTTAAAGTGGCTTTGGACAGGTTAGTTATACTGTACGAAGAAGGAGCAACGTCGACCCGACCAACTCAGGGGGGGCTAGTAGTAGCTCCGGCTTAGCGTCTAGGCTATCAGCAGCCGGTCGCATACTACAAAGGAAGAAACAAAAGCAATCTTCCCAACCTACTCAAGAGTTGTCTGCTTACCTTAACTCTTATCAAGACGAAGATGAGACTCCAGATCACTTCGCCGTTCTAGAATGGTGGAAGAGACACGACAAGAGATTTTCTGTGCTTTCTAACATAGCACGTGATCTACTGATGGTTCCGGTGTCGACGGTAGCATCAGAGTCCTGTTTTAGTGCAAGTTCGAGGATGTTGAGCGATAGGAGGAGCCGCTTGAAGCCCGATATTTTGGAAGCAATCGTGTGCGTACAAGATTGGATGGCTGCCGATAAAAGAACACAAAACCAGAAAGATGAAGAAGATCATGACATCCACGAGCTGGATTTGGAATCGCTTTCATTGCATGAAGGCGAACAACAATGAGGCTACGGTGCAAGGTATTAGGTATGTACATTTAAACTTATACATTTCAATTTTAAATTTTAACTTATACTTTCAAAAACTATTTTTTTTTTTACTTATACTATTCAAAATTTTAATTTTAACTTATACTATTCAAATTTTTTAACTTATACTTTCAAAAACTATTTTTTACTTTTAAAAAAAAATATTTTTTAACTCCGCCTATGCCAAACAAGCATTTGTCGGTCCCAAGCCCGGATAAAGGAAGAGGGAGAAATGTTTTTTTAAAATTTTTATAAATTTTTATAAATATTTGTAATCTTTGTATAAAATTTTTTTGTATAAACATTTCTATATATTTGTATAAACATTTGTATTACAAACTATTACTAAATTATAAACATTTTTGTATTACTAAATTATAAACATTTATATACATTTATAAAAATATATATAAACATTTGTATTACAAACTAAATTACTAAATTATAAACATTTATATACATATTTTGTATAAACATTTTATAAACATTTGTATTAAAAAGAAAACATTTTATAAACATAAAATTATAAACATTTTATAAATATTTTGTATAAACATTTTATAAACATTTAAGTTACAAATTTTTAAATTTAAAATACAAAAGAAAATGATTAAAAAACCAAATTAAAAACAAAAACTGTAAAAAAAAAAACTTAAAAAAAAATATATATATATATATAATTCAAAAACCGGGCCGGTCCGGTTAAACCGGCCCGAACCGTCCAAGCCCGGACCGGCCCGACCCAATAATGTCCGGTCCTCTGGGCCGGGCTGGGCCCATCCGAAAAAAACCGGGTCGGGCTAAGCCCGGACCAAAAATGAAAGTGGGCCGGTCCTGGACCGGCCCGAAACCGGTCAGGCCCGCAGCCTTCGGACCGTGGGCCGGCCCGGACCGGCCCGATAACAACTTGACTCGTGTATGCATCTCTTTCTTTTTTTTTTTGTTATTTATAAGGACACGTCAAATGGATGTCCCATTCTTAACTTTCATTTATTTATAAGTTTGCCACTGAAAAATTTACTCAGGGCTATCATATTCTTAGGTATAAAAGACATTTTTTTTTTTTTTTTGCTCTCTTCTCCTTCTTCACAAGAAGAAAGAAGAAGAACAAGAATAAGAAGAAAGAAACAAGAAGAATATCTCTTTATCCAAACCCTAGTTTATGGATGAATCCCTAGTTGTAGAAGAAATTGGATTGTCAAATCTATTAAATCTATTAATCTATTAATCTATTAATATATTAATCAATTTTTCTTCATTAATAGAAGAAATTATGGTCCTAATTCTAGAAGAAATCGATTGGTTGAGCAATTTTATATCAGGACTGCTACAATTTCTGGCAGTCCTAAAAGTATTGAGGACTGCCAGAAATTGTGGCAGTCTTGAATATGACTTGCTGTACAACATGACTGCCACAATTTCTGATAGTCTTAGAAGTATTGAGGACTGACTTGGTGTACAGTAAGTACATTTTATGACTGCTACAATTTCCGCCAGTCCTAAAATCGAAATGGCAGAATGAAAAAACATATGTTAAGATTTATTTCCATCTTGATAATATAGTGAAATATACATTTTAGGGTTTACTTTCATACATTTTTTGTGAGAAATAATAAAATAGACATGTTAGGGTTTATTTTCAAGCATTATTTGTGAGGAATTAAAATGATGAGAATGAAAATTGTGGAGAAAAAAACTAGGATTTTGATGGAAATGATGGAGAAGAAAACTAGGGTTTAGAGTGGAAAAATGGTGGAGAAGAAGATGTAAAAGAAGATATAAAAGAAGATGTATAGTTTGGGGAGTGAAAAATGGTGGAGAAGATGAAGAAGAAGAAGAAGAAGAAAGTTAGGATTTTGAAAGAGAAAGAGTGAAATTTATAATTAAGAGTGAAATTTGGGGGGGGGGGGGGGGGGGGGGGGGGAGGCAGGTGGGACAGTCCCATGAGTAGGAAAATGAGATAGTCTGAGTAATTTTTTCTTAACATGTGCTAGTCCCAATTTTTAATAGTCCTGATTAACTTTAGATATGTCCTTATAAATAACCTTTCTTTTTTAACTGTCTAAAAAAAATGATAAAAAAATTAAATGCTCAAACCGGTCACCAAAGCACATGTTCAAAAAGAAAACGATCCTACTGTCAAAACTAACGACGGTCTAGTGCCCATCTCGCAAGAAGTATTGGCTATACGCATATGTTTTAAAAAAATTGTAAACTTTTTTACCTCCATCTTAATATCTACAAACTTTTTGTCTCCAGCTTAATTTTTTGGACTTTTGCATCAACGACTATGATGGATGGTTATGTCTAAGCACGTTTATTCCGAAAATTGATTAGTGACAGTGTTGTACGAGTTGTGTTAACATGTGGATAACACATTGATAAATGAACATTTTACATATGTATTTTTATTAGCACATTAATAAATACATATTTTATATTGATAATAAACATTTTATTTTATTTTATTTATTTATTTGGTGAGAGTTGAGAACAGTGGGTCTAACATGCATGCAATGTAACATGCACTAAATCATGTGTGTAACGTCGGACATCTCAAAAAAAATATTTTATTTAATTTGTCAGTGGAAGTACCATTTAAAATGAATATTTATCGATGTTTTATCATGTGTTTTTAAGGTGCATGTTAACATAACCTGTATTGTATTAGTAGAAAAAATGTTGCAAGTTAAAAGTTTGGCTAAATTACAACTTGATACCCTCAACTATTCAACTTTTTTAACTTGATATTTTGAACTTTGATAGGTACTAACTTTATACCCTCCCTCCATTTTTGTCATAATGGTATTAATAGGAAGAGGAAAATAACAAAATTGTCTCCCCCCCCCCCCCTAAAAAAAATAAAATCCCCTCTCTCCTCCCTCTTTCTCCCCGATAGCCCCCCCCCCCCCCCCCCCTTCCCTCTCTCTCCGCAATAGCAACAACAACAGCAAGGATGTGCAGCAACAACAAGGATGCGGGGAGTCGCGGGGGCGGAGGGACGCTGGTGTGGTCGCGGGGGGTCGAGAGCGGCGGGGCGGGCCTTTGGGTGTTGCAGGGAGGCGAGGGTGGCGGGTGCAGGGTTGAGCTGGGGGTCGGGCGGCGCAGGGGTGGCATGGGCGCGGGGCCTGGGTGGCACTTGGGGTGGGCAAGGGGTCGCTGGCGGCAACGGAGGGCGGGGGAAAGCTGCGAATCGGGGAGGGGGGGGGGGGGGGGGGGGGAGGGGGGGTGTTGGCGGCGCCAGCTGCCGGAGGGGTAGGGGTTGGTGGAATGCGGAGCAGCAGCGGTGGCAGCCTACGCGATTGCAACATCGAGGGAGGAGGGGGGAGCAGGGAGGGGTGGGGTGGCGGTCGACGTGGCTGGGGTTGCCTGGCTGCGAAGGGGAGGCGGTGGGGGAAAGGGCGGTTGTATTGTGCGGGTGGGGTTGGGGGAAGGGGTGGAGGCATTTTAGTCCAAATTTTTTCTTGTAAACGAAAATTCTAACGGTGAGTGACGGAGGGTATAAAGTTGAAAATATTAGTTGAGGGAAAGTATTAAGTTAGTATCTATCAAAGTTCAGGGTATCAAGTTGAAAAAGTTGAATAGTCGAGGGTATCAAGTTGTAATTTAGCCTAAAAGTTTTGATAAATTAATTAAGAGTAAATTTTTACAAGAATTACTAGAAGGGACCAATTTGTCATACAAAATTTACAAATTTTGACTTATTTATTAATTTTTGGGCTAATTAGCGTTAAATCCTAAATTTTATACCAACTTAGAGCTTAAGCATTGACATGTCCAATTGAAAAGTTTCGATTTGAATTATTTACATTTTGTTTTCTTTTTTAATTATACCTTTATTTTCAGTTTGCGTTGGTTGTTGTTCTTGTACTTTTGTTCAAGGTATAATCAAAATAAAAAATAAAAAAATTCAAATTCCATAATTTATCCGGACTTAAACAGTTAAACTCTTTTTTTTTTCTTTCTTTTAGCACGTGCGGGCTCAGTTAAATCGTGTGTCTCCCGCAAACCATTTTTAGCCGGTCGTCAGTTCACTTCGGACTCTTCATGCGGATCTTGTCCGCACTGACTTTGTCATCATCGTCCCACACGTACACTCCGCGCACTACGCGCGCTCCAGGACTCCACGAGACGGCCATGACCTCTTTCGACGCTTGCAACTCAACGCTTCGTCCGCGACGCCGAAGACGCCTCCGACGTCTTCACGACGCTTACGACAACCGATGTCGTCCAGCCACCCGTTCTATACGCACGACGTTCTTACGACGTCTTCTCGACGTCCTTACGGCGGCACACGACGGACCGCGTGGTCGGCCGTCCTTTATATCCATGGTAGAATAGAACCGGTCCTCGACTGTTCGCGTGACGTCCTTTCCGTTGAGTTTTTATAGACGGACATCCCATTCGTAACCCACTTAAGCTCAGACCGTAAATATTTTTCGTCTGTTCTCCGACGTTACCGGCGTCCTGCATCGCGCAGGCCAGTCCCAACCCACTTAAACTCAAAGATGGTACTCTTTAAGTCGCATAAAATAGTACGATGGAGCATACATGTTCTGTTTTAATTGGCAAGAATTCATTGTGGTACAAAATATAGTATTTTTGTTTGGCTTGGAGTACAAAAGTGAGCGTGCTCATTTTTCCAAAATAATAGACTAAGCACGAAAATTAGTGTTGTGTTGTGTACTATTTATATTGGGATTAGAGCACCTCATAATTTTTCCAAAATAATTTACTTAGGTCACGAAAATCAGGATTGTGTCGTGTATTATTATGTTAGGATCTATAGTGATGTAGTTACACAAGTAACACAACCCAATCTGATACAACAACAGAAAATTATGTGAGGATGAGGCATAAACAAATTCCGCAAGTATATTTATATCTAACCTTTTTGGATTTTTTTTTTCTTTATTAGATATTGTTCTATGTTCAGCTATATTAAGTTTTATTCTTGAAGTTACAAGTAAAGGCTATAAAATCGGGTGCGGAGAGAAACACGATTTAACTGAACTCGCACTGCTGGAAAAAAGAAGAAGAAGAAGAAGGTAAAGGCTATATATATACTCTGGTGTAACCATTAGAAGACAGAAATTGAATAATAAAACATTTTCCTCTATAAAACGATCTTTGTAGGAGGAAATTTGGAACTGATGCAGAGGATTTGAGTTTGATTTTACATAATAAACTCTCTTGTCCCACACCTCGTAGCAATCATCCGAATAAAACTCGTATTATGCTCAAATTTTTTTTGTATATTTCAGAAACATATAATACTTGCGTACTTTTGAAAGATTCGGATCAGTACGAAAATTTAAAGCATGCAAAGTTTTAAAATTGAAAATTTTGCCAAAAAAATCGTGGTGGGAACCTGTTTAATTAACCAAATTTGACAAAATATTTAAGACTGTAAAATTTCTAATCTTATTTTACCCTTTTTCGACTATTTGTTCTAATTTTTTAACTTATTTTATTTGCACTGAGTCGATTTATACTCGTACTTTTGCCGTTCCGAATTTTTTTTCAGTTTGTCGAATTGCTAAGAAAGTTCCCATGTAGATTAGAAAATAGAAAATTAGAGGCTACATAAGTGGAATTCCAATTTTTTTTTTTTTTTTGAAATCACACACACACACAATTGGGGGGCTCGAACCTTGCCGGCCCCTCCGGGTGTCCACTCTAATGCCACTAGGCTAGAGAACTCAGACATGGAATTCCACTTTGATAGTTCAAATAAAGTGGTATAAGGTATAGAACTGCTTATAGGTGTTCATTCACGTTGGCTTTAAGGTGTATATTGGGTCGGGCCGACCCGGAAAGCTTGCGGCCCACAATGCACCTGGGTTTGGACTGGACCTAAAGAAATAACCCGATCCATACTCCTAACAGGATCCGGACTGTGTTCCGTTTTTTCAAGCCCGCGGTCTGCCTCAGCCCGACTAGGTTATGATCCCAAGACCTCCACAATGGATTCCTATCAACTATCCTACTAACCACTAGTCCCAACTTAGTTTGTGTTAGAAGTAGATATAAACATTGTATAATTCAAAACGGTAACATATATGTTTTTTTTAAAAGTTGGACAGCCCGCGGGCTGATCTGGGCCCGGCACGAACACGGCTCGGCCAGAACCTACCTGGGTATGGGTCCGGGCTGGGTTTATAGTTTAATTTGAAATTCCGGTCTGACCCGTCTTTCTTTCAGAGCTGACCCAGCCCGGTCCGAAACTGGTCAAACCCGGTCAAATCAGGCCCAGATCCGACCCGGCCCAATAAACACCATGACGTATGGCTCAAGTAAGCTCCAATAGGTGACGACTGGCAAAGATTGCATGTTTCTTCACGTTCCGATTTCGTCGAATCGATAAGTTGCAAATGAACGTGATGTCGTAGAAGGATAAGTTGTGCTTGTTCAAGGCGTGCTTGTGTACAATTATGAAATAGTTGTTTTTGTAGAAGTTTGCAGCTCCTGTACAATTATGAAATAGTGTTTTTTTTAGAAATTTGCAACGAATAAAACATAGAAGCTGAATAAGAAGATAATACAGAAGAAATAGCTCTTTATTGTTAATTGTACACGAGCACAAACTTTGCTTACAATTTTGATATAGCAAAATAAGGTACATTATTCCATACACCCAACTTTAAAATAGCAAAATAAGATACATCCTTCAATACATAATATTCTTGTACTAACAGTAAAGTAAAATACCTTCAATGGAAGTCTTCAATAACGAAATTGGAAGCTTCAAAATGCAGATAAAGCTTCTTTAGAGTTGGGCGAGCTTTTATGGCCTCTTTACGTCTTCTTGATTTGTAGCACCTATGGAGACTGGGTCAGTACATTTAGGAATACACTAGTAATTGAGACTCACCAAAATCAACACATTGATCATGTGAAAGCATACATGATTATTAGTAATCTTCCTATCTTTTCTTAATACATGATTATTAGTAATCTTCGATATCTTTTCTTAAGTCAATTAACAATTAATAAGACAAGAACGTAAAAATAAATATATATCACTAAACGGTGATTTTTATCTATATCTGATTTTCTTTCCTTTTTATCTATATCTGATTTTCTTTCATGACATCATTAGCGGTATAGCTTATCTATATAAAGGTTATTAGTGAACGCATTATCTTGGACTATTCAAAAGATTACGACGTCCTCAGTATATGTCTAAAGATGGATATACAAAACAGTATCGATAGAATGAAAAATATGTGTAAAATATGCAGTACATTATAAACTATTAAAATCATGGACAAAATGCCACATCTTGAGGTCGATGAAGGTTGGGACTAGTATATAAAGCTTGACCCACACATCTCCTCACGAAGGGTCATGACTATACCGCTAGTTCAGATTGGATCAAAACTAAGCACTTTGGAGAGCGTAATTTGTGCGCCAAAGAATCGGCAAACACGACCACAAACATGCTCTTTTACAGAATTATGTCATCCAATTTATTTCTATCAGGCAAAAGATGAGCATGGATGGTGAAAAATTGCAGTGGAAAAACAAAGGGTTAAAAAAGAAAACCTAAATTAGAGTTACTGAGTGCTTAGTATCTAATAAGAGAAAATGAAAGGGTCTACACAGATTTAAGAAACTGATTAGACTATTAGAGGGTTTCCATGTAGCCTTAAATTTATGTCCTCTATTTAGATTTAGGTAGAGGATGGAAAAAAAAAAATACTCTTAAAAAAATCCGAGAAATTTTTTCTAGACTTCAGGTATGAGAAAATCCCTCTAACCTTAGGTTACAGATCGGACATACATATTAATTAAATAAAAATGTTTAAATTTTAGTAATTGCTAATGGGTTAATTAAGGACAACCATTGAAGTTTATGCTACCTATGTGACTCCCTAATATTCATAAAATTTCAAAATCTAGCTAGTCTCCAAGATTTGGAGATGCTATTAGTACACGACAAGAAAGGTAATATATGTCAAGAATATTACTCTCCCTCGCATGGGCATGGTACGGGCGGAGCTATATGGTAGCAATTGGGATCCACCGTCCCTACAATTTTTTTTTAATTACTAAGATAAAATTGTACAATTTTTTTAAATTATTCTTAAGGTATGTCCTCATAGCTTAAGGAAAGTAATAGGGCTAGGTGCAAAACTAGGTCCAAATTTATGTTATAGATTTTTCATCCCCACAGAGCAGAATACCTGGCCCCTGCTCCACTCGAAATATATAAATAAACGAAAATTTTCACTTACAACATCAAACTTTGATGAATTGTGCATATAGCACATTTTCTAAATTTTACACGTAAAGAACAAAACGCCAAAGAAATAGATATTTTCTCTGAAAACGAAGTTTATATATATATATATATATATATATATATATATATATATATATAAACACGTCTATATAAAGGGGAGTAGAGCCAATACATATAACCTTTAGGGTCTGCTTATATTAAGGGAAAAAAGTAAGTAGAGTTAAGTGGGATTAAGTGAGAAGAGTTAAGTAAAGGGGAGTAGAGCCAATACATATAACCCTGGTTGGATTGGAGGGAGAGTTAACTGTGGTGTGTTTATAATAACTCTTGTTTGGATTGGATGTTTTGAGTGAAAAGATGATTAATCAAAATATAATAATTACAAAAATATTCTTATCATATATGTCATAAAATTAAATTCGATTGAAATTTTAACTAAAACTTATCAAAATATTTTTACAAATGAAAAAGTTACGGAGCAACATGCTAAAAGAAAAAATTATATATATATATATATATATATATATATATATATATATATATATATATATATATATATATATACAAAATCTCCCAATCTCCCTGGTTAACCCTCCAATTTCGGGGTTCAAAAAATAACACTTAACCCTCTATAAACCTCTCCTAAACCTCCACCCGCGAACCAAGAATGATTTTAAACAAATTCTTACTTAACCATCTCCTAAATTCTAACTATCAAACCAAACATGATTTTATTTTCACTCACTTAAATTGTTTTCACTTAACTCTCAATTCCAAACAGACTCTCAGGATCTGCTTGGATTGGAGGAAAAATAAGCAGCGTTAAGTGGGTTTAAGTGAAAAGAAGTTAAGTGAGGAGGAATAGAGTTGATATATATAACCTTGTTTGAATTGGAGGAAGAGTTAAGTGTGTGTATTTAATAACTCTGACTTCAATTGGAGGTTTTGATTGAAGGAAGATTAATAAAAATACAGTTGTTACCAAAATACTTTTATTACATATGTCATAAAATAAAATTTGATTGAAATTTTAATTAGAACTTGTCAAAATATCTTAATAAATGAGAAAGTTACTGAGCAACATGTTAAAAACAAAAACAAAAAAAAACAGAGAGAGAAAATAAAGTTTCGATATTTTAAAGGATAAATAAGGAATAATTACGATGTTTTAAACAAAAATCCTCGATCACCCTTTAATTTGAAAGGTTAAAAAAATAGACAAATTTTTTTTCTTTAAAGAAACGCTCACTTAATTTTTTTGTAACCATCCTCTTAAACTACTCTCAAACTAAGTATAATTTTTTTTTTTTTTTTTTTCACATTTAACTTTTGCTCGCTTAACTCTCTTTGTTCTAAATCCAAGAAGACCCTCCATGTTGTAAGTAAAATATTTTGAAAAATAAATTAGAATGTAAGTAGGAATCCTCACCTTCACCGCTCTGAGTTGCAACCTGTACGTTTGTAACCGGCGTCGGAGATGGGGACAGTGAAGCAGCCGACGCGGCGGTTGCACCGAGCGAGATGGTGGGGTCCCCAGCGAAGAATGGATAGATCTCGTACCTGAAATTACAGCTGTAACCAAGAATCCTTCCCCCTTTCTTGCTCGCGTAAGCACTGCTCCAGTAAACATCGAGAATCTGCTGCAGGCACTGCCTGCATATTCCCGACGAGAGGTCGCTGGTGCACTGCGCCAGCCCGTAGATCACCGGCAGGTCGCTCCTGTACGCGATCGTCCCGTCGGCGAACAAGAGCGGAGACGAAACGTTGCGAGCCGCGCGGTCGGCAACCTTCCCCATCAGCCTCTTGGCGGCCGCGGTGGACGCCTCGGGATCCCTTTGGAAGTCACCGACGTTGTACATTAGTATTATCCAACCGTCCCTGGAGGAGGAGAAGAAGCGGGCGTCGGAGTAGCGGAGCTGGCAGCGGTCGTAAAGCACTATGGCCTGCTTGGAACGGACGCAGAGCTGGGTTATGTTCTCCGACGCGGTGTGGACGCAGGCCTTGCAGTCGTCGGGGTCGACGTCGCCGCGGCACATGACGAGGCCGTAGGCCTTGCTGGAGGAGCCCACGACGTCGGTGGAGAAGTAGGAGTTGGAGGCGGAGAGGGAGGCGAGGAGGAGCTGGAGGTTGGAGCGGAATTCGCTGTTAGCGGTGTAGTTGCTGCCTTCGCACGACTGAGCGAGAAGGGTCTCGGCCGTGGTCTTGGGAAGAATAAGAGCAACAACAACAAGAACAAGAAGAAGAGGAAGAGAGCGGGAGAGAGCCATTGTTGACGA
Organism: Iris pallida; assembly: GCA_029216955.1. Taxonomy (NCBI): domain Eukaryota; kingdom Viridiplantae; phylum Streptophyta; class Magnoliopsida; order Asparagales; family Iridaceae; genus Iris; species Iris pallida. The sequence goes on from JANAVB010041219.1 coordinate 18,715,991, forward strand.
TGTTCAAAGAGAGAGAGAGCAACCGCGCGCCTCTTTTTCCTTTTACGAAAACAAAGAAGAAATGGTAAATGATAGATATATAGGGATAGAATCGAAAGACCGTGATTGCACTCTAGAAGGTCAGAAATGGCGGAAAATGGGATTCATACATGTCCAGTGGGAGTGGTGGCCAGTCGCTGTGGTTAGTCGTGATCGAGGGCTTAGATTCCCGCCACAATTTATGGTATAGGTTCCAAAGATGGATCATTTGTCGTTGAATTTTGGCGTCAACGGCTCTAATGGATGGTTCTGTTCAACTTTTAAGCACCTTTGCTCCAAAGATGGATGAATGTATTGGACGCTGCTATTTTACTTCTGTGACCTTGGCATGTAACCCCAGGCCATGTATCTTCGTCCTATTGCCAGAGATTTTGGTGACTGGTCCAAACCAATAAGGAAGGGACAATAGAATTTGATCACGTGTGATGTTGTCACCATCTACAATCACAAACCATGGATATTTAAGCTTAGGTCTCGATATTTTCGAAAAAAAAATTCTTTGGAAATTACGAATACACGGACAAATTTATTCTCGTCATTTTTTTTCTCTATTTCTTTTTATTTTTTTTCGTTCATTTCTTCTTCTACTTCTTTTTTTTTAGTTGAATTTTGACAGTCAACTGTTAGTCCAATAGTCGAACACTAATTATGTTTATTATGGAGACCTAAATACAAATATCATAACTTATTGTAGACCTAAATACTAATTATCTCAATTACGAAAATCCAAACACAAATATCTCAACTTATTCGAGATCTAAATATCCCTTTATAAAAATATTACACTCATAATTGATGGGACTCATATATTTATGTGAGAGGAGACATGTTTGAAATACTATATTTGTGGACAACAGATTCCATTACAATATAAAATCACTTTGAGAGTAATTTTGTGAATATCATCACTAGTTTGACTACTAATTTAACACGGAGCAAACAGAAATATAAGCATGCATCATACTTTTGATAGTGAACAAAATTAGACTCTTAGTAGAAAGTTTGTTGTATGCTAAAAGTTTTGACAAATCTAAGCTACTATATTATAATAAAAATGTTGGTTTTTTCTTTCAAATATATTTTAACCTAATTTAATTAATTAATTTTTAAATTAAATTTAATAAAGTTAGCTATATAATTATGTATAGAAAAAAAATTAAGAGGGATATTTTGCTATTATGGAACATTTTACTCTTCCTTTAAAAAAAAAAAAAACTTAATCGACGATGCTTAAAATATGTGCCGCACACGGTCATATATAATAATTGACTATAGAGAATAAAACTTTACAAAATTTACTGAAAGAGACCCATTTGTCAGACAAAGCCACTTATTTTTTGAATCTTTTTAAAGTTTAATGAATACTATATTTTTTTGGGTATTTTGTACAAAATGCCAAACGGTACTCTGATAAAAAAATTTAGCGGATATGTCAGATCTTTGGCTTATTCTATACTGTTCAAGGAAGGAAAAAAAAAAAAAAACTGTTTTTGTCTTCAGATAAAGTATATTGTGGTGTAGCGACAGCCACTGAATCACTGAATCATGTTTGGCCATTGTTGAGAAGAGTGGAGTTGACGAAGAATAGTGGCAGCCTGTCTCAGAAATCCCATGCTCAAGTGCATGCTAAGCTCTCACTAGAAAGCAGAAGAGTAGTAGGCCACCGTTGTCACCTAAAAACTTGTGAACTTCTTGCTATGGGGGTCCTCCTCCAATGGGGAGAAGATAAGAAAAAAATGAGATGCTCTTTGTTTTTTTTTTAGAAAAAATGTATTAAATATATAAATTTTGTACACAGATGCGGAGTTGTTCATCGATACTACCAAGCTATTTTTGACTGCCTCCATCGTGACAACTCCATCAGGCGCGGAGTTGCTCACTGACACCACCAACGTCTCCCAGCTTTCCGGCAGAGAACTCAAGAGCAGTAGGGCCTGAAGCTCATCATCAATCACCATCTTTATCGCAGACAGCTGATTGATGATACCCTTGTTGGTGTTTTTTTCCTTTGGACTAGAAAAGATAGTTCCACATCGGCTACACCAAATGGTGAGTATCTCAATATAATGCATTGCTTGTGTTGAGATGTGCACATGAGGTGTGGTGGGGAACAAGTGTGTGCCATGTGGAAGTATTTTCCTAGAAGGAAAAAGGATTAATTCCAACAAGGATGCAAGTTGATTTTTGTTGTGCGGACTCGGACTCGGACACGGACTCCAGGATGTCTCGTGCATGCACGGGAGTGTTCGGGAGATAGGCGTGGACTGGCACACTTCTATGCTGATTGTGGGATGATCTAAAATATCAAACTCTATTTTTGAGTATTGGTATTTTAGTCCCACATCGGATAGGAGAAGAGGTGAAGTCTCAACTCCACTATATAAATAGAGCCCCTTGGCCTCCTTTGAAAGATGCACTAAGAAGAGAGTTAAGGGAGTCTGTAAAGTCCAGGAAGCCCGTTCAAGTCTCAAATTTTGACTTACGAGCGTTCCAGAAGTTCTTCGTGAACTTGCTGGTTCCTGGAAGCAGATCGTGGTGGGGCGAATCTTGCTTTGAGCAACGGTGATCTTAATCACCCCACCAAGAACCTTTCCTCTTCTTATTTCTTCTTTCTTCTCCTTCATCTGAGTTGTAACTCAGTTATGTCCGTCTGCAACTGCGATTGCAAGGAAGAACGTGAGATTTACTTTCTGATTATTGTTGTTTTTGTAATCAGATTCACTACTAAAATCTGTCAAATCAGCGACGCCTCAGGACGTCGCTAAATAGGGAAAATACGTCGCTAATTTCAATTAGCGACGTATTTAGCGACGTTTGGACGTTGTCGCGATTAACCTAGTCGCTAAACAACACAACGTCGCAATACGTCGCTATTGCGACGACACTTAGTGACGCATACACGTCGCTAATTCAGCGACTACCAGCGACGTAAAACGACTGCAGGTACCGACGTCACCTAGCGACGTTGAGCGACTTTTACATGTATCGATGCTGACCTGACTTGAGAGCCAAATGGCGACGTTCTGCGACGTTTGTACGTCGCTATAGTACCGACATATAGCGACGTTTAGCGACGTCGTATGTAGCGACGTTTAGTGACGATCAGCGACAGTGTTCATCACAGTTAGCGACGTTTCGATACTTACTTAGCGACGTTATCGTTCGTCGCGGCACGTTGCTGAATGTCGCTGAACGTCGCTAATTTTGAAAAAAAAATAAAAAAATACAGCATTTGCAGCATCTCCTACAGCATTTGCAGCAGATACACAAAGTATCAAACAACACGGATACACAATCACGAACACAAATGTGTATCAAACAGCGACGGTGTGTATCACGAACACAGTATCAAACAACACAGATACACACAATCACAAACACGTTTGAAACACAATCTCATCAATCAACACAGATATATGAAAAATTGTAACAATAATGTCAAACATAATGCTCCACATAAGAATAATGTATGTATAACCACATAAAAGACCCAACAATGGGCCATCACACAACAATATATATATATGTCGACTACGGCTGATCAGGAGGAGCATCACCGCTCCTGGAAAGAAGGTAAGCATACTGCTCCGGTGTAAGAACCACCGACGACGATGAAGGAGGAGGCAATGCAACCGCTGGAGAAGGAGGCAGTGTAACCGCTGGAGAAGGAGGCAGTGTAACCGCTGGAGATGGGTGCGTCCGCGTCTCCTCTAGGGCTAGCAGTCTGGTGCTGCATAGCTCCATGCAAGCCGCTATCCTAGTAACGGTGTCGTGAATGGACTCCTGCATCCCTTGTACGTGCCTCACGGTGCGCTCGAGCTCGTCAAAGCGTGCGATGACCAACGCAGCGTCCCCTTGCGCCTGAGACCCTGGCTGCTCAGAAATTCTCCTCCGCATATCGTCGCGCAGCTCAGCAATCTGACGGGCAATGGTACCCTCGACTCAGGACGACTCGGCCTGTGACGGCTGTGAATGCGCACTGGCAGAGGGAGCCCTGGATGCCCGTGTCACAACAAATGCGCCGTAGGACCCCGTACTGTTGTACGTGTAATGTCCCAAATTCGTGATACGTATTTAGTGTATGTATACGTATTTTGGACCCATATTTTTATTTAGTCATGATTAGTTATCTTAGTTTATTTTGCATTGGCTTAGTTTTATTGGCATTGATAGTTCAATTGGTTTTAATGGTTAATTGGTTTATTTTTGGATTAGTGAGGCTTGGTTTATTTCATGATTCATTGCTAGAGAGAGAGTTTATTGGCCTTGACTTGGTTCACCTTGGTTTATCTTGGCTTGGTTTATCCCTGGGTTGGTTCGGCTTGGCTTGGTTTTGCCTTGGTTCATCATAAACCAATAGGAGAACCACCTATCTACCACCACCATTACCATTTATTAACCACCACTTCCTTCTCTCTTCATAACTCTTCTTCTTTCCTCCATTAACTCCTCACCTACCAGGAAGAGAGTCTAGGCAAGTGCAGCTTGCTTCGCGAAGGAACTCCGTTTTATTATTCCATTCCCTTCCTCTTGAGATTCTAATACTCTTTAGTACTTGGTGTTTTCAATTTCCATGGTTAAATTTGTGTAGATCTAAGCTTATAGTAATTTTGAATTTCTTGGATTTTGATCTATTTAGCATTGTTATTTCCAAGTTTTGATGGTTCTATGTTGTAGAGCATTTCATTCTGCCCCGTTTTGACCTATGGAAGTTCGGATTTGGACTCTGGACGAAGGTTTCATGGAGCTTGGAAGCTTGGCTCCAATGGTGTTCTTCTTCTCGAAAATTTGGAGAAGAAGAACAGTGCTGACCGTATGAACCCCCTTAGCCGCATGGCAGCACTTGACCGCATGAACCTTCATGCGGCGAGTCTTCCAGTCGCATAGGCTGAGTCATTCCCGGCCGCATGGATTCATTTCCATCAACCGTATGAGACTCTTGTTCTTGAGCCGCATATGGGCCCACTTTCTGGGAGCCGCATGGAGCTCGCTCGACCCCAGTCGCATGATACTCCGCTACTCTTGAGCCGCATAGGCCTTGCTTTCCGCTGGCCGCACGAGAACTTCTTTTCCGAGCCGCATGTGCCTTCTGATCCCGCTAGCCGCATAGACCAGCTTTTTGCTTGCCGCATGAGGCTCAACTTCTTGAGCCGCATGCAGCCCCACTTGCTCTCAGCCGCATGCGCCCCTTGCTTCTGCAGCCGCATGTCCACTTGCCGCATGAGGCCGAGTCATTCCTGGCCGCATGGATCCCGCAACCCTGAGCCGCATGGGCTCCTAATTTCCCGACCCGCATAATTTTCTTTCTCTAGCCGCATGAATTTTTGAACTCATGACCGCATGCCCCCACCCTTCCCTGGCCGCATGTGTCACGCCCCGCTCCCGTAGGAGCGATCGTCCTCGCTAAGGCGTGATGCCGCACGGGCCTAGGTTGCGACCGTGCAAGGCCAAGTCCAGAAACGGCCGATTTGATTCCTAGGCCACAGAGTCGCACAGAGTGTTCCCATTTGCAGCGGAAAATAAATGAACACAAGTTGAATACGAATCAAACTCTTTATTGATAATCACGAAGTTTACAAGCGGCGCTAGGCCGATATTACAAATCGCTCAAGCTCTCTCTCTCTGAAACATAAAAGGGGTGCCAAATGGCTTACAACATGGAAGGATACATGGCGATGTTCCGATACATTATGTCCTGTATAGGGTGCTTCAGCTTCTTGCAACGTTCCAAGGCCCCCAGAGTTGGCTCCGCGCCTTGACGCGTTCGACGGAAGCTCCGCACCCGCCGACGTCTCCTGCTATCCTGCAAGCATACTGTGGGGTTATCAGTACATTGTTATGCACTGGTGGGGAGGCTAGCTCGCCCACAATGCCATCATTACCAAACACGTTCTATAATCTTTTGTGCATCTCTATCATTCATTGTCTTTCTAATCTTGCCTTAAGATCAGTTTCATAGCATATTGCATAGCCTATCTCGTGTTACCGAACTCAAGTGTCGCATGAGAAATACATGCACGACTTACCCATACTTACCGTCCGGCCTTTCCTGTTCAAGGTAAACCAAGTTAAACCACAATTCATGTATAATAACATAACACGATTCATGTACGCATTCAATATCGAGTGTGTGTCCATGTCTCGGGATTCTAGCACGTCGGGGGCATGTTCTAACACGTCGTAGGCACGTTTTTAGAGTGTTATAATTCAAGCATGTTTCGGGTATTTCGTTCAAGCATGTTCAGGAGTGTTACATATCGAGCATGTTCAGCAGGTTACATTTCAAGCATGTTCTGAGTGTTATATTTCGGGCATGTTCATGAGTGTTATATTTTGGGCATGTTCATGTTCAGGAGGCACTTGTTCATTTAACTTAGATTACTTTGATTTCAATGCAAGAACTTGCACGTGGATTGCCACCAGCATAGTCCACTTAATCTACATGCACGGGTCGCTGGCTTTACAAGCCATTTAGGACATTCCCCTGTGGCAATTCTCAACTTAGCGTAGGGTGATGGCTGGTACACCCCGTTAAGTCTCTTGAATATACCCTCCTACTTACGTCTCTTGGTGCCCAAGCCCGCACCCAAGCAGCCCGTAAGCGCCGTATTGATTCTGCCTAGGCCGGCCACGGTTTACCCCCCCAACGCCCGTGCCGCAGAATCCTTCCACACGACGGCCACGGTTTACCCCCCCATCGCCCGTGCCGTTTGTCCACGACCATTTCGTATTATCTTGTCTTTTACTTAGCGGCTATCTCTGAGCCGTAGGCTAACCCTTAGCCATAATGCGTTAACGACCAGGTTGGCGTCCGTACAGCGCGGGTAGTAAGCCCCGTTGCACGTGCCCGTCATACCTGTCGCTAGCGTCTTCCATGTCTTATCTTTCATGCCATAATGCGTTAACGACCAGGTTGGCGTCCGTACAGCGCGGGTAGCGAGCCCCGTTGCACGTGCCCGTCACACCTGTCGCTAGCGTCTTATCTTTCATGTATTCTTTCTTTTCATGTTATTCTTTCACTTGTTCGTATGTTCATAGAGTCATTCATGTGTTTGTTCATTCATTCGTTGATTCATTCATTCATGCATTACGCAACTCCCAGTGTGGGAGTCGCCTTGGCGACCCATCGGTCCCATAGCCTTCCAATGTTGCTAAACTCTACTCGGAGCGACTATGTTGATAGCCTTCCCGTTTCATTGTTGTAAACCATTCATTGTTTCATTGTTTGAACGTATACGGGACATGAACGTGAGCTTGTGCCGTAGCACGAGCGTAGAGCGTGGTGCGAGCGTTTCTATAATTGCCGAGTTCTTTTCCATGTTCTAAACAAGCATGCAAGATGGGATTATTCCCTTAGCTAGGTGCGTTGAATCATTTATTAACATGCATGGTGTTGTCGCCTAGCGATTCTCATGATAGTGTCCGTATTGTTATGTGTCTAGGCTAAGCACAGACGGGTTCATCGGAGCCACCCACCTTAGCGATGTTTGCATTGGCCGAGCGATACTCCGAGCGCGCCTTTGGAAGTCTAAGTCTGGATTCATCTTGACGGGCCAAGGCAAGTCTGGCATCGATTTGCATCGATACTTCATCTGGTCGAGGTAACTCTTCGGGTCGACGGCTCGTTTTGAGTCGTTGCACACGCCGTTTGGAATCGGCGTTCCGCTAGGGCGGAGCGGGTCGTTACATAATACACCACTCAAAATAAGTCTCGTCCTCGAGACTTTCTGAGTGCAGGTCATCCTACCATTTCTTAACTCGTGTTTTCGTGTTCCTTAGACAATTTCATCGAGCGGTCCTATCGTTCGACGACATCGAACCATACTTGATATCTTTCTAAGTCCCGTGTCGCACGCGTTGGGTCGATTTTATCGAATAGCCTTTCATTCATTTTAGAGTTGATTGTACTTATTCAATTCGAGTATTTCTTCGTCTTGGTTGCCATTTCGACATGTCATGGAACTGGAATGGCTGCACGAGACACGTTGTAAGTCATCAAATTGCGAGGGTCGCAGGCTTAGGCAAATTCACTTTCATTTATCTCGGTCATCGAGATGGCCCGATTCGCTTTTCAAGCGTTCGTGTCCACGAAATCAGTATGATTTCTACTTAACGGGGTCGACCAAGTCTAGGAAATTTTCATCGAATTTAAGACCACATATTGTACTATCGTCGAGCATATCTTCCTATCAATGCTTCACTTCGTTATACCAACTTTTACTAGCACGATTTCACGTTCACGATACTCGTTCACTCCCCAAGTCGTGCTAGAACTCAACGTATCACTTGGTTGGATCGTGCATACATTCCAAGCGTCCCCAAAATACATGCATTCAGCCAAGCCGCAGGATAGTGAGTTTGTCATTCTCACTCGAGTCGCATCGTGCACATACTCAAGCGTCCCTGAATATATGCATGTCAGCCAAGTCTCGCGAGCAGGGTTTCCTACATTCGTGATTCATGCTATCCATTCATGCCAATCCTCAAGATCAATCCTTTGATTGCTAACACATGGAACAGGGGCGTCTCGCCTAACCGCTAGGCCATCTTTTTCGAGGCTAAGTCAATGTCAGGATTGGAATCATAGTTCCCCAACAATAATGCCAACACTGACCCCAATCCTAGGGTCAAACCAAAGTCGGTAGTACGGGATTTTCTACCCAAGCTCGCGTCACTCAGATTTCTAAACATCGAGCACGATCACCTAGTTTGCATCAAGACATTCGTTGTACGGCGCAACGAATTTGAATCCATTCAGATCACCAATTCTAACCAATTCATGTATTCGATCACGGGATCATCTAGCTCGACAATACGTTGCGCCCCAATCTCACGCGAGTCCGATTATCCACGGTGGTTCATGAATCACCATGCAACGCTCCCGCGGAATAATCATTCTCATCGGGGCGTAACTCTTGCTTACGTCTAGACTGATTCATTCTCGAAACGCGGATTGGACCTACTCAATCCTCAAACTTCATCATTCAAGCACACCGAATCATTCTCAAGTCACCTTCGCATCAAACCACAAGTCGAAGCACACAGACTGCCACGCCATGCTAGTTCAATCACCCCCGCTGTATGAATCACCATACTAGCGCTCACGCGGAGTGATCGCCCTAATCGGCGCGACGCATGTGCGAGGCTGGAGTTGCGCTCGCATAAGACAAGAATGTCGACGTTGGGGTTATCGTCGAAGTAAATCCAAGCGTTTCATTTCATCCAAGTCAGATTTCAATTCGATAGTTTACCCGTCATTTGTTCAACCAGAAAATCCTCGAGCCAAGTTTATCCTTTTCCTCGACACATTTCAATATCCCGATTATAACATCCATCGGAACAATGACATTTGCACGATCGTCATTTGCCGAGTCAGAGTACCCCCGAGTTATCGCATATCGATCTTTGATACGCCTCAATACCATTGACGATATGCGTAACCTGACGATCTTCCTTTGCAACCAATTTCGAGTCGTGCGTTGATGCTGTTGTCCGAGTTGGATATTCCTCAATTTCTCCCGATACTCAAGATCAAGTTCAGTCGCTTTTCCTCAAAGCTCGTTTCAAGATCGTTATTCCAAACTCAAGTCATATTTCATTTGCATCAATTCGACATCGCACGCACGTTCCTCTAAGTTTCCTCGATCAAGACCATTTATTTTCATCCATCGTTCCGAATCATTTCTAACACGCGTTACCCATTCACAAGTTGTCCGAACGACATCTCGTTCGGGACACACGAAGTCACGATCAACTAAGCGTGACACGTTCTAAAGCTTTGCGCGACCGCATCGCTTCGCCGACATACTTGTTCTATCCGTAATTCCTTTAGTCTCGCTCGAACAATTTCTATAACGTCCATACACCACTCAGGGTTCGAGCCACTCGACTAGTCCTCAATCACATTCTTTTTCTTCTTCGAACCTATCACATACACCACTCGGGTTCAAGCCATACGGTCTAATCCTCAATCACGTTCGCGCCATGCACTAAGACGTCCTTCAGATTCGTTCGACGAATCTCTAGCGTACTCGCTTACGTCGTCTCGACGTACTAAGTCGTTCACACTAATCCTCAAAATCCAAGTCAATCATTCGCGTACGCCTAAGCGTTAACTCGATAGCGTTCCTATCGATATACACTCAAAGTGTATCTCCGTTCTTGATCGAGCGATACTTGATATCGCTCGCAACCCGATTACACCCAAGAGTCGAGGTGCGCGACACGCGGACTAAGTGGTACTGCTTATCCATCCCGCATGGACTATATTCATGTTTTGCACGCTCAGTTGCTAGGGTCAACGCAAGACCAGTTAGGCACGCACGAGACATGTTAGCTTTGCATGTGTTCTCAATCGAGTCATGTTTAACGTCGTCCGGCACAAAGGCCTTCGCCTATCGATCCCGTGCAACCGAGTACTTGTACGAGCTTTTGAAAGTATTAGACTTATTGTATGGAACATGCCGATGGACATTTGAGAGAGAGCGCACACTTCTTTTTCCAACCGAGCTTTCAAAACTGAGAAAATCGAAATGAAGTCCAAGGACGTAAAGCCGTGCTCTGATACCAAAATGTCACGCCCCGCTCCCGTAGGAGCGATCGTCCTCGCTAAGGCGTGATGCCGCACGGGCCTAGGTTGCGACCGTGCAAGGCCAAGTCCAGAAACGGCCGATTTGATTCCTAGGCCACAGAGTCGCACAGAGTGTTCCCATTTGCAGCGGAAAATAAATGAACACAAGTTGAATACGAATCAAACTCTTTATTGATAATCACAAAGTTTACAAGCGGCGCTAGGCCGATATTACAAATCGCTCAAGCTCTCTCTCTCTGAAACATAAAAGGGGTGCCAAATGGCTTACAACATGGAAGGATACATGGCGATGTTCCGATACATTATGTCCTGTATAGGGTGCTTCAGCTTCTTGCAACGTTCCAAGGCCCCCAGAGTTGGCTCCGCGCCTTGACGCGTTCGACGGAAGCTCCGCACCCGCCGACGTCTCCTGCTATCCTGCAAGCATACTGTGGGGTTATCAGTACATTGTTATGCACTGGTGGGGAGGCTAGCTCGCCCACAATGCCATCATTACCAAACATGTTCTATAATCTTTTGTGCATCTCTATCATTCATTGTCTTTCTAATCTTGCCTTAAGATCAGTTTCATAGCATATTGCATAGCCTATCTCGTGTTACCGAACTCAAGTGTCGCATGAGAAATACATGCACGACTTACCCATACTTACCGTCCGGCCTTCCCTGTTCAAGGTAAACCAAGTTAAACCACAATTCATGTATAATAACATAACACGATTCATGTACGCATTCAATATCGAGTGTGTGTCCATGTCTCGGGATTCTAGCACGTCGGGGGCATGTTCTAACACGTCGTAGGCACGTTTTTAGAGTGTTATAATTCAAGCATGTTTCGGGTATTTCGTTCAAGCATGTTCAGGAGTGTTACATATCGAGCATGTTCAGCAGGTTACATTTCAAGCATGTTCTGAGTGTTATATTTCGGGCATGTTCATGAGTGTTATATTTTGGGCATGTTCATGTTCAGGAGGCACTTGTTCATTTAACTTAGATTACTTTGATTTTAATGCAAGAACTTGCACGTGGATTGCCACCAGCATAGTCCACTTAATCTACATGCACGGGTCGCTGGCTTTACAAGCCATTTAGGACATTCCCCTGTGGCAATTCTCAACTTAGCGTAGGGTGATGGCTGGTACACCCCGTTAAGTCTCTTGAATATACCCTCCTACTTACGTCTCTTGGTGCCCAAGCCCGCACCCAAGCAGCCCGTAAGCGCCGTATTGATTCTGCCTAGGCCGGCCACGGTTTACCCCCCCAACGCCCGTGCCGCAGAATCCTTCCACACGACGGCCACGGTTTACCCCCCCATCGCCCGTGCCGTTTGTCCACGACCATTTCGTATTATCTTGTCTTTTACTTAGAGGCTATCTCTGAGCCGTAGGCTAACCCTTAGCCATAATGCGTTAACGACCAGGTTGGCGTCCGTACAGCGCGGGTAGTAAGCCCCGTTGCACGTGCCCGTCATACCTGTCGCTAGCGTCTTCCATGTCTTATCTTTCATGCCATAATGCGTTAACGACCAGGTTGGCGTCCGTACAGCGCGGGTAGCGAGCCCCGTTGCACGTGCCCGTCACACCTGTCGCTAGCGTCTTATCTTTCATGTATTCTTTCTTTTCATGTTATTCTTTCACTTGTTCGTATGTTCATAGAGTCATTCATGTGTTTGTTCATTCATTCGTTGATTCATTCATTCATGCATTACGCAACTCCCAGTGTGGGAGTCGCCTTGGCGACCCATCGGTCCCATAGCCTTCCAATGTTGCTAAACTCTACTCGGAGCGACTATGTTGATAGCCTTCCCGTTTCATTGTTGTAAACCATTCATTGTTTCATTGTTTGAACGTATACGGGACATGAACGTGAGCTTGTGCCGTAGCACGAGCGTAGAGCGTGGTGCGAGCGTTTCTATAATTGCCGAGTTCTTTTCCATGTTCTAAACAAGCATGCAAGATGGGATTATTCCCTTAGCTAGGTGCGTTGAATCATTTATTAACATGCATGGTGTTGTCGCCTAGCGATTCTCGTGATAGTGTCCGCATTGTTATGTGTCTAGGCTAAGCACAGACGGGTTCATCGGAGCCACCCACCTTAGCGATGTTTGTATTGGCCGAGCGATACTCCGAGCGCGCCTTTGGAAGTCTAAGTCTGGATTCATCTTGACGGGCCAAGGCAAGTCTGGCATCGATTTGCATCGATACTTCATCTGGTCGAGGTAACTCTTCGGGTCGACGGCTCGTTTTGAGTCGTTGCACACGCCGTTTGGAATCGGCGTTCCGCTAGGGCGGAGCGGGTCGTTACAGCATGGAACTTGATCCCGCCAGCCGCATGAAGCTTACTTCCCTCTGGCCGCATGATACTCCGCTGCATGACCCTGAACTCCCCTAAGCCGCATGCATTCCCTTAGATCCGAGTCCCCTCCAGCCGCATGGGCTGCTCCCTCCTCGGCCGCATGAGATCATTCTTGGCCGCCTATGCTCGAGCCGCATGGCTCTTTCCCTGGCTTGTATTTTATTATTTTAATGGTCGTTATTAACTCGTACTTGTAACGCCCTGTGTAACTTGAGTTCCTATAGCGTACACCTTACCCTATTGTATATTTTTATGCCTATTTTATATTCTTACGCCTTTTGTCCCGAACTTGATAATCCCGATTTGATTGACATGATTGAAATGACAATTGTACCTGGCATGGTGTGACCAAGAACTGACATGCTTGATAGTGGCCCGCCGTGGTGCACTCCTGACATGATAACTTGACCTGATAACTTGACCTGCTATACTTGACACGACAGTGACCCGTAGTGGTACACTCTTGACAAGTACCCTGACAATGCTTGATAGTGGCCCGTCGTGGCGCACTCTTGACAAATCAATTCATTAGCCTGGACACCGTGGATGATTGTGCTTGTATAAACTACTAGTCCGGTTGTGTCTTGCATCATATCTAGGGCATGATCCCTGAGTACCACGGTCAGGGATTCATACTGAATCTGGCCAGGTTAATGACTAGAATTGATCAAATAGTTCATGGAGAATTTCCCAGTTACCTGTTGCCCCTTTGGTCCCGGTCTTATATATATATACATGGGATTTGTTGCTATCCGTCGAGATGAGCGCACTTCCAGCCCGCCGTCGAGTGTGGTACCTTAGGACACATGTATCTTACTACAGTGTGTCTGCTATATCATGCTATCTTTTCCTTTTCTTGCTGGGATCACTCAGGTAGTAACAAATAGGTAACCGGACTTGGAATTCTCATTGCATCTTGCTAGTAACTAGGCCTGTGATAACCCTAGTTAGTTAAAGTATCAAGCCGTACTTATTGCTTGGCCGTGAATGATTGGATGGAGTCTAGTCTTGTCTTGATCCTGTACAATATTGTTATATGTCCTGATTTCTTATATTTATCTTGCCGATAAATGGTGGGAGAAACCAAGTTCTGTTCAGACGAAGGGTTACAACCCCGGTCCTTGTTTGGTTTACGGGTTGTAACCTGGTTATCTGAATAGTCCCATGGTCATCTCATCGTATATCACCTGCCATGCTTGATACGTTTTACCTTACCAACAAGTTTTGTTCAGGTGAAGGGTTACAACCCCGGTCCTTGTTTGGTTTAAGAATTGTGACCTGGCTACTTGAATGATTTCTTCATACTCGGTTTGCTATTATTATTCTTTTAATATCAAGCCTTTTCATTACTGTCTTTTATGTAATTATATTCTTGTGCTAATTGCTGGTTTTAGTTCCTAAGTGAAGCCTCCTTTGTGGCACTTGCTCTTTCTGGGGTTTGACCCAGCTGGTTTTGTATGGCCAGATACCGGAGCAACTCCAAAGGATATACCGGTCTTCCAGCCCGATGGTGAACACCAGGCGTAACCAGGGCATCGAATGGGTTTCTTTTGTTCTCCTACTGTAATATTGTAAATTATTCTTTTGAGGTGTTTAGCCGACGAGCAAGTGTTAGCTCGATTACAGCTTTACTTATTGTCTGCCTACGGCTGTAATATGATTGACAAGCCCCGGGGGTTGATCATGTATGACTAAACTCTTGCTAGTCCTCACATTTTGTAACGACTAGCTTCATGATCATTCCGAATATGTAATGTATGGAACGTCTTACTATTGTGTATTTGGTGGTCTGACATCTTGTAACTATTATTAGTTGGTTGAGATTGAGACAATAGGCTATTTTATGACCTTAAGAGACTGATGGATTGTAGTAAAACCCTCACATATCTAGACAGCCGTGACCGTATAGCAGCATGGATTCTATTCCGTTATACGTAGCTAGCTATGTCTGCCCCCGCTCTCCAATGTTCTGGTTCTGGGGCGTGACATGGTTTAAGTGGTGGCCCATGCAGGTCTTGTCAATCAAGAAATGTGAGGGTTTACCGGATAGATGTCTCAATCTGTACTCGCCTTTGATCTCCACTCGTATCTTCTTATCTCCTTGGATCCCTGACTTGATAACATGTTTGCATCATTGTTCTATCCTGGTCATTCTTTAATATTTCTGATGTCATTACTTCAGCGGCATCGTTCCTGTTGATCAGCCAGAAGAAGTTCGGCCGGCAGCCCAGCAACAGCAAGAAGATCAAGATCAGTCCTCAGCAGCCGCCTCCCGAGCCATGCCTTCTGGAGAACCAGTGCCCCCAGTCCAGCCAGTTCAGCCAGCAGGGTCAGAGGATGGGGTCTTGATAGGGCTCATCCGTGAGTTGCTTGCGTCCCAGGACCGTCGAGGTGATGCCTTGCAGCAGGCAGTACAAGATGCTGTGAGCGGAAGTGGTCCTCGAGGGAATAGTGCGGTCAACAATTTCAAGCGCCTGAACCCTCCATTCTTCAACGGCAGTGAGGATGCTATTGCTGCAGATGCCTGGCTACAGGACATTGAAGTTATCTTGGAGGCAGCCAGGACCCCTGAAGCAGAGAAGGTGGCGGTGGTGCGCCTGCAGTTACTAGATCTAGCCCGCAACTGGTGGACTATGCAAGCAACAAGTTTGGGTACGCCTGTCATGTGGGCGGTATTCAGTGATATGTTCCAGACCAAGTACTTCGACGCAGTGGCTAGATATGACCTGCAGGCCAGGTTTAGTAATCTCAGACAGATGAGCAGGACGGTCGACGGTTACGCGGCCGAGTTTTCCAGACTCAGTCGGTTTGCTCCCACCTTGGTGGCAACCGAGCTAGACAGAGCACAGCGATTTCAGCAGGGGCTCCACTTGGAGATCATATTGGCAGTATAGCAGTTCGAGCACAGAACTTTTGATGCCGTCTTACGAGCAGCGAGGAGGCATGAGTACACTTCCCGAAGGATAGCGGACCGGATCGGAGGTCGGAAGCGGTCCCATAGTCAAATGAATCAGTCTTCAGCCCCAGTCCCGGTAGCCAGGGCTTTGACTATTGGAGCTCCGAGACGAGCGGCCTCAGTGACGTCGGTTCAGCACTCAACCCCAACGTATTCTCAGCAGAAACAGAAGCAAGCGCATTCTTCCGCCGTGGGCTGTTCTTATTGTGGGAAGCCTGGACACGTGGTAGCGGAGTGTCGCAAGGCGTTGGGATTGTGTTTATTGTGTGGAGCACCGGACCATAGGGTGGGGTCCTTCCCATTCAGAGTTGATTCAGCATCGATAGTATCTAGTCCCTCGGTTAGGGGACCAGCACCAGCACCAGCTCCAGTTCACCAGCAACAGCAGTTCCCGTTCCCGAGGCCATTGCCGACGCAGGCCCAGACTTTCCAGCAACAGAACCCGCAACAGTTTGCCCTAGCCCAGGCTCAGGTTCAGAATCGACCGAGAGGTATATGTGTCCTCTCATCTTGCTTATCTACCATCATTATGCGGGATGCATGACGTATTTCATGTATCCTAATTACGACGGAACATTCCGGGCCCGAGCCATGTCCTAGATCATTCGAAAACGGTTACCTTTTCGTATGAGGAGAGGCCCGTGTCCCTGTTTGACCAAAGAGAGAGACCTCAAGTGCAAGACTATCAGTTTAGTCCGTGTTGCTTAGAGTCATCCCTCTTTGGAAGAGTCAAACTTGGGAGCATGTGGATGATAACTGGTCAGGTCATCCCGGCTGGTTTGACTCGTAAGGTGTAATATCTTCCTTATGCCTTACGCTTCGAATCCTTGCTTGCATGAATGATTGTATGATTGATTGGTAGTGGTAGATTGCCTATGATAGAATAGCTTTTCCTTACATCTCTAGCCTCTTGATTAAATTTCGAGGACGAAATTCTTTTAAGGTGGGTAGGATGTAATGTCCCAAATTCGTGATACGTATTTAGTGTACGTATACGTATTTTGGACCCATATTTTTATTTAGTCTTGATTAGTTATTTTCGTTTATTTTGTATTGGCTTGGTTTTATTGGCATTGATAGTTCAATTGGTTTTAATGGTTCATTGGTTTATTTTTGGATTAGTGAGGCTTAGTTTATTTCATGATTCATTGCTAGAGAGAGAGTTTATTGGCCTTGACTTGGTTCACCTTGGTTTATCTTGGCTTGGTTTATCCCTGGGTTGGTTCGGCTTGGCTTGGTTTTGCCTTGGTTCATCATAAACCAATAGGAGAACCACCTACCTACCACCACCACTACCATTTATTAACCCCCACTTCTTTCTCTCTCTTCATTACTCTTCTTCTTTCCTCCATTAACTCCTCACCTACCAGGAAGAGAGTCTAGGCAAGTGCAGCTTGCTTCGCGAAGGAACTCCGTTTTATTGTTCCATTCCCTTTCTCTCGAGATTCTAATACTCTTTAGTACTTGGTGTTTTCAATTTCCATGGTTAAATTTGTGTAGATCTAAGCTTATAGTAATTTCGGATTTTTTGGGTTTTGATCTATTTAGCATTATTATTTCTAAGTTTTGATGGTTCTATGTTGTAGAGCATTTCATTCTGCCCCGTTTTGACCTATGGAAGTTCGGATTTGGACTCTGGACGAAGGTTTCATGGAGCTTGGAAGCTTGGCTCCAATGGTGTTCTTCTTCTCGGAAATTTGGAGAAGAAGAACAGTGCTGACCGCATGAACCCCCTTAGCCGCATGGCAGCACTTGACCGCATGAACCTTCATGCGGCGAGTCTTCCAGCCGCATAGGCTGAGTCATTCTGGGCCGCATGGATTCATTTCCATCAACCGCATGAGACTCTTGTTCTTGAGCCGCATATGGGCCCACTTTCTGGGAGCCGCATAGAGCTCGCTCGACCCCAGTCGCATGATACTCCGCTACTCTTGAGCCGCATAGGCCTTGCTTTCCGCTGGCCGTACGAGAACTTCTTTTCCGAGCCGCATGTGCCTTCTGATCCCGCTAGCCGCATAGACCAGCTTCTTGCTTGCCGCATGAGGCTCAACTTCTTGAGCCGCATGCAGCCCTACTTGCTCTCAGCCGCATGCGTCCCTTGCTTCTACAGCCGCATGTCCACTTGCCGCATTAGGCCGAGTCATTCCTGGCCGCATGGATCCCGCAACCCTGAGCCGCATGGGCTCCTAATTTCCCGACCCGCATAATTTTCTTTCTCTAGCCGTATGAACTTTTGAACTCATGACCGCATGCCCCCACCCTTTCCTGGCCGCATGGAACTTGATCCCGCCAGCCGCATGAAGCTTACTTCCCTCTGGCCGTATGATACTCCGCTGCATGACCCTGAACTCCCCTAAGTCGTATGCATTCCCTTAGACCCGAGTCCCCTCCAGCCGCATGGGCTGCTCCCTCCTTGGCCGCATGAGATCATTCTTGGCCGCCTATGCTCGAGCCGCATGGCTCTTTCCCTGGCTTATATTTTATTATTTTAATGGTCGTTATTAACTCGTACTTGTAACGCCCTGTGTAACTTGAGTTCCTATAGTGTACACCTTACCCTATTGTATATTTTTACGCCTATTTTATATCCTTACGCCTTTTGTCCCGAACTTGATAATCCCGATTTGATTGACATGATTGAAATGACAATTGTACCTGGCATGGTGACCAAGAACTGACATGCTTGATAGTGGCCCGTCGTGGTGCACTCCTGACATGATAACTTGACCTGCTATACTTGACATGACAGTGACCCGTAGTGGTGCACTCTTGACAAGTACCCTGACAATGCTTGATAGTGGCCCGTCGTGGCACACTCTTGACAAATCAATTCATTGGCCTGGACACCGTGGATGATTGTGCTTGTATAAACTACTAGTCCGGTTGTGTCTTGTATCATGTCTAGGGCATGATCCCTGAGTACCGCGGTCAGGGATTCATACTGAATCTGGCCAGGTTAATGACTAGAATTGATCAAATAGTTCATGGAGAATTTTCCAGTTACCTGTTGCCCCATTGGTCTCGGCCTTATATATATATACATGGGATTTGTTGCTATCCGTCGAGATGAGCGCACTTCCAGCCCGTCGTCGAGTGTGGTACCTTAGGACACATGTATCTTACTACAGTGTGTCTGCTATATCATGCTATCTTTTCCTTTTCTTGTTGGGATCACTCAGGTAGTAACAAACAGGTAATCGGACTTGGAATTCTCATTGTATCTTGCTAGTAACTAGGCCTGTGATAACCCTAGTTAGTTAAAGTATCAAGCCATACTTATTGCTTGGCCGTGAATGATTGGATAGAGTCTAGTCTTGTCTTGATCCTGTACAATATTGTTACATGTCCAGATTTTTTATATTTATCTTGCCGATAAATGGTGGAAGAAACCAAGTTCTGTTCAGACGAAGGGTTACAACCTCGGTCCTTGTTTGGTTTACGGGTTGTAACCTGGTTATCTGAATAGTCCCATGGTCATCTCATCGTATATCACCTGCCATGCTTGATACGTTTTACCTTACCAACAAGTTCTGTTCAGGTGAAGGGTTACAACCCCGGTCCTTATTTGGTTTAAGGGTTGTGACCTGGCTACTTGAATGATTTCTTCATACTCGGTTTGCTATTATTATTCTTTTAATATCAAGCCTTTTCATTACTGTCTTTTATGTAATTATATTCTTGTGCTAATTGCTGGTTTTAGTTCCTAAGTGAAGCCTCCTTTGTGGCACTTGCTCTTTCTGGGGTTTGACCCAGCTGGTTTTGTATGGCCAGATACCGGAGCAACTCCAGAGGATCTACCGGTCTTCCAGCCCGATGGTGAACACCAGGCGTAACCAGGACATCGAGTGGGTTTCTTTTGTTCTCCTACTGTAATATTGTAAATTATTCATTTGAGGCGTTTAGCCGACGAGCAAGTGTTAGCTCGATTACAGCTTTACTTATTGTCTGCCTACGGGCTGTAACATGATTGACAAGCTCCGAGGGTTGATCATGTATGACTAAACTCTTGCTAATCCTCACATTTTGTAACGACTAGCTTCATGATCATTCCGAATATGTAATGTATGGGACGCCTTACTATTGCTATCAATAAAATCTTATATATTGTAATAAATTACATACCAGACGACGGAAATGCTCCGTCATAGGAATCGATCCACTACACCACTTTTCGGCCCTCGTCCTAGCTGTCTTCGCCTTCTCCGACCGCTCTCTGTACCGGGGCTCCTCAAATCGAGCCCTCATCGTGGTCCACTGGTCAGGTGTGATCCAACCAGCAATCGGCTTTCCGAAGCACTGACGAGCTTTCTGATCGTCAATTGCATCACGGATCAACTAGGCGGCGACGGCAGGAAACTGCCTCTCAATCTGCTCTGCCCGGTGTGGTGGATAAAAATAAGTCCTCTACAAGAATTACAAATTAAAATAATAAGTTCTAAAAAATGCTTAAAATTATATTAATCATACTAAATTAACTATCTTTAGTTACCTTGAAGTGGGCAAAAATATATCTGTATACAACGATAACCGACGTATTAATGAATATATATAGATATACAGACATTCATAATATATATATATATATATATATATATATATATATATATATATATATATATATATATATATATATATATTCATTTAACTTACTTCGTAGGACCGTCGGCCCAAATCTCCATCCTCGTCTCGTCCTGAGGTGCGCATGGAGGGTCGCTCTGGTATGGATTCGCCCGGACGGGAGTATGGACTACCTCCTCCACCTGCTCCCCTCCCGCCAAGCTGCTGTCAGCGGTAGGAAGGCTAGGGGAAGGAGTATGATCAGCAAGCCTGGAACTGCTCGTCGCAGGTGTACTGCCACCCGGACCTGCGACCGTATGATACAATGGAGTGCTCGGGTCAGACGATGGTCCGGAGCCATCCTCTGGTAACGGAGCTCTCTTCCCACCTAAGGACACGGCTCGTCCTGACCTATCTCCGCGTCGTCCTGAGGTGCCTCCGCGTCGCCCTGCCATGTTGATAATAACATATGATTGAAAATATAAATAAATACAATAACAATTTAGTAATATCTGCATACATTGGAGTTCATATTTAAGTTTTAAAAAATTTGAATACTAATAGAAATGATCATAGTTCATAATTTAAGATTACAGAAATATGAATACATCAAAATCACAGTTTCTCAATCATCCTCTGAAAATTCATCTTCTTCGTTTGCCTCCTCCTCCTCCTCATCCTCTACCTCTTCCTCCTCATCGTTACTAGCATCTCCTTCGTCTTCCCCTTCGGATACTTGTACGTCTTCTACACAAGTAGATATTGAATGGGAAACTTCTGCTGAGTTGACATCAACTGTATTTGGAACAAGAGGCAGCTCGTCCTCCTGATAAGCCACTTCGTCGATGTCGTAGGTATTTCTGGCTTTAGTCTTGCATACTACCCACCAGTCGTACCTCGTTGTTCCCCGTCTAGGATATGTTGTAAAATATACGAGTTGAGCTTGACTTGCTAGGATAAATGGTTCGTATCCTTGGTATCGACGACGGTAGTTAATATCCACAAGACCATGCTTGTCAATTTTTCATCCTTGATCTTGTATGGGATCGAACCAATCAAATTTGAACAACACGATCTTGGCAGGCTCTATGCCATAGTTGTACGTCAATTCCACGATCTCCCGTAAGACGCCATAGAAATCATTGCCTGGAGTGACATCTTTGTAGTTTGTAGATTTGATACACAAGCAACTATTTTTTGTGGAATCAAGATCCAGGAAGCTATCTCTGATGAGAGCATTTGTTGACTTGAACTTAAACCCATTCACGTAATAACTTGGCCATATTTTGACGGCATAAATTGGTCCCTTGGCAAGAGTTCTAATAGATTCATTCTCAAGAATGACGTCCGGACGATCGACCTAAACACGAGAAGATACAAAACTAAGTTCAATGTTAAGTTGTTTCTTGTGCAGTTGTGAATGGAGGAAGATTCTAACTTGCTTCTTACGTACATATGCAGTCAACCAAGATGGGAAATGAAGTCTCATTTCTTCTTCTACTTCTTCATCTGCAATGTATGGTCTACTTGACCTCACCTCATCATTAAATTTGCTGAAAACCAATAAATATCGGAATGTACTCGTTAAATTATAATAACGTAATCAATAAATAGATGACTTGAACGTTGAAGATTTTCACTTACCACTCTAGCTTTTCCACTTCATCCTCCTCGCAGTTGAGTAATATATATAACTGGGCAGCCTTTAGTTCCTCATCATTCAAACATCTCTTTTTCAGTTTTCTAGAGCATTGAAGACTTTCAATAATGCATCATTATATTCTATATCTCCATCGTCGTTCCTCGGAGCTCTTCTTCTATTTGTAGCAATATGAGGCTTGAAATACATTGAACAAAAGTTTGTAATCTCCTCAAGGACATAGGCTTCACAAAAAGAACCCTCGACCCATGCCTTATTTTTCACCTTCCTCTTCAGGTGATTTAGATGGCACTCGAACGGGTACATCCACCGATAACCGACGGGCCCACCAACACGTACCTCATATGAAAGATGAATTGGCAAATGCTCCATAGAGTCGAAGAATCCAGGAGGGAACACCCTCTCAAGCTTACACAATGTTACTGCAATGTCCTTCTCCTGCTTTTCAAGCCGATTGACGAGCAACTTAGTAGAACAAAGATCTCTGAAGAATAGGCTAAGCTCTGTCAGTGGATCCCAAACGACCTGAGGTAAGAATTCTCGAAATGCAATCGGGATTAACTTTTCCATAAAAATGTGACAGTCGTGGCCCTTCATACCCTGTAGTTTGTTCTCCTTCGGGTCAACACATCTTCTCAAATTCGATACGTATCCGTCTAGAAATTTTAGGCCCTGGATCCACCTACAAAGTTTACCTTTGTCCACCTTGTCTAGTGAGAAAATGGCCCTGGGTTGCTTATACTTCCCACTGCCTTCCTTTATCAAATGCAACTCTGGACGTCTGCATATTTCTTCTAAGTCCAACCTGGCCTTGGGATTGTCTTTCGTCTTCCCCTTTACGACCATCACAATATTTATTATATTGTCAAATACATTCTTCTCGATATGCATGACATCCAGGTTATGTCTGAGCAGATGGTCACTCCAATACGGTAGGTTCCAGAATATACTCCTCTTTGTCCAGTTGTGAGCGTGGCCAAATCCATCACACTTGTACCCCGCTGTAGGCTCTTCAATAGCACTTGGCAATTCTTTAAATTCCTCCCATATCGTGTCCCCGGACCACCGTGGCGGTGGACTGGACTTCTCTACCACGCCAGCACGAAAAGCATTCATGTTCCTCCGGTACGGATGATCCTTTGGCAGGAACTGTCGATGACAATCAAAGAAGCACGATTTTTCTTCGTGTTTCAAACGAAAAGCCTTAGTGCGATCCATGCAATACGGACATGCGAGACGGCCATGGGTGCTCCAACCCGATAACATTTCATAGGCCGAGAAATCATTGATGGTCCACATTAGTGTGGCCCTCATCTGAAAGTTCTGCTTTCTGGAAACATCATATGTGGTTGCACCTACTTCCCACAACTGATTCAGCTCATCTACCAAGGGCTGTAAGTACACATCGATGTTCCTCTTCGGGTTCTTCGGACCTGGAATAATAACAGTTAGGAACATGTAAGGAGTCTTCATACACATCCAAGGCGGCAAGTTGTACGGAGTAACAATCACAGGCCAACAAGAATATTGTGGGCCCGAAAGTCCAAATGGGGAAAAACCGTCGAAGGAAAGCCCCAATCTGACATTACGCAGCTCCGAAGCAAAATCGGGATACACTCGATCAAAGTGCTTCCATGCTTCTCCGTCGGATGGATGATCCAGTACTCCATCTATTTGTTCCCGCTTGTGCCAACTCATATTATCAGCTGTCTCCTTTGCCATAAACAACCTCTGCAACCGCGGCGTCAAAGACAAATAGTACATCGAATCTGTTGGCTTGCGTGCACCAGAAGTCCTTGTTGTACTAGTTGCCTTGAAGCGATCGGCACCACAAAATCTGCAGGCGTCTTCATCCTTGTCGTCCTTATAGTACAACATGCATCCGTTGCGACATGCATCAATTTTTTCATACCCCATCCAGAGCGATCTCACCATTCTCTTGTATCGGTAGAAGTCTTTAGGTAACTTGCCACCCTCCGACAATATATCTTTAATTAACTCCAGGATTCAGTTGTAGCATTCTTGAGACATGTTAAAATCTGATTTTATGCTCAACAATCTTGTAATCACCTCCAACGGTGAATGGTCATCACAACCAGGATATAAAGGAGTCCTTACATTCTCCAGCAACTCCATGAACTTTGCAGCATCGGCATTCGGTGCCTCCTCAGCTACATATTGATTGTTCGGATCGAAACTAGGTCCCGCAGCATCGAAAACCATGTTCGTCCACCCTTGGTCGTAATCAGCATGCTCGTGGACATCTACATAAGGCTCCATATAAGGCTCCGGCTCGGAGACTAAAGGCACAAGTTCTCCGTGTGCGGTCCGCTGATAATAATTTGGCATGAAACCCCTCGAATACAAATGATATGTCACATCCACTTCCGAATGATATTTCAAGTTGCGACATCTCACACATGGACACTTAATTTTTGTACGGTCCATGTACTGAGGGAACACCTTGGCAAACTGCAGGAACTGTTGCACACCCTGTATAAATTTATCCCGTACACTGCACATTTCATCAGGATGATGATTATACATCCACAAACGGTTCCGCAGATAGTAATTCATATCCATTTTAAGATAATTCTGCAAAGATTGACACAGATAATAATTCATCAGGATGACGATTGTACATCCACAAACGGTTCCGCAGTTAGTAATTCATATCCATTTTAAGATAATTACTGCAGAAAGTGAAGATCGACATGAACTGACGCACGAAAGTGACGATTGTACGACCACAAGTTTTATGTTCTTTAACGATATATTTCACATGCATATTTGCCAAGTGTGGGGACGAATGGCTCAGAACACAACCCAAAATTCTTTCTAGCATACATTACTTTGAATCATCTATGTTCTGTACATATGGTATAGTACATGTTCTTATCGAATCTAGTATCTGAAGGATGTAACAGAATCAAGATAAACCAACATAATGTAATACTAAGACATTATCTACTACTAAAAGATGTAGTGATAGGTTGTCGTATCATCATAGCCGAGTGATGGGGGTCGGAGGACAGTCAACTTTATCTACGGCTACATAGTTTCTGTCTCGCCAGTCGAATGGCTGCAGGGACTATGTCCTGATCACGATGTCGTACCGTAGATTAATACAAATTTCTTATAGCAAATGTCGTACATAGATTTCTGTCTCGCCAGTCGAATGGCAGATAAAAAGGTTATATTCGATTTTTTGTCAAGTGTTAGAACGGATGGCTCAGAACACAACCCAAAATTCATTCTAGCATACATTAGTGTGAATCATCTATGTTCTGTACATATGGTGTAGTATATGTTCTTATCGAATATAGTATCTGAAGGATGTAACAGAATCAATAAGATGAACACACAAAATGTAATACTAAGACATTATCTACTACTAAAAGATGTAGTGATAGGTTGTCGTATCATCATTGCCGAGGGATGGGGGTCGGAGGACAGTCAACTTTATCTACGGCTACATAGTTTCTGCCTCGCCAATCGAATGGCTGCAGGGACTATGTCCTGATCACGATGTCGTACCGTAGATTAATGCAAATTCCTTATAGCAAATATCGTACATAGATTTCTGTCTCGCCAGTCGAATGGCAGATAAAAAGGTTATATTCGATTTTTTGTCAAGTGTGAGAACGGATGGCTCATAACACAACCCAAAATTCATTCTAGCATACATTAGTGTGAATCATCTATGTTCTGTACATATGGTGCAGTATATGTTCTTATCGAATATAGTATCTGAAGGATGTAACAGAATCAATAAGATGAACACACAAAATGTAATACTAAGACATTATCTACTACTAAAAGATGTAGTGATAGGTTGTCGTATCATCATTGCTGAGGGATGGGGGTCGGAGGACAGTCAACTTTATCTACGGCTACATAGTTTCTACCTCGCCAGTCGAATGGCTGCAGGGACTATGTGCTGATCACGATGTCGTACCGTAGATTAATGCAAAGTCCTTATAGCAAATATCGTACATAGATTTCTATCTCGCCAGTCAAATGGCTGTAGGGACAGTGTCTAACTTGGTGTATCTCACCATTTTCCCAAAATACCTGACATTCAAACTCAGAAAACAGTTGCTAACTGATATCACTGTTCAGTTAAGCCTATTCTCAGGTTAATCCTTATTCCAATATCATTTCCCAATAGGAATTTATCTAAGTCCATATCAATAGACAAATTTCCTTTGGGTAACATGAACTAGCCAAGCCATCATACCTAGGGTAACATGATACTGCTACCAATGTTGATAACTAATACTGAAATCTTAACCACTAACATCTTGAAACCTATATGAACACACTTACAAAAGTGCATACATATTGAATTATATATAATCAGATATAACAACCCAAAAACCCGAACTCTGAACCAAAACATAGGCCAAGTGCCATTTCCAATTACTGCCTAGTACATTCACTCACTAACCCTTCAACCCATATCTTAGTTTAAATTCTAAAATCAAAACCCAGTTTTCAGTTCTCCATATTCCATTTAATCATAGTTTGTATATTAATATTCGAATTCAAAAATACTTTTAAACATTGAATCTCATAATCAAATTTAAACCCAAAATCGAAATATCAGTTTAAATTTACAGTGTCATAACTGATTTTAATGTATCAGTGAAAAAAATTCGAAAACCCCAAATCCGAACTGGAAAACTAATAAAAACCCAAATCAGTTGTACAGAAGTGTCACCCCCCACATGTGTACGTATCAGGGGGTTGATTCGTGTCCACACAAGTGGACACGAAGTGTCCAACTTCACGAGAACACACACATCAAATTCGAATCCTAAACTGGGAGGCGGGGACAGGGGAGAGTGTGTGTGTGTGTGTGTGAGAGAGAGAAAGAGAGATGGGGGAGCTACCTGAGGAGGAGGAGGAGGAGGCCGGAGGAGGGAGATCGCCGGAGGAGCGCCGCGGAGGAGGAGGCTGGAGGAGGAAAATCGTCGGAGGAGCACCGCGGAGGAGGAGCGCGCGAGAAATTGGGGGTAAAATTTGTGAATGATCGAAAAGGAAACCCTCGCAGCCTATATGAAACGTTTAGCGACGTCCGAAAAGGATGTCGCTAAACGTCGCTGATATTTAATAAAAGGCGACGGCGCTTAAATTGCGTCGCTAAGCGTCGCTATATCAGCGACGTGTACCGACGAACTTGCGACGCAGGTTCCCATTTAACAAATTGTAGTCGCTAGTAGTCGATGTTGGCGACCAACAGCGACGTCTTAGTTAGATGTCGCTAAACCCCCAAAAATTAGCGATGTTCTACCTTGGAGTCGCTAAATACGTCGCTGATATGACTTATTTTGGTAGTGATTCATATTATAGAGTTCCTCTTGGATCTCGAGAATAATCAGAAGGTGAACGTTTGTTGAACCTCTGATCTCGACATCGAGTCTATCATCTTTGATCAAGCCCCGGGAATAACAACCCTGAACCTCGTCCAGATATTGTGCCACTGGGGCACCCTCCGTGTACTTCGAGTTGACGAGTTGGCGAATAAAAAATGCCTTGTTGCCAGTCGTCTTCCTTTCATACAACGAATGCAGCTTCTTCCACAATGCTTTTACTGAACTCTCCATGGACACGTGGTGAAACACCGAATCATCCAACCATTGGCGGATGAATCCAATGGCCTTCCGGTCCAGTCGTTTCCAGTCTTCAGCAGCTTTGTCCATTGGCTTTGCGTTGTCGCCCTCCAACGGACAATGCAAGTCCTTGCACCAGAGTAGATCCTCCATCCTTGGGTTCCAAATGGCCCAGTTTCTTTCTGTGAGGATGATCATACGTGTGTTCATCTGCTCCGTAGACATGGTTGCCAGAACCTCCAAAGCTCTGATACCAGATGTTGGAAATCGGATATACCCTCCTACGCTCTGATACCGTGTTTGAGACGTTGCCACAGCGAAAACTTAGGCTAACCCACCTGAAATAACTAACTCCCGTCTAACGGACACCAAGTACAGATAAAGACAAATATATGGCGGTGACTACGTCACCTGGACAAATCCCAATCTCTATAACTCAGATGAAATTACAAGATTGACAAAAACTAATGTTGAACCCTTTGCCCTAATAGGTTCAACCCCCTCACCACACTCAAGAAGAAAAAAAAGAGATTACAATTGAAATCGCTCACCAACCCGTAGCAATCTCCCTAACCGAAGTTCTAAGAGCAAAGTGCGGAACTTTTTCTTAGATTTTCTGTGGACGAGCACCTCGAACCTCCACTTTTGTGCTGTACTTTGTGCCTCCACCCTCACCCCATATATATAGGATGAGAGAAACATATTTTAGGTCATAATATGATTTCTTAAATAGGAAGCCCTCAAATAAGAATCCTACTACACCTAAAATAACCCATCAACATCATATTTTAGATTATAATAGGATCTCTTAAATAGGAAACCCTCAAATAAGAATCCTATTATATCTAAAATAGTCCAGCACTAATTATGGACATCCAAATCAAATTAACTCAAATATTTAATCAGATTTGGACTCCATAAATATGCTATTAGCAAATCCAAACTGGACTCCAACACTATTATGTTGGGATCAATAGTGATGTAGTTACACAACCACTGATAAGATACGAAAATCAAGAATTATGTTAGGGTCAGCAAATAAACATATTCGGTAAGTATCACTACAAAAAAAGTATCTTTTTGGGACGACACTATAAGGAACACTAGTCTAAAAAGTCCTAAAAGTATAGTTCTAGGGACGACTATATTTTTAGTAACAAAAAGTTATATTTTTTTGGGACAGATTGTGAAAATGGATCACTATTTGGGACTAATGAAAATTTCTGTTCCAAATAATACACATTACCGTCCCAAATAGATCGGCGGGAATGTCACACATTTGGCGGCTAATTGCCAAATTTTATGGGGGGAACTTTACCTCCACATGTTTTCATCTCAACCGTTCGATCGGACGGATTAATCCAGACCATCCATCCCAAAATATTCAGAACTTAGTCAATGAAAGCACACTTCTCAATATCAAAGTAACCTAAAAATCTTTCTCTCTCTCTCTCTCTTTCCGATCAAAAAATTGGGTGATGCTGCTCTCTCTCTTTCTCCGACTTAGGTGCTCCAGTACTGCTGCTCTTTCTCTCTCCGACCATTATTCCGACCTAGGTGCTCCAGTGCTACTGCTCTCTCTCTCCGACCATTGCTCTCTCTCTCTGTCCGACCTTTCAACCCTAGGTGCTCCATTGCTGCTGCTTGGTATATTTTCCCCAATCTTTAGAATTTTTTACCAAAAATTTTTAGTCTTTGCCCTAATTTTTGGATGCATGTTATTTTGTTCTAGATTATTTGCTTAAAATTTGAGTGTTTTATACTATTTACATACATTCATGTAGGAATTACTATAATTATTCGTGAAAAATTGGGTTTTTTGTGAAAAATTGGAACACATTTGCATGGATAGGAACATGAGTTTGAACCTGGCTATGTTCTTTGCAGATTTTAATTTGTCAAATTATTGTGATTATGCGTTCATGTAGGAATTACTGTGATTATTTATGAAAAATTGGATTTTTTTGTGAAAAATTGGGACACATTTGCATGGATAGGAATATATTTTTTTACGGACACGAATAAGACACAGAGTGTATTTCCGGAATGATTCTCGGACACAGACACTGGTCCAAAATGGGTGAAGCCTATTGGTGGTTTCGGCCCGTACTTTAAACCTTGGATAAACATGTGCCACTTTGGTGACATATACCTGTTGGATGGTTGATGAGTAGAGAGACATCTGAGTGTTGTGTTTATCTTATGAAAGGGATTGAAAGCAATGTTCTTAGTATCGTTATCGGACCCTTTCTATGAGAACCAGGATTGACGGTATCGGTAGTTTCGGATCAAATTTTTTGGTATTGTAAAACAAATAACTATTAGTAAATTATTAAAATTTTAGATTTTTTTGGTATATTTAGACATAAGCTTAAGTATTTTCTGTGTTGTATTTCTTAGTGGTTTCGAAATTGAATGAAATAGTAGTCACCTTTACCGATTGGTTTACCTTTAATGTATAAGTTTTCTTCTTTACATGTTTTTAGTTTTTACAATCTTATTATGCTTTTACACCTTTCTTGATTAGTTATTTCTGTTCAATTTTCTTTGCCGAATTGACAAAAAATAGACCCCCAATGTCGGTATCTGGTCGGTATCGGATCGGGACATGCCAAACATTTTTTGTGGCTTTGCGCTTGTGTGTGTATTTGTGTATAAATGTTTCTTCAGATAAATACTCGTAGGCTCACACACATATATATATATATATATATATATATATATATATATATATATATATATATATATATATATATATATATATATATATATTGCTTTGTCCATATTTCTTTGCATGTGTCCGGGAGGATTTTGTTGAAAGAGACAACATAACATTGATGATGAACACATGAGTAAACTAAACAGTATTTTATTACTATTACAAATATTTTTTTCTTATCCTCTTATCTCACAATTCTTTACATTTTTTCAGGTGGAACTGATATTTTGTTTACTTGATTTTGCTTTGTTCATTGCAAGCTGGAATCAGGTTTGTTTGGGAATTAACGGAGGCTACAATGTACTTTATTCAAATCATTTATGTTCTTCATTTCAGTGTTTAGCATTATGATATCGAACTTCCAGATGGTTTTGTCCATTTTAATTATATGTCCCACTTATCGATGTATATTAGTGATGATGGAATATGGTTTGTCAACTAGCCAGGTGTTTCAAAGAAACCTCTTTACTTACATATGTGTCTGAGCACTTATTGTAACATCTCTACTTGAACCTTATAGGACACTACCCTAAAACACACTATTCGTAACACATATTTCTTGTAATTAGTAACGATTATTACTATGACACTCTTGTAATGATAATAACTATTACGATAATTAAAAAATTGTTACTAAAATTCTGATTTTGTATTGTTTTTTATTATATAATCTTTGTGATAGTAAAAACCATCACAAAAGTAAAAATGAAATTTTTACTTCCCACACTATTTTTCACAGTTCCCGCATATTTTTCATGTTAGAGAGAAAAGTGTGACCAATTCCAAATCTCATTCCTTCTCATTCTTTTCCTCTAAACCCTCTCTCCTCATCACTCATTCCTTCTCCCTTTCCCTCCCAAGAACAATAAGATCCAACTCCTGAACTCTTTTTTTTTCTTCTTCTCCCTCTTCCATTATCAAGACTCATGTTTTCACTGTCAAGGTGCCGTCTTTCCCATGCCAATGTTACAAATTTATGATCCATCATCGTTTCTGACATTCTCCCTCAGTTTTAGGAGTAGCTTGGTCGTCCACGACTACTACCGCCTTGCCGTTGCCGCCAACGCCTTTGAGCCTCGTGTTCTCGGGCTTTCCAACGAACAGATGCGGTGCTATTTCTTCTCGCTCTCAAGTGTGTTAGAAATGAGCAATTTTTATTAAGTACCATGTGTGGTTTAACAGAAACTATGATTTGTTCATATGAAAATGTTTGATTTTTTTTTCTTAGCAGTTGTGGTTTTTGGCCACATAACATGTTATGTTCAACTTTTATTTGAAATTTGATCAATTAGTATGAAAAGGTTCAATTTTGATTGTTAACATTTGTTTTTTGGGTACAGAATTTGGGAAGGGTTGAGTAGGTTGTGACATGTTTGATATAGCCGATATTGGTTTCGTTAGAATTTATTTAGCTAAGTAATCTGTACACTCCTATTTAGTATGAAATCAAAGAACAAAGCAGAATGATATTATCATAGAGTATAGAAGGGGCAATTCTACGTTTCTCTATTATGACCAAGGAAAGAAATGGTTATATATCTAAAATAAATAAATTTTATTTTACTGCTTGCAGGATAATTTTAGAATCTGTAATGGACCAAGGATAAAAAATATTACACGTTATTTGGAAAAAAATGCTCTATTTAACTCGTATTGGTCTGATCTTTCCCTCTCGTAACATTTTAGTTGTGCACAAAGACAGAATAATTTTACGTTTGTTTGAGCAAAGGGCAAACACTTTCTCATAAGCCTGTTATCACTTGCCTTCAGTTCCTTTGAACTTCTTATTAGTTGCATGGAAGCCAGAACATTTAACCTTTTATTTGTTATTTGCTAAGTAATTCTGTCTCTCTCTCTCTTCATAGGCATTTATTATTGACAGTAAGGCTACAAGGAGGCGGCCATGGATGAGACACCATGAAGTCCATGTATAACAATCATCGACTCAAACCCTTTTTAGTCAAGGAGAGGCTCAAATGCTAAGTATAAGATGAATTAAAATACTGATTATGTTTATGGTATGATTGCATTTATAATGGTTAAATGCTAGGAAGTAGGAAGCATAGGCAATCCAAAATGGTTGCCCTTGTCATGCCTGTGTCGAACATGTATTAGACAAGGCACACAAATAGTCCAAAACATAGTAGGATGCACCAAGAACTATGATGTATCTCTATCACTTTGACATTTCATGTAATATTGTTGCATATGCAACAAAGGTTAATTGTGTGCATTTTATTGATTATTTGTACTATGGACAAACAAACCAAAGTGGTTGCCATGTCTATGTTGTCTTCGTGTTGGAGTCTTGGACAAGTATTGGATTCAACACACCTCTAAGGGCCCCATCTTTTTGAGTGGAGTAGGCTCACACACTCCAAAATACACAACATGTGCCAAGAATGACTCCAGTTATTAAAGGGCTTGTATATCTTCCTTTCAGTATTAATTGTTTCATTAGAGTATATTTATTTTTCTTTAATCACTACTTTGTGAATAATTTGCTGGCACAGGCCCTGTTATAGTTTGTTGCTTCTTCCTTTTTCCAGGAACATATCAGAAATAGAGATAGATTTGTTGGTAACGGTAGGGTTTGAACATGGGGCAGGGAACATGCGGCTAGCCTGGCACAGCTCGAAAATAGAGATATTTGTCATGTTAAAGTGTCTTTGAATCCAAAGCCAATTTTTTGTGTGTAGTTGTAGTGGTTTGCCTTCCTTTTCAACTTATTCTCTTGGGGGGTTTGTGTTATCTTTTACAGGTTTTTTTTGTTCTCTTTCATGATTTATGCTTCTCTTTTTCGAATTCGTTTTAGGCTTTGTTTTGGTTTCTTCTGTCCTCACTTATTGTGAGGTAGTATATTTGTTCCTTGTGACTTTCTGTTTCACTTTGAGCAGCTTCTTTTTCTTTCTTGGGTGCTCCTATATATCTTTATATTATTTTCCTGTATATACATAGCTCATATTCTTTCTCTTCCTATGCTTCTTTGAGTAAAGGTATTATTTTATATGATGACTTTTATTCTTCGGAAGGAGAAAAACATCAACGACATGGATTCTGTGGTCTAGTTGTGGCAATAACCTTTAATTTTATGGTTTCTGTAGGAATAATTATGACAAATAAAGTGGTTATTTATTGATGTATCACATACAAAACTTTATCTTAGAGCTTCCTTTTATGTCTACTTTACTTTTTTCATGTGTAATTATGTTCTTATACTATGATAATACTTTTGTATGATAGGTGATGGGAAGGGCCGGGTTCAACTTTCCAGCTGCTCTTTCACTAATGCATTATGTGACTGCTTGGCTTCTGATGGCCATCTTTAGTATACTTCTACTGCTCCCCCCTCACCGCCTTCTAAATCTACTCCATACTCTTCTTTGTTTGCCTTGGGTGTTGTTATGGCGTTCTCCACATGACTTGCTAACATCAGCTTATAGCATGATAGGTGAGTTATGGCCAAAAAAAAATCAGTGCATGTATTATGGCTATCTTTGTTTCTTTTATCTATATTGTGTTGTAGTCATTGCAGTCTTGGGTTTTATCATGTGGCAAGCTGATACTCCAAGCATCACTTTAGATGAGTTTATTCTCTTCAAAAAGTTGATTTCTTTCCATAAGCTTAGTTTGCTTTATTCTCCTTTTCCTTGTGATAATTCACCCAACGCATCAACAATTCTATACGTACACTTCAAAATTCAGACTTACATCACTTGACAGTTTGGATACTTCTCTTATACTTTAAGGAATCATCGTTAATGAATATATGATCATAGTTCCATATTTATGATGAAAATTCAATATGTATGTTAAGTTGGATTTTGGCAAAACAAATACCTAAATATTTTAAGCATTCTTTGATGCAATTGGTTAATCTACAGCAAACTGGCAACTGGACTGCTCTTGTGTAAGTTACTTATTATAATATATAAATATGGTTGCAACTTTATTAGGTCTAACTCCGTACCTCCAATCAGGATAATGTGGAGTACCCCAATTGCTATTTTCTTCTGCATAGAATTGATGCTGCTAGTGGATCCACCTTGTGTCATATCTTTCAGTTGGAGTTTTTACAATACGACTACCTTATTTATATCAACTCAACTTGGATTTCTCCTTCAGTGATCTAGAGCTCTGGCAGTCAGGTAAGGTTCAAATAATCTTTATATTGAATTGTTGATGCCATAATGTTTCACTTTGAGTTTGACAAGTTTTTTATGGTTAAAGAAAAATTTCAACATATAGTCTTCCTTAATTTCCCCCCCACAAAAAAGGGGGGGGGGGGAGGGGGTTAAATTCTTTCTTGTTATTATTATTCCTCAATTTCTAAGTTGTTTGGTTCTTTGTGAAACTCGGGATATTTTAGGTAATAGAATAGTGCTAGCCGTTACTGCTAGGACCTTAAAAATCATTCCTTTGCCACTAGCACTATTCTATTTACCACTAGTCATTGATCAATGTGCAAGTCTAATTAAGAAGCATATTATGAGATGCATTAAAACATGTTGCACTTGCTAAATTGCATGACCAGAAAGGTAGGCCTACTGCCTACCAACTAGCATTGTAGGTTTTATAGTTGGCCTTATCTTGTTCATAATTACCTTGGTTAGGAAATTGGAAGTCTGGTTGATATATAGCTAGTTGTAAAAGCTTCACAAAATCTCTATGAAGGTCTGTTAGTTTCGGAGTATTGGAAAATTAGGATCTTATGTTGCACAACCTCCCAATTGTACAATGTATGAGATAAGGAGAGATGGAAGAGCTTAGTAAATACTGAGCAAAAAGTCCTTGAATAGTGATACTGGCACCTACTACCCAGTTGGTTGTCAGGTTGGTAGTAGTAGATATCCTTTCCATGTGGAAGAGTTGTTTGGTTTTCTTAAATATATGTGAAAACTGAAAGAAAATTATGTCTGTTTTGGGTTTCTTAAATAAATACATTATATATTTATAGTTATACTAAACCTGTTTATGGTTTGGTGGTACACTGTTTGGGTTTCAAATATGCATCTTATCATATATACTTTCAATTTTAATCGGGTCCGAATGGTAAATCCTGAACCCAGATTCCATTAGGGTCGGAATTTAGGTGCAGATTTAAAACCTGAACCGAAAACATCCTACAAAGTGAAGATGTGTTGTGACAAATAGATACTGAGAACACTACTATCTGAATACTAAACCAGGCACTGTCTTCAATTCATTTGCTTCTCCTTTCATCCTCTTCTGTTTTAAACATTCACAAACTAATGTAGACTAGTCTGTACAGTTTGGAAAAACTTGTCTTTCTTTTCTGTTTGTTCGTGTACAGTTAGCAGGTTGCTAATATATTGGCATATCTTCATTTGCAGGTCCTTCAAAAACATTCTGGATATGCTAAAATGATGGGCGACGATCTTGTGATGGAAAAAAGTTTGGGTTAATTTTTTGGGTTCGTGTTGGATATACTAATGTTCAAAAATATGGTGTAGTGCTTAATGTTTTGGGTTCAGAATTTTGTATGTAATGGTGGAGACAATGGGTTCATTTTGTAATTTATGGTGTGGGTGATGTATTGTGTTTTGGATTTATTTTGAAAATGGTGGTTAAGGATGCTTAATGTTAAGCTTTTTGTTGTTTATCAATTGAACATATATAGTTATATATGGATTTTGTTGTCTTCTACTTATTGGTAAAGAATGCTTGATGTTGTTAAACTTTTATTTGTATTGGTGCTCTGATACCTGGAGATAGATCTGAGGACAAGCTTGACAACGGCCATGATCATATGAAATATGTTATGTGTATTTAAATTGTATGTTTTATAACTGGAAAATACAAACAATAATTTTATAAGTATTACTTTTGGGACGGTTATGCAATTGTCCTAGATATAAACAACATCATTTTGTAACGCTGACAAATTTGTTTATGACGGATGTTATTCGTCACAAACTCTTTTATTTTGGGACAGTTTTGTAAACCGTCGTAAACATATAATAATTCAAACTCTTTTGGTACGGTTATCTTTTTCGACCCTAAAACCAAATTAGGACGGTATTTTTCGTCCTAAAACTTTTTGCCACGCCACCCTAATAGCACTGTCACTTACCGTCCTAAAATTCGTCCCAAATTACAATTTAGGACTGATTTGGGTCTTTTTAAGACGGATTTTTGACGTCCCAGAAAGACACTTTTTTTGTAGTGATATTTCTATCTAACTTTTTGGAATTTTTTTTCTTTACTAGATAATTGTTCAATCTTCGGCTAGATTATTTATTATTTATTTATCCTCTTCGGCTCTTCTCCTCTTCTCCTGCATGTGTTTTCTCTCTCTCTTTTTAATTGTATTTATATATGTTTGTACAAGTCTAGGTTATGCTTGAACAAGTGTTAAAATAGTTTTTTTTTTAGAAATTTACAACGGATAAAATAAAGAAATTAAATAACAATATAACACGGAAAAAATAACACTTTATTGATTATTTACAATGAAAGCATAAACTATCAAGCAGCCGAATAGAAAAGCATCAAACTTGACTTACAACTTTAAAATAAAAATAAGATACATTCATCCATACAACATGTCTTACGAGTTGTGTTAACATGTGGGACACACTAACACATTGATAAATGAATATTTTACTTATGTACTTTTATCAGCACATTAATAAATGCATATTTTATATTGATAATACACATTTTACAATAATGCTAAGTCTACAACCAAATGCTTACAACCCTCTTACAACCACTCACCCATTTGCTGACATATGGGCCATGGTCCACATGTCAGCAAATGGATGAGTGGTTGTAAGAGAGTTGTAAGCATTTGGTTGTAACTGTAGCATTACTCCACATTTTATTATTTCTTCCATTTATTTGGTGGAAGTTAGAGACAGTGGGCGCCTAACATGCATGCAATATAGCGTGTACTAAATCATGTACGTATCGTCGGATATCTCAAAAAAAGAAGAAGTAATAAGTTATTTTATTTAATGTGTCAGTGGAAGTACCATTTAAAATGAATATTATCAATGTTTTATCATGTGTTTTTTTAAGGTGCCGTGTTAACATAACCCGTATTGTATTAGTAGAAAAATTGTTGCAAGTTAAAAGTTTTGACAAATTAATTGAAAGTAAATTTTTACAAGAATTGCTAGAAGGGACCAATTTGTCAAACAAAATTTACAAATTTTGATTTTTTTTAATTAATTTTTGGGCTAATTAGTGTAAAATCCTGAATTTTATACTAGCTTGGAGTTTAAGCATTGACATGTCCAATTGAAAATTTTGGATTTGAATTTTTACATTTTCTTTTGTTTTCTTTTTTTATTATACTCTTATTTTCAGTATGTGTTGGTTGTTGTTCTTGTACTTGTGTTCAAGGTATAATAAAAAAAATAAATTCTAGAATTTATCAGGACTTAAATTCAAAGATGGTACTCTTTAAGTCGCATAAAATGGTATGATGGAGCATACCTGTACTGTTTTAATTGGCAAGAATTCATTGTGGTACAAAATAATGAAATATAGTATTTTTGTTTAGCTTGGAGTACAAAAGGGAGCGTGCTAATTTTTCGAAAATAATAGACTAGGCAGGAAAATTAGTATTGTGTTGTGTACTATTTATTATATTGGGATTAGAGCACCTGATAATTTTTCCAAAATAAATTTACTTAGGTCACGAAAATCAGGATTGTGTCGTGTATTATTATGTTAGGATATATAGTGATGTAGTTACACAACCCAATCTGATACTACAACAACAGAAAATTATGTGAGGATGAGGCATAAACAAATTCCGTAAGTATATTTATATCTAACCTTTTTGGATTTTTTTTTCTTTATTAGATATTCTTCTATGTTCAGCTAGATTAAGTTTTATTCTTGGAGCTACAAGTAAAGGCTATATATACTCTGGTGTAACCATTAGAAGACAGAAATTGAATAATAAAACATTTTCCTCTATAAAAAGATCTTTGTAGGAGGAAAATTTGTAACTGACGGGGAGGATTTGAGTTTGATTGTACATAATAAACTCTCTTGTCCCACACCTTGTTAGCAATCACCCGAATAAAACTCGTATTATGCTCAAAAAATTTCGTATATTTCAGAAACATATAATACTTGCGTACTTTTGAAAGATTCGGATCAGCACGAAAATTTAAAGCATGCAAAGTTTTAAAAGTATTGCGTATAAATTATTGAAAATTTTGCTACAAAAACAGTGGTGGGAACCTATTTAATTAACCAAATTTGACAACATATTTAACAATGTGAAATTTCTAACCTAATATTATCCTTTTTCGACTATTTGACCAAATTTTCTAACTTATTTTATTTGTACTGAGTCGATTTATGCTCGTACTTTTGCCGTCCCGATTTTTTTTTCCGTTTGTCGAATTGCAAAGAAGGTTCCCACATAGATTAGAAAATAGAAAATTAGAGGCTACATAAGTGGAATTCCACTTTGATAGTTCAAATAAAGTGGTATAAGGTACAAAACTGCTTATAGGTGTTCATTCACGTATGGCTTTAACGTGTATATTGGCTCGGGCCGACCCGGAAAGCCCGCAGCCCACAATGCACCCGGATTCGGACTGGACCTAAAAAAATAACCCGATCCATACTCCAAACACGATTCGGACTGTGTTCCATTTTTTCAAGCCCGCAAACCGGCTCAGCCCGACCAGGTTATGAACCCAAGACCTCCACAATGGATTCCTATCAATTATCCTACTAACCATTAGTCCCAACTTAGTTTGTGTTGGAAGTAGATATAAATATTGTATAAATTCAAAACTGTAACATATATGTTTTTTTTTAAAGTTGGACAGCCCGCAGGCTGATCTGGGCCCGGCACGAACACGGCTCGGCCAGAACCTACCTGGGTATGGGTCCGGACTGGGTTTATAGTTTTATTTGAAAGTCCGGTCTGACCCGTCTTTCTTTCAGAGCTGACCCAGCCCGGTTCGAAACCGGTCAAACCCGGTCAAATCAGGCCCAGATCCGACCCGACCCAATAAACACCATGGCGTATGGCTCAGGTAAGCTCCAGTAGGTGACGGCTGGCAAAGATTGCATGTTTCTTCACGTTTCGATTTCGTCGAATCGATAAGTTGCCAATGAACGTGATGTCGTAGAAGTATAAGTTGTGCTTGTGCAAGACGTGCTCGTGTACAATTATGAAATAGTTGTTTTTGTAGAAGTTTACAGCTCATGTACATGTTATGAAATAGTTATTTTTTGTAGAAATTTGCAACGAATAAAACATAGAAGTTGAATAAAAAGATAATACAGAAGAAATAGTTCTTTATTGTTGATTGTACACGACCAAACTTTGCTTACAATTTTGAAATAGCAAAATAAGGTACAATATTATTCCATACACCCAACTTTGAAACAACAAAATAAGATAATAAGATACATATACATAATATTCTTGTACTAACAGTAAAGTAAAAATACCTTCAAGGGAAGTCTTCAATAACGAAATTGGAAGCTTCAAAATGCAGACAAAGCTTCCTAAGAGTTGGACGAGCTTTTATGGCCTCTTTACATCTCCTTGATTTGTAGCACCTATGGAGACTGGATCAGTACATTGAGGAATACACTAGTATGTGGGACTCACCAAAATCAACACATTGATCATGTGAAAGCATACATGATTATTAGTAATCTTTCTATCTTTTCTTAGGTCAATTAACAATTAATAAGACAAGAATTTAAAAATAAATATGTATCACTAAACGGTGATTTTTACTCATATCTGATTTTTTTTTTTTCTCTAACATAGCGATATAGCTTGTATATATAAAAGTTACTAGTGAACGCATTATCTTTGACTATTCTAAGGAATACGACGTCCTCCTCAGTACATGTCTAAAAGATGGATATACAAAACAGTATCGATAGAATGAAAAATATGTGTAAAATATGCAGTTGTAAACTATTGAAATCATGGACAAAATGCCACATCTTGAGGTGGATGAAGGTTGGGACCAGTATATAAAGCTTGACCCACACATCTCCTCACGAAGGGTCATGACTATACCGCTAGTTCAGATTGGATCAAAACTAAGCACTTTGGAGAGCGTAATTTGTGCGCCAAAGAATCGGCAAGCACGACCACAAACATGCTCTTTTACAGAATTATGTCATCCAATTTATTTCTATCAGGCAAAAGATGAGCATGGATGGTGAAAAATTGCAGTGGAAAAACAAAGGGTTAAAAAAGAAAACCTAAATTAGGGTTACTGAATGCTTAGTATCTAACAAGAGAAAATGAAAGGGTCTACACAGATTTATGAAACTGATTAGACTAATAGAGGGTTTCCATGTAGCCTTAAATTTACGTCCACTATTTAGATTTAGGTAGAGGATGAAAAAAAAAAATACTCTTAAAAAAATCCGAGAAATTTTTTCTAGACTTTCAGGTATAGAAAATCCCTCTAAAATGTTATAAATTTTAGTAATTGCTAATGGGTTACTTAAGGACAACCATTGAAGTCTATGCTACCTATGTGACTCCCTAAGATTCATAAAATTTCAAAATCTAGGTATTCTCCAAGATTTGGAGATGCTATAGCTCACAACAAGAAAGGTCATATAGGTCGAGAATATTACTCTCCCTCGCATGGGCATCGTATGAGCGGAGCTCTATGGTAGCAATTGGCATCCATCGTCCCTACAATTTTTTTTTTAATTACTAAGATACAATTGTACATACTTTTTTTAATTATTCTTAAGGTATGTCCCCACATAGTGGAATACCTATCTCCGTCCCTGCTGCAGTCGAAATATATAAATAAATGAAAAAAATTCACTTACAACATCAAACTTTGATGAAATTGTACATATAGTACATTTTCTAAATTTTACATGCAAATAAGAAAAACACCAATTCGATGGACGCATTCTACAAAAAAGCGTCATTTAGATGGGTGTATTTTGTGCACATAACATTCATCCGAAGGATGCATTATGTGCAAAAAAAAAACATAATTCTAATGGACATTTTTCGTGCTCTATACATCCACCTGATCAGTATTTTTTAAGCATATTTATTTCAGATTAATTTCGGAGAATTTATTAGGTTGGTTAGTTGAATGAGATTGGGGTTGGAAGGGGGTGGGTTATAAAAGTGAGGGAACAGTTACATCGAGCAAGAAGAAGAAGAAAGAGAGAAGCAGTAAAAACAGAGGAGAAGCCGAGTATAGGAGTCACATACTTATTGTTTGACCGTAAAAAAACATCGATTGTTTGGACATTTCCTGCGAGGAAAACACCCAAACGTTTTCTGCACAAAATATACCATTGTGTTGAATTTTTTTTTTTTCCGTGAGAAACGTCCATGCAATGTGCGTTTTTTGCACAAAAATTGGCCCATGCATTATTATTATTATTATTAAGCATCTTAATCGCTTAAAACTAACTAAGACTCGAAGTTTAGTTCATTTTTATTAGAAACGATTTTTGTTGACGTTTTTGTAACAATTTACAAAACTTTGTTCTTCCACACCAATTTCACTAAACTTTATGGTCTGTTTGGATTAAGGAAAAGAAGTTAGCAGAGTTAAGTAAGATTAAGTGAGGGACAGTTAAGTAAGGGGTAGTAGAGTCAATATATATAACTTTGGTTGGATTGGAGGGAGAGTTAAGTACGATTTGTTTAATAACTTTTGCTTGGATTGGAGGTTTTGAGTGAGAGTAAGATTAATCAAAATATAACAGTTACCAAAATATTCTTATTGTATATAGAACTGTCAAAACGGGCCAGGCAGGTTGGGCCGGCCCTCCCCGCCAATAGAAAAGGTGGGTTGGGCTATACAATTAGAGGCCCGTTTCGCAGCGGGCCTCGGTGGGTTGGCCCGTGCGGGCCGCGGGCTTGGGCGGGGCGGGCTAGCCCGCGGGCTTCTACTGTTGTGTATAAATAATAAATGTATAATTATATTTATCAACACAACACAAGCCAGTGAAGCGGCTGAAGTAGAATCTAGGCTGAAGCCACTAGTCCCTTCTAGTTTTGGCTCGGGTAACATAACCCACTACTATTATTTGTTTTCACTTTTCACTCTTCGGTAGCACCACTTCGACCATTTACCAGAGGCTTAAGGGCTTTCACAACGATGCTCATATTTGGCCGAAAATCAGCTTCATACTGAACACACAATGATGTTAGGACAAATGCTTAAGGGCTTTCCCACATTTTCTCCCACATTTTCTCCCACATTTTCATACTGAACACACAATGATTTGGCAATCAGCTTCATATTTGGCTGGAATGATTTGCTTTATCAACTACATGCTTTTCAGCTTCAGGATTTTTTAGAATTTCATTTGGGACTATATATTTTTCTTTGCAAAATGATATGTGTATGGTACGGACCGCCGGCGGGTTGGCCCGCCTGGCCCGCGGACCGCCGGCGGGTTGGGTTGGGCTGGAATTTTTAGGCCCGTTCAAATGGTGGGTTGGCCCGCCCCACCCCGCCAAATGGTGGGTTATGGTGGGTTACGGGCCGGCCCGCCCCGCCGGCCCGTCCTGACAGCTCTAATTGTATATGTTAGAATTAAATTTGATTAAAGTTTTAATTAACTTATCAAAATATCTTCACAATGTGGAAGCTACGGAACAGCACGTTGAAAGAAAAAAAAATGATATTTTATAGGACAGGCAAGAAATATTTATGATATTTTAAACAAAATTTCACACTCTCTCTCGTTAGCCCTCCGATTTCGGGGTTAAAATGAGGGGGAGTTAACTGAGGAGGAGTAGAGTCAATACATAAAATCCTGTTTGGATTGCAGGGGTGAGAGGAGTATTAATAAAAATATTGTAGTTACCAAAATAACCTTATTACGTATGTCATAAAATTAAATTTGATTAAGATTTTAATTAAAATTTGTCAAAATATTTTCACAAATTAGAAAGTTACGGAACAATATGTTGAAGACAAGTAACACTGGAGAAAAAAATCATGATATTTTATAGTACAAATAAGAGATATTTATGACTTTTTAAACAAAACTCTTCAATCCTCCTTGTTAACCCTCCGATTTGGGAGGTTAAAAAAATGGACAAAAAAGGGGTGAAATAAACCCTCACTTAACCCTCTATAACCCTGCCTCCTAAACCCCCATCCTCAAACCAAGCATGGATTTATTTTTCTCTACTTAACTTTTTCTCACTTAACTCTCTTAACCCTCAATCAAAGCAGACCCTTAACTCTCTATAAACCCCTCATAAACTCCCACTAACAAACCAAGAATAATTTTAAACAAATTCTCACTTAACCCTCTATAACTACCCTCCTAAATCCTCT
This sequence comes from Iris pallida, assembly GCA_029216955.1. Taxonomy (NCBI): domain Eukaryota; kingdom Viridiplantae; phylum Streptophyta; class Magnoliopsida; order Asparagales; family Iridaceae; genus Iris; species Iris pallida. The sequence continues at coordinate 18,759,787 of JANAVB010041219.1, forward strand.
CTTAGTTCTAAATCCAAGCAGACCCTCAATGTTGTAAGTAAAATCTTTTGATAAATAAATTAGAATGTAAGTAGGAATCCTCACCTTTACCACTCTGAGTTGCAACCTGTACGTTTGTAACCGTCGTCGGAGATGGGGACAGTGAAGCAGCCGACGCGGCGGTTGCACCGAGCGAGATGGTGGGGTCCCCAGCGAAGAATGGATAGATCTCGTACCTGAAATTACAGCTGTAACCAAGAATCCTTCCCCCTTTCTTGCTCGCGTAAGCGCTGCTCCAGTAAACATCCAGAATGTTCTGCAGGCAGTGCCTGCATATTCCCGACGAGAGGTCGCTGGTGCACTGCGCCAGCCCGTATATCACCGGCAGGTCGCTCCTGTACGCGATCGTCCCGTCGGCGAACAAGAGCGGAGACGAAACGTTGCGAGCCGCGCGGTCGGCAACCTTCCCCATCAGCCTCTTGGCGGCCGCGGTGGACGCCTCGGGATCCCTTTGGAAATCACCGACGTTGTACAGTAGCAGTATCCAGTCGTCCCTGGAGGAGGAGAAGAATCGGGCGTCGGAGTAGCGGAGCTGGCAGCGGTCGTACAGCACTGTGGCCTGCTTGGAAAGGGCGCAGAGCTGGGTTATGTTCTCCGACGCGGTGTGGACGCAGGCCTTGCAGTCGTCGGGGTCGACGTCGCCGCGGCACATGACGAGGCCGTAGGCCTTGCTGGAGGAGCCCACGACGTCGGTGGAGAAGTAGGAGTTGGAGGCGGAGAGGGAGGCGAGGAGGAGCTGGAGGTTGGTGTTGAATTCGCTGTTGGCGGTGTAGTTGCTGCCTTCGCACGACTGAGCGAGAAGGGTCTCGGCCGTGGTCTTGGGAAGAATAAGAGCAACAACAACAAGAACAAGAAGAAGAGGAAGAGAGCGGGAGAGAGCCATTGTTGGTGATGTTCAAAGAGAGAGAGAGCAACCGCGCGCCTCTTTTTCTTTTTACGAAAACAAAGAAGAAATGGTAAATGATAGATATATATAGGGATAGAATCGAAAGACCGTGATTGCACTCTAGAAGGTCAGAACTCAGAAATGGCGGAAAATGGGATTCATACATGTCCAGTGGGAGTGGTGGCCAGTCGCTCTGGTTAGTCGTGATCGAGGGCTTAGATTCCCGCCACAATTTATGGTATAGGTTCCAAAGATGGATCATTTGTCGTTGAATTTTGGCGTCAACGGCTCTAATGGATGGTTCTGTTTTACTTTTAAGCACCTTTGCTGCAAAGATGGATGAATGTATTGGACGCTGCTATTTTACTTCTGTGACCTTGGCATGTAACCGCAGGCCATGTATCTTCGTCCTATTGCCAGAGATTTTGGTGACTGGTCCAAACCAATAAGGAAGAGACAATAGAATTTGATCACGTCTGCTGTTGTCACCATCTACAATCACAAACCATGGATATTTAGGCTTAGGTCTCGATATTTTCGAAAAAAAATTCTTCGAAAATTACGAATACACGGACAAATTTATTCTCGTCATTTTTTTTCTAATTTATTTTTATTTTTTTCGTTCATTTCTTCTTTTACTTCTTTTTTTTTAATTGAATTTTGACAGTCAACTGTTAGTCCAATAGTTGAACACTAATTATATTTATTATGGAGACCTAAATACAAATATCATAACTTATGGTAGACCTAAATATCAATTATCTCAATTACGAAAATTCAAATACAAATATCTCAACTTATTCGAGATCTAAATATCCCTTTATAAAAATATTACACTTATAATTGATGGGACTCATATTTATGTGAGAGGAGACAGGTTTGGAATACTATATGGCTTCGTTTGGTTCGCGGAATCTCCGGGTTAGGAAAGGAAAGTGATTACTTTCCTATATTTGGGTGCCAAAGGAATTGAGGAGGAAAGGAAAGTGATTCCCAATGGAAGGGAAATTAGGGAAGAAAGTGATTCCATCCATCCAAGTAAGGAATCACTTTCCCACATTGAAGTAATCACTTTCCTTTCCAAATTCCTTGGCATTTCCAAACATCGGAAAGGAAAATCAATGGGAAATAAAATTTCCCAAAGGAAAGGAAATGACAAGGAATTGATTTCCTTTCCCTTCCATTCCGCGAACCAAACGAGGCCAACAGATTCCATCACAATATAAAATCACTTTGAGAGTAATTTTGTTAATATCATCACTAGTTTGACTACTAATTTAACACGGAGCAAACAGAAATATAAGCATGCGTCATAGTTTTGATAGTGAACAAAATAGACTCTTAAATATATAAAAATTTGTTGTATGCTAAAAGTTTTGACAAATCTAAGCTACTATATTATAATAAAAATGTTGGTTGTAATTTTTTCTTTCAAATATATTTTAACCTAATTTAATTAATTAATTTTTTAATTAAATTTAATAAAGTTAGCTATATAATTATGTATAGAAAAAAAAATTAAGAGGGATATTTTACTATTATGGAACATTTTACTCTTCCTTAAAAAAAAAAAAACCTTAATCGACGATGATTAAAATATGTACCGCACACGGGCATATATAATAATTGACTATAGAGAATAAAACTTTACAAAATTTACTGAAAGAGACCCATTTGTCAGACAAAGCCACTTATTTTTTGAATCTTTTTAAAGTTTAATGAATACTATATTTTTTTGGGTATTTTGTACAAAATGACAAACGGTACTCTGATAAAAAAATTTAGCGGATATGTCAGATCCTTTGGCTTATTCTATACTGTTCAAGGAAAGAAAAAAAAAATCTGTTTTTGTCTTCAGACAAAGTATTGTGGTGTAGCGACAGCCACTGAATCACTGAATCATGCATGTTTGGCCATTGTTGAGAAGAGTGGAGTTGACGAAGAATAGTGGCAGCCTGTCTCAGAAATCCCATGCTCAAGTGCATGCTAAGCTCTCTTTTTTTCTTCTTCCCTCTACTAGAAAGCCGAAGAGTAGTAGGCCACCGTTGTCTTCTTGCTATCGGTGTCCTCCAATGGGGAGAAGATAAGATAAAAATGAGATGCTCTTTGTTTTTTTAGAAAAATTGTATTAAATATATAAAAAATTATACACAGACGGGTAATTTGGCCTATTTATAGTAAAAAAATGCAGTGAAAAAATATAACGTCATCACCAGCGCATTGGATAAGGCATCACCGGAGTTGGCTCCAAAAGAAGAATGGACCAGACGTCAACCCCCAACAACTCCAAGACAGGATCATGGAATTTGCGGGTGCCAATTCTTTATTTCTGTCGATCGCCATTTTCTTAGAAGGTCGCTCACACGGAGCTTCATGCTTGTCTGTATCAGTAGCATCTATTGATCGTTTCGAACTTGATGATGCAACGTCATTGCATTGATATGGGTCAGTTGTAGGAGGACGTTGCAATTATTTTTATTTTTTCTTCATGTTTTTAGGGATATGAAGGAGGTATGAATTAAGGTTGAGATATACAGGTCAGCAAGCAGCGAGGTGAATAGTTTTCTGAATTGAAGGGTGAGTGGGAGTTGTTGATCTTATTAAGCTTGCTGGTGAATGTAGTATTAGGTAGTGAATGAGAGGAGGATCAATGAAATGTTGTGGAGGAATGAATTGGAATATGTAGCTGCGTAGGCTTGTGGAGTGGTGTGGGTTATTGGTGAGGATTGTGTAGGGGTGAGGCTTCCGTTTATTCGGTTTCAACCGAGAGAAATGAATTAGTCAAAATCGAATAAATCAAAAATCTAAAAGTTCAAAATCAAAACCGTATCGAACCGAATAATTAGGTCTAACCCAAAATTAAAATCGTAGTTAAATTATATTAAATATTATAATTTTTATACACATATTTGTTGAATTTCAAAATTACGCACAAAGTTGAACTAGTTGATAAACTATGAAAGTTGAAATTCAAAAGACATGCATAGAATTATTTTTTGTAAAATATACATATTTTTAAATTGAGAGTACTTATATTAATCGTATAATTCTTATTTAATTTTCGGTTTTGGACCGAAATTGAAATACAAAATCAAAATTGAAACCGAATAAAGATTTTTTGTATTTTGAAAATGGAAATCGAACATACTTTTTTTGAAATTGAACCAAATCTCTTATTCAATTCGGTTCAATTTTTTATCCAGTTTTCGATCCAAAATCGAATAATGCTCGTCCCTAGGATTGTGTGTTAGCGGTAGTGGTGAATTCACGAGGTACTTTAGGGTGTGTTTGGTAGGAGGAAAAAGTGGGAGGAAAGAAAATATATGAGGAAAAAATGGAAGGAAAGAAACATTTTCTCTTGTTTGGTATGAGAAGAAAAGTGGATGGAAGGAAAAGTGGAGGAATTAGTTTTCTCTCATAACCTAAGAAAATCAATTATCCCAAAAGTGGGAGAAAAAGTGGAAGAAAAAGTGCATACCTATCTTAATTTACAATTATACCCTATAGAAATTATATTATTTTAAAGTAGTTCAATAAAGTCAAATGGTAAATAAATGTTGTTAGTTGAGGATATAATTGGTAAAGTTATATTTTTTATTTTTCTTCTTTCCACTTTTCTCTCCGTATCAAACAAAAGAAAATATATCATTTCCATTTTTCTTCTTTCCACTTTTCTTTCCATATAATTGGTCTTTGAAATTTCTCTGTAGTTTTCATGCGTAATGGTTGGTTCTCTTCAACTTTTAGGCACGTTTGTTCCAAATATCTATAAGGCCTTGTTTGGTTCGCAGAAAGAAAAGAAAAAGAACTTTATTCTTTGATATAATTTTCTATCAAATTACAATCAATCTTTTTCGGTGTTTGAAAAAATTAAAAAAATTGGAAAAAAATGTGAATCTTTAGAGAGGAAAATAAATCATTGCATTGGTGGGAGGAAATATTTTCTTCCCTATTTGTTTTTTCCTTTTGGAAAATTTTTTTTCCTCGTTTTTTTTGGCATCCAAACAAAAGAATGAATCACTTTCCTTTCTCAAGACTCCAATTCTGCAAACCAAACGTGACCTAAATGTATGTCGAACCGAATAGGAGGAATGTGCACGTAGACCGTGCTAATATAGCGGTGTCACGCCCCAGAACCAGAATACTGGAGAGCGGGGACGTACATAGCCAGCTACGTATATTGAAGTGCAACCCACCTCGCTATACGGTCACGGCTGTCTAAATACATGAGGGTTTAACTACAAGCCAACAGTCTTCTATGGTCATGAACAAGCCTATTGTCTCAATCACAAGCAAGTAATAGTAGTTACAAGATGTCAGAGCACCAAATATATAATAGCAAGGCGTCTCATACATTACATATTGGATGATCATGAAGCTAGTCGTACAAAATGTCAGGACTAGCAAGAGTTCAGTCATACATGATCAACCCTAGGATCTGTCAATCATGTTACAGCCCGTAGGCAGACAGTAAATAAAGGGCAATCGAGCTAACACGTGCTCGTCGGCTAAACGCCTCAAAAGAATAATTTTACAATAAAGTGGGAGGACAAAAAGAAACCCACTCGTTGCCAGGGTTACGCCTGGTGGTCACCATCTGGCTGGATAGTAGGTAGATCCTCTGGTGCTGCTCCGATATCTGGCCACACAAAACCAGCTGGGTCAGACCCCAGAAAGAGCAAGTGCCACAAAGGAGGCTTCACTTAGGAACTAAAACCAGCATATCACAAATAAATAGCAAAGGTAATTTAAGATAGTGATAATAACTGAGATAACAAATATATATTGAACACGGAGAAACCATTCAAGTAGCCAGACTGCAACCCTTAAACCAAATAAGGACCGGGGTTGCAATCCTTCGCCTGAATAGAAACCCGCCTCAATTACTATTGATAAGGTAACAAGACAATAAACGAAGAGAGGACGCAGAACTGCTCCGGAATCCAGGTTACAACCCTTAAACCAAACAAGGACCGGGATTGTAACCCTTCGCCTGAACAGAACTGGACCCCTGATCTTTATTGTTAATGTCGGTATAAATAATCACGATATTGAAGTAAGGTAAAACATGACAAGCATGACATGGGGAGCAATAAGACAATAAACGAGGAGAGGACACAGAACTGCTCCGGGAGCCAGGTTACAACCCTTAAACCAAACAAGGACCGGGGTTGTAACCCTTCGCCTGAACAGAACTGGACCCCTGATCTTTATTGTTAAGGCGGGCACAATAAGCAGGACGATATATGATAAGATAACCATGGAACTATTCAGATAGCCAAGTTACAACCCTTAAACCAAACAAGGACCGGGATTGTAACCCTTCATCTGAACAGAACTTGGTATCCCATCATTTATCGATACAAGAAATCATGTCCTGATACAATCTTGTACAGGATCAGGATAAGACTAAGCTGGAATAAACTTCATCCAATCAATCACGGCTAGGGGTGAGCAAACAACGGTTTAAACCGAAAAAACCGACCGAACCGAACCGAAATCTACATGCGGTTCGGCTTTTTCTAAATTCGGTTCGAAATTCGGTTCTGGATTTTAGGAAGTTCGGATTTCGGGTCGGTTTTCGGTTTTTGGTTTCGGTTGCCGACCCGAACCGAAAACCGAATTGTATATTTACATCTGTACCCTTCCATGCCTACATATACAAAAAATTAGCCCTAACAGCTCACTTTCTCTCTCCTTTTTCTATCTGAGCCGCCGCTCTCTCTTCTTATTCTCTCTAGAGAGCTCTCTAAGGCCCACTCTCCAAAACTAAACTCACGGAAGGCGAAGCTCTCCAAAACTAAACTCACAGAAGAAGGAGAAGGATAAGGATGTGAAAGAAGGTCCGAGAAGGCGCACGAGTCTAGGGCGGCTACGCCGGCCAGATCTAGATCTGGGGCGGTTGCGGCCTCTTGTGGCTGTGGCGACCTGCTCGAGGAGATGCACGACTACTGGCGGTGGGCCTAATCTCTTTTCAAGTTTACGCTAGCTTGAGCCTTGGGCGGTGAGCCGGTTGTAGGAGAGGTCAAGCACCATGAAGTAGGACATCTCCCCGAACACGTCCGGGAGCAGCCCCGCCAGGACGTTCCGGCTGAGGTTGAGCATCCCGAGCCCGGAGAGACTGTAAAGTTGTGAAGTTCTGTTGTGAAGTTGTATAATGGGTGATGTTGTAAAGTTGGTGATTTTTGGCAAAAGATGTGGGTTGATGCTATAAAGTTGTATAATGTTGTAAAGTTGTGTAATTTTTGTGTGAATTTACTGATAGTTGTGAATTGTGATAGAATGATAATAATTGTTGTGTGATTTTTTTTTTGAATTTTTGTATAATTTTAATGATTGTGATTTCTATTTGATAATACACAACTTGCTTTGGAATATTGATAACATGGTATGCTCCTATTAGTTATGTTTTGGTAAAAAAGTTATTTTTTTGGTAAAGAAACTTGTTTTTTAAAGAAAATTTTTAAAACAACCCACCCATCGAAAAAGCCCACCCAACCGAAATAAACCGAATCGAACCGAAATTTTATATGGTTCGGTTCGGTTCGGCTAGTGTAAAAAAACGGTTCGGTTCGGTTGAATTTTAAACAAGTTCGGTTTTATTCGGTTGTCTAGAAGTCGGTTCGGTTTGAACCGAACCGAACCGATGCTCACCCCTAATCACGGCCAATCAAGAGTACGGCTTGATACTTTTAACTAACTAGGATTATCACAGGCCTAGTTACTAGCAAGATGCAATGAGATTATCCCGACAGCCGCAAGCCCTGCAGACCATCCGGTTGTCCGGGTCGAATGTCCGTGTATGAAGGGTGCACCACATGACTGTGTGCTGGAAATGTGCCCTACTCGTCGGTAGGCTACAAGTCCACTTAATGCGCCCAGATAACGGGATTGCCTGTAGCTGGGAATCTCTTCATGACTACTGAATCGTTCTAGTTAATTAGCCTTAGTCAATTTCAGTAGGTAACCCTGACCGTGGTACTCAGGGATCCCCATCCTAGACATGATGCAAGACAGTACCAGTTTATTTGTATAAACGCAATCGCCCACGGTGTCCAGGTCATTCATACTTGTCATGTTAGGCTAGCTGTCATAACAGCATGTCGAGACATATCATGCCAGTTTACTTGTCAAGAGTGCGCCACAGCGGGCCACTATCGTGTTCTATTCTCACATTATCATAAATGGGAGAAACTTGCATAAAATAACTAGTGACATATTCTTGAAGCCAAGGAAAAGATCTACAACTATGACGTTGGGAGTTGGGAGAAATTTTGACCACAAATCATGCAAATAAGACATAGAATAGCCAAAACAGGCACTATACGGCCTATTCTGCGACATGCGTCTCATGCGGCTCCTGCGGCTCAACAGCGACATCATATGCGCCAACTGCGACATGCGCCAACAGCGACATCATATGCGCCAACTGCGACATGCGCCAACAGCGACATCATATGTGCCAACTGCGACATGCGCCTCATGCGGCTCACGCGACTCAACAGCGACATCATATACGCCAACTGCGGCATGCGCCAACAGCGACATCATATGCGCCAACTGCGACATGCGCCAACAGCGACATCATATGTGCCAACTGCGACATGCGCCTCATGCGGCTCACGCGGCTCAACAGCGACATCATATGCGCCAACTGCGGCATGCGCCAACTGCGACATCATATGCGCCAACTGCGACATGCGCCAACAGCGACATCATATTCGTCAACTGCGACATACGTCAACAGAGACATCATATGCGCCAACTGCGACATGCGCCAACAGCGACATCATATTCGTCAGCTGCGACATGCGTCAACAGAGACATCATATGTGCCAACTGCGACATGCGCCAACAGCGACATCATATTCGTCAACTGCGACATGCGTCAACAGAGACATCATATGTGCCAACTGCGACATGCTGTTTATGCTGCAGATGAACCTAGAAATGACCAGAAATTGTTTTGGCCATAACTTCCTCATCCGAAGCCGAAATCAAGTGAAACAAAAGCCAAAACTGCATGAAATTGAATTCTCTACAACATAGAAACACTAGTTTTTGAAAATAACCAAGTTTTAGAGATGAAAACCAAGAAAAACCGAAAAGTTTACAAACTTAGATCTACAAGAATCCATCCATCAAATCCAAAAATGTCAAGTTCTAAAGAGGCTTAGAATCAAGTAAGGAAGAGAATGGAACAATAAAACTTGAGATCCATCATGAAGCAAGTTTGCACTTGCCTAAGCTCTCTCTCTCTCTTTCTCCTGGTGGTTGAAGAAGTTATGATAGGGAAGAAGAAGAATAATGAAGAGAGAGAAAGGGGAAATGGGTTAATAAAAGGTAGTGGTGGTGGTAGGTAGGGGTTTTCTTTTGGTTCATGATGAACCCAAAAGCAAACCAAACCAAGCTAAGCCGAACCAAGCTATGCCATATCCAATGATATGCCAAAATAACCATACAGAAAAATACACAATACGAGTCAAGAATACGTACACGTATACCAAGATACGCAATACGAACCACAGGTATTACAACTCTACCCACCTTCAAAGAATTCCGTCCTCGGAATTTAATCAAGAGGCTAGAATTGCAAGGACAAGCTATACTAATCGTAAGCTATAACAAGCAGTCTATCAGGCAGTCATTTATCCGAGCAAGGAATTGAAAGCATAAGGCATAAGGAAGACATTATACCTTACGAGTCAAACAGGTCGGGATATCGTGATCGGATATCATCCTCACACTCCCACGTCGACTCACCCAAAGAGTGATGACCCCAAGCAACTCGGACTAACTTGATAGTCTTGTTCTTGAGTATCTTCTCTCTTCGGTCCAATATAGACACGGGCCTCTCCTCATACGAAAGGTTGGTACCAACAACCAATTCCGAATGATCCAGGATGTGGCTCGGGTCCGGGATATACCGTCGTAGTTGGAATACATGGATTACGTCATGCACCTCACGTAGCGACAGTGGAAGAGCGAGACGATAGGATACATCTCCTACTCGCTCCAGAATGTCGAACGGCCCTATATACCTAGGACTAAGCTTTCCTCGTACGCCGAAACGAATGACGTCGCGGTTAGGCGAAATCCTCAGGAATACATGGTCACCGACAGAAAACTCAAGAGGGCGCCGATGAGAATCGGCCCAATGACGCTGGCGATCTTGGGCAACTCGAAGATGATCTCTGACTCTTCTGACAACTTCAACGGTCTGAGCAATCATTTCCGGACCAAGCATCTGCCTCTCTCCGACATCATCCCAGGCTAGCGGGGATCGACACTTCCTACCATACAGTGCCTCGAACGGTGCCATCTGGATACTGGCCTGGAAACTGTTGTTGTACGAGAACTCCACCAGGTGCACGTGATCTTCCCACGAACCACCGAAGTCGAGTGTACATGACCGCAACATATCTTCAAGAGTCTGGATCGTACGCTCCGACTGGCCATCTGTCTGCGGGTGATAAGCTGAACTGAACTGGAGGTGAGTTCCCAAACTTTCTTGCAAGCTACGCCAAAAGTGCGACATAAATCTTGAATCTCTATCTGAAGTGATACTGACTGGTATACCGTGTAATCTGACAATCTGTCGGAGATACATCTCTGCTAGCTGAGCCGTCGACTGACCAACTCTGAACGGGAGAAAGTGAGCCACCTTCGTGAGCCTGTCTATGACAACCCAAATAGCGTCTCTGCCCGCCGGGGATCTAGGCAATCCAGTCACAAAATCCATGGTTATATGCTCCCATTTCCACTCGGGAATCGGCAATGGTTGAAGTAGTCCGGCTGGTCTCTGATGTTCAGCCTTAACTTGTTGGCAGACTAAACAACGAGAGACAAACCGGGCTATCTCCCTCTTCATGCCATTCCACCAAAAGTGCTGGCGGATATCACGGTACATCTTCGTGCCACCAGGATGAATGGAATACTGCGAACTGTGGGACTCCGTCATGATCTCCTGTCTGATATCTCCACTGGGTACACAAAGACGCTTACCATGTCGAAGTGTACCGTCTTCATGGATACATAACTCTGGTCTTCGTCCTGCCTCACACTCTGCTCTGAGTCGCTGAAGCTTGGAATCTGCCGACTGCGCCATCCGGATCCTCTCGACTATAGTGGACTGGACTTGCATGCTGGCCATCAATGCCACACTGGAAGGGAGGACAACTTCTATACCCATCTTCTGAAGATCGGCTAACAGTTCTGGTTGCGCTGTTAGGAAATAAATTTCGGCTCTCCTGCTCAATGCATCCGCAACAACATTGGCCTTCCCTGGGTGATACTGCAAGTTGACATCATAATCCACAAGCAGCTCTAGCCATCTTCTCTGACGCATGTTAAGATCCTTCTGGGTGAAAACATACTTCAGGTTCTTGTGGTCGGTGAAAATTTTCACCCTATCTCCATATAGGTAATGTCTCCACAACTTAAGTGCAAACACTACTGCTGCCAGCTCCAAGTCATGGGTTGGGTAATTCCTCTCATGATCACGAAGTTGTCGTGATGCATAAGCTATTACCTTCCCATGCTGCATCAGAACACATCCTAAACCTCTGCCCGAAGCATCACAATACACTGAGAATCCTCCAGTTCCATTTGGAAGCGTGAGAATAGGAGCCGTCATCAAGCCTCGCTTCAACCTCTCAAAAGAATCCTGGCATTCTGCTGTCCAAGCAAACTGCACATCCTTGCGGGTCAACTGGGTCAATGGCGCTGAAATCCGAGCAAAGTCTGAAACAAATCGCCGGTAGTAACCGGCCAATCCAAGAAAACTACGGACTTCTGCCACTGTGCTAGGTACCGGCCATGTTTCAATGGCCACGATCTTCTGGGGATCCACTTCTACTCCCCCTCGGGTGATGATATGACCCAAGTACGAAATGCGATCGAGCCAGAACTCGCATTTACTGAACTTGGCATACAACTGGTGCTCTCTGAGAATCTGAAGAACAACTCTGAGGTGATGCTCATGCTCCGCTTCACTCTTGCTGTAGACCAGGATGTCGTCCAAGAACACAATTACGAATTGATCCAAATAAGGCATAAAGATACGATTCATGAGGTCCATGAATACAGCCGGCGCATTGGTTGCTCCAAATGGCATCACAAGGAACTCCCAATGCCCATATCTAGATCTGAAAGCTGTCTTCGGGATGTCCTGCTCTCTGACTCTGATCTGATGGTATCCTGAGCGCAAGTCGATCTTCGAAAATACTGACGCCCCTCTGAGTTGATCAAACAAGTCATCTATCCTTGGGAGAGGGTATCTGTTCTTGATTGTCACTGAGTTCAAGGTACGATAATCAATACACAATCTGGACGTACCATCCTTCTTTTTCACAAGAAGCATCGGGGCTCCCCAAGGCGATCCACTAGCACGAATGAATCCCTTGGTTCTGAGTTCTTCAATCATCTTGTACAATATCTCTAGCTCTGACGGCGCCATCCTGTAGACTCTTTCTGACACTGGGGCTGTCCCGGGAATCAAGTCGATGGTAAACTCGATCTCCCGCTCTGGCGGCATCCCTGGAAGCTCTTCTGGGAAAACATCTGGAAACTCTTCGACTATCCGAGGCAACTGCACTGCTGCTACTGCCATCCGCAACACTGGAGGAGAAGGTTCAACTTCGCCTCGGGAGAAGGAAAACTCCGGCTCGCCTGGAATGCTAAAAATAACCCTGCCAATGTGGCAGTCTATCCTAGCATACTGGTCCCTCAACCAATCCATCCCTAAGACCACATCATAATCGGCCATCGGGAACTCTATTAATCTAGCGGAGAATTCTCTACCGCTAACTACGACCCGACACGAGGAAAACACTCTATCTACTCCCACAAGTCCGTTACCAGTAAGTATATTGAGCCTTACTGATAATGACTCGGGCTCCAGTCCTACCCGTGTCGCAAATCGTGCAGACATAAATGAATGCGAGGCACCAGAATCAAATAATACTGAAGCTGGAAAGGTGTTGACGAGAATAGTACCTGCCACCACCTCACCTGGTGCTATTCCTTCCTCTCCCATGGTCAAAGCCAGCACTTGACCATGTCCTCGGGGTACGGGTACCCTCTGCTGAAAATTCCTCTGTATCACCCCCAGTTTTTCAAATTAGGGGTATTTTCATCATTTTCAAGTTTTATAATATTTTAGGAATTTTATGTGATTTTAGATGATTTTTAGGAATTTATTTGAGTCGGTTTGGATTTTATCCAATTCGGACCCAATTTGGAGACCCGGGTAGCCTGGACCCTAGTGGGACCCCCATACTAGCTGGGCTTAGCCCATGTACCATCATAAATAGGCTAGAAATTATTAACCTATTTTCCATGACTTAATTAGTCATTTTAGAGGCTTAATTAGTCGTTTGAAATCAAACCGAACCAACCCGATTTCAATTTGAACCAAACTTAGGTTATTGGGTTGTGGGCTATTTGTCACGACCCGTTACCCAAATTGTTGGGCCGGGCCGGGCCGAGCCATATCCAGCCTATGCTTAAGATAAAGCGCAGTAAGCTGTTCTAGAGATAACAAGACAAGACTAAATGTGCTAACAGTTCTATAAGTGAAGAAGAATCATAAATGCTCCAAACACAAAAGTCGTCGTATATATAGAAATAAGTCCAAAGTACAAGTCTGAAATATAAAACTGGATACATGTCCAGTTATAAAATGATAGAGTCTAATACATGACTACTCTCAAAAGTCTAAGTATCCCAAGCAGCTAAGCAAACTAGACGAGTCTTCCCGCAGGAACATCCTCGTAAAGCATAGCCGGGTCCTCGGTAGTAACTCCATAGTATGAGTCGCAGAGTAACTCCTCCTCAGTAAGTATACCTACAACGTTATCCTGTCAGGATGGAAGCAAGTACTGTTTTCTAGCAAACTAGCATATGAAACATGGCAATGAACATGGAAGAAATAACTGAAAACATGGCATCACACAATCTATCATGGCAAGGATACATATGTCATAAAGACAGATGTATATGTAATGTTTAAAACTGTAGCAGGTACGTGATCGGTCAATAGGTATACAATGTGCTGTGGCACATAATAAAATGTACTTCCGTACAAGTGATAGGGCGAGAGATGTACATACGCACAAATCCGCCTTGGTAAGTAAGGCCTACGGCGCCGTAACATATAAAATGAAACTTTGCTCGGTACTATGTAAGGGGGGCATGATCACGTACAATACTATCAGTTTTCCCATAACCTATACTCTAATCATGTGAGAGATACAAAGAAACTGTCTAAGCATGGTAGTAATGGAAAGTACAATATGTGATGTTTTAACTTGCTACCCCAAGGATCAGCATTTAACATGGTGGGTTTTGCAGTTCATTTATGTGACAATATGTAAAGTTTGTAGAAAGTACTTGCCTCTAGCAAAGTAAAACAAGCTACGATAAATGTGCTATAGATGTCCGGTAACTCGTCACTGTAGCAATAAATACAATAAACTTAGCTTTTACACTAAACTAAAATACTAGGACACTAACTGGTGCGACACGACTTGTGACTGGGCACCTAGCCAAAATGATGACTTGGCATAGGAGACCAATGTGGGGTGACACACTATGTTAACTAACTTTCTAGGGTCTTTACACTAGTGAGGGGTGGGGTTCAATACGACTAAAACTCCAAATAACGCAAAAGCTACAAGTCGTAATTAATCAATAAATAAATCAAAAGATCATTGTGTTCTAACAATTTTTGAAGTACACAAAGAGTCTAGTTTTTCTTAAAGTAAAGTACCAAAGTGATCCTTGTTAATCATAGAAATTTATTATAATTTTTCTGGAATTTATTAACCAGTACAAATATTTTATAAAAATCAGTTTTTCTAAGTATACAGAAAATGAGTTTTGGTTTCATATGCCAAACTAGGGGCAAAACAGTAAATTAAATACTACAAAAATTTATACTAAATTAGCTAACTTAACATAGTATCTAAAAACTATTTTTCCATAATTTTAGCAATACTTTAAGTATTTTTAGAAAATCAAAAACAGTAATGCACACAATAATTAATTATCTGCGTATTTTGTCCATGTATATAATTTGAACCAAAGTTCAAATACAGGACCCAAGGCCATGAATCAAGTCCAATATGACTTGAACAGGTCTTGAATGTGTGAAAACACATCTGAGCCCAAATACCCATGCTAGGCTTGGACACCAAATGGTTGCAGTAATTTAAATATACAGAAAATACTAAGTGGTAGAAATGCAAAATAAATATTAATATTTTAATAAGGTAAAGTTTTTACATAGTAACTATAAAGTATGAACATTATTTTATATAAATAATTTACACTAAGCTAAGTAAAATACGTATAGGAAATAATATATATATATATATATATATATATATATATATATATATATATATATATATATATATATATATATATATATATATATATATATATATATATATATATAAATATAGGGATATTTATATATATATAGGAAAATGCTTAACTATAATATTATATATATATATACAAATATATGTATACATACATACATATAAGAAATACTTAACTATATAATATATATATATATACAAAATTAATGTATACATATACATATAATAGTATGTATATAATAATATATATATACATAAGGAAATATATATACATAAATATATATGTATACATAATACATATATATATATATACATACATAAAATAATGAAGTATATATATATATATATATATATATATATATATATATATATATATATATATATATATATATATATATATATATATAATATATATATATATATATATAAAACAGCAAATATATATACCTAAATATAGTATGTATAATAATACATATACACATATATACAAATATATGTATGCATATATATATATATATATAACTATATATAAAAAAACAAAAGAAAAAGAAAAAGAAAAGGAAAAGAAAAAAGAAAATAAACAGCAGCAAAGAGGGGGGGCTCGAACTCGGCCTAACCGAGCGGGGGGGGGGGGGGGGCAGATTTTATTCGGGTCGGGCTGACCAGGGGGTCGGCCCGTGCTTTGTGTTAGGGGTAGGGTTTGATTAATTATAATTCATTTTAGGTTAGATTAATAAATAATAAAAAAAAATACGTCCTGTGTCCAGACAGTTCAGGACACAGGTATTATCGTGTCGAAGGCCATGCACAGTCCCAGGACACGATACGCACGTGTCCGAGCACCGTGCTGAACTCGTCGTGCCTAGGCGAACCACTTACCCAAAACTTGGACACATACGACACGAGAATCACACAGTCACTCACGTGTCCGGTCGTAGCGGTGGAAGTCGGGGTGGCGATCGGCCTGTTCCGGCGTCGTGGTCAAGGCGCTGCGGTGGCGCTGGGCGCGGCTCAGCGCGACGCGTCTGATGGTGGTGGTTGCGGGCGGTGGTGCTCGGCGTAGGGGCTGGACGGGGGCTCGCCGGAGTAGAGCTAGGGTTTGGGGTTCGTCGGGGAAGAAAGGGGGTTGGGGTGGTCGATTAGGGTTAGGGTTTGATTCAGGGGGAGAGGGGGAGTTTAAATAGAGTCTTTAGGGCGGTGGGGGCAGCCGAGAAAGGCGGGGGCAGCGGCGGCGAGTCGGTCGGGCAGGGGAGAGAGAGAGGGGGGGAGCTGTCGGTCGGGGGGGGGGGGGGGGGGGGGGGTCGGGTAAATTGCATTTAGGTCCTTAGGTTTTGGGTATTACAAATAGGTCCTAATCAAGTTAAAATGCAACTAATAATTTGCATTCCGCATTAAATAACAATTCATTTATTACAAATCAATATAAAAACAATTCTAATAATTGCAAAACTATATTAAAACAATTCTAATATTTACAAAATGATATTTAAACAATCTAATTAATTACAAAAATCAATTAAAACTTTTTAGAAAATTACAAATCAATATTTTTTGTATTTAAAACTTATTTAAAATTCATTTAAAATTCATTTAAAAATTCTAGAAAATTCCTAAAATCATATTAAATTATTTTAAAACCAATAATGATATTTAGTAATTAATTAACACTAGTTTAAAAATTTTGAAAAATTAGGGGCTTACACTATTGGATCCCAACCCAATAGCCCTTGGATGGGGTGGCCGGCCATGGCTTAAGTCCCCCCCCCCCCTTTTTTCTTTCTTCTTCACAAAGTCATCTCTCTCTCTCTCTCTTTCCTCAAATTCTCTCTCCAAGCTCTCTCTCTCCAAACTCCAATTAGGTATGCCATTAACACCCCCTCATTAATTCTCCTTTCCATTTTTGTCATTTACATTAAGTGTAGAGAATTGAATTCTCCACACTTTGCCCCCACTATTTGTAGGCTTCTCTCTAGTGCTTAGTTAGTGTTAATTTAGGATTTTATATGGTAATGATATATATATATATGTATATATATATATATATATGTATATATATGTGTATGTATAGATATATATATAGGAATATATATATGTATGTATGTATTTGTGTGTGTGTGTGTAGAGAGTGGTGGTGTGGTTGTGAGTGGTGGTGTGGTTGTGTGTGTGGTGGTGTGTGTGGGTGTGTATATATATATGTATAGGTGTGTGTATATATGTGTATATGTGTGTGTGTATATATATGTATATGTGTGTGGGTGTATATGTGTATAGAGAGGGGAGGAGAGGATATGATATATGGATATATATATAGATAGATAGATAGATAGATAGATAGATATAAAGATAGAGAGATATATATATAGGTATATATATATATAAAGAGAGGAGATGAGGGAGTGAAGTAGGAGGAGTAGAAGGAGGGAGAGAAGTGGCAGCAGCAGCCAGCAGCATATGCAGCAGCAGCAAGCAGCATAGGCAGCAGCAGCAGCTGCACCAGCTGCAGCAGCAGCAAGCAGTAACAGTAGCAGCAGCAGGAGCTGCTCACAGCAGCTCCTCCCCCCCCCCCCCATTTCATCCCCCTTTCACCCATAAACCCCCCTAGTACCTAGGTATATATAGGTATATATGTAGGTAGATATATATGTATATATATGTATGTATAGATAGATAAATGGATAGTTAGATAGGAGAAGTTTAGAAAAGTTAGAATAGGAAGTAGAGAAGAAATAGAGAAGAGGGGAATTAGAGAAGTTAGGAAATTTAAGAAGAGTAGGAAGGAGGAGTAAGAAGGAGAATTAGAGAAGAAGAAGATTAGAGAAGTTGAGAGAAGAAGAAGTAGAATTAGAGAAGTTAAGAGGAGAATTAGAATGAGACTAAAAGAGGGGATTTTGGTAGAAATCGAGTTAGAGGGCGAAATTGAGCCCGGAGCATCGGATCGCGATGAAACTTGACATAGGCCTAGGTTACGTGATTTAGATTTTGCGGGTAAGCTCCCAGATGGAAATCGGGGTCATAGGCGCCGGTATCGCGCCGTGTCAGTGCGTATCTCAAAATCTTCGAGATATCTGCAACGGGCCGTAAGGTGGACTAGACGTCCACTTTAACTAGGTATTATGGTAGATAACGAACCTATAGGATAGTACCCTACTACCCTAGGGAGATCGGGTCAAAATAACTAGCATAGGTAGGCTAACGGGATTATCGCCAAGGGTAGAATTTTATCCTTAAAAAGGGTAAAATAGGGAATTGGCCCACGGCCAAGATTTGAGTTTCCAAGTCCAAGATGGACTTGGATATGGGTTGTATAGGTTGGTAATAAGCAGATTTAGCCATCTAAACCTAGTCTTGGACCCGGTTGACCACGGTTGACTTTTTGGACTAAAAGTCAACTATGAGTTAACTCTTTACCCAAATTAGTTCCAAATTCAATTTAACTTGGACAGTTGACCAAAAGCCA
The DNA here is from genome assembly GCA_029216955.1 of Iris pallida. Lineage (NCBI taxonomy): Eukaryota > Viridiplantae > Streptophyta > Magnoliopsida > Asparagales > Iridaceae > Iris > Iris pallida. The sequence goes on from JANAVB010041219.1 coordinate 18,778,556, forward strand.
ACTATTAGTCACCAGTGACCTAGGGTTGACCTAGTGTTGACCAGAATTGACCCGTTGACCAAAAGTCAACGGTAGGCCAGTTTTCAACCTAGATTGATCCGGTTTAACTTCTAATGTTCTCCCATGACCAAGATTGACCCGACTAGACATGTCTTGACCTAGAATGATTAAATAGGGTTTATTTTGATTTAACTTTACTTCCTAAACTTAGTATTGATACGTCTTGTTCTCTATAGGTCCTCGAGACACTGCAGTTGATCCAGTCGACGTATTTTATCATCTTACAGACGAGTACATTCTCTGATACTTATTCCCAATTTATGATAACTGTTATGATTCATATACTTAGTGTTGATATGCTTATTCCCGACACATGGTTCTCACGGATTGGTATTCTTGGATCCCGACGAGAGATGTTTTCTCCTTCTTAGGTTGGGATATATTGTGCAAGCACCCTTGTAGCTCTTGCTCGATATATGGTCACTGATTCTAGAGAAGGCTAGCTACCTTCTCATTAGAATCCCGTGCAGTGACGTGTCCTATTTGGATCCATTCTACCAGTTGGGGTAGGGGGAGTAGTAGCGTAGGCCTGTGATCAGATCCATCCCGCATTCCCGAACAGTGTGAGTCATATACCGCACGTATGACTTGCCAGGCCGATTCTTGACAGGTACCCAAGCCGATCACAAGCTGAAACTACTACTCACACACATTGGATATATAGCTTGCCTTGATTTGTGTACATGCCATGATCCCGTTCTATTCTTCTTGTTCTAGCTCTAGCTTTACAGCTTACCATGCCATGATACATACATGTACACTCCATGATTCATTGTATATGCTCTATTTACAGTCTTATAGCTTTTATTCTATATTGAGATCTGTTATGAGATATATGTACTCGTTCCATCCTGACTGGACTGTTGATAAAATATTACAGATTTCGACGAGGGAGATTGCAGTACCTACTACGGTCCGGACGACGTAGTGGGCCTAGACTTGGTCCCGCAGGGCGTAGCTCCGCCTGACGAGACCATACCACTTGTATAGTTTAGAGTAGGTCTTTGTACTGGACTTTGTCTCCAGTTACTTTGAGACTGTACTACTTTTTGAGACTGTATTTATATTTGGACTGTATTTAGAGACTGGACTTTTATATTCTTTGTTTCTGGACTTGACAGGTTATATATTATTGTCTTGTTATCTTTATCTTTCAGTCTTTACTTTCGTCTTAGAGTTGTGATTGAGCATTATATATATTCATTGCTTGTCCTCCGTTCGGAGTTGACTATATTCTCGACAGGTTTTGTTATATATATAAACTGTTGTCAGACTAGAAAATACACAGCGTTCCACGCCGTTTTTTCCGGTGAGGGCTGGGCGTTGTCGCGTCACGTGCCCTTGTAGCGGGTGCGGGTCGTGACACGTTTTAGTGGTGGCCCACGCAGGTCCTGAAGTCGCAATTAGTGCGATGTCGTAGCGGCACTCGTCTTAGAGTGTTGACTACGAGCCTGTGTTACCCATAGGAAGTAGTAGGCTAAGGGTGCTCAATCACAGTAGGATCTTTCCTTGCTTATCTTGCTTACCGTCTTTGATATTGATTTACTGCTTTCTAGTTGTCCTCCTTTGATATTGCCTTCATGTGCCATATTGATATCTTCTTCTCAATTTGTCTCCAGGATATTGATGACTCATTCTCCTGGCGAGGAGCACGGGGAGACGGAGAGGTCTGCCACCTCTGGCGGACAGGCTCCGGTCACTTCCCCGGCTGATGGGACATCTGTTGGGGCTCTCGGAGGTACTCCTCCAGCTACCTCGATGACCGTCCCTGGGGCCATTACGGGTGCTCTTCCCGTAGTGCCAGGGGCTACAGTGGGAGCTGCCGAGGGTATTCTTCCTCCTCAGCAGGGGACTCCTCCGGTGATGATGGGAGCTATTCCTCCATTGCCTCCTCTGCCCACAGACATGGGGCAGATGCTAGCGTTCTTCCACCAGGTGCTTGAGTCCCAGCGGGCTCAGCACGAGGCTCAGCACGAGGCTCAGTTGAGGCAGACAGAGGTCATACGCCAGGGCATGGAGGATGCGCACAGATTGGCTATGGCGGCAGTGGAGCATCAGGCTCCACAGAGGGAGGTTCAGCAGCAGCAGCAGCCGAAGATCGGGGATATCCAGGCTTTCAAGAAGCTTGGTCCGAGGGATTTCAAGGGGACTGAGGGCATTATCTATGCTGATGACTGGCTCGAGGATATCGAGCGCCAGATGGGGGCCTGCCGCCTTGCAGCCGACCTGAGGGTCGAGGCGGTTGGGTTGCAGTTGTTAGATATTGCCCGGACATGGTTCCGGAATGAGCCGGCTCTTGCAGGAGAGGGCCATACTTGGGCCGAGTTCAGGGCCCTGTTCAGAGAGAAGTTCTTTTCCCCTACGGACAAGATTGGCCTGGTGCGGCAGTTCCAGAACCTGCAGCAGGGCAGCATGACCGTAGAGGAGTATGCGGCGGAGTTCGGCCGGCTGAGCCGATACGCCGAGTATATGGTGAGTGACCCGGTGATCCGAGCTGAGCGTTTCCGGGAGGGGTTGGCATGGGATATCAAGATCCTGATCCATTCCTTCTACGCGACATATGCGGAGGTCTACGCAGAGGCTCGGAAGGTAGAGAGGGAGTTGGGCTTGAAGCCGAAGAGGGATCGAGATATGTTTTCTGGGGCCAGTAGCAGCGCAGGGCCTGCTAAGCGCCCTCAGCTTCAGCATCAGTCGTTCCAGCATCACCAGCAGCCGGGGCAGGCCAGAGCGTCTGTTCAGAGGAGTCTGCAGCGTCCGGGGCAGGATGATCCACCGTGCCACTTCTGCAAGAAGCCCGGTCATCTCTTCGAGTTCTGTAGGAGGAGACTGGGGCTATGTCTCTTTTGTGGTGCCGCTGGGCATCAGATGCGGGAGTGTCCCAAGAACCCCCGTGTTACTGGAGCTGCTCAGAGGGCACCCGTTCAGAGGGCACCAGCTAATGTGCCGGTAGTTCAGCAGAGAGGTCCGCTTCCGACTCAGCAGCAGCAGTTCGTTCAGCACCGCCAGCAGAGGGGTGGTCAGGGTAGAGCCTTTACTCTTGCAGCCAAGGAGGTGGAGCCTATTGCGGATGTTGTCGCAGGTTCTATTCTGCTCGATTCTTTTCCAGCTTTGGCCTTATTTGATTCTGGTGCTACGCACAGTTTTGTGTCTGTTTCTTTTGCTCTTAGGCACAATATTATTGCTGAATATCTGGGTAGAACTTGCAAGATTATGACTGGGAATGGCATTATCCTAGTTAATAATATTTGCAAGGGGCGGAGAGTTTCCTTGAGAGGCCGGGAGCTGAGTGCGTGTCTGCTCGTAATGCCACTTCCGAGTTACGATGTGGTACTCGGTATGGATTGGTTGAGCACGCACCACGCTAGCATCGACTGCAGAGGGGGCAGGATTCTGTTTAGGCCGCCGGGAGAGCCGGAGTATGAGTTCACCAGGGGTGCAGTGGAGCAGGGAGATGGTTTCTGCGGAGCGTTGTTGGCGGAGCCAGTGTTGCCACATCCACTCATTACCGAGTTCTTGGATGTTTTTCCCGAGGAGCTGCCCGGGATGCCGCCAGATCGTGATATTGAGTTTTCTATAGATCTAGTGCCGGGTGCTGAGCCTATCTCCCAGCACGTCTATAGAATCAACAACAGTGAGTTAGCGGAGCTGAAGAAGCAGGTCGACGAGCTGGAGGACAAGGGCTTTATTCGATCTAGTTCTTCACCTTGGGGCACGCCAGTTCTTTTCGTCCCCAAGAAGGATGGTACGGTACGTCTGTGTATTGATTACAGGGCGCTCAACAACCTTACCATCAAGAACAAGTATCCTCTGCCGAGGATTGATGACTTGTTCGACCAGTTGAGCGGTGCGAGGGTGTTTTCGAAGATCGACTTGCGTACCGGGTATCATCAGCTGAAGGTAAAGCGGGATGACATTCCGAAGACTGCCTTTCGGACCCGCTATGGCCAGTATGAGTATACCGTCATGCCGTTTGGGTTGACCAACGCCCCGGCGGTATTCATGAACTTGATGAACAAGGTATTTCACCAGTACCTTGACAAGTTCGTGGTGGTCTTCATTGATGACATTCTCATCTACTCGAAGACACCAGAGGAGCACGAGGAGCACATGAGGATTGTGTTGGACACTCTCAGGAGGGAGCAGCTGTATGGGAAGTTGTCCAAGTGCGAGTTCTTCTTGGATCGCGTGGAGTTCCTAGGCCATGTTGTCTCTGGCGAGGGGATTTCAGTGGATCCGAAGAAGATTTCTGCAGTGGAGTCCTGGTCGACGCCGAGCTCAGTAGCAGAGGTTCGGAGTTTTCTGGATCTGGCAGGTTACTACCGGAGGTTCGTGCAGGACTTTTCCAGGATTGCCCAACCGATGACCCGCCTTACCAGGAAGGACGAGGAGTTTGTTTGGTCCGATGAGTGCCAGGCCGCCTTCGAGGAGTTGAAGGCGAGGTTGACTACAGCTCCTATCTTGACGCTGCCATCTGGATCTGGTGGTTATACGATCTACAGTGATGCTTCAGGACGGGGTTTGGGTTGTGTGCTTCAGCAGCACGGGAAGGTAATTGCCTATGCATCTAGGCAGTTACGTCCTCATGAGAGGAATTACCCTACCCACGATCTGGAGCTGGCAGCGGTCATCTTTGCTTTGAAGCTGTGGAAACACTATCTGTACGGAGAGCGAGTTGAGATCTATACAGATCACAAGAGCTTGAAGTACGTGTTTACCCAGAAGGAGCTGAATATGAGGCAGAGGCGATGGTTAGAGCTGATGAAGGATTTTGATATATCCTTGCAGTACCATCCGGGGAAGGCCAACGTGGTCGCGGATGCTTTGAGCAGGTATCCCGTGGCTATGTGTTTGACGATGGATCGTCACCTTCTGGCAGATCTGGAGAGCTTGGGCATAGAGGTGATAGTTCCTGGGTTCGAGGCACAGATGTGGGGTCTGCAGGTGCAGTCGGAGCTGATGGACAGAGTCAGGGCAGCTCAGTTTGAGGATGAGGCTCTGAAGGTCATCAGGGAGCAGGTCCAAATGGGACTGTTGGAGGAGTTCTCTTTAGCAGGAGATGGGTCGTTGAGGCATGGTACCAGATTGTGCGTGCCGAGCGGAGGACTTCGGGAGGAGGTTCTTCAGGAGGCGCACCGTTCTCAGTACTCTATGCATCCCGGAGCCAACAAGATGTATAGAGACTTGAGACAGCATGTTTGGTGGTATGGCATGAAACGTGAGGTGGCTCAGTTCGTGTCGAGATGTTTGGTGTGCCAGCAGGTGAAGGCCGAGAGGCAGAGACCCGGTGGATTGCTCCAGCCACTCCCCATTCCTGAGTGGAAGTGGGAGCATATCACTATGGACTTTGTATCTGGGCTTCCACGCTCTCCAGGAGGGAATGATGCGATTTGGGTCATTGTTGATCGATTGACCAAATCGGCCCACTTTTTGCCTTTCAAAGTGGGTTTGTCGACGAAGAGGTTGGCCGAGATGTACGTACGGCAGATAGTCCGATTACACGGGGTGCCAGTGAGTATAGTCTCGGATCGGGACAGCCGATTTACTTCCCACTTCTGGCGGAGTTTGCAGCTTAGCTTGGGCACATCGCTCAAGTTCAGTACAGCATATCACCCCCAGACAGACGGGCAGTCGGAGAGGATGATTCAGACCCTCGAGGATATGCTGCGTACCTATGTCTTGGACTTCGGGGGATCTTGGGAGGACCACCTTCACTTGGTAGAGTTTGCTTACAACAACAGCCACCAAGCCAGTATAGAGATGTCACCTTTCGAGGCTCTATACGGACGGAGGTGCCGTACTCCCTTGTCTTGGGATGATGTCGGTGAGAGGGTTTTGCTTGGCCCTGAGATGGTGGTAGATGCTGCAGAGAAGGTCAGGATTATCAGAGATAGACTTCGGGTGGCGCAGGATAGGCAGCGGCATTGGGCCGATAGCCACCGGAGGCCATTGGAGTTTGAGGTATAAATTAGATTTTCTAGTATTTGAGTCTGATTGTGATTGTTTTAGATAAAGCTCTAAGTCCTGTATTTTGTTCTAGGTTGATGATCTTGTCTTTTTGCGTATTTCTCCGACGCGTGGCACGATTCGTTTTGGTGGCGGCGGGAAGCTTAGTCCACGATATATCGGACCATTCCGTATCCTGGGTAGGGTCGGTGCAGTGGCTTACCGACTGGAGTTACCGCCTGCACTAGAGGGAGTGCACAGTGTGTTCCACGTGTCGCAGCTGAGATGGTACGTGGCAGATCCCAGTCACGTCTTAGACCACTCGGAGATCGTAGTGGGACCGACACTCAGCTACCCAGAGAAGCCGGTCGAGATCTTGGACCGAAGAGAGAAGGTGCTCCGGAACCAGGTCATTCCCTTGGTTCGCGTTGCATGGAGACACCACTCTCCAGGTGAGTCCACCTGGGAGAGGGAGGACGACATGCGGGAGCGATTCCCATATCTCTTCGAACCTTGAGGTAAAATTCTTTCTTTTCTTCCTTGTTCTGTTCATGATTGCTGTGTTAGCCCTCATTCAATTTCGAGGACGAAATTTTTTTTAAGGTGGGTAGATTTGTCACCCCCAGTTTTTCAAATTAGGGGTATTTTCGTCATTTTCAAGTTTTATAATATTTTAGGAATTTTATGTGATTTTAGATTATTTTTAGGAATTTATTTGAGTCGGTTTGGATTTTATCCAATTCGGACCCAATTTGGAGACCCGGGTAGCCTGGACCCTAGTGGGACCCCCATACTAGCTGGGCTTAGCCCATGTACCATCATAAATAGGCTAGAAATTATTAACCTATTTTCCATGACTTAATTAGTCATTTTAGAGGCTTAATTAGTCGTTTGAAATCAAACCGAAATCAAACCGAACCAACCCGATTTCAATTTGAACCAAACTTAGGTTATTGGGTTGTGGGCTATTGGATCCCAACCCAATAGCCCTTGGATGGGGTGGCCGGCCATGGCTTAAGTCCCCCCCCCCCCCCTTTTTTCTTTCTTCTTCACAAAGTCATCTCTCTCTCTCTTTCTCAAATTCTCTCTCCAAGCTCTCTCTCTCCAAACTCCAATTAGGTATGCCATTAACACCCCTCATTAATTCTCCTTTCCATTTTTGTCATTTACATTAAGTGTAGAGAATTGAATTCTCCACACTTTGCCCCCACTATTTGTAGGTTTCTCTCTAGTGCTTAGTTAGTGTTAATTTAGGATTTTTATATGGTAATGATATATATATATATATATATATATATATATATATATATATATATATATATATATATATATATATATATATATAGGAATATATATGTATGTATGTATTTGTGTGTGTGTGTGTAGAGAGTGGTGGTGTGGTTGTGAGTGGTGGTGTGGTTGTGTGTGTGGTGGTGTGTGTGGGTGTGTATATATATATGTATAGGTGTGTGTATATATGTGTATATGTGTGTGTATATATATGTATATGTGTGTGGGTGTATATGTGTATAGAGAGGGGAGGAGAGGATATGATATATGGATATATATATATATAGATAGATAGATAGATATAAAGATAGAGAGATATATATATAGGTATATATATATATAAAGAGAGGAGATGAGGGAGTGAAGTAGGAGGAGTAGAAGGAGGGAGAGAAGTGGCAGCAGCAGCCAGCAGCATAGGCAGCAGCAGCAAGCAGCATAGGCAGCAGCAGCAGCTGCACCAGCTGCAGCAGCAGCAAGCAGTAACAGTAGCAGCAGCAGGAGTTGCTCACAGCAGCTCCTCCCCCCCCATTTCACCCCCCTTTCACCCATAAACCCCCCCTAGTACCTAGGTATATATAGGTATATATGTAGGTAGATATATATGTATATATATGTATGTATAGATAGATAAATGGATAGTTAGATAGGAGAAGTTTAGAAAAGTTAGAATAGGAAGTAGAGAAGAAATAGAGAAGAGGGGAATTAGAGAAGTTAGGAAATTTAAGAAGAGTAGGAAGGAGGAGTAAGAAGGAGAATTAGAGAAGAAGAAGATTAGAGAAGTTGAGAGAAGAAGAAGTAGAATTAGAGAAGTTAAGAGGAGAATTAGAATGAGACTAAAAGAGGGGATTTTGGTAGAAATCGAGTTAGAGGGCGAAATTGAGCCCGGAGCATCGGATCGCGATGAAACTTGATATAGGCCTAGGTTACGTGATTTAGATTTTGCGGGTAAGCTCCCGGATGGAAATCGGGATCATAGGGCGCCGGTATCGCGCCGTGTCAGTGCGTATCTCGAAATCTTCGAGATATCTGCAACGGGCCGTAAGGTGGACTAGACGTCCACTTTAACTAGGTATTATGGTAGATAACGAACCTATAGGATAGTACCCTACTACCCTAGGGAGATCGGGTCAAAATAACTAGCGTAGGTAGGCTAACGGGATTATCGCCAAGGGTAGAATTTTACCCTTAAAAAGGGTAAAATAGGGAATTGGCCCACGGCCAAGATTTGAGTTTCCAAGTCCAAGATGGACTTGGATATGGGTTGTATAGGTTGGTAATAAGCAGATTTAGCCATCTAAACCTAGTCTTGGACCCGGTTGACTTTTTGGACTAAAAGTCAACTATGAGTCAACTCTTTACCCAAATTAGTTCCAAATTCAATTTAACTTGGACAGTTGACCAAAAGTCAACTATTAGTCACCAGTGACCTAGGGTTGACCTAGTGTTGACCAGAATTGACCCGTTGACCAAAAGTCAACGGTAGGCCAGTTTTCAACCTAGATTGATCCGGTTTAACTTCTAATGTTCTCCCATGACCAAGATTGACCCGACTAGACATGTCTTGACCTAGAATGATTAAATAGGGTTTATTTTGATCTAACTTTACTTCCTAAACTTAGTATTGATACGTCTTGTTCTCTATAGGTCCTCGAGACACTGCAGTTGATCCAGTCGACGTATTTTATCATCTTACAGGCGAGTACATTCTCTGATACTTATTCCCAATTTATGATAACTGTTATGATTCATGTACTTAGTGTTGATATGCTTATTTCCGACACATGGTTCTCACGAATTGGTATTCTTGGATCCCGACGAGAGATGTTTTCTCCTTCTTAGGTTGGGATATATTGTGCAAGCACCCTTGTAGCTCTTGCTCGATATATGGTCACTGATTCTAGAGAAGGCTAGCTACCTTCTCATTAGAATTCCGTGCAGTGACGTGTCCTGTTTGGATCCATTCTACCAGTTGGGGTAGGGGGAGTAGTAGCGTAGGCCTGTGATCAGATCTATCCCGCATTCCCGAACAGTGTGAGTCATATACCGCACATATGACTTGCCAGGCCGATTCTTGACAGGTACCCAAGCCGATCACAAGCTGAAACTACTACTCACACACATTAGATATATAGCTTGCCTTGATTTGTGTACATGCCATGATCCCGTTCTATTCTTCTTGTTCTAGCTCTAGCTTTACATCTTACCATGCCATGATACATACATGTACACTCCATGATTCATTGTATATGCTCTATTTACAGTCTTATAGCTTTTATTCTATATTGAGATCTGTTATGAGATATATGTACTCGTTCCATCCTGACTGGACTGTTGATAAAATATTACAGATTTCGACGAGGGAGATTGCAGTACCTACTACGGTCCGGACGACGTAGTGGGCCTAGACTTGGTCCCGCAGGGCGTAGCTCCGCCTGACGAGACCATACCACTTGTATAGTTTAGAGTAGGTCTTTGTACTGGACTTTGTCTCCAGTTACTTTGAGACTGTACAACTTTTTGAGACTGTATTTATATTTGGACTGTATTTAGAGACTGGACTTTTATATTCTTTGTTTCTGGACTTGACAGGTTATATATTATTGTCTTGTTGTCTTTATCTTTCAGTCTTTACTTTTCGTCTTAGAGTTGTGATTGAGCATTATATATATTCATTGCTTGTCCTCCGTTCGGAGTTGACTATATTCTCGACAGGTTTTGTTATATATATAAACTGTTGTCAGACTAGAAAATACACAGCGTTCCACGCCGTTTTTCCGGTGAGGGCTGGGCGTTGTCGCGTCACGTGCCCTTGTAGCGGGTACGGGTCGTGACACTCTGCCTGCTCTGGATCAGGGCTTGGGCTTGGGCATACTGCTGCGGTCTCTGCTGCTGGAATGCCTGGGCCTGCGTCGGCAATGGCCTCGAGAACGGGTACTGCGGCTGCTGCTGCTGCTGGGTTGGTGCTGGTCCTCTAACTGAACGACTAGAGAAGGCGGATGAACTCCCCCTGTTCGGGCAGTTCCCAACCCTGTGGTCCGGGGCACCACAAACCAAGCACAAATCCTGTGCTCTGCGACACTCTGATACTACATGTCCTGGCTTCCCGTAATGTGAACATCCCACTGCGGAAGACTGCTTCTGCTTCTGCTGCTGAGGGTGCGTCGGGGTGGAATGCTGAACCGACGTCACTGAGGCCGCCCGCCTCGGAGCTCCAATGGTCAAAGCCCTGGCTGCCGGGGCTGGTGCTGAAGACTGATTCATCTAGCCGTGAGATCGCTTCCGACCTCCGGTCCTATCCACTATCCTCTGGGAGGTATACTCATGCCTCCGGGCTGCTCTCAACACTGCATCAAAAGTCTGATGCTCAAACTGCTCTACTGCAATAAAATCTCTAGGTGGAGCCCCTGCTGGAACCGCTGGGCTCTATCGAACTCGGTCGCCACCAAGGTGGGAGCAAACCGACTAAGCCTGGAGAACTCGGCCGCATATCCATCGACCGTCCTGCCCATCTGCTTCAGATTGGTGAACCTCGTCTGTAGATCATACCGGGCTACAGCATCAAAATACTTGGTCTGGAATCTCTCCCTGAATACTGCCCATGAAATAGGGGCCACTAATCCATCGGCCTGCGCTGCCCACCAGCTGCGGGCAAGATCTAGTAACTGCAGGCGCACTACGGCCACCTTCTCGTTCTCTGGAGTCTTGGCTGCTTCTAGAATCACCTCTGTGTCCTGAAGCCAAGCATCTGCAGCGATCGCATCTTCACTGCCGTCGAAGAAGGGAGGGTTCAAGCGCTTGAAGCTGTTGGCCGTGCTATTACCCTGATGACCTCCTCTGGTCAAAGCATCTGCCACCGCCTGGTGTAAGGCATCTCTGCGACGATCCTGGGAAGCTAATAGGGACCTGATGAGACCCGCCAAAGTGCCATCATCAGGCTCTGCAGGCTGGACGGGCTGAATTGGGGGTTCTCCTTCAGTAGGCATGACTCTGGAGGCTACTCCTGAATGCTGGGCTTGATCTCCAGGTTGTTGCTGGTCCGCGGGAGGTGCTCCGCCTTGCTGATCGGTAGGTCCAGGAACAATGCCGCTGAAGAAGACGACATAGGGAACAATAAGGAAGGACCAGGACAGAACAACGATACAAGCATATGATCAGGTCAAGATTACAGGGATTCAGAAGATACGAGCAAAGATCAAGGGCGAATACTGATTGAGACATCTATTCGGTAAACCCTCACATATCTTGATTTACAAGACCTGCATGGGCCACCACTAAAACTATGTCACGCCCCAGAACCAGAATACTGGAGAGCGGGGGCGTACATAGCCAGCTACGTATATTGAAGTGCAACCCACCTCGCTATACGGTCACGGCTGTCTAGATACATGAGGGTTTAACTACAAGCCAACAGTCTTCTATGGTCATGAACAAGCCTATTGTCTCAATCACAAGCAAGTAATAGTAGTTACAAGATGTCAGAGCACCAAATATATAATAGCAAGGCGTCCCATACATTACATATTGGATGATCATGAAGCTAGTCGTACAAAATGTCAGGACTAGCAAGAGTTCAGTCATACATGATCAACCCTAGGATCTGTCAATCATGTTACAGCCCGTAGGCAGACAGTAAATAAAGGGCAATCGAGCTAACACGTGCTCGTCGGCTAAACGCCTCAAAAGAATAATTTTACAATAAAGTGGGAGGACAAAAAGAAACCCACTCGTTGCCAGGGTTACGCCTGGTGGTCACCATCTGGCTGGATAGTAGGTAGATCCTCTGGTGCTGCTCCGATATCTGGCCACACAAAACCAGCTGGGTCAGACCCCAGAAAGAGCAAGTGCCACAAATGAGGCTTCACTTAGGAACTAAAACCAGCATATCACAAATAAATAGCAAAGGTAATTTAAGATAGTGATAATAACTGAGATAACAAATATATATTGAACACGGAGAAACCATTCAAGTAGCCAGACTGCAACCCTTAAACCAAACAAGGACCGGGGTTGCAATCCTTCGCCTGAATAGAAACCCGCCTCAATTACTATTGATAAGGTAACAAGACAATAAACGAAGAGAGGACGCAGAACTGCTCCGGAAGCCAGGTTACAACCCTTAAACCAAACAAGGACCGGGGTTGTAACCCTTCGCCTGAACAGAACTGGACCCCTGATCTTTATTGTTAATGTCGGTATAAATAATCACGATATTGAAGTAAGGTAAAACATGACAAGCATGACATGGGGAGCAATAAGACAATAAACGAGGAGAGGACACAGAACTGCTCCGGGAGCCAGGTTACAACCCTTAAACCAAACAAGGACCAGGGTTGTAACCCTTCGCCTGAACAGAACTGGACCCCTGATCTTTATTGTTAAGGCGGGCACAATAAGCAGGACGATATATGATAAGATAACCATGGAACTATTCAGATAGCCAAGTTACAACCCTTAAACCAAACAAGGACCGGGATTGTAACCCTTCATCTGAACAGAACTTGGTATCCCATCATTTATCGATACAAGAAATCATGTCCTGATACAATCTTGTACAGGATCAGGATAAGACTAAGCTGGAATAAACTTCATCCAATCAATCACGGCCAATCAAGAGTACGGCTTGATACTTTTAACTAACTAGGGTTATCACAGGCCTAGTTACTAGCAAGATGCAATGAAATTATCCCGACAGCCACAAGCCCTGCAGACCATCCGGTTGTCCGGGTCGAATGTCCGTGTATGAAGGGTGCACCACATGACTGTGTGCTGAAAATGTGCCCTACTCGTCGGTAGGCTACAAGTCCACTTAATGCGCCCAAATAACGGGATTGCCTGTAGCTGGGAATCTCTTCATGACTACTGAATCGTTCTAGTTAATTAGCCTTAGTCAATTTCAGTAGGTAACCCTGACCGTGGTACTCAGGGATCCCCATCCTAGACATGATGCAAGACAGTACCAGTTTATTTGTACAAACGCAATCGCCCACGGTGTCCAGGTCATTCATACTTGTCATGTTAGGCTAGCTGTCATAACAGCATGTCGAGACATATCATGCCAGTTTACTTGTCAAGAGTACGCCACAGCGGGCCACTATCGTGTTCTATTCTCACATTATCATAAATGGGAGAAACTTGCATAAAATAACTAGTGACATATTCTTGAAGCCAAGGGAAAGATCTACAACTATGACGTTGGGAGTTGGGAGAAATTTTGACCACAAATCATGCAAATAAGACATAGAATAGCCAAAACAGGCACTATGCGGCCTATTCTGCGACATGCGTCTCATGCGGCTCCTGCGGCTCAACAGCGACATCATATGCGCCAACTGCGACATGCGCCAACAGCGACATCATATGCGCCAACTGCGACATGCGCCAACAGCGACATCATATGTGCCAACTGCGACATGCGCCTCATGCGGCTCACGCGGCTCAACAGCGACATCATATGCGCCAACTGCGGCATGCGCCAACAGCGACATCATATGCGCCAACTGCGACATGCGCCAACAGCGACATCATATGTGCCAACTGCGACATGCACCTCATGCGGCTCACGCGGCTCAACAGCGACATCATATGCGCCAACTGCGGCATGCGCCAACAGCGACATCATATGCGCCAACTGCGACATGCGCCAACAGCGACATCATATTCGTCAACTGCGACATACGTCAACAGAGACATCATATGCGCCAACTGCGACATGCGCCAACAGCGACATCATATTCGTCAGCTGCGACATGCGTCAACAGAGACATCATATGCGCCAACTGCGACATGCGCCAACAGCGACATCATATTCGTCAACTGCGACATGCGTCAACAGAGACATCATATGTGCCAACTGCGACATGCTGTTTATGCTGCAGATGAACCTAGAAATGACCAGAAATTGTTTTGGCCATAACTTCCTCATCCGAAGCCGAAATCAAGTGAAACAAAAGCCAAAACTGCATGAAATTGAGTTCTCTACAACATAGAAACACTAGTTTTTGAAAATAACCAAGTTTTAGAGATCAAAACCAAGAAAAACTGAAAAGTTTACAAACTTAGATCTACAAGAATCCATCCATCAAATCCAAAAATGTCAAGTTCTAAAGAGGCTTAGAATCAAGTAAGGAAGAGAATGAACAATAAAACTTGAGATCCATCATGAAGCAAGTTTGCACTTGCCTAAGCTCTCTCTCTCTCTCTTTCTCCTGGTGGTTGAAGAAGTTATGATAGGGAAGAAGAAGAATAATGAAGAGAGAGAAAGGGGAAATGGGTTAATAAAGGGTAGTGGTGGTGGTAGGTAGGGGTTTTCTTTTGGTTCATGATGAACCCAAAAGCAAACCAAACCAAGCTAAGCCGAACCAAGCTATGCCATATCCAATGATATGCCAAAATAACCATGCAGAAAAATACACAATACGAGTCAAGAATACGTACACGTATACCAAGATACGCAATACGAACCACAGGCATTACAAGCGGTCTCCTTTTGATTTCAATGTCGTCCTTCTAGTAACTGAGCTCACTGGAGCCAAAGGAAACTGCCGCTCAACACGGTCTGCCACGCACTGTCCCCCCTCGGTTTGACAAGGAGCACTGCTTTTGTCCATCCACCAAAACTAGAATATATGTTCAACCTTTCGCTTCAAACTTGTCATTTGTTATTTTCATCCAATATAAAAGAGAGAGAATATGTTGTCCCCTAACATGGTATCCCAAACATATTTTCTTTCACATGAAGATGTGGATCCCATCGGTTTATAAAAAAATAACACTCACAACTAATGGAAAGAGAGATTTGGGACACCATATTTGGGGACAAGATAGATTCTATGAAACATAAAATTATTTTGGGAGTGATTTTGTGAACATTTTCACTAGTTTGACAACTAACTTGACACGTGATAACTCTTGAGTAAAAAGGTAAGCATGGGTCCTTGTTTTGGTAGTGAACAAAAATGGACTCTCAATAGAAACTTTGTTGCATGCTAAATTTTTTGACAAATCTATACTACTATGATAACAAAAATGTTGGTCGTAAATTTTCTTTCCAAATATTGTTTAAGGTTTTGTAGTAATATGGTCACACATATATATGGATATTAGGATTTGGATCTCGAAAATGACGTTAGAGTTTGGGTCTCGAAATTACTGTTCACGTAGGCTAATGAACAGTGATTTCGAGATCTAAACTCTAACATTGGTCATTTCCGATATCCAAATCCTAATTTTCATATATATTATGTGAGATCCTATTACTAAATATCTTTTTTTTAATCTAAATTTATTAATTAAAATTGTCTCTGATTTAATAAGCGATTAAAATATGTACACGCACGAACTTATATACTAATTGACTATAGAGAATAAAACTTTACAAAATTTTACGGAAAGAGACCAATTTGTCAGACAAGCTGACTATTTTTTTAAATATTTTTAAAGATTAATTAATGAATATACTAGTTTTTTTTTTTTTTGCGTATTTTGTACAAAATGCCAAATGGTCTGATATTTTTTTGGCGGATAAGTCAGATCCGTTGGCTTATTCAGTACTGTTCAAGGAAAAAAAAAAAAAAAATCTGTTTTTGTCTTCAGAAAAAGTATTGTGGTGTGGCGACAGCCACTGAATCATGTTTGGCCACCATTGTTGAGAAGAGTGGAGTTGACGAAGAGTAGTGGCAGGCTGTCTCAGAAATCCCTTCTTCAAGTGCTAAGCTCTCTTTTTTTCCCTCTACTAGAAAGCAGAAGCTAAGAGCATGCATCTCCAACCCTATTGTGACTTTGGAAAAAAGTTGTTGCCACTTAAGAATGACAAAATTTTATTCAAAAGTTCTTCTCCAATGCAATTGTCAAGTCAATTGTGAAGCTTATGTGGCAAAAATTTAAAAAAATATTGTGAAGTTGATTGTCTTGTTCTAGACAATGCATTTGACATTGTCTTCTCTTCCATGTCATCAATCATGAATAAAAAATATTAGAAAAAAGAAAGAAGATGAGTAGTTGTCTTAAAAGTTGTCTTAGAAGTTGGAAAAAATAATTTTTATTATCTCCTCAATACTTTTGTATTGGAGAGTGTTTTTCTATCTCATTGTCTTTTGAGATATAATTTTGCAACATAAACAAGACATTGTCTTGTGGCTCATGCCACATAGAAGCCACCTAAGATTCACAACACTTAACAAGACAATAGGATTGGAGATGCTCATAAGTGGGGGAAGTAGCCATCGTTGTCACCTAAAACTGGTGAATTTCTTGCTCTTGGGTCCTCCAATGGAGAGAAGATAAGATAAAAAATGAGATACTCTTTTGTTCTAAAAAAACTGACCAAAAAAAAAATAAGGCTTAATTGCAACTTGATACCCTCAACTATTCCTGTTTTTCAACTTGATATCCTAAACTTTTTTACTCAACAACTTGATACCATCAACTATTTATTATTTTCAATCTGATACCCAAAATTTAAAAAAGGACAAAATTATCCCTCCCTTTTACTTTTTAGCAGAATAGTTTTTGGGTGGAGGGGTGTAGTTTTGAAATTATATTAGGGATATTTTCGTCCAATTTTATTTCAGGGTATCAAGTTGTTACAAAAAAAAGTTTAGGGTATCAATTTGAAAAATGGGAATAGTTGAGGGTATCAAGTTGCAATTAAGCCAAAATAATAATAATAATAATTAGTATAAAATTAATCACGAACAACATTTTAATATATATATATATATATATATATATATATATATATGGAGAGAGAGGATCGGTTAGACTCGATATCTTCGGTATGGTATTACACTTAAACCGTTACCACTACCATTATGTCATATTTTAAGAAAATATTTATCAAATGTCAAAAAACCGCAAAAATTTTATGAAAAATTTACCGCAAAATAATATTTTATCGCTTGTCCAGAATTAGCTAAAAATATATAAAATGGTGCGGAATGACTTTTTTGTCCTTCTAATTTATTGAAAACACCCACGAAACCTACTCTTCAAAAAAAAGTTTTGATTCTTTCTCTTCTTCCATACGCTGCTCACTTTCGAATCTAGCTTTTCTCCTCCAAAATATTCAAACCTTACTTCAAAAACTCGTCAGTGACGCTCCATTCGCAATCTTCACACCCTTTGTAAAATCACGAAGAATTGTCATTCTCCGTATTAAAATGACGGAGAATGGCCATTCCCCGTGTTAAAATCACGAAGAATAGTCATTCTCCATGTTAAATGATGGAGAATGATCATTTCCCGTATTAAAATGCAGGAGAATAGTCATTCTCCGTGTTAAAATCATGAAAAATTGTCATTCTCCTTGTTAAATTGGCGGAGAATAGTCATTCTCCATGTTAAAATGACGGAGAATGGTCATTCTCCGTGTTAAAATGCAGGAGAATGGCCATTCTCCGTGTTAAAATTACGAAAAATTGTCATTCTCCGTGTTAAAATCACGAAGAATGGTCATTTTCGGTGTTAAAATGTATATCATTCTCCGTGTTAAAATTACGGAGAATTGACATTCTCCGTTGTTAAAATTACGGAGAATAATTTTTTCGTGTTAAAATAACAAAGAATTGTCATTCCCATGTTAACATGTAGGAGATTAGTCATTCTCCGTGTTAAAATCACGGAGAATCACGTAAAATGACCATTCTCCGTGTTAGAATGCGGAAGAATGGTCATTCTCCGTGTTAAAATTACGGAGAATAACCATTCTACGTGTTAAAATTATGGAGAATGGTCGTCCCCCGTGTTAAGATTATGGAGAATGATCTTTTTTTCTTCTAAAGTATATATTAATTGATATCATATTTTTCATTATTGTTTGTTTTAGATCAGTGCAAACAACCGAGCACAGTGACCTAATCGTCGAAAAACTTCAAATCTCTCCACGAAGAAGATGATGATGATGAGCGATGATCGGTGTTCGACTGAAGAAAAACACAGTGAACTACGAACGATCTTTGCGATCTCTTTTGAAGATGAGAGCAATTGAATTCAGATCTCTCGTGAAGAAGAAGAAGAAGACGAAAATCGTAATCCAAATCTGAGTTTGTGAATTCAAATACATATATATGATCAAATTTGTGCGAAGAGATAGTTATGGTATTATCAAAAAGACAATTTTGTAAATACAGAACATCTAAAGAAAATCTTGGAATATTTAACGTGAAAATACATAATTTTGGATATTTCATAAAACCCACCATGCGGATAGATTTTTCATAAACACCCATCCTGAAAGTGGGTATTTCAGCAATTTTCAGATATTTTAATCGGTTTGGCAATTCGGTATCGGTACATAATTTCGATTCAATTTTTCGAAATATTTTTAGTCGGTATTCAATCAGTTTTTCGGTATCGGTCAGTATTTGCTCACCCTTACTCGCCATTTTAAGTTGTAAGTTGGCAGTGTACTATAACTCGTCAAATCCTTTGGTAAATTATTTCACAATTTTTCAAAACTCTTTCCTTCACTCGCAATTTTTACGAAAGAAAATTTCCCTATATGAAAATTTATAAAACAAAATTTTAGTAGCCACTTTTGAAAACGGTAGTAAGAAGGGCAACCGAAGCTTGCCTTACGTAAACATTTTTTTTTTCTTTTTCTCCCGTGTCTGTTTTCTTTCTCTTCCGACTATTCTTCTTTATTTATAGGGATATTTAATAATAAGATCTCATATAATAGTTTAAATTTTTAAAATATTCGATATTAGTATTTGGGTCTTAAAATTACTATTTATTTAGTCATTTTAATATCCAAACACTAACAACCATTTTAATATCCAAACACTAACAACGGACATGTCAGAAATCCAAACATAATATTAATTATTATGTAAGATCATGTTATTATAACCCTTATATTTTATTTAATCCTAGTGGCTAAAGCTAACTTGTACTGACAAAGGTCTTATTCAACAAAACTGACCGTGTCGAATGGTGGGTACTCTCAGACCTACAGGCAAACACAGGGACACGGTATATCATAGTTGTGTATATGTACATAAATATTAGTTGCAAACCTAAGGACATCAAAGCACCAGTGGTCTAGTGGTAGAATAGTACCCTGCCACGGTACAGACCCGGGTTCGATTCCCGGCTGGTGCATTTTTTATTTTCTTAAATAAGAAATATTTTAGTTACAATATGCTTGTTGACTAATATACGTAACTAAGCTTGCTTGAAAGTAAAACTATGCATGCTTCCTACACGTTAAGCTTAGCTGAGAGCTAAAACACAGATGGTGTGCATTAATATATGTTTTCTTTTTATTAGACCTGCTTAAAAGTGTAGAAGAACGTTTTTCCAAACAAGGGCCTTGTTAGCAATCACCCGAATAAAACTCGTATTATACGTGAATTTTTTCGTATCTTTCGTAAACGTATAATACTTGCGTATTTTTGACAGATCCAAACTAGTACATAAATTTTAAGCATGCGAAGTTTTAAATGTGTTCTGTATAAATTATTGAAAAATTTGGCACAAAAAACGTGCTAGGAATATATTTAATTAACCAAATTTGATAACATGTTTAAGAATGTGAAGTTTCTCACCTCAATATTTTTATTTTTCAAATATTTCACCGAATTTTAGAACGTATTTTATTTGCACTAAGTCGATTTATACTCGTACTTTTGTCGTTCCAATTTTTTTCCGTTTGCCGAATTGCTAACAAGGAACAAGGGTGCATTCTTGCATGGACCAAGCAATACCAACCAAATTATTATTACCGGATTTATTTTCCAGTTACTAATGATTTTTTATTGTTACTAATTACTAACGTAAAAAAATCGTTAGAAACATAAAAAACTGTTAGTATAAATAATATAAAATAAAATTTTATATTAGTAACTCATAATAATTATTTGTAACAATTAAAATCGTTATAAATTTTAATAAAATAATAATAATCTGACAGCAGGTAACACGCTAAATTTCCATCTTCTATCCTCCCCATCCTTGGAGAGGTTCCCTTCCTTCTCTCCTCCTCTCTTCTCCCCTTCGTTCACAAACGGCGTCAGGTGAACACGATTGCCTCCTCGGGAGGAGGCAATCGCGTTCGCTTGACGACTTTGTCAAGAATTCGATCGAGCAATTTATGCATTTCAAATTGAGCTGAGTCGAGACGAGTCAAGCTCACGAGCTGATTTGTTCATTTGCAGTCCAACTCCTCGTCTAATTAGTTTCCTCTGATGGACCACCATCCTACAAAGCCTATTATCCTCTTTGGTAGCAACCACAATTTCCTTCCCACATTCATTCGTCCAGATTTCAAGCAAGATGAAGATGGTCATTTCATTCTTTGATGGACTTATGCAAGTTGAAGAGACTCTCAAACTAAATCTTGTGTGGAGCATGCCTACAAATATTTAAAAGTTCATCCATGGCCCCAAGTTTGTTGAAGCCCAACTTGAATTAATACCTCATTTGGTTCACTGTAATATAATGTAATAATAATTGCAATGTAGTCAAATGAATTTTTTTTTATTTGATTATTTTACGATTACGATTACATTACAGTGTACCAAATGAGGCCTAAATGCATTGTCATTATGGAATAAAGTGCAAGCCTCGTGTATCCCAAGGAAGTTTCCTATAGAATCGTGGAAAAAAATGTGACAGTTGATTAGTAACAAGCCATTCATGGCTACAAGCAAGTTTTCATCCATTCCCAAATATGCATCCAAGAAGTTTGATCGAAGCAAAGAATTCGATAGAAGACTAGCTACCTCCAATGACAATACCGAAAATTATGCAAAAGTACCCATGGAGAGCCCTACAATTCCATTGATAGAGTTGAACCAACCCGAAGCAGTTGAAGACTAGTGAGGCGGAACCCTTGGTGGACGCCGAAGAAAATCTCGAGAACTCTTCCGTTGATGGGCCATGTCGCGTAATCTAGTCCTGTTGAATGTGAGACCAAAATCCTACTTTATCAGTAATCTAGTCCCGTTGACGGGCCATCGCGGCTCGCCCCAAACAACTAGTCGGATTGGGTTTCACTCCCCCTAACCCATGCTTGTACTCCCTCCCATCGGATTCGGATTGGATTTGCTTCCCTCAATATCCGTAGGCCCGACATTATAAAGAATTTTATTTTGAATTGGTTTGAACCCGAACTCACCACAAGAAGTCAATCCGAAACCAGCCCGCATCTAACCCGAACCCAGTCCGATCAAGCCAAACCTGGCTCGGACCGAGTTATGGATCAGGCTGGATTTGGGGTTTTAGCCCTGAGCCCGACACGGCCGACCCGCTTCCCATGACCAGACTAGCCCGGCCCATACTATGATACCAGATGTTGGTATCAACAAAGCAAACCTAAATATCCGATATCATATGTTGGGGTGATCCCAACTGGAATTGGCCCATGAGGTGCAATATTGGACTGGGCTCATATGTCTTAAGTCTCATTTAAGACATATAAGTCCAATCCAATATCGTACCTCGTGAGACAACTCCGGTTCGGATCACATTGCCTTCCCAACAATTAATAGTGCAATCACTTACTCGAGGTATTTTTCTTTGCTGCTCCTAAATAAAGCAAATGGAGATAATGAAGATGAGCACCAAGGCAGTCGGAATCGCTATTGCAAGGACCCTAGCGGTGATATTCCACATTACTTGCGTCGGAAAAAGATGGATTTTATCAAAAAATATATATATATATCGACAGATATAAGGTTATATAGACAACCCTGATATTGGTTCCACCACTCAATACAAAAACTTAACAATCACAATTTTCATACTGGATTTGGAATGGATCTCATATCGAAGGCAAGTATTTGATGAGTCCTTGAAACATAATTTGCTAACCAAAAATACACGCACAAAAATAATAGTACACAGAGAAGAAGACTTTGTTAGTCATATGTCTTCTTTTTTTTTCAAACTCAAAAAAAAAAAAAGAACCGAGTGATTCGCAGTTAGTTTTCACAAGGGAGGAACAAAAAGGGATGGGAGAGAACGGGAGAGAACATGAACAGCCCAAGCCCACAACAATGAAGCGCTTTTCTTCAATCATGGTCATTCCAGATAGAAACCATAGAGTGAAGAATCTGACAGTTGAAAGCAGCAGACTAGCATGCAGCATGCGAGTAACCTTGTACAATGCAGTAAAAGTGTTAACAAACTTTTATATATTCAACAACTCCATGAAATGAGTGAAAAGAGTATTTATGATCTTGCATCGGTCAGCAAAACTTACCAATTTGCTCACGCTTTTGAATAGCTATACAGACAGCAGTTCCTAAGCATGGAAAAAGAATATTAATACACGAAAGAACTTGAACAGAAAGAAAAGCGATATTGTGGAGAAGTTACATTTAATGGAATATAAATATGAGCATCAGACTTTGCGGCAAAGAGACAAAATTACTCAGGACTGCACTGGATGTCAAAAAAAGGATCTCCGGAGAGAGAATCTAACATCCCATATCCAGGCAGTACTAGAGCATGTATTGACAAAAACAACAGGGAGAGTAAAAGAAATTGAGATAACTAAGTTTCAGAATAGATTTCCCAGATAACAAGATAAGTGTTGAATTCGCTGTCACAAAATCTGTGACGAACATGCACACTTGAGGTAAAATAGAGCAACTTTCCTTGATAGTATTGAGTCAGTGTTTTTCTTTCTTAGAAAAGTTGGGCAGTGTATAAAATGATGAAGTTCACTAAAGTCACCTACATGTTAGAGAAAAATCTGATAAACCTCCCGCGTTTCTAGAACCATTGACAATCCACCACCCTTTTTCACACCCTCACACTCGGCCATCATCCAAGCCTAAGCACTTTAGGTTGTTAACCCTAAGGTGCTAACCCTAGTCCTGACTCCTAACATCTAAACCTAATTAAATATATCGGTAGTATGGGCAGCAAGTGTTTTGGCAGGAAATAAATTTTAAAAATTGTTATCCCTGCCACTTGTACCAAAACTCTAGAGCATTGGTGAGGGTTGAGGGTTAATATTAATATTCTTCAACATGCCCCCGCAGGTCGAAGGCTGATTTTGTGGGCCCGAGAGATGGATTCATGCAACGGTATATGTTTTTTAATCTGCTTGAAATTAATGTGTGCCAAAGGATTTGAAGCGAGAGTGCTCTCATACCATGTTAAAGTCATTGCCACTTGTAACAAAACTCTAAAGTGTTGGTGAGGATTAATATTAATATTATTCAAAACGTTCCCCAGGTCGAAGATCCATTTTGAGCAGACACAGAGATTTATGCATTGGTACCTTTTTTTGTAATCCGCTTGATAATAATGTGTGCCAGAAGATTCGAACTTAGGTTGCTCTGATACCATGTTAGAGTTCATACCACTTGCACTAAAACTCTAGAGCATTGGTACCGGTTGAGGGATAATAATAACATTATTCAACAAAAACATATATGAAGAATGACATTCTAGAAAATCATTTCAACACACAATCTGGAGGGGGCATGAATGTGAAAATAGTTCTTACAAACTTGGGTGCGTAGTGTGGCGCATTCTCAATTAATCCAACACATGAGAACACATGAAAGCACAGAAAACGACTGTCGCTACTTATTTATGTTGGACTAAGGAAGTGGTATGTTGTCAGAACCAGAAAACGACTGTCGCTACTTATTTATGTTGGACTAAGGAAGTGGTATGTTGTCAGAACCGGACTGGACCGACGGTCCGACCGGTTTTGCCAAAAAAATCTGTCTGGCCTGACTTGAACCGAGGTTTTTAAAGAACCGCCGGGTTTTTCTCTAGAACCGGATTTAACCGGTTAACAGCTGAACCGGTTCACATATGAACCGGCCAATTTTGCTTTTTTAAAATAAAAAAAAAAACTCAAAAATATTTATCGCGTGAAATTTGGACCAGTTGGTTATTGGTTTGGTTTTGAGACCTTATAGTTGTAAAATTAAACCAAACCAAATATGCTAAGAACCAAACCAAACCTAGAAGTAAATGTGGATATATTATCTATTTGAACCGAACCAAACCAAGTCTATTTGAACTCCGGTTGAACCCCGGTCCGACCAATACCAAAAAAATCGGTTCAATCATCGGTCCGGTTTTTAAAACATTGGTTCTATAGCATATCACATTTGCCATATAACCAAATAAGCATTAAATTAACTCATAGAAATTAGAAAGGTGTCCCTATTCTAAATAAGTACATCAAAGATATGTAAAATATATACAATGAACGAAGATACGATATTATCCAGAAAAATCGGATTAAGCTTATAAACTGCAGGCATTACCTCCTAAAACCACGTTTTTAACTTTTAAGTTTCGACTTACAGCTATTATTCACCTGGAAATTACTACAGCTATTATTCTTTGTGATTCACTAAAGAAAAGAGGAGGAATCAGGCGAGAGTTGCAAATGTTGTCTGAGTACATGTTCAGAATGGAAATATGGAATACATGAATAATATCCAAGTGAAAATGTGAAATGATCATGTCCTACCTTTTCCTTTTGCTTCAGGACGGACTCGATCTTCTTCATGTATTCATCTGTCACTTTCTGCAAGAGATAAGAGCAAATTTGATGCCTTTTAACTTTTTTGAGGATGTAACGAAGAAAAAGAATTAGGCAATATTAATGACATGTAGAACGGACTAGACCCACATAGACCAAGTAACATGTTGCTACCATCGACTACTCACTTGCAGATCACTTGACAAATCCTTAACATTATCTTCAGAAAGCTTTTTCTCCTAAAAAACAGCACCGTAGAAATTTGAGCCAGACATGAAAATAGCATCAAAACCAAGAATGCAAATATGACCCAGAGCTTCTTAAGAATACTCTGTTTATGGTTTGTTAAGAAAGGAAGAAACCTTCTCAAGTTTCTGGTACTCCTTTATTGCATCCCTCCTTATATTTCTAATAGCAACCTGAAGTCAGCAAATGACTAGCACTGTCAACAAGTTATCCAACATAGGCATCGTCAAAAGAGTGCATAGTAGTTGAAAACATGTATTACTATAATGAAGAGTCACAAGTCAGTATACACACAAGTGCACCAGATAAATAAAAAAACCCATAAAATGTTATAGTTTACCGAAGTATCAACAATCGATTAATAGGATCAGGCATATAATGCCTCCATACAGTAATAGTCTCTAGATTAAATTAGAAAGAACGCCTACACAAAATGGGTGGAGAAAAAAACACATCAATGAAATGTGCTTCTTTGTCATATTATATACAATATGAGCATTACATCCCATACATACGTCATGGAGTTGCTTGGTCAGTAATAAAAACTGTATATTTTGACACTACATCCTCAAGACAACCAAATTGTGAGTTAGCATCTATACGTGAACAATACATCTCATATATAGTATATACTTTTCAGAATCATCAGCACAGGCATTAATCAGGTACGTTCTCATACTAACCTCTAATGGAGTCCGAATGGCAAGTTAACTTACTAATTTTTTCCCCTGAATATTTAACATCTATAATTCCTTACACAGACAAAAGGAGTTTGACATTAAACTCTCCAAAATCTAGACACAAGAACCACTGTTCTAAAAATCGGCCTAGGCACTAGGCGGCCATGCCGCCCATAATTCTACAGGAATCGGGCCTAGGCGTTGTGGAGCTGGCCTATGCGGCGTTTTGCATTTTTATCCCCAAACCCATTATTTTATTTCCAGATTTTTTTTTAGGGGTGGTGGGCTAGGCGGCGGGTGCCCGTCCGACTAGCGCCTAGCGCTTTTCTCAACCTTGATGAGGACGCATGTATTTCTACAGATATCTAACATGAATAATTTTATGTGGTTGCTCATCTACGAAAATTTTAAGGGCCAAGCATGAAAGTGGGTAAGTATATTCATGTCTAAGTACTTCCCAAATAGGACAAAGTACTCTTCATCTATGATAGGTGTTGGACATGGAGGGCGTCTGTAGTATTGGACACAGATGGAGACTGCAAATTTAAGTAGGGAGAAGTGTCTTACATATCATAGAAGAACAGTTATTTGCCTAGCCCCTTCCAGGAGAGTTTGTAAATATATTTCTGGCAGTTCTCTGACTAATTCAGTAGAGAGGATCAAGAATTTGCATTCAGAGTCCTTCCTCTAGAGTCAATAACGTGCAAAGCACGCAATGTAACTGATAATAGATTTGAACATTTCGCTACAGTACTAACAGCATTTTTCTGGGTTGACGTGCATAAATAATTCTATGGAAGCAGATTATAGATCCCCTGCAGTCATCATTAGCCTTACGCCATACGCCAGCAGCTAAAATGTTTTGAAGCAAACAAATGGTCTTAAAGACTTAAACACATTTACAGTCAATGTCCTAGACCTGTTCTTGTGATGATGTAGGTTTGACACAATCACTATTCTTGCTCCATCTAAGCAGATTCAACTTGAGCCTATCTTTCTATCAACTTACTGTTGGACGTTACATAAAATTCATTATCACCACAATGTCAACTATCTTCTTAATTCTGTCGTAGTTCAACTATATCTACAATATGATTCAAATAGTGGACTGTCAGCAGCTGGATAATAAACCTTCCCATCTTTTTTCAGATGACTACTAAGTACTAATGCAATCAAATCTTATAACGTATTGAGACACTGATACAATAAGCCTAAAAGAAAGCATTAAGGTAAGGCAGAGCAGTGGGAACTAATTTCTTAAATAAATGGAGATTGTTCTTCTAAAATGATTTTACTACAAGCCCATGAAAGGAAGAGAACAGTGTGCAGTACTTTTGGTTCTTAGCTTTTTGTGCCACAAGGACAAATAAGATTTCTTTCTAGAAACTCGTGTCAACTTACCCTTTGCCTAGACTCTTTCTAATCCAATGATATTTTGAAGTCCCTACTTTGTTGCATGAGCAGATATTTTGTGCATTGTACATGAATTATTGACCGATAAGGAAATTATCTCAGTAACCTGAATTCAAACAGGTTAATCCCAACTTTTAAGTGGTTTAAAAGTTAATCTTTTACCATTCACCCTACAATTCTGAAATTCGACTAGAATAACCGTATAACCCTTCAAAACCCTTTTCAACTCCATTCAAATTCAAACAACATCATCTTCTGAGTAAACTCTCGTTGGTCAAGTCTCTTTTCCTGCACTCTGCCGGCTTCCAGCAACTCCAATGATGACATCCAACATCAGAGGTTTCAAAAACTCATGCAAGTGGTTTTCTTGAAGAAAAAATGAAAATTTTGGTTTTACTATTTCTATTGGTTTTCTTGAACGTTCTCTATGTTTTGTTTTGGGACCTTTTCCACCTGTCTTCTAGGGTTTTAACAGGTTATACATTCTTTAGAAACTAGAATGTAGAACAGAATACTTTTTAGAATGTTAACTCACTGATTGTTAAGATTTTTTTTTAATGTCGCATTGATGTCATATTCACGAATAATATAATCATGTAAGCCATGTTACCTTTTTTGTTCTTAATTTTGACTTTAGGATGAAATTGTCAGTAAATGCTTGATGATGCTCCACATTGTTGGTCAATGTGTCGAA
The DNA here is from genome assembly GCA_029216955.1 of Iris pallida. NCBI lineage: Eukaryota > Viridiplantae > Streptophyta > Magnoliopsida > Asparagales > Iridaceae > Iris > Iris pallida. The sequence continues at coordinate 18,806,340 of JANAVB010041219.1, forward strand.
TTTTTTGCAAAGCACAATTTTATCATTTCCAATAAAATTTCGTTGGAACAAACAATGTAACTTGTGGTACACAATATGATACAGGACATTATAATGAAGAGAATCAATACACATGATACATATATCAATTTGACAACCTAGACACTATATACATGGTCTACACAATAAACTGGCATCTAGAAGTTATAAAGTGACAAATGATACAGAAGACAAATCGTAAATAGTAAAATATATGACTGAAATATTAAGACAATATGTACCTTTCCCTCCTCGCCCTGTTTAGCAACTACTTTTGTTAACTCCTACACACGAGTAGGGAAAGGGTCAGATGATTAATGTTTCAGCATAGTAGTTTAAGTAGCACACATAAGAAATTTGTATTTCAGCCAAACTTGTATGTTACATCATAGTATACTCCACCTTTCAGAACTCATTCGCTAATATTTTATGATAAGCTGAATTGCAATTTTTCTCTTATATTGTGTTTGAAGTCCTGATTTTGATGACCATAAAAATTTAATACTCATATTGGAAAAAATAAACTAACATTAGTGTAGCACTAAAAAGAATGAAGATATGCTGCTACTAACACATCAGCTATGCTGCTACTAACACAACGGCACTCTACTATCTCAATAGGTTAGCTCAGAACCCAATAGACAGGAGCCTTTTTCCTTGAGATGATAGAAAAGAGTATCCTTGGCAAAAGCTAGAATATTTACAACAGTTTGTAACAATAGAGAGATGCCTGATATGCTGTGATAGCAGAAGTGGCATGTGCTCATTCGTAAAACTAGAAGTTCCTTTTTTTTACCCAAGGGAAGATGTGGAACATGCCAAACACATTTTACGACACCCAATAATATTTTATTTAATATATTGATCAAAAAGAACGAACCTTCCTTCTGTCGGAAGTCAGTTGAGGGACAGTCAAGCGTATAACTTCTCCATCATTGTTTGGAGTTAAACCAAGGTTAGAATTGACTATGGCCTTCTCAATAATTTTCAAACTGAAAAGATATTTACATGTTAGAAGCAGGAATATTTTCATAGATGGATCCATTGAGATGTTTACCTTGACTTATCATATGGCTGTACGAGGATTGAACTCGCATCTGGAGTGCTGATTTGGGCAATGCTCTTCAAGCTGACTGGAGTTCCATAGTACTCAACCTAGAAGAGCATTTCTCAAAACTTGTTTAGAACCTTCGAAGAATGTCACTCATTTATGCAGAAATAATAAAAACTTTAGACCTGAATCTTTAAGTGTTTAGCAGAAGAGACACTATGACTGTCCCCCCGGGATTTGATCCCAGGACCTCACCTCTCCCTCTACCAAAGGCCTCAACCATTTGGTGAGTGACAAGAGGCAGTGTTACATCCTCCTAGACTTTCAGCATAATAATGAATTACTAGAGGCAGTGTTATATCCTCAAGGTGAAAAAGGCCTCCATATGGTAACTTACTGAAAAGACGTCAAACATGTTAACAGTAACATGGAAATGCTTCTAATAATAAGTTATTGATGTTTGATAAGGACAATACAAAAAGAAAAAGAAAAAGAAAAAATATATCAAAATTAAAACATGTTCACTTAATTAATGTCAAAGGTCGATATACATTGATTAATACGAAAGTAGGGTATCAGAACTTCATATACCAAACTTCTCTAATTTTCCATTGAAGTTCCACAAAAACAGGTGTGGACTTATATTTCTTGCTTTATATATAGAAAGCAGCCTTTAAGGGATTCAGAACTAAAGAAGACAGGCTATCTTGAGAATCTCAAAGCTTATGGCAGTGGTTTTGGTGTGCATGAGAGAAGGGAAAGGGATCTATATAAGTTGTATGGTTACGGTTATGTCTATGATGCAGTTCTGAAACAACAAAAGATTGAATCATAGAAAAAACAACAACAACAAAATCTTTATCCCAAACTTTGAAAAGTATAATCAATTTATGGTATGGTTATCCTCATTTGTTGCGAGCAAAACAATGTTAAACCGAGAAGCTCTACTAACAATTTTGCCTCTAGAGCATTCATCCACTATAGACAGACTGTGATACTGAGATGAGGGAAATTAAAATTTTCCTAAAATGCAGCCACAGAAACATGTACTTGCCAACCGAATGGGCAGGGAGACCCTCCAAAATGTGATTCTCTATAACCTCAAAGAATTTGTTTTTTTTCCAAAATTCCTTCTCAATCTTTATCTTTACAGCAGATTCGTAGTATCGGTATCGGCCCCCTTCCTATGTGCAGGGGCGGACGTAGGAATTTGAAAGAGAGGGGTCAATCTTAAATCTTAAAAAAGCCCAAAATTTTATTAAATAATGTTTAAGGGGCAAAACATAAAATTGATGAAAATTATGAAGGAAAGGGTAAAATATGATGTAAATATGTATATAGAAATTGAAATTTACAAATTTCGGAGGGGGCAAAACGTAAAATTGATGAAGAAACTTTAATAAGAATAGGATATTTAACTCGGAAGCAAAAATTTCAGTGGGGACAATTGCCCCCACTCGCCCCCATGTAGGTCCGCCCCTGCCTATGTGTAACAGGATCGGTGGTTTCGGATCGTAGTAACTGTTTTTTTTTTGTATCGAAAAGAAAATAATTAATAATAAATTATTAAAAATTCAGAAGAAAATATTTTTTTATACATTTCAGCGTAATTTTAAGTATTTCATGTGTTGTTTGTTAGTAGTTTTGAAATTTAATGAAATTGTAGTCACCCTTGCTGATTGGTTTAAGTGTGATATATAAGTTTTCTTCTTTTACAACCTTATTATGCTTTTACACCCTTTTTCATTCAATTTTCTTTGCCGAATTGACTGGAAAAGAGACCTCCAATGTCGGTATTGGTCAGTAACAATATCGGTAGGTATCGGATTGGGACATGCCAAACTGTATCGGAATCGGCTGCATCGGATCGGTATCGACGGATACTGCAAACTATAGTTTACACATAAAGGTAAGGTGACCTCTTTACACATTACTGCAAAGTGCTCAATAGGAATTGTGATTTCTCCTTCTAGGAAGGATACAGACCTATTTACCACATAGCTACTCAAGCCTTCTACCCTTCCAAAATGTGGATGTTTCATCTATGCAAACCTTTGTCACATACTCTCACAAAACCAGTATGGATCAGTGCCAAGTTCCTTGTGAGATAAGGATAGTCAAACTTGCAGCCTTGCAGCAAAACCCTGCCAACTGGTATACAGAGAAACCAAGGAGCAAAGTCCGAAAATTTGCAATGGGAAGATACTAGACAGGCAACCACAGAGCAAAAGCCCATCACAGTCAGGGGGTTCAGCACACGTAGCAAAGAAACAAAGTCCAAATTTTTCCTTAAACAAACAAAAGGGAATATATTAAAGGTCTACAGAGAATTGTGTTTGGGGATTCACTAGGATCACTAACAGATATACTACAGTCCACTAGATCAAAATCATAATGGTTTAGCATTTTAATTTCAGTAGTAAATACAAATGGTGCGATAAATACAAATGATCCTCCTCCATTCCCTGTCCTTCATTAACCACATTGGAAACCTTTAGTCACCTAATTCTTGCACCACAGAAAATTGCAATTATTATTTTAGACAAAATGGTGGGAAGAGTCATGCGTTTCACTAAAGATAATTAATAGAGAAACAAGTCCCAATTACAAAAGGAGACTACTCCGAAACACAAAGAAAGATAACAAAAATATATATACTTCAACAAAACTGGGATGGATAGCTCTACCGCGAGTCAAAGCTTCCCAGAGCCATAAACTATCGAAGTCATGGACTGGACACACGTCAACGTCTTGTAGAATCCATCATAGATGATAACCCCTGCCAAAAATTCAACCTAGGAGACGAAATACAGTTAAGGAAAAGAAAAGGCACAATAGGCATCCAACTAAGCCATGCTTGTTACTTAACTTTTGATGTGGCTCGTCCCTGTTCATTAAACTGTGAACACTTTATTGGGTCATGCACAATGCGCTAGTGTTTAATGTGACACATCCCCATTCATCAAACATGTTTGCATAGTTGATGTGATGCAGTCTCCACAAATTTGTCACCCTAGTTCATGTGGTCCCTCGTCATTCATCACCCCTACGGTCTCGTTGTCGAGTAGCAATTTGGAAAATGTTTTTTTGTTGTATCACCCTTACTATGGTTGTGAACAACACAAGCACATTGTTGTCATCACGTGGTCTCAACTCTCAACTGGTTCATCGCCCCTGCGTGTTATGGTCCCCCAACGGTTCAACATTGAATCACCCTTCCATCCCCTTGACAACTTACGACATGAACACCGCCTTCCGATAATATCACGGCCCCAAGCCTTATTTCCAAACATGGACCATCAAAAGCAAAGGAAAGTAAAAGAACAAAGAAATAACAAAACATTCCCTCTTATTGGTTAGCCTATTAGAATTAGAATATGATCCTATTATTTTTCCACATTCACAAAGAGAACCACACAGTAGCCTTGGGTTCCAACTTTGCCAAAATAAATATTTATCTATCGCTGCCATTTCCAATTAATTTCAAGCACTTCACAGGAAGATGTCCTTCGAACTCGAGTCCAAACAACTCAAGTTCGTGTTGCTTTGTGGAGAAGTTAGAAACTTCACTTAGACAAATACTCCCTAATATCTGCACTCAAATAAGGATTAGTGAATGCTTGAGGGACACTTGAGTTATAGCACGCCACTAAATAAACCGGTGTCATAGTATGTCCAGAGTCCAGACATGCTAGCCTATACCAAGGTTCCAAAACTCCGAATCGATTTTTCCGATCCTTCGTAATAATAATAATAATAATAATAATAATAATAATAATAATAATAATAATAAATAAATAAATAAATAAATAAATAAAAATGACAATCTCCAAACCTCGACTCGGTCGAGCATTGCGGGGCTGGATCTTCCGGCCCTCAAGGCGCCGAAATTCGTCCGAACCGATTCTATGGTCTTCTCCATCCTCTCCTTCTGAAGCGAACAAGAAAATTGTAAGTTAAAGAAAAAAATTAAAAATTAAAAATCGAAACAGAACAATCAGGAATGGAGACTTACAGCATCCTTCTCGATCGACAGCTTCTCCGCTTCGATTTCGTCCATGGTCGCGCAACGGAACGCTCCTCCTGCGCTCTTCTTCTTCTTCTTTGCAGAAGTCAACGGGAACGAAGCAGCAGCAAAGGGAGCCTCCAGTCGTGCGTAGCTCGCAGAGGAGCGCAAAGAGAACGCGCTTCGGCGAGCACAGACGCGTCCGGTGCCGTTCGCTCTGATGAAACAAGAAGGAGCTGCTGCTGGTGTTGTTGATGTTGGAGGAGGAAGGAGCGAGCGAGCGGCAGTGGCGGTGGAAAGAGATTGCAGCGCCATGAGAGTGTTTCGGGGTCGGATAAGGGGGAGGGAGGAGGAGATGAATATGAGAATCGAGTTTGTGTTCCTGCGGGTAGGTCTTCTTAGGCCCAACTTGGGCCCAATCACAATTTTTTAAGTTTCCTTTTTTTTTTTTTTTCTTTCTTGGGTACAAAGCTGTCAAGTGGGCCATGCCGACTCGACCGGATGGCCCGGACCTCTCACTTCTCAGGCCCATACACATAGCTGGCCGGGCCGGGGGCAGGTCTTAAGGGTAAAAAATATGAGTCCACATATATGACCCACGCCACGGTAGGTTTCGAACCGGACTGTACCGGATCTCGGGTTATCATGGATACAAACTCTTTTAACATTTTCATTTTTTTTTTCTTGCTCCTTTGTGGTTATGAATCTTTAAACTAACATAGTAACATAGGTTCACGTGCTTTACTAGAAGGTTGACGCCATCAATATATTGTTGTCTCTTTCAACCCGGATATGTTGTGATGCGATCCGGATTTTCTGATGCTTATATGTGTTATGTACTTTGTTGGTATGAGTGCTGCCAAAAATGAATATGTTTAGCAATGTTGGGTTTTGGCTTTCCTTTTAGAAACTTTAGTCCCACATCGGAAAAACCAAATAGGTTGTATCTCTATATATTAGCTTTGCTAGTTTAAGAGATGCACATGAGGTGTGGAGGTACACATGGGTGTGCCATGTGGGATTATTTTCTAAATGGAAAAAATGCTAAAATTAACAATTAAAGCATTCATGCTTTTTGCTCTTGGGAAATTTATTTCCATAGGAGTTAAGCCCCGTAGGGGCTTAGCGACTCGGACTCGGACTCGGGCTCGGTCTCGGTCTCGGTCTCGGGCTCATGTGGCGTTTTGTTGGCGCACTTTGCACTTGTGCTTGTGCGTAGGGTGCGTAAAGGGGCTGTGTGCGTAAAGTGCAAATTACGCTGGTGGCACAACTTCCAGCAGAACGTGTCCTAGCATATTCTGAGCGGTTGCTCCATGTTCAGGGTGGTTAGTACCACGTCCCTAACATTGTGCTAACATGGCAGTTGTTGCAGGGGCTTATATAAGGCCTCCTCCTTCTCTCTCACAGGTGAGAACTAATGCATAGGTAGTAGACAGAAAGTTTACAAGTGCTTAGAGGCTGTGAGAGAGAAGAGAGGAATTGTACCAGCGTTACGTTTTGTACAGGAGTTCAAGTTCATCCGAGGAGTCAGAAGAGTAGAGTGTTCCAAGTTCTCCGACGAACTTGCTGGTTCCTGGAAGCTATTCGTGTGGGGCGAATAAAGCTTTGAGCAACGGTGATCATTCACCCCAGCAGGAGATTATCCACCTTTCGCCTGTCACTTTCTTTGTTGTTCTATCAGGATTCTATTAACGTACCTTCGGTGAAGTGTTAGCGTTGATATTATCATAATTCTGTTTGTGCACCTTCTGTGAAGGATAGCACTTGTGGAATCTCTCTTACGTACCTTCTGTGAAGTGTTACGTTCTGTGCACCTTCTGTGAAGTGTAGCACTAGTTGAAATTTCTCTTACGTACCTTCTGTGAAGTGTTACGTAATAACGATTGTTTGTACAATTGTTACGATATTTCAGTTTTCCATCGAAAAATTGTGCCCCGGCAATAACAATATCAAAGCTTTATCGCTACGATGGAAAACGTTAATGTTTCACTCTTCAATTCTGACTTTTGCAAGTTAGAAAAGTTTGATGGAGAACATTACCAAGTCTGGAAGAGGAAGGTATATCTCACCCTTCAACTTAAAGACGTAGATCACGTGCTTTTGGAGGAAGAACCTACTGTTCCAGATGTTGGGTCTGCTGCCGCAATTACAGCGGCTACTAAACTTCAAGCAAAATCGAGAAGGGAAAATAGTATTTGCAGGCTGCTAATCCTGAATGCTATGGAAGATTCCCTTGCAAAATCCTATTCTAAGAAGAATATCGCTAGAGACATATGGGAGTCTCTAGAAAAACTCTACGAAGAAGACAAGAACCGCAGTAAAATCTTTGTGGTTGAAAAATATCACAAGTGGTTCTTTGAGGACGAAAAGTCTATGCTGCCGCAGGTGAAGGAGTTCTTGAAACTGCGACAGAAGTTGGAAGACGAGGCAATGCCCCTCCCCGACAAGTTTGTTGTTGGAGGGATTGTCTCAAAGCTCCCCGCTGGGTGGAGCAAGTTCTATGCAAATATGCATAGGAAGAAGCTGGAGATCACCCTTGAAGATCTCCTACAGGAAATCTATGTTGAGGACCAGATGCGGGCTCAACTGAAGGTGGACGCACTGTCCAAGCAATTGGCTAACGCCAATATGGTTCATACCAAGGAACCAAGGGGAAAGCAGGCGGCTTTCCACAGCAAGAAGAAGGACCCTGACAATCTAAAAGTCAAGGGAACTTCTTTCAAGAAAAAGAAGCCAAAGTCTCAAATGTCTTGCTTCAAGTGTGGCAAGAAGGACCACTTTAAGAATGAGTGCAAAGCAAAGACCAAGCAATCAGAGCAAGGAGAGCCTAGTAAGGTATCTATGATCACTGATGTTGTTGCTATGATTGCGCAGGTTGATGCGGTAGGGACTGATTCTGACTGGTAGGTAGACACTGGAGCTTCCTGCCATGTCTGCTCCAGTAAGGAGTGGTTCACCACCTACACACCTACTTCTGAAGTGGTTATGATGGCGAACCAGGCACAAGCTGAAGTGCTCGGGATTGGGACAGTGGTATTGAAGCTGACTTCTGGCAAGTCTCTGACGCTTCAAGGCGTGAAGCACGTACCTGCTATCGCCAAGAACCTGATCTCAGGAGGCCTACTCTGCAACGCAGGTCTCAGGATGGACATCAATGCTGGCCAGATGGTGATGTCTATCAAGGGAACATATTTCGGAAAAGCTTTTTATACCGAAGGAATGTTCAAGATTCAGCTTGTAAATCAGTCCAATGTAATTAATGTAATTAATGAAGTCACTCCTTCTGCTTATACTCTTGAGTTGTGGCATAATAGGCTAGGACATGTTCATTGTAAACGATTAAACAGAATGTCTAGTCTAGGACTTATCTCCAAGTGTGGGGGTAAGGTAGAGAAATGTGAAGTTTGTGCTCAAACTAAGATCACAAGGAAACCCTTTCCTCGGGTTAATCGAAGTACAAATCCTCTGGAGTTAGTACACTCAGATATCTGTGACTTCAAACAGTTCTCTATAAAGGCCGGGATGAAGTATTTCATATCCTTCATCGATGACTTCTCAAAGTATGCGTTCGTCTACTTGTTGAAGGCTAAAGACGAAGCATTCGAGAAGTTCAAGGAGTTCAGAGCCGAAGCTGAGCGGCAGACTGGACAACAACTCAAAAGAATAAGAAGTGATCGAGGTGGGGAGTACAGGTCTCATGAATTCGCATCGTTCCGCAAAGAACATGGAATTGTCAATGAAACTACGGCTCCGTACTCTCCTCAATCTAACGAAGTAGCAGAGAGGAAGAACAGAACGTTAACAGAAATGATTAACTCAATGTTGTTGACTGCTGGCCTTCCTAAGTGCTACTGGGGTGAAGCTGCATTGACGGCCACTTTTATTCTAAATAGAGTGCCTCATGCAACTTCAGACGTTACTCCTCATGAATTCTGGTTCAAGGTCAGACCTAACATGAATGTCATTCGAGTGTGGAGGTGTCTGGCATATGTCAAGCTTCCAGATCTGAAGATTCAGAAGCTTGGGACAAGGACTACAAAGACAATCTTCTTGGGGTATGCCGAGAAAAGTGATGCTCGGAGATTTCTTGATATTGAGTCAAATCATATCATTGAATCTCGCGACGCAGAATATTTTGAAGACAAATTTGCTAGGCACAAGAATATTATTCTTGCGGATGTACCGGAGAATAATGAGGGTGCGCAGCAAACTGAAGTCTTCAATGAAGATGTGGTCCAAGAAGATGTTGTTGAAACAACGGTTGAACCAGAACAAGCTGAGCCGTCAGCTAAGCGTGTGAGGAGGCCGAAGGACTTCGGAAGTGACTTTGTCACCTATCATGTGGAAGCAGATCCGCTTACCTATGATAAGACGATGAAGACCAGAGACGCGATTTTCAGGAAGGAGGCGATTGACAATGAAATTGATTCCATCACCTCAAATAATACTTGGGTGTTGGTTGATCTTCCTGAAGGAGCTAAACCCATCGGATGCAAATGGATCTTCAAGAAGAAGATGAAAGCAGACGGAACTATTGATAAGTTCAAGGCTAGGTTGGTAGCCAAGGGGTTTTCTCAGAAGCAGGGAATTGACTATTTTGACACGTATGCTCCAGTTGCCCGGATGACCACTATCATGATGTTGATTGCTCTTGCAGCAATACATAAGATGGTGATATATCAGATGGATGTGAATACGGCTTTCCTAAATGGCGAGCTGACCGAAGAGATTTACATGCAACAGCCAGAGGGATTTGTCATCAGGGGTCTTGAAGACAAAGTCTGCAAGTTGGTAAAATCCTTGTACGGTCTTAAACAAGCTCCCAAGATGTGGCATGAGAAATTTGACAAAGTTATAAAGTCAAATGGCTACATGGTCAGCGATACGGATAAGTGTGTTTACACGAAGTTCGCTGATGGAAGAGGTGTGATCGTTTGTCTGTACGTGGACGACATGCTTATCCTAGGTACGGATATTAGCTGTGTCACGGAGACAAAGAAATTCATCTCAAGCAAGTTCAGTATGAAGGACTTGGAGGAAGCTGATGTGATCTTAGAGATCAAAATCATCCGGACAGACACTGGACTAGCGCTGTCACAGTCGTCTCATTATATTGAGAAAATGATCACTCGTTATGGGTATAGGGATCTTCCAGGGATCGATACGCCGTACAGGTGTGATCTGAAGCTGAAGCCTAATTCAGGAGAAAGCGTCAAGCAGCTGGAGTATGCAAGCGTAATCGGAAGTTTGATGTATGCTACTAATGCCACAAGGCCTGACATAGCTTTCGCCGTGGGAATGCTGAGTCGTTTCACGAGCAACCCAGGTGTTGAACACTGGAAGGCTGTGAAACGGGTTATGAGATATCTCAAGAAGACTCAGACATATGCACTGTACTACAGCGAAGATCCGCAGGTAGTGGAAGGCTTCAGTGATGCCAGCTGGTGCTCAGATTTGGAGAGCGAGAGGTCCACAGGTGGATATATTTTCACAATGGGTGGAGCTGCTATATCGTGGAAATCGAAGAAGCAGACTATGCTCTCACGGTCATCCATGGAATCTGAGTTCTTTGCACTTGATACTGCAGTCGAGGAAGCAGAATGGCTTCGGGAGCTCATGTATGATCTTCCAGTGGTTGGAGCACAAATACCGGCAATACCGATATACTGTGACAACCAGGCGACTGCGGCGGTGGCATCAAATGATCTTTTCTACGGAAAGAAGAGGACTGTGCGGTTAAAGCACAGGACAGTACACGATATTATTAAGAGAGGTGTAATTGCAGTTATTGATGTTCGGAGTCAGGAGAACCTGGCGGATCCGTTCACCAAGGGCCTCAAGCGCCAGCTGGTCGATGACACAGCTTGTAAAATGGGCTTGAAGGCATTCTGATATTAGTTATTGTAATCCTACCATAAAGTTTTATGCTATTAGTTCAAAGATTTATCTACTAGGCATCTAGCTTTTGGTTCAAGGGAGGACCATTAACTGGAAGAATATCAGGAACGGTGGGTACATGTTCTATTGGGCATGAAGAGGTTACGAACCTACAACCACTGTTGTCTACTGTTGTTTTCTGCGGAAAACGGTTCCTGTGGGAATGATGGCTTAATTGCCTTAATGAGTTCTCAGGCAGAGTGAATGCCTGGTGTGCTTTACAGGAAGCACGGTAGAGCAGCACTACAAGTGTCACGACCCGCACCCGCTAAAAGGGCACGTGACGTGACAACGCCCAGCCCTCACCGGAAAAACGGCATGGAACGCTGTGTATTTTCTAGTCTGACAACAGTTTATATATATAACAAAACCTGTCGAGAATATAGTCAACTCCGAACGGAGGACAAGCAATGAATATATATAATGCTCAATCACAACTCTAAGACGAAAAGTAAAGACTGAAAGATAAAGACAACAAGACGATAAAATATAACCTGTCAAGTCCAGATACAAATAATATACAAGTCCAGTCTCTAATACAGTCCAAATATAATACAGTCTCAAAAAGTAACTGGAACTAAGTCCAATACAAAGACCTACTCTAACTAAACAAGAGGTATGGTCTCGTCAGGCGGAGCTACGCCCTGCGGGACCAAGTCTAGGCCCACTACGTCGTCCGGACCGTAGTAGGTACTGCAATCTCCCTCGTCGATATCTGTAATATTTTATCAACAGTCCAGTCAGGATGGAACGAGTACATATATCTCATAACAGATCTCAAGATAGAATAAAAGCTATAAGACTGTAAATGGAGCATATACAATGAATCATGGAGTGTACATGTATGTATCATGGCATGGTAAGCTGTAAAGCTAGAGCTAGAACAAGAAGAATAGAACGGGATCATGGCATGTACACAATCAAGGCAAGCTATATATCCAATGTGTGTGAGTAATAATTTCAGCTTGTGATCGGCTTGGGTACCTGTCAAGAATCGGCCTGGCAAGTCATAAGTGCGGTATATAACTCACATTGTTCGGGAATGCGGGATGGATCTGATCACAGGCCTACGCTACTACTCCCCCTACCCCAACTGGTAGAATGGATCCAAACAGGACACGTCACTGTACGGGATTCTAATGAGAAGGTAGCTAGCCTTCTCTAGAATCAGTGACCATATATCGAGCAAGAGCTACAAGGGTGCTTGCACAATATATCCCAACCTAAGAAGGAGAAAACATCTCTCGTCGGGATCCAAGAATACCAATCCGTGAGAACCATGTGTCGGGAATAAGCATATCAACACTAAGTACATGAATCATAACAGTTATCATAAATTAGGAATAAGTATCAGAGAATGTACTCGCCTGTAAGATGATAAAATATGTCGACCGGATCAACTGCAGTGTCTCGAGGACCTATAGAGAACAAGACGAATCAATACTATGTTTAGGAAGTAAAGTTAAATCAAATTAAATCCTATTCAGTCACTCTAGGTCAAGACATGTCTAGTCGGGTCAATCTTGGTCATGGGGGAACATTAGAAGTCAAACCGGATCAATCTAGGTCAAAAACTGACTTACCGTTGACTTTTGGTCAACGGGTCAACTCTGGTCAACTCTAGGTCAACTCTAGGTCAACCCTAGGTCACTGGTGACTAATAGTTGACTTTTAGTCAACTGTCCAAGTTGAATGGAATTTGGAACCAAATTGGGTAAAGTGTTGACCCATAGTTGACTTTTAGTTCAAAAAGTCAACCGTGGTCAACCGGGTCCAAGACTAGGTTTAGACAGCTAATCCTACTCATTACCAACCTATACAACCCATATCCAAGTCCATCTTGGACTTGGAAACTCAAATATTGGCCATGGGCCAAATCCCTATTTTACCCTTTTTAAGGGTAAAATTTTACCCTCGGCGATAATCCCGTTAGCCTACCTACGCTAGTTATTATGACCCGATCTCCCTAGGGTAGTAGGGTACTATCCTATAGGTTTGTTATCTACCATAATACCTAAGTAAAGTAGACGTCTAGTCCACCTTACGGCCCGTTGCAGATATCTCGAAGATTTCGAGATACGTACTGACACGACGCGATACCGGCGCCCTATGACCCCGATTTTCACTCGAAAGCTTACCCGCAAAATCTAAATCACGTAACCTAGGCCTATGTCAAGTTTCATCGCGATCCGATGCTCCGGGCTCAATTTCGCCCTCTAACTCGATTTCTATCAAAACCCCTCTTTTAGTCTCATTCTCAATCTCTTCTTCGATTCTCGATTTTTGTTCTTCTTCTTCTCAACTTCTCTAATCTTCTTCTTCTAATCTTGTTCTCCTCATTTCCTTCTCCACTTCCTATTCTAACTTTCTTTCCTAACTTCCATATCTTTCCTTTTTCCCTTCTCTCTAATTCCTAAACTTTTCTAATTCTAACTTCTAAACTTCTTCTATCTAACCATCTAATTATCTATCCATACATACATATATATACATATATATCTACCTACATATATACATATATATCTAGGTACTAGGGGGGTTTTGGGGTGTATAGGGGGGTGAAATGGGGGGGGAGGAGCTGGCAATGGCAGCTCCTACTGCTGCCAATGCTGCTGCTAGCTGCTGCTGCAGCTCACCCTGCTGCTGCTGCTGCTCAAGCTGCTGCTGCAGCTCCTGCAGCTGCTGCTGCCCTCTTCCCTCTTCTCCTACTACTCCTCCTACTTCACTCCCTCCTCTCCTCTCTTCTATATATATATATATATATATATATATACCTATTTATCTATATATCTATCTATCTATTTTTTCTATATATATATAACCATATATCATATCCTCTCCTCCCATCTATATATATACACACATACACCTCTACATATATACACACACACGTATACATATTACATATACATACATATATATATATATGTATATACAAATACACATATACCTATATATATATATTCACAACCACACACACAACCACACACACACAACCACACACACAACCACACCACCACTCTCATCCTCTTCCCACCACTCTCTACACACACACACACACAAATACATATATACATATAATTTCATATATATATATATACATATATATATACATATACCATATATATATATATATATATATATATATATATATATATATATATATATATATATATATATATATATATATATATATATATATATATATATATATATATATATATATATATATATATATATATATACTAATTAACATACAAAACCCTTAATTATTCCTAACCTAGATTTCTAGGGAGAACCTACAAAATAGGGGGCAAAGTGTAGAGAATTGAATTCTCTACACTTAATGTGAAAGTCATGAATGGAAAAGAGGAATTACTTAGGATTTAATGGCATACCTAAGCTTGTGCTTGGAGGAGGAAAAAGAAGCTTGAGAAAAGAAAAGAAATTGTGGAAGAAGAAGTTACTTTGTGATGAAGTAACAAAAAGGGGGGGGGGGGGGTTTATGCCATGGCCGGCCACTTAGGGGGGGTTATTGGGTTGGTAGGATCCAATAACCCTCCACCCATTAGACTTGGGTTTGGTCCAATTGAATTCGGGTTGGTTCGGTTTGATTTGGTTTGATTCTAAACGACTAATTAAGTCTCTAAAATGACTAATTAAGTCATGAAAATTAGGTTAATAATTTCTAGCCTATTTATGATGGTACATGGGCTAAGCCCAGCTAGTATGGGGGTCCCACTAGGGTCCAGGCTACCCGGGTCTCCAAATTGGGTCCGAATTGGATAAAATTCAAACCGACTCAAATAAATTCCTAAAAATCATATAAAATCAAATAAAATTCCTAAAATATTATAAAACTTGAAAATGATGAAAATACCCCTAATTTGAAAAACTGGGGGTGACAACAAGGAGTGAAATTCCATGCTACAGTGGGATGACTCCACAATGAGGTTCCTATATGTGGGGTGCTGCCCAGGAATAGGATAAAGCCTCGGCTTAGCAGGCCAAGTCACAGCGGCGTAGCACCGCAAATAGGCAGTTAGCCTAATGCTGTATGTTAAAAATAAAGAGGGGTGTAGTCAGCACTACAAAGAGGAGGCGTTCCTCATGTTACAGTGGCACGACACCACGATGAGGTACCCGGTTAGGGATAAAGCCTCGGCCTTGTAAGCCATGTCGCTGCGGCGTAACACCGCAAGGGAGCCTAAGGCTTCATACTGGGTAGTTTGGCACTACAAAGAGGCGGTTGCCTCATGCTACAGTAGTATGACACTACGATGAGGTTCCCGGTACGGGGGAAGGCCTCGGCTTTAAGCCGTGTCATAGCGGCGTAGCACCGCAAGGGAAGCGCAAAGCGCTTCATGCCATGTCTCTTTATAATGAACTCACCTATAGTGTATGGACAAAGAGATATCAGGCCGTCTCTTGAGGGTAAACTTGTAGACGTCCATAATTATACACTGAAACCAGGCTGGCACAGGGCCTTTAATGTGTAGCCAGAAGCACACGTAACTACATTATGTGAGTGGAAAAAATTTCAACTATGATGCAGAATTCAAGGCTTAGTCCATTCTTGTATTATAGTCTGATTTTTGACCCATGCGGGAAGATTCAAGTCGTCAGCGACATCTCTCCTAATGCATGATGGACAGTTACTGTGGGGAACACTTATACTCATATATAGAGATATGTGGGGGATTGTTGGGTTTTTGGCTTTCCTTTTAGAAACTTTAGTCCCACATCGAAAAAACCAAATAGGTTGTATCTCTATATATTAGCTTTGCTAGTTTAAGAGATGCACATGAGGTGTGAAGGTGCACATGGGTGTGCCATGTGGGATTATTTTCCAAATGGGAAAAAGGCTAAAATTAACAATTAAAGCATTCATGCTTTTTGCTCTTGGGAAATTTATTTCCATAGGAGCTAAGCCCCGTAGGGGCTTAGCGACTCGGACTCGGACTCGGACTCGGGCTCGGTCTCGGGCTCGGACTCGGTCTCGGGCTCAAGGGCTCATGAGGCGTAATGTGGCGTTTTGTTGGCGCACTTTGCACTTAGCACGTCAGCATCGTCGCTAGGCGCATAGTGCGCTTAAGTTGCGCTCGTTGCGCGAGCCACTTGCGCGACCACGTTGCGCGGTCCGTTACGCGAGCCCAGTTACGCTGGCCCAGTTACGCAGCCCAGTACGCAACCCAGTACGCCCAGTACGCGCAGTGTGCGCAGCGTACGCAGCATGCGTAGAGTGCGCAGTGTACGCAGCGTACGCAGTGTGCGTAGAGTGTGTAGTGTGCGTAGGGTGCGTAAAGGGGCTGTGTGCGTAAAGTGCAAATTACGCTGGTGGCACAACTTCCAGCAGAACGTGTCCTAGCATGTTCTGAGCGGTTGCTCCATGTTCGGGGTGGTTACTACCACGTCCCTAACATTGTGCTAACCTGGCAGTTGTTGCAGGGGCTTATATAAGGCCTCCTCCTTCTCTCTCACAGGTGAGAACTAATGCATAGGTAGTAGACAGAAAGTTTACAAGTGCTTAGAGGCTGTGAGAGAGAAGAGGGGAATTGTACCAGCGTTACGTTTTGCACAGGAGTTCAAGTTCATCCGAGGAGTCAGAAGAGCAGAGTGTTCCAAGTTCTCCGACGAACTTGCTGGTTCCTGGAAACTATTCGTGTGGGGCGAATAAAGCTTTGAGCAACGGTGATCATTCACCCCAGCAGGAGATTATCCACCTTTCGTCTGTCACTTTCTTTGTTGTTCTATCAGGATTCTATTAACGCACCTTCGGTGAAGTGTTAGCGTTGATATTATCAGAATTCTGTTTGTGCACCTTCTGTGAAGGGTAGCACTTGTGGAATCTCTCTTACGTACCTTCTGTGAAGTGTTACGTTCTGTGCACCTTCTGTGAAGTGTAGCACTAGTTGAAATTTCTCTTACGTACCTTCTGTAAAGTGTTACGTAATAACGATTGTTTGTACAATTGTTACGATATTTCAGTTTTCCATCGAAAAATTGTGCCCCGGCAATAACAAGCAAAAAGCTCATTAGTATCAGTTTTAGGTAGATCTTGTTTATATCAGGATGTATGTATAGGCGCGGCAAAAGTTAACAATCTTACTTGAGTTCACATGATAGCTGTTTGCTGCTTCTTTTATACTTGAAATAATTTAGCAAATATTTTCGTTCTAAATGTTAAAACTAGCATTTTTTTTTTATTAAACTGGCATATACCTTTATTCTGTGTAAAACAATAAAGATTTAAGTTAAAACAGTGGATGCATATCTTCAATTTTTTTTTGTCACGAGGACATGTGCTAGTTTTTTAAACAAAATGAAAATATATTCTAGTTTCCATGTGTAAGACTGTAGCATTTGTTAAAGTATCCCTTCATAATTCCTGGAATGGTACTTCTTGGAATGTATGTATAGGCAAAACTTTGGTGCTCGGTAAAAGTACAGATTTCACCTTTCGCTTCCATAGACAAGTTTAACTGGAGATGGACATTATTGTATGATAAGAAGAAGAAATTGCAAGTGTTGTACTCAAGTATCCAACTTAGTTATATTGCATGCATTGCTTGAAAGTGTAAGGGAAGATGAAAGTAATTTTTTGTACGGTAAAAATGAATTACGTATGCTTTTGAATTTTATGTCAGTTCTTGTCTTCTGAAAGTAAATTTCAATATTTGAATAAGTGATTTTGTAACATTGAAGCGGTTAAATTCATAATTCCAGTATTTGGATGACAACGAAAGTGGTAAAATAAAAAACATATTATAAAAATAACAAAATTAATTAATTAGCTAACAAAGTTAATATTAACTTATTAATACTATTATTTAACTTTTTTGATTAAAATATTAATACTTAATATCATCAAAAAATTAATTGATAGTTTATTTACTTTTATTAATAACTATTATTGATAACTTAATTAAAGAATATTTTATCTTTTTAATTTATATATAGCAATAAATATTTTATTATTTAATCCAGATTTGCGTTAATGACATGGTCCAGATTTTTTTTGAGGGTCCGTACTTACTAGCTACTATTTTTATACGGTCCATATTTAATCTATCCACCATATTTAATAATTTAATTTATTACAAATTAATGTATTTATCTTCCACTATATAATAAGGCTTCAAAACGGCTCACTTTTGAGCCGTCTAAGCTGTAATTATATCATGATCTATTTTATTTAAAATAAAATTTAAATTATGTAAAAATTTGTTTAAATTTTTTTTAAATTTGTCAAAATAGGAAATCGAACTCAACCAAACGAGAAAAATACCTCACACCTTAACCACATAAGTTGAAAGAAATATTTGATTATAATTGAATAATATTTTAATTATACGTGCAAAACACATAAATTTACTAGTTAAAATTAATGTACATGAAAAAATTCATATGCACTGTGGGAGTTTTTTTATTTTTTATTTTTTAACTTTCGACCCACGTCCACGTCAAAATCGCTAATGTAAAACAAGCATTTCTGTATGAAATGAACCGGCCTATAGGAATTGTTGCTGAAAGTGCATGTATTTTTATGTCGACACTTTCGACATTGATCAAACAGCGGAAGTAGCCAGACACAAAAACTACAGACAAAAGGTGCAACTCCTCAGCCACTTTCAAGTGGCCAAACACGCCCTTAAGGGGACATTTGATATGCAGAATACTATATAACCAAAAATTCTATACCAAAAATCAAATTCAAAGTAATTAATTTTTTTGGAAAATTATATTCTCATGTTTGGTGACTAAATAAATATTCCCGAAAAGAAAATAATATAAAAATATCCAAAAAGGTAATAACGTTAAAAAGGGAAGAAAAAAAAACGACAAAAAACAATCAAAAGAAAAAACGACAAAAAATGACAAACAAAAAAAATCAAATAAAACGTCAAAAAGAAATTCAAAAACGACAAAAAAAGGACAAAATCGACAACAACAAACAAAAGAAAAAAACAACAAAACAGCGATAAAAAAGACTACTCAAAAAACGACGAGAAACTACTAAAAATGACAAAAGGGACAAAAAACGACAAAAAATACCAGAAAATGATAAAAACGACAAAAAATAGTAAACAAGGACAAAAAAAAAGACAAAAAAATGAGACAAATGACTGAAAACGAAAAAAAAAAGGACAAAAATGAAAAAAAAAAGAAAATAGGATAAAAACGACAAAAACTACTAAAAAAGCAACAAAATCGACAAAAAATGACCAAAAGCAATAAAAAACGCCTACAAAAAATCGACAAAAACGAAAAAAAAAACCCGATAAAAATCGAAAAAATGATCCAAAAAAAACGTTAAAAAACTATGAAAAATAGAAAAACGGAAGAAAACGAAAATAACGTTCAACGATGATAAAAAAGAAGAAAAAAATTTAAACAAATTTTTTTTTTGTCTGGACAAAAAATATACCTACATATTCTTTAGGGATAGTATTCTCATGTTTTATGGATAAACAATTTATTCGGATATTTTTAATTTTCAGGAATAAATTTTTTATATCCCAAACAAACATTGTAATAGATTTCCATTCTTAATTTTTTCAAAAATAAAAAATATATCCTATACCAAACGTCCCCTAAGGCCTCGTTTGGTTCACGGAAAGGAAATGAATTCCCTTGTATTTTCCAGGGAATGTGAAAGTAGGATTTCTGTTACATTTTATTTCCGTTGTTTGGTAAAACAAGAAAACTACATAGAAAAGGAAAAGGAAAAATTTGAGTGGCACCCCACTTTTTTTACGCTTATTTAAGGTGCACCCCACAAGTTTACATGAATGTATGACACCACCCACTTTTGACGGTTTCAGTCTAAAACGAACGGTCAAACCCGTTGACCAATTTTTTTGGACGAAAATACCCCCTATCTGTTGTCCTTTTCCCGTGTCAACTATCCGTCCCCCCTTGCTCGGCCCCCCTCCACGACGTCGCCGCACACCCCCCCCCCTCCCCGACCTCGCCGGACCCCCCCCCTCCCCGACCTCGCCGCACCCCCATCACCACCACCATCATCATCACCACCACCATCACCACCACCAATACCACCACCTCCACCCTTTCCACCTCCAAAACCACCTCCATGACCTCCTTCTATGCCACTGCCGCCTCCACCACCACCTCCACATTCGTGATCACCCCGTCCGAGTCCCAAGCTCTGATGTCCGAACTCAACGTCTCCTTCCTCCCGGACCTCCTCCCCCTCCTTGTCCCATCCGCGCAGCTCCTCTCCCGCGCCCCGATCTCCTCCTTCCCGGTCGGCGCGGTCGGCCTCGGCTCCTCCGGCCGGATCTATGTCGGCGTCAACCTCGAGTTCCCCGGACTCCCCCTCCACCACAGCGTCCACGTCGAGCAGTTCCTCGTCACCAACGCCCTCCTCCACGCCGAGCCCTCCCTCGACCTCATCGCCGTCTCCGACGCCCCCTGCGGCCACTGCCGCCCGTTCCTCCAGGAGGGGAGGCTGAGGGAAGCGGCGGTTCGGGCTGCGGGTCGGGCGCAGGCTCCGTACACCGGGTGCAGATCCGGGTTCGCGGTTGCGGATGGGGAAGGGAGGGTCTACGCGGGCACTTACATGGAGTCGGCGGCGTACAATCCGAGCGTGGGGCCCGCCAATACCACCACCTCCACCCTTTCCACCTCCAAAACCACCTCCTCCGAACCCTCCACCGTCACCACCAAGAAACCCGTCCTTCCCGAGCTTCCAACCATCAGCAATGGCCATAACTATGGCCAAACACAACCAAGACGAGCACCATAACTCCTGAACGCTTCACACTGGACCTCCCCATCTCAGCCTTTACTTGTGTTTAAGCTGCCATTAGCTTCGGAGCTGCGACGTCGTGGAGGGGGGCCGAGCACGGCAGGGGACATCATGTGTGACAGGAAGGGGGGACACACAAAAGGAGACAAGGGCATTTTCGTCAAAAAAAATTGGTCAAAGGAGTTGATCGTTCGTTTTGGACGGAAACCGTCAAAAGTGGGGGGTGTCATACATTCATGTAAACTTGTGGGGTGCACCTTAAATAAGCGTAAAAAAAGTGGGGTGCCACTCAAAATTTCTCAAAGGAAAACAAAATATAACAATGTTCCAATAATATTCTTACCTTTTAAAATAAAAATAATATTATAAAAAATAACATTAATGGTAAAATAAGCAATGACACATGGTTACTTTTGTCATAACTTTTGTAATAAATGTTGGGAAAAGAAAAGAAAAAATCAATTCCATGAATCTTGAGTGGAACCATATTGCTACCAATTTTTTTCCTTGTCAGAAAATTGATTTCGAAGTTTGTGGCTACCAAACAAAGCAAAGGAACAACTTTTCTTCCTTGATTCCTTAAATCCGTGAACCAAACGAGACCTAAGTGTCGAGTATTACCATAGTGGCAATCGAGGAGTCCAAATTGGTCCGAGCTCTCTAGCCTAGTGGTATTAGAGCGGACATCCGGAGGGGCCGGCAAGGTTCGAGCCCCCCAATTGTGTGTGTGTGTGTGTGATTTCAAAAAAAGGAGTCCAAATTGGTTCATTATATTATGAAATTCGAATAATTCAAGTTGGTTCAACAGGAGAATAAGAAACAACTGATTCTGAATGGGTTGGAGTTGAACTTTTGTATTGGAAAACGATTACTTCAATGGTTGAAAAAGTCGCCGTAATTTTCTGAGGTAAAATAGTAAAACATCTCCGACGCTCGACTTAGAATCTATAAATCGATAAAGTAAACGTAGTATGTGATCTAAAGCTAACCGATGCATACCTCCATATGTGCATCCTCAGAGCTTATTTATAGGCCTACGAAATTGGCATTCTTTTAAATGAGCAAAAAATTTACTATATCGAAATAAAGTTTATATAATTTACTACAAACGAAACAACTTCAAAATAGTATACAGGAACGAAACATGCCGTCAACTGAGATGGCGGAAAAATGAAAGCCGTAAAAAAAAAAAAAATCTGCCAACTGAGTTGGCAGAAATTTAGCAAAACCTAAAATTCTGCCATCTTAGATGGCTGAATTTGGACATGGGTGGGGCCCATCGGTTGCTTTTTTGTTTGGTTTTTGGTTTGGTTTTAGTTGGGTTTTTTTTTATTTTGTTTAATTTGGTTTTAGTTGGTTTTAATTTTGTAATGATTATAGTTTAAATTTTATTGGTCTTTAAAAATAATTTATTTTAAAATATTAATTTTAATAATATTAATATTAATATTATAATTTTAATGTTTATTTTATTAAAATTAACATTAACAATAAAATAAATATTAAAATTTTAATATTAATATTAATATTAATGTTAATGTTAATATTAGTACTAGCAATATGACGATATTTTGAAATAAAATTAACAAAGTTTATCATTGCGACAATACTAGCGATATGACGATGCTAGTACCTCTGTCATTTTGTAGCTTTGCTATTGCAAAACTATCAATATGACGAGCCAAGAAAAGAGAGAGAAACTTTGTACTAATAAAATATTTTTAAATACCAACAAAATTTAAACTATAACCATTACAAAATTAAAACCAAATTAAACCAAGTAAAAAAACCAACTAAAACCAAACAAAAAAATCAACCATGGGCCCCACACATGCCTAAATTCAGCCATCTAGCTAAAATTCCGCCAACTCAGTTGGCAGAATTTATTTATTTTATTTTTTTACCGCTTTCGTTTTTCCGCCATCTCAGTTGACGGAATGTTTCGATTCTGTAAATTATTTTGAAGTTGTTTAGTTTGTAGTAAATTATATAAACTTTATTTCGGTACAGTAAATTTTCTGTTAAATGAGTTGTTATTTATTATTCACTTTGTCATTCTGGACTGGAATTTAACCTATATTACATTCTTTTTTTTTTTTTGAGATTTAGTAGTTAACAACATATGGTTTATGACAGCATGATGATGTCATATTCGAGGGACCATTTGGACTTGTTGCAATCACAGAACAGTTGTAATTTGGGTTGAAAATACACAATCAAACACAAGTTGTTGTCATGAAAAGGAAGATCTGACCTACATCACGTCAAATCCGAGTAACTCTTATGGGCAGCAAAACAACGACATAGAAGTGCTAACTGGATGCGAAAGATTAGTGAACGAAGTCACATAAGCATATTATTTCTTCCCTTCCCGAACATTAAGAAGGATACCATCAAAAAAACTGCCAAAGACGCTCAATGTAGAGCTTATTAAAAATTATTTTGTCGGTCTACAAAAGAATTTGGCTATTATGATTTTAAGACCTTTGAATTTTGTTTGTGTGTGCAGTTTTCCAGGTAAGAAAATAATGTCAATTACATTCAATTATATAGACTATAGAGGTCTATCTCTTAGTCTATCTCTTTTCCATGTATATATATATATATATATATATATATATATATATATATATATATATATATATATATATATATATATATATATATATATATATATATATATATATATATTTTAAGAACGGGTACTTTTATTGATAAAGAGTAAAATACAGGTAACTCAGATCTACATCAACCAGTAGACCCTACTCAACTACTATCATACATCAGCCATGATATTGTAGTCACTATCTATATTATGAAGAATTTCATTCACCGACATATACTTGCCCTCAAATACACGCCTATTTCTCTCCCTCCATATGTGCCAGACTGCCGATAAAAGCTTGATTCTAGCCTTGTTATAACTTCTAAGACCCTGGCCTTTCAATAGCAGCATTTCCTCCATCACTAATTGGAGACCTTCATTGGCCGACCCCGACAAACCCAGGCTGTTCTTGCACCGGCCCCATATCAGTGCTGATACTGGACACTGAAAAAACAAGTGATCTCGAGTTTCTTCACCTCCCTCACACAGAGCACAAACCGACGATGCAATCTGAATACCAAATCGCACCATCCTTTGGCGGGTAAGAAGTCTATCCCGAACCGCTTTGTACAGACAGAGCTGCATCTTTGTTGCCACCTTGTTATCCCAGACGATTTTTGCCCATGTCGCTTTCGGGTATTGCTTACGAAGCCTCTCGAATGTGTCTCTGTCACGCCCCAGAACCAGAATACTGGAGAGCGGGGGCGTACATAGCCAGCTACGTATATTGAAATGGAAATCATCTCGCTATACGGTCACGGCTGTCTAGATATGAGGGTTTACTACAAGCCATCAGTCTCTTAAGGTCAAGCCTATTGTCTCAATCTCAAGCAAGTAATATAATTACAAGATGTTAGACCACCAAATATACAATAAAAGGCGTCCCAAATATTACATATTCAGTTGATCATGAAGCTAGTCGTACAAAATGCAAGGACTAGCAAGAGTTTAGTCATACATGATCAATCCTAGGATTTGTTAATCATGTTCACAGCCCGTAGGCAGACAGTAAGTAAATGTGCATCGAGCTAACAGGTGCTCGTTGGCTAAACGCCTCAAAAGAATAATTTTACAATGGAGTGAGCGAAACAAAATAGAAAACCCACTCGTGGCCCGGGTTCCTTCTAGTCGCCACCATCGGACTGGAGGTTCGGTAGATCCTCGGGAGCTGCTCCGAAATCTGGCCACACAAAACCAGCTGGGTCAAACCCCAGAAAGAGCAAGTGCCACAAAGGAGGCTACGAAATAAGAACAAAAGCCAGCATATCAGAACATAAGAAAATGAAAGAAAAGTACAAGTAATAAAAGTACAGCAGGACAATAAACGACTAGGGACATGGAACCATTCCGGAAGCCAGTTTACAACCCGTAAACCAAACAAGGACCGGGGTTGTAACCCTTCGCCTGAATAGCACTTGTCTCTATCCATTTATTGTTAAGATAAGTAAAACAATCATGATCAGGGGTACAAGATACAGGTACTAGATAAGACTTAGACAGGGCTAGACAACATCCATTCACAAGCGGCCAAGCAATTACTACGGCTTACTACTTTAACTAACTAGGGTTATCACAGGCCTAATTACTAACAAGATGCAGTGAGAATTTCCCAGTCCCAAGCCCTGCAGACTATCCAGTTATCCTTCCACGGGTTGAGAGTATGTTTGGGTACATCGCCCAGGAGACGATATACCCTTAGGTGACTTAGAAGGTGCAACACATGACAGTGTGCTGGAAATGTGCTCTACTCGTCGGCAAGCTACAAGTCTATTTAAAGCACCCAGATAACGAGATTGCCTGTGACTGGAAAATTTTCATGAACTATAGTTAGATCTAGTCATTAGCCTAATCCATATTCAGTGCGAATTCCTGACCGTGGGAACCAGGGAGTCACGTCCTAGACATGATGCAAGACAAGACAAGTAAATTGCACAAGCAAGCAAGAAGGAACACCCACGGTGTCAAAGTTAGTTACAAGAGTCAAGTTAGCCCTCGCAACGGCATCAAGTCAAGTCAAGTTACAAGTTACAAGTTACAAGTCAAGAGTGCGCCGCCACGGGCCACTATCAAGTTATCAGGTTACAAGTCAAGCGTGCACCCCATCGGGTCACTATCAAGAAAATCAGAAAGTACTGGGATCATAAATCACAGAAATCACGAAAAACGTACTAGTCATAGTAAATACTGAAAATCGTGTCAGGTCGTGTTGGGTCAAGATAGTCATGCTGTGTGGAACAAGATCTCAAAACCCAATCCAAAAAAAGAGAAACCAAGCTTAAAGAAAATAAAACCAAATCTCCATGGCCAAATAGACTGCACAAGAGATCAGGTAGTGCTGAAGCCAAGTGAGCTGGAAGCAAACTGCGCAGGGGTGAGCTGCGCAGAGGTCGGCTTGCGCTGGGTCGGGTTGCGCAGAGGGTGGATGGCGCAGGGGTCAAGTGTGCCGGGGGCAGATGGAGCAGGGGGCCAAGTGCGCTGGGGATGGATGGCGCATGGGCCGATGGAGCATGGCCGAAGGCGCACGGAGAGTGTCACTCCCCAGAACCAGAATACTGGAGAGCGGGGGCAGACATAGCCAGCTACGTATATTGAAATGGATTCCATCTCGCTATACGGTCACGGCTGTCTAGGATACATGAGGGTTTATCTACAAGCCAACACTCTCTTAAGGTCATGAACAAGCCTAGTGTCTCAATCACAAGCAAGTAAGTAAAAGTCACAAGATGTATGATCATTAAATATACAATAATAAGGCGTCCCAAATATTACATATTCAGCTGATCATGAAGCTAGTCGTTACAAAATGTTAGGACCAGCAATAGTTTAGTCATACATGATCAACCCTAGGATCTGTCAATCATGTTACAGCCCGTAGGCAGACAGTAAGTAAGTGCAACCGAGCTAAACAGGTGCTCGTCGGCTAAACGCCTCAAAAGAATATTTTTACAATAGAGTGGGAGAGCCAAAAATAACCCACTCGTTGCCAGGGTTCCTTCTAGTGTTCACCATCTGGCAGGAAGGTCGGTAGATCCTCTGGAGCTGCTCCAAAATCTGGCCACACAAAACCAGCTGGGTCAGACCCCAGAAAGAGTAAGTGCCACAAAGGAGGCTTCACTTAAGAACTAAAACCAGCAATCAGCACAGGAATATAAATATAAATAAAATAAGGACTGGAATAAAAGGAAACATATCAGGATGATATACGACGAGATAACCATGGAACTATTCAGATAGCCAGGTTACAACCCGTAAACCAAATAAGGACCGGGGTTGTAACCCTTCGTCTGAACGGAGCTTGGTTTCTCACCATTTATCGGTAAATTAAATACAAGCATTCAGGTCATATAGCAATCTGGAGCAGGATCGGGACAAGACTAGACTGGTCAGACTCAATCCAATCATTTCACGGCCAAACAAGAACTACGGCTTGATACTTTAACTAATTAGGGTTATCACAGGCCTAATTACTAGCAAGATGCAGTGAGATTATTCCACAGCCACAAGCCCTACAGACCATCCAGGTCACCCAGGTCGAGAGATTAGGGTTGAATTCAGGTGGGTACATCGTCCAGGAAACGCATGTACCCTTAAGTAGCTTGAAGGGTGCAACACATGACAGTGTGCTGGAAATGTGCCCTACTCGTCGGCAGGCTACAGATCCCAAGCGCGCCCAGGTAACGGAATTGCCTGTAGCTGGAAAATCTCTTCATGACTAATGTATTAATCTAGTTGTTAACCTTAGTCCATTTTAGTAGGTACTCCTGACCGTGGTACTCAGGAGTCCTCTCCTAGACATGATGCAAGACAGGATTGGATTATTTGTACAAGCACAATCGCCCACGGTGTCCAGGATTAATTATACAGGTCATGTTATGTCAGGTAGCCGTCGCAACAGCTATTTGAGGTAATCATGTCAGGTTATCATGCCAAGTGTACTAGTCAGGAGTACGCCACGACGGGCCACTATCAGGTCATGTCAGGTCATTATGTCAATATACAGGGCTATAGAAGATCAAGGGTAAGAAAAATAAAACAAACTGACAAGCTAATATAAGATCAAGTCTGCCAAAGGCCATACGCTCAGGTAAGCATACGCTCAGGTAAGCATACGCTCCTAAAAAGCAGCGTATGGGGGTCACAAAGCTCTCGGGTTGAACCAGGGTGACAAGATAGGCAAGCGTACGCTCAAGCCAGCGTACGCTCAAAGCCAGCGTACGCTCAAGCCAGCGTACGCTCAAAGCCAGCGTACGCCTTGCTCGCTTAAGCTAGCGTACCAAGGCACGCGTACGCTCAAGCTGGCGTACCAAAAGGTCCATACACTTCCAATGGGAAGCGTACGCAAGGGTCAGCGTACACAAGGGCACGCTCGAGCTACAGGTCAGCGTACGCTCAAGCTAGCGTACGCTCGAGCTAGCGTACGCTCGAGCTAGCGTACGCTCGAGCTAGCGTACAAAAAAGACACGCTGCCAATAGGAAGCGTATCAAGGCTAGCGTACGCACGCTAAAGAGCAGCGTACGAAAAGCAGCGTACGCTCGCTAAAGAGCAACGTACGAAGAGCAGCGTACGCTTGCTAAAGAGCAACGTACGAAAAGCAGCGTACGCTTGCTAAAGAGCAGCATGCACAAGTCAGCGGCGTAAGCTAAAAAGCTAGCACACTGCTCACTGTCTTCTCCAAAGGGCAAGAACAGCAAGTACTGCAAGAACTCCATGGATGGAACCCAAAACTCCAAATGCTCATAACTTGGTCAAAACAAGTCCGAATCTAACTTTCCAAAGGTCAAAATTGGGTAGAATGAGATGCTCTAAAACATGGAACCATCAAAACTTGAAAATAAGGAAGTTTAATAGATCAAAACCATCAAAATCCGAAAATAGCAAACTCTAGATCTACAACAATTAAAGCCTCAAAATGGAAAATGGCAAGTTCTAATGTGGTTTAGAATCATGAGGAGAAGCTAATGAAACCATCAAAAGGAGTTCTCTTGTGGAAGCAAGTTGTACTTGCCTATGGTTGGGGAGTTGTGGAGAGGAAGGAAGAAGAAGAAAAAGAAATAAATGAGAGTTATGGAGGAGAGAGAAGGTTGGTGGAGAAATAAATATCATGGGTTGGTGGTAGGTAGGGGGTTCACCTTGGTCCATGATGGACCAAGCAACCAGCCGGCCAAACCAAACCAACCCAAACCGAGAGTTAAACCAAGCCAAGAAAACTAAACAAGGAACAATACAAAAAAATACGTACACGTATTTCCAAAATACGTAATACGAACCACAGATATTACAACTCTACCCACCTTAAAAGAATTTCGTCCTCGAAATTTAATTAAGAGGCTAGAGGGACAAGAACAAGCTACACTATTCACAGGCAATTATACTAGGCAATCAATCAATCATGCAAGCAAGAAATTGATGGCATGAGGCATAAGAAAGACATTATACCTCACGAGTCAAACAAGTCAGGATATCGCGATCGGATATCATCCTCACGCTCCCACGTTGACTCACCCAAAGAGTGATGACCCCAAGCAACTCGGACTAACTTGATAGTCTTGTTCTTGAGGATCTTCTCTCTCCGGTCCAATATAGATACGGGCCTCTCCTCATACGAAAGGTTGGTACCAACAACCAGTTCCGAATGATCCAGGATGTGGCTCGGGTCCGGGATATACCGTCGTAATTGGGATACATGGAACACGTCATGCACCTCGCTTAGCGATGGTGGAAGAGCGAGACGATAGGATACATCTCCTACTCGCTCCAGAATGTCAAACGGTCCTATATACCTAGGACTAAGCTTTCCCCGTACGCCGAAACGAATGACGCCACGGTTAGGCGACATCTTCAGGAATACATGATCGCCGACCGAAAACTCGAGAGGGCGCCGATGAGAATCCGCCCAATGACGCTGGCGATCTTGGGCAACTCGAAGGTGATCTCTGACTCGCCTGACTACTTCAACGGTCTGAGCAATCATTTCTGGACCGAGCATCTGTCTCTCTCCAACATCATCCCAGGCTAGCGGGAATCTGCACTTTCTGCCATACAGTGCCTCGAACGGTGCCATCTGGATACTGGCCTGGAAACTATTGTTGTACGAGAATTCCACCAGGTGCAAATGATCTTCCCATGAACCACCGAAGTCAAGTGTGCAAGACCGCAACATGTCTTCAAGAGTCTGGATCGTGCGCTCCGACTGGCCATCTGTCTGCGGGTGATATGCTGAACTGAACTGGAGATGAGTTCCCAAACTCTCTTGCAAGCTACGCCAAAAGTGCGACGTAAACCTTGAATCTCGGTCCGAGGTGATACTGACTGGGACACCGTGCAATCTGACAATCTGCCGGAGGTACATCTCTGCTAGCTGAGCCGTCGACTGACCAACTCTGAACGGGAGAAAGTGTGCTACCTTGGTAAGCCTATCCACAATGACCCAAATAGCATCTCTACTAGTTGGGGATCTAGGTAATCCAGTCACGAAATCCATGGTCACATGCTCCCACTTCTATTCTGGAATCGGTAAGGGCTGAAGAAGTCCAGCCGGTCTCTGATGTTCGGCTTTAACTTGTTGGCAAACCAAACACCGAGAGACAAACCGAGCTATCTCCCGCTTCATGCCATTCCACCAGAAGTGCTGACGGATATCACGGTACATCTTCGTACTGTCAGGATGGATGGAATACTGAGAACTGTGCGCCTCTGACATGATCTCCTGTCTGATATCTCCACTGGGTACACAAAGACGCTTACCATGCCTAAGTGTACCATCCTCATGAATACATAACTCTGGTCTTCGTCCTGCTTCACACTCTGCTCTGAGTCGCTGAAGCTTGGAATCTGCCGACTGTGCCATCCGGATCCTCTCAACTATAGTGGACTGAACTTGCATGCTGGCCATCAACGCCACACTGGAAGGGGAAACAACTTCAATACCCATCTTCTGAAGATCTACTAACAGCTCTGGTTGTGCTGTTAGAAAATAAGCTCCGGCTCTTCTGCTCAATGCATCTGCTACGACATTGGCCTTTCCAGGATGATACTGCAAGCTGACATCATAATCCACAAGAAGCTCCAGCCACCTCCTCTGACGCATGTTAAGATCCTTCTGGGTGAAAACATACTTCAGGCTCTTATGGTCGGTGAAAATCTCCACCCTATCTCCGTACAAGTAGTGCCTCCACAACTTAAGTGCAAACACTACTGCTGCTAGCTCTAAGTCATGCATGGGTTGGGTAATTCCTCTCATGATCACGAAGTTGTCGTGACGCATAAGCTATTACCTTTCCATGCTGCATCAGAACACATCCTAAACCTCTGCCTGAAGCATCACAATACACTGAAAATCCTCCGGTTCCATCTGGAAGCGTGAGAATAGGAGCTGTTATCAATCCTCGCTTCAACTGCTCAAAAGAACTCTGACACTCTGCTGTCCAAGCAAACTGCGCATCCTTGCGAGTCAACTGCGTCAATGGTGCTGATATCCGAGCAAAGTCTGAAACAAACCGTCGGTAGTAGCCAGCCAATCCGAGAAAACTGTGAACTTCTGCAACTGTGCTGGGCACTGGCCATGACTCAATAGCCACAATCTTCTGGGGATCCACTTCTACTCTTCCTCGAGTGATGATATGACCAAAGTACGAAATGCGATCGAGCCAGAACTCGCATTTACTGAACTTGGCATACAGCTGGTGCTCTCTGAGGATCTGAAGAACTATACGGAGATGCTGCTCATGCTCCGCCTCACTTTTGCTGTAGACCAGGATGTCATCCAAGAACACGATCACAAACTGATCCAAGTAAGGTATGAAGATGTGATTCATGAGGTCCATGAATACTGCCGGCGCATTGGTTGCTCCAAAAGGCATAACAAGGAACTCCCAATGCCCATATCTCGATCTAAAAGCTGTCTTCGGGATGTCCTGCTCTCTGACTCTGATCTGGTGATAACCTGAGCGCAAATCAATCTTCGAGAATACTGAAGCCCCCTTGAGTTGATCAAACAAGTCATCTATCCTCGGGAGAGGGTATCTGTTTTTGATTGTCACTGAGTTCAAGGTACGATAATCAACATATAACCTGGACGTACCATCCTTCTTTTTTATAAGAAGCATCGGGGCTCCCCAAGGCGATCCACTAGCACGAATGAATCCCTTGGTTCTGAGTTCTTCAATCATCTTGTACAAGATTTCCAACTCTGACGGCGCCATCCTGTAGACTCTCTCTGATACTGGGGCTGTCCCGGGAATCAAGTCTATAGTGAACTCGATCTCCCGCTCCGGAGGCATACCTGGAAGTTTTTCTGGAAAAACATCTGGAAACTCATCCACTATCCTGGGCAACTGAACTGCTGCTACTGCCATCCGCAATGCTGGAGGAGATGACTCAACTTTGCCTCGGGAGAAAGAAAACTCCGGCTCGCCTGGAATGCTAAAAATAACCCTACCAATACGGCAGTCTATCCTAGCATACTGGTTTCTGAACCAATCCATCCCTAGGACCACATCATAATCGGCCATCGGGAACTCTATCAATCTAGCGGGGAATTCTCTACCGCTAACTACGATCCGACACGAGAAAAACACTCTATCTACTCCCACAAGTCCGTTACCAGTAAGTATATTGAGCCTTACTGATAATGACTCGGGCTCCAATCCTACCCGTGTCGCGAATCGTGCAGACATAAATGAATGCGATGCACCAGAATCAAATAAAGCTGAAGCTGGAAAGGAGTTGACGAGAATAGTACCTGCCACTACCTCACCTGGTGCCAACTCTTCCTCCACGGTCATCACCATGGCCTGACCATGCCCTCGGGGTGCTGGTCCCCTCTGTTGAATTCCTCGCTGCCTATTCTGACTCAAGGCCTGGGCTTGCGCATACTGCTGGGGGCCCTGTTGCTGAAATACATGGGACTGAGGCGACAAGGGCCTCGACAATAGATACTGCTGCTGCTGCTGCTGGACCGGTGCTGGTCCTCTCACCGAAGAGCTAGAAAGGTTGGACGATGATGAACCACCCCTATTCGGGCAGGATCCAACCCTATGGTCTGGTGCTCCACAAGCCAGACATAATCCTTGTGCCCTGCGACATTCTGCCACCACATGGCCTGGCTTCCCACAATGAGAACAACCCACTGCGGAAGATTGCTTCTGCTTCTGCTGCTGCTGAGGGTGCGTCGGAGTTGAATGCTGAACCGACGTCACTGAGGCTGCTCGTCTCGGAGCTCCAATAGTCAAAGCCCTGGCTGCCGGGGCCGGTGCTGAAGACTGATTCATCTGACCGTAAGATCTCTTCCGACCTCCGGTCCTATCCACAATCCTCTGGGAGGTATACTCATGCCTCCGGGCTGCTCTCAAGACCGCATCAAAAGTCTGATGCTCAAACTGCTCAACTGCCAACAAGATCTCCAGGTGAAGTCCCTGCTGGAACCGCTGGGCTCTATCGTACTCGGTTGCCACCAAGGTGGGAGCAAATCGACTGAGTCTGGAAAACTTGGCCGCATATCCGTCGACCGTCCTGCCTCCTTGCTTCAGATTGGTAAACCTCGTCTGTAGATCATATCGGGCCACGGCATCGAAATACTTGGTCTGGAATCTCTCTCTGAATACTGCCCAAGCAATGGGGGCTGCTAATCCAATGGCCTGCGCTGCCCACCAGCTGCGGGCAAGATCTAATAGCTGTAGGCGTACAACTACCACCTTCTCGTTCTCTGGGGTCCTGGCTGCTTCTAGAATCACTTCTGTGTCCTGAAGCCATGCATCTGCCACGATAGCATCTTCACTACCGTCAAAGAAGGGAGGGTTCAAGCGCTTGAAGCTGTTGGCAGCGCTGTTACCCTGATGACCACCCCGGGTCAAAGCATCCGTCACTGCCTGTTGCAAGGCATCTCCACGCCGGTCTTGGGAAGCTATCAAGGTCCTGACGAGTCCTACCAAAGTGCCGTCATCATGTTCTACAGGCTGAACTGGCTGAACTGGTGGCTCTCCCTCAATAGACGCGACTCTGGAGGCTACTCCGGAGTGCTGGGCTTGATCTTCAGGTTGCTGCTGGTCCGCGGGAGGTGCTCCGCCTTGCTGATCGGCCGGGTCAGGTACTATGCCGCTGAAGAAGACGACATAGGAAACAATAAGGAAGGATCAGGACATAGCAACGATACAAGCATACGATCAGGACAAGAATCCAGGAATTCAGAAGATATGAACAGAGATCAAGGACGAATACTGATTGAGACATCTATTCGGTAAACCCTCACATATCTTGATTTACAAGACCTGCATGGGCCACCACTTAAACCATGTCACGCCCCAGAACCAGAATACTGGAGAGCGGGGGCAGACATAGCCAGCTACGTATATTGAAATAGATTCTATCTCGCTATACGGTCACGGCTGTCTAGGATACATGAGGGTTTATCTACAAGCCAACAGTCTCTTAAGGTCATGAACAAGCCTAGTGTCTCAATCACAAGCAAGTAAGTAAAAGTCACAAGATGTATGATCATTAAATATACAATAATCAGGCGTCCCAAATATTACATATTCAGCTGATCATGAAGCTAGTCGTTACAAAATGTTAGGACTAGCAATAGTTTAGTCATACATGATCAACCCTAGGATCTGTCAATCATGTTATAGCCCGTAGACAGACAGTAAGTAAGTGCAACCGAGCTAAACAGGTGCTCGTCGGCTAAACGCCTCAAAAGAATATTTTTACAATAGAGTGGGAGAGCCAAAAATAACCCACTCGTTGCCAGGGTTCCTTCTAGTGTTCACCATCTGGCAGGAAGGTCGGTAGATCCTCTGGAGCTGCTCCGAAATCTAGCCACACAAAACCAGCTGGGTCAGACCCCAGAAAGAGCAAGTACCACAAATGAGGCTTCACTTAAGAACTAAAACCAGCAATCAGCACAGGAATATAAATATAAATAAAATAAGGACTGGAATAAAAGGAAACATATCAGGATGATATACGACGAGATAACCATGGAACTATTCAGATAGCCAGGTTACAACCCGTAAACCAAACAAGGACCGGGGTTGTAATCCTTCGTCTGAACGGAGCTTGGTTTCTCACCATTTATCGGTAAATTAAATACAAGCATTCAGGTCATATAGCAATCTGGAGCAGGATCGGGACAAGACTAGACTGGTCAGACTCAATCCAATCATTTCACGGCCAAACAAGAACTACGGCTTGATACTTTAACTAATTAGGGTTATCACAGGCCTAATTACTAGCAAGATGCAGTGAGATTATTCCACAGCCACAAGCCCTGCAGACCATCCAGGTCACCCAGGTCGAGAGATTAGGGTTGAATTCAGGTGGGTACATCGTCCAGAAAACGCATGTACCCTTAAGTAGCTTGAAGGGTGCAACACATGACAGTGTGCTGAAAATGTGCCCTACTCGTCGGCAGGCTACAGATCCCAAGCGCGCCCAGGTAACGGAATTGCCTGTAGCTGGAAAATCTCTTCATGACTAATGTATTAATCTAGTTGTTAACCTTAGTCCATTTTAGTAGGTACTCCTGACCGTGGTACTCAGGAGTCCCCTCCTAGACATGATGCAAGACAGGATTGGATTATTTGTACAAGCACAATCGCCCACTGTGTCCAGGATTAATTATACAGGTCATGTTATGTCAGGTAGCCGTCGCAACAGCTATTTGAGGTAATCATGTCAGGTTATCATGCCAAGTGTACTAGTCAGGAGTGCGCCACGACGGGCCACTATCAGGTCATGTCAGGTCATTATGTCAATATACAGGGCTATAGAAGATCAAGGGTAAGGAAAATAAAACAAACTGACAAGCTAATATAAGATCAAGTCTGCCAAAGGCCATACGCTCAGGTAAGCATACGCTCAGGTAAGCATACGCTCCCAAAAAGCAGCATATGGGGGTCACAAAGCTCTCGGGTTGAACCAGGGTGACAAGATAGGCAAGCGTACGCTCAAGCCAGCGTACGCTCAAAGCCAGCGTACGCCTTGCTCGCTTAAGCTAGCGTACCAAGGCACGCGTACGCTCAAGCTGGCGTACCAAAGGGTCCATACACTTCCAATGGGAAGCGTACGCAAGGGTCAGCGTACACAAGGGCACGCTCGAGCTACAGGTCAGCGTACGCTCAAGCTAGCGTACGCTCGAGCTAGCGTACGCTCGAGCTAGCGTACGAAAAAGACACGCTGCCAATAGGCAGCGTATCAAGGCTAGCGTACGTGTCACCCTCATTTCCCGTATTTCGTATTTTGCCCGTATTTTGATTTTGCGTATATTTTAAATCTTGCCTAACTGCGGTATTTCGATATTTCTCGTATTTTCTTATTTGGATTTTCGGTTTGGTTTAATATGACTTGGTTTGGTTTGTAGGAATGAGAACACCTTTAGCTATCTTGCACCCTCAAGAATACCACAACAACCCCCATTAAAATCCCACCAACTTTTTCTCTCTCCCCATAATTTCCATTTATTTCTTCTTCTTCTTCTTCCTCCTACCACCACCAACATCCCCACCATAGGCAAGTTGCACCTTGCCATTTAATAAGGACCCATTTTATTTGATATTTAGTTAGATTAGAGCTCTAGGACCAATGTTAGAGCTTGGCATTTTGGGTTTTGAAGTTTGGATTTCCCTAGATCTAGACTTTGTTCATTTTTGGATTTCTTTAGATTTGATCTATTAAACTTGAGTTTTGGTTGGTTTTATTGTTTCCATGTTGTAGAGGGTGGAATTTTACCCTAGTTAGAGCCTTGGAAGTCCGGATTTGGAGCTTGGATGGCCGACTTATGGTGTTCCAAAGTTTTGGAACCCATGGGTTCTCCTCCTCGGCTAGAGGAGGAAGACGACCCCCAGGCGCGCCTACTTGTCGGACTGCGCCTACTTTCTGGCCTCCTGGCCCGATGGCGCCTAGTTTTTTTGGCCGCGCGCTCTTTAGCGCAGCGCGCCTTCCTGGCCGATTGCGCCTTCCAGGCCCGATCGCGCCTAGTTTTAGGCCGTGCACTTTTTAGCGCAGCGCGCCTATTTTTCTGGCCGCGCGTTGTTTAGCGCTGCGCGCCTCCTTGCGGGCCACGCTGTTTAGCGCCTGGCCCGATTGCGCCTGCTCCCTTGACCTAGGCGCACTCTGGTGTGCTGCCTCCTTAGACGCACTCCAGTGTGCCTCTTCCTAGGCGCATTTGACCCTTGGACCCAGGCGCACTCTAGCGCACCCTGGCTAGGCGCACTTTGTTGGTTCCGGCTTAAGCGCACTCCAGTGCACTCCAGTGCACTTGGATCCAGGCGCACTCTAGTGTGCTCCCTCAACCAGGCGCACTCTAGTGTGCTGCCACCAGGCGCACTCTAGTGTGCTTGTTCCCTGGCACACCCTAGTTCACCTACACCCCTAGTGCCTTAGTGCCTGCTTTATAACTTGGTTTTCTTTTGATATGATTGGAGCTTTTGGGATTTTGATTGCTCACATGCACAACTTGACTTGGTCTGACACGTCTTGACACTATTTTCTATGATTTGGCATGGTTTGGCCTGCAGCTAGTTTTCTCCTATCTGTTGAATATCTTGTTAATAACTGGGACCGGTAACTTGATAACTCGGCTTGACTTGACAGTGGCCCGTGGTGGCGCACTCCCGACTTGGCATGACTTGATAACTCAACTTGACTTGACTTGGTATGACTTGGCTTCACTTGATAGTGGCCCGTGGTGGCGCACTCGTGACTCGACTTGACTTGTCTTGACACCGTGGGTGTACTACCTGTTGCTCTGTGCAAATCACTTGTCTTGTCTTGCATCATGTCTAAGGGGTGACTCCCTGGGTACCACGGCCAGGGACTCACACTAAAATTGGACTAGGTAATGAGTAGACCAAATTAGAACATGGAGAATTCCCGGTCACAGGCAGTCTCGTTATCTGGAGGCATTAATGGACTTGTAGCTTGCCGACGAGTAGAGCACATTTCCAGCACACTGTCATGTGTTGCACCCTCTAAGTCACCAAAGGGTACATTTGTCTCCCGGGCAATGTACCCACCTATAACTCTCAACCCGCGGAAGGATAACTGGATGGTCTGCAGGGCTTGGGACTGGGAGTTTCTCACCTGCATCTTGTTAGTAATTAGGCTTGTGATAACCCTAGTTAGTTAAAGTAGTAAGCCGTAGTATTTGCTTGGCCGTTGTGAAATGGATGTTGTCCAGCCTTGTCTAAGTCTTGTCTAGCCCCTGTACCTGGAACTCTTGGTCATGATTGTTTTACTTATCTCTAACGATAAATGGGTAGAGACAGTGAGCTATTCAGGCGAAGGGGTACAATCCCAGTCCTTGTTTGGTTAAGGATTGTAACCTGGCTCCCGGAATGGTTCCACGTCCCTAGTCATTTATCGCTCTGTGTACTTTTACTACTTGTACTTCTTTTATTCTTTATGTTCTGATATGCTGGCTTTTGTTCTTATTTGTGGCCCCCTTTGTGGCACTTGCTCTTTCTGGGGTTTGACCCAGCTGGTTTTGTGTGGCCAGATTTCGGAGCAGCTCCCGAGGATCTACCAAGCTTCCAGCCCAATGGTGAACACTAGACGGAACCCGGGCTACGAGTGGGTCTTCCCTTTTTGTTTCACCCACTCATATGTAAATTTATTCTTTTGAGGCGTTTGCCGACGAGCACCTGTTAGCTCGATGCACATTTACTTACTGTCTGCCTACGGGCTGTAACATGATTAACAAATCCTAGGGTTGATCATGTATGACTGAACTCTTGCTAGTCCTATCATTTTGTACGACTAGCTTCATGATCATCCAATATGTAATATTTGGGACGCCTTATATATATATATTTGATGCTCTAACATCTTGTAACTCTGTTAATTGCTTGAGATTGAGACAATAGGCTTGACCTTAAGAGACTGCTGGCTTGTAGTAAACCCTCATATCTAGACAGCCGTGACCGTATAGTTGAGATGTATTCTATTTCAATATACGTAGCTGGCTGTGTCTGCCTCCGCTCTCCAGTATTCTGGTTCTGGGGCGTGACAGTACGCACGCTAAAGAGCAGCGTACGAAAAGCAGCGTACGCTCGCTAAAGAGCAGCGTACGAAGAGCAGCGTACGCTTGCTAAAGAGCAACGTACGAAAAGTAGCGTACGCTTGCTAAAGAGCAGCGTACACAAGTCAGCGGCGTAAGCTAAAAAGCTAGCACACTGCTCACTGTCTTCTCCAAAGGGCAAGAACAGCAAGTACTGCAAGAACTCCATGGATGGAATCTAAAACTCCAAATGCTCATAACTTGGTCAAAACAAGTCCGAATCCAACTTTTCAAAGGTCAAAATTGGGTAGAATGAGATGCTCTAAAACATGGAACCATCAAAACTTGAAAACAAGGAAGTTTAATAGATCAAAACCATCAAAATCTGAAAATAGCAAACTCTAGATCTACAACAATTAAAGCCTCAAAATGGAAAATGGCAAGTTCTAATGTGGTTTAGAATCATGAGGAGAAGCTAATGAAACCATCAAAAGGAGTTCTCTTGTGGAAGCAAGTTGCACTTGCCTATGGTTGGAGAGTTGTGGAGAGGAAGGAAGAAGAAGAAGAAGAAGAAATAAATGAGAGTTATGGAGGAGAGAGAAGGTTGGTGGAGAAATAAATATCATGGGTTGGTGGTAGGTAGGGGGTTCACCTTGGTCCATGATGGACCAAGCAACCAGCCGGCTAAACCAAACCAACCCAAACCGAGAGTTAAACCAAGCCAAGAAAACTAAACAAGGAACAATACAAGAAAATACGTACACGTATTTCCAAAATACGTAATACGAACCACAGGCATTACAAAGAGGGGTGCGCAGTTCGCCAAGGGGCAAGCTGCGCTAGTCAGTACTGCGCTAAAGAGCGCTGGCCGAGGGGGATGCGCGGTTCAGCACTGCGCTAAAGAGCGCAGGCTGAAGTCTTCTTCTCCAGGCCGAGAAGAAGCCTCAAGAACACCAAAAGTTTAATTCTTCATATCTTGGTCAAATCAAAACCAAATCTAGATCTTCAAAGTTCTAACTTGGGTAAAATTGAATTCTCTTCCACATGGAAGCATCAAAATAAGCAAAAATCAAAGTTTAATAGATCAAAACCAAGAATTTCCAAAAATAGTTAAAACTTAGATCTAGAATAATGGAGACTCCAAATCACAAAATGCCAAGTTCTAATGTTGTTCCAAATCATCTAATTAAGCTAATTGACAAATAAAATAGGTTCTCATGTAGTGGCAAGATGCACTTGCCTATGGGTGGAGATGTGTGGAAGAAGGAAGAAGAAGATGGAGGAAAAAATAAATGAAAGTAAAGAGGAGAGAGAAAAGGTTGGTGGGAATTTAATGAGGGTGGTTGTGGTAGAATGAGGGTGGAGAATAGGTTAAGGCATTCCATGCATATTAAACCAAACCAACCCAAACCTACTCCACAAAATAAAACCAAGCCATGCCAAAACCCATTTTACGAGAAAACCCAAAATCTGCAAGTCGAGTCAAAAATACAATTACAGGCCAAACTCCGAGAAGAGAAAATACAAGTCCGAATACATGCAAGCTTAATTCAAATACGTATTCCAAATATGGGCATTACAACTCTACCTACCGTAAAAGAATTCTGTCCTCGGAATTTAAATCAAGATGCTTAGAGGTGTAAGCGCCAGCTATACTAATCACCAATAAGCTACACTAAGCAAGCAATCAAGCAATCATATATGCAAGCAAGGATGGAAAGCATAAGGCATAAGGAAGACATTATACCTTACGAGTCAAACAAATCGGGATATCGCGATCGGATGTCGTCCTCACGCTCCCACGTTGACTCACCTAGAGAGTGATGACCCCAAGCAACACGGACTAAGCTAATAGTCTTGTTCTTGAGTATCTTCTCCCTCCGGTCCAATATAGACACGGGTCTCTCCTCATATGAAAGGTTGGTACCAACAATCAATTCTGAATGGTCTAGGATATGGCTCGGGTCCGGGACGTACCGTCGTAATTGGGACACATGGAATACATCATGCACCTCACTTAGCGATGGCGGAAGAGCAAGACGATAGGATATATCTCCTACTCGTTCTAGGATATCGAACGGCCCTATATACCTAGGACTAAGCTTTTTCCGTACGCCAAAGCGAATGACGCCGCGGTTAGGCGAGATCCTAAGGAATACAT
The DNA here is from genome assembly GCA_029216955.1 of Iris pallida. NCBI lineage: Eukaryota > Viridiplantae > Streptophyta > Magnoliopsida > Asparagales > Iridaceae > Iris > Iris pallida. The sequence continues at coordinate 18,846,886 of JANAVB010041219.1, forward strand.
GGTCGCCGATAGCAAACTCTAAGGGACGCCGATGGGCATCGGCCCAATGCTGCTGGCGATCTTGGGCAACTCGAAGATGGTCCCGGACTCTTCTGACTACTTCAACTGTCTGGGCAATCATTTCTGGACCGAGCATCTGCCTCTCTCCGACATCATCCCATGCTAGCGGGGATCTGCACTTCCTGTCATACAGTGCCTCAAATGGTGCCATCTGGATACTGGCCTGGAAACTATTATTGTACGAGAACTCCACCAGGTGCAGGTGATCCTCCCATGAACCACCGAAGTCGAGCATCCAAGACCTCAACATGTCTTCAAGGGTCTGAATTGTGCGCTCTGACTGACCATCTGTCTGCGGATGATATGCTGAACTGAACTGGAGACGAGTTCCCAAACTCTCTTGCAGGCTACGCCAAAAGTGTGATGTGAATCTTGAATCCCTGTCCGAGGTAATGCTGACTAGCACAACGTAAAGCCTGACAATCTGCCTGAGATACATCTCTGCTAACTGAGCCGTAGACTGCCCAACTCTGAATGGGAGAAAATGAGCCACCTTCGTGAGCCTGTCGACTATAACCCAAATAGCATCTCTACCAGCTGGGGATCTAGGCAATCCAGTCACAAAATCCATGGTCACGTGCTCCCACTTCCATTCTGGAATCGGCAAGGGGTGAAGAAGTCCAGCGGGCCTCTGATGTTCAGTTTTAACCTGCTGGCAAACTAAACACCGAGAGACAAACCGGGCTATCTCCCTCTTCATGCCATTCCACCAGAAATGCTGGCGAATATCACGGTACATCTTCGTGTCACCGGAATGAATAGAATACTGTGAACTGTGAGCTTCTGCCATGACCTCATGTCTGATATCTCCACTGGGTACACAAAGACGAGTGCCGTGTCGAAGTGTACCATCTTCATGAATGCACAACTCTGGTCTTCTTCCTGCCTCACACTCTGCTCTGAGCCGCTGAATCTTAGAATCTGTAGATTGTGCCATCCGATCCTCTCAACTATGCTGGACTGAACCTGTAGACTGGCCATCAACGCCACGCTGGTAGGAAGAACTACTTCAATTCCCATCTTCTGAAGATCTGACAATAACTCTGGTTGCGCCGTTAGGAAATAAATTCTGGCTCTCCTGCTCAACGCATCTGCTACAACGTTGGCCTTCCCTGGGTGATACTGCAAGTCCACATCGTAGTCCACCAATAGCTCAAGCCATCTTCTCTGCCGCATATTAAGGTCCTTCTGGGTGAAAACATACTTCAGGCTCTTATAATCAGTAAATATCTCCACTCTATCTCCGTACAAGTTGTGCCGCCAAAGCTTAAGTGTAAACACTACTGCTGCCAGTTCCAAGTCGTGGGTCGAGTAATTCTTTTCATGATCACGAAGTTGACGTGATGCATAAGATATTACCTTTCTATGCTGCATCAAGACACATCCCAATCTTCTGCCCGAAGCGTCGCAATAAACTGTGAATCCTTCGGTCCCATCTGGAAGTGTGAGAATGGGAGCCGTTATCAAACCTCGCTTCAACTTCTCAAATGATTCCTGACACTCTGCTGTCCAAGCAAACTGCACATCCGGGTCAAATGGGTCATCGGCGCTGAAATATTTGCAAAATCTGAAACGAATCGCCGGTAGTAGCCGGCTAATCCAAGGAAGCTGCGAACCTCTGCCACGGAGCTAGGTACTGGCCATGACTCAATAGCCACAATCTTCTGGGATCCACTTCCACTCCTCCTCGAGTAATGATGTGACCCAAATACGAAATACGATCGAGCCAGAACTCGCATTTACTGAACTTGGCGTACAACTGATGCTCTCTAAGCGTCTGAAGGACAATCCTGAGATGCTGCTCATGCTCTGCTTCGCTCTTACTGTAGACCAAGATATCATCTAGGAACACAATCACATACTGATCCAAGTAAGGCATGAAAATGCGATTCATGAGGTCCATGAATACTGTCACGCCCTGCTCCCGTAGGAGAGATCGTCCTCGCTAAGGCGTGATGCCGCACGAGCCTAGATTGCGCTCGTGCAAGGCGGGTTCCATAACGGCCGATTTTAGCGGCTGCGACGGGGTCGTCGCACAGAAGTCCCAAGCAGAGACATTGAATGATAGCAGCGGAAATTAAGAACAAACACAAGTTATTCAAAGAAGCTCTTTATTGATATTGAAACAACAGTTACATTGGGGGCGCAAGGCCAAGATTACAATCACTCAAATCCACTCATCTCACATTACAATCACTCAGCTCTCTCTTATCTCTCTAAGTACATTTGCTTGAGCCAGCGGAAGCTTCGGAAGGCGACGTCCATACATTATGTCCCGTATAAGTCTTTACTCCATGCGACCGTACGCTTCAAATCGCCAAGAAACTTTGTGCCTCGACGCATCCAAGCGAACTCCGTACCACGAGCTTCTACCTGTGCCTGCACATGAAAACTATGTGAGTGTCAGTACTCAACTGTACTGGTGGAATGAGCTCCTCGCCCACCCATACAAATCCAACACGTTTGATTTACTTTTGTGCAACTTAGTCCCCTTTTTGATTGTCTTTCTACTCTTACCTTAGGATCAGTTTTAGGATCGACGCCTTGGCCTATTCCGTGTCTCTAGACCATCTTGTGCTTGCAACGACAACGTTAACTCATACCTTGCCTCAAGATCCTTCTTGTGCCAACAACGTTAACCTATCGAGTCGTGTTTGCCTTACGGCTTAAATTCAGAGACGCAACTACGCGATGAAGCTCTATTTTTCGTGTGACCGTGCTATAAACCCTTGCTGAGGCCGTGCCTCGCAATTCAGTAAGACTTAACCATATCGCCGCCTCGCGGCCCTTGCTACTTTGACCACCAACTGACCCAATCAAGACTTGTGAATGTTAGTATCACTCAACCAACTTTGCCTTGCGGCGGTTTCCCGACTTAAACTCAAACACTCAACCAACTTAAGCAACTTATATGCCGACAACTCAAGACTTGATGCCACATCTCGTGCCGAAGCACGACGCCTATGTTGAAACCCAATCTTAGGCCCAAACTTTGTGTTCTAGCTGTACACACCTTCAACTCAACTCAATCCAAAGGCATACATACGGATAGCCGCTATTTGCCGACATCTATATGAACTTGGCCACTAGTATCACAAGCTATACCTTGACGTATAGTTTTGTTAATCGGGATCCTTTCGACGCAAGTAGCTAGCCCCGTCGCAAGTCCCCGCTTAACCTGTGCCAAAACGTTACGCACGACTATACCCTGTTCCCTCCTAGGCTGAGTCGACCCCTTGGCCAAGGGTTACCGCTCGAGGGTTCATCGCCCTTGTCGACAAGTTGTCAAATGACCATGCAAGACTCGACACAAACTGACGTCTCACACAGTCATTCCTCTATCAAAACCAAGACTTCTATCCTTGAGACCCCTCGACGACCCACGGTCGCGAGCATTCCTTTCCTTGAGACCCCTTGACGACCCACGGTCGCGAGCATTTCCTTCCTTGTTACCCTATCATTTGGTTCAACTCATGAATGCCTATTTGATAGTCCTTTTTCAAACTCACTTTGAATCAATTGTGATCCTTGCCTTAAACACTAAGCCCGTGCATCGTGCCTTAAGCCAATCGTGCTCTGCGCGACACTCCTGCCCAAGTCGACGGGCCTTGAGATCGTGGGACTACTTAACTTGACAATCTGCGAAGGTGCGAAACAGTGCTTGTAATATCTTAGGTCGACCGGCATAACTCTGCCTAACTTAACTTCGCAACAACTTAACGAGCAAAGGCTATGTCAAGCTTTGCCTTACGGATCGTGCCGTGCACGCATCCAACTTGAACGACCAAGTCACTCGGGTGCCAAGACTTAGGTCACAAGCCGCTCAACGTAACTTAACTCATGGGCAAGCCAAGGCTATGCCAAGCCTTGGACGATGGGACCGTGCATGCTTTATGAAGCATTCATGCGGGCGACGCCTATGACTTAGGCTAACTCTTAGCTTTTGCACCGAAGACCAACTTTTCTTCTCCCAAGCCACGGGATGAAGGACCGAGTGTCAATTTCAAAGCACGACGTGCACCAACTCTAAGACGGCCGTTGGACCTTTCCATATTCTAACTCAATTCGACCCATCGGAATTATTTTCTTTAGCTATGTGGATTCGTCTCTTTTATTATCAAGCCTACTTGTGCCAGTTGAAAACATGCGTATTATTATGTGAAGGCAAAGATGAGGCAAGTTCACCGAAACTATCCCACCTGAGCGAGCGGTCGCCTCGACCGAGCGATATCTCCGAGTAGCCGTTGCAAAGCTAAGTTCGAACGCCGTCGGCATTTCGATTCCTCCGATTGACTGAGCGGGACGGGACACTACATCATACACCACTCAGAAAAAGTTTCGTCCTCGAAACTAACTGAGTACACTTATCGACTGATTACTTTACTCAACATTCAAGAACTCTCGCACACAATTCTCCTATGCCTTACTCAAATCCGAGCCACGCTCGTGCTACCCTCAATCCTTTCTTCAAAACTTACGATCTCAAAATCCTCGATATTTCCTCGTTCCTCAAATCTTACTTGAATTCAACGTATCACTTAGTATGGATCGTGCACATATCTTAGGCGTCCCCAAAATACATGCATTTCAACCAAGCCTCGTGATAGCGAATCCCGCCATCACCACTCGAGTCGGATCGTGCACGCATTTAAGCGTCTTTGATATACATGCATGTCAACCGAGCCTCATGAGTGGTGCCTTCACCATTCCTATCGCTCCGCACCGGAACGTCTGACTAACTGCTAGGCTACGTCTTTCCCGTCAGTATTGGAATCATAGTTCCCAAACAACGATATCAACACTGACCCCATCCTAAGGTCAAACTAAATCGATGGTACGGGGTTTTCTACCCAAGCTCGCATCACTCTAATTTCTAAACTTCGAGCATAGATTGCCTACACACATCCCAATATTCGTCGCACGGGGTTCGAGTCGTTCAGCAAAGCCGTCCTACGACAATTCACGTTCAACCAATCCTTGACAAGAACATATCGCTCGTTCATCAAGCCGTTTCGCATAGTCTATCTCTTCGAACAGTTCGACATAATACGCCTATCATCCCTTCCAATTTCAAGCACGCTACGACACAATCCATCGCTAAACCATAATTCACATCCCACATTTCCTAAGTCATCTATTCCAATTCACGTATTCGATCGTGAGGTCGTCTAGCTTAACAATATGTTGCGCCCCGATCTCATGCGAGTCAGATTATCCACGGTGGGCATGAATCACCATGCACGCTCCCGTGGGATAATCATCCTCATCGGGACGTAACTCTTGTTTTGCGTCTAGACTAATTCATTCTCGATGTACGGATTGGACCTACTCAATCATCAAGTTTCTTTCATTCATCAGTCGTAAGTCCAAACATCCTCGAATTTACCTTCGCGTCAAACCGACAAGTCAAGACAATCAAAGTTGCCGCATCCTAATTTTCTGAGTTCGATTGTTCCCGCGACATGAATCACCTTGTCAGCGCTCACGCGGAACAATCACCCCAAATTCGACACGACGCAGGTACGAGGCTAGAGTTGCACTCGTACAAGACAAGATCGTCGACGTTGTGGCTATCAACGTAACCATCAAGACACGGTCATTTTTATCCAATATTCATCTCGATCAAAATCCTAAGTATTACATCCAACCGAACAATAACACTTGCACGATCGTCATTCGTCGAGTCAGAGTACCCCCGAGTTATCGCATATCGATCTTTGATACGCCTCAATACCATCGACGATATGCGTAACCTGATGATCTTCATTTACAACCAATTTCGAGTCGTGTGAATGATGCTATCGTCCGACTGGATAGTCTCCTCGACATTCAAATTCAAGTTCGATCATTATCCCTCGAATCATTCACAATATTAATTTCCTCAAATCAATTTCATGTATTGTTCATCCGTCTATCTTTAGTCATCGACCAACGTATTTCCTCAATTCGCATCATTCCTTTGCTAACTCAAATCATCGAGCAACATCCATTCCAATCCGTAGAGTCATTGCGTAACTTCAAAATTCAAACCTTTCATGCACGCTATCTTCCTGTCGTGCTAACTTTTCGTATACGATCTGTATCAATTTTCCTCGATCAAGTCATCCGTTCGCTACCCCTTAACTTTTCCTCGATTCGATTTCACCTACTCAATTATTTTCGTATTTCATACTTCGCACAATCCTCAATCCCGTGCACGTTCTGTACGCGTTAATTTCTAAGTTGTTCGAATCGGCTCATCAAAATCTTCAAGACTATATTTTGCTCAATCACATTCATCTAAGGCTTTCCATCCACGCGACACTTGCTGATAGACTCACCGACACCCCGCATCCTCAATCGATCGATCGACATTCCTGAGACTATCGCATACACCACTCAGAAATGAAGTCATTCAATAAATCCTCAAAACTATCATTTGAATCTAAATCGACTTCATCAATCCCGTTCGAACCATTCCTAAATTTCCAAGCACGCTCATCTATATCGCACCGACGATATCGTCGCTCGATAGCACCCCTATCGATAGTCATCCCACTTTACTCAATCGAGTTCAACTCATTCTTGCTCAATACTATTTAATTCCCGTACTCGACTTTTCTAAGGTCGACGCGACTTTGGTGTATATGCCCAGCCCGACTTAGCCAACCGTGCTTACGCAAACCATCTTTTTGTTTTATCTAAAACTGTTCTCCTACGTTTTTGTAAAATAGATAGACTTATTGTATGGACATCCCGTGGGACATTTAAGAGAGAGCGCACCAATGATATCAATATGCGGAAGCAACATTCAGAGTTCGCGGAAACAACGAGTTAAAGAATTCAATCGATAGTCCAAGGACGTAAAGCCGTGCTCTGATACCATTATGTCACGTCCCGCTCCCGTAGGAGCGATCGTCCTCGCTAAGGCATGATGTCGCACGAGCCTAGATTGCGCTCGTGCAAGGCGGGTTCCATAACGGCCGATTTCAGCGGCTGTGACGGGGTCGTCGCACAGAAGTCCCAAGCAGAGACATTGAATGATAGCAGCGAAAATTAAGAACAAACACAAGTTATTCAAAGAAGCTCTTTATTGATATTGAAACAACGGTTACATTGAGGGCGTAAGGCCAAGATTACAATCACTCAAATCCACTCATCTCACATTACAATCACTCAGCTCTCTCTCATCTCTCTAAGTACATTTGCTTGAGCCAGCGAAAGCTTCGGAAGGCGACGTCCATACATTATATTCTGTATAAGTCTTTACTCCATGCGACCGAACGCTTCGAATCGCCAAGGAACTCCGTGCCTCGACGCATCTAAGCGAACTCCGCGCCACGAGCTTCTACCTGTGCCTGCACATGAAAACTATGTGGGTGTCAGTGCTCAACTGTACTGGTGGAATGAGCTCCTCGCCCACCCATACAAACCCAACACGTTTGATTTACTTTTGTGCAACTTAGTCCCCTTTTTTATTGTCTTTCTACTCTTATCTTAGGATCAGTTTTAGGACCGACGCCTTGGCCTATTCCGTGTCTCTAGACCATCTCGTGCTTGCAACGACAATATTACTCATACCTTGCCTCAAGACCCTTCTTGTGCCAACAACGTTAACCTATCGAGTCGTATTTGCCTTACGGCTTAAATTCAGAGACACAACTACGCGATGAAGCTCCATTTTCCATGTGACCGTGCTACAAACCCTTGCTGAGGCCGTGCCTCGCAATTCAGTAAGACTTAACCATATCGCCGCCTCGCGGCCCTTGCCGCCTAGCGGCCCTTGCTACTTTGACCACCAACTGACCCAATCAAGACTTGTGAATGTTAGTGTCACTCAACCAACTTTGCCTTGCGGCGGTTTTCCGACTTAAACTCAAACACTCAACCAACTTAAGCAACTTATATGCCGACAACTCAAGACTTGACGCCACATCTCGTGCCGAAGCACGATGCCTATGTTGAAACCCAATCTTAGGCCCAAACTTTGTGTTCTAGCTGTACACACCTTCAACTCAACTCAATCCAAAGGCATACATACGGATAGCCGCTATTTGCCGACATCTATATGAACTTGGCCACTAGCATCACAAGCTATACCATGACGTATAGTTTTGTTAATCGGGATCCTTTCGACGCAAGTAGCTAGCCCCGTCGCAAGTCCCTGCTTAACCTGTGCCAAAACCTTACGCACGACTATTCCCTGTTCCCTCCTAGGCCGAGTCGGCCCCTTGGCCAAGGGTTACCGCTCGAGGGTTCATCGCCCTTGTCGACAAGTTGTCAAATGACCATGCAAGACTCGACACAAACTAACGTCTCACACAGTCATTCCTCTACCAAAACCAAGACTTCTATCCTTGAGACCCCTCGACGACCCACGGTCGCGAGCATTCCTTTCCTTGAGACCCCTCGATGACCCACGGTCGCGAGCATTTCCTTCCTTGTTACCCTATCATTTGGTTCAACTCATGAATGCCTATTTGATAGTCCTTTCTCAAACTCACTTTGAATCAATTGTGATCCTTGCCTTAAACACTAAGCCCGTGCATCGTGCCTTAAGCCAATCGTGCTCTGCGCGACACTCCTGCCCAAGTCGACGAGCCTTGAGATCGTGGGACTACTTAACTTGACAATCCGCGAAGGTACGAAACAGTGCTTGTAATATCTTAGGTCGACCGGCATAACTCTGTCTAACTTAACTTCGCAACAACTTAACGAGCAAAGGCTACGTCAAGCTTTGCCTTACGGATCGTACCGTACACGCATCCAACTTGAACGACCAAGTCACTCGGGTGCCAAGACTTAGGTCACAAGCCGCTCAACGTAACTTAACTCATGGGCAAGCCAAGGCTATGCCAAGCCTTGGACGATGGGACCGTGCATGCTTTATGAAGCATTCATGCGGACAACGCCTATGACTTAGGCTAACTCTTAGCTTTTGCACCGAAGACCAACTTTCCTTCTTCCAAGCCACGGGATAAAGGACCGAGTGTCAATTTCAAAGCACGACGTGCACCAACTCTAAGACGGCCGTTGGACCTTTTCATATTCTAACTCAATTCGACCCGTACGGATTATTCCCTTTAGCAATGTGGATTTGCCTCTTTTATTATCAAGTCTACTTGTGCCAGTTGAAAACATGCGTATTATTATGTGAAGGCAAAGATGAGGCAAGTTCACCGAAACTATCCCACCTGAGCGAGCGGTCGCCTCGACCGAGCGATGTCTCCGAATAGCCGTTGCAAGGCTAAGTTCGAACGCCGTCGGCGTTTCGATTCCTCCGATTGACTGAGCGGGACGGGGCACTACAAATACGGCTGGCGCATTGGTCGCTCCAAAGGGCATAACAAGAAACTCCCAATGCCCATACCTCGATCTAAATGCTGTCTTCGGAATGTCCTGCTCTCTGACTCTGATCTGGTGGTATCTTGACCGCAAGTCTATATTCGAAAACACTGAAGCCCCTTTGAGTTGATCAAACAAGTCATCTATCCTCGGGAGAGGGTATCTGTTCTTGATTGTCACTGAATTCAAGGTACGATAGTCTACACATAACCTGGACGTACCATCCTTCTTTTTCACAAGAAGTATCGGGGCTCCCTAAGGCGATCCGCTTGCACGAATGAATCCCTTGGTCCTGAGTTCTTCAATCATCTTGTACAAAATCTCCAACTCTGAAGGCGCCATTCTGTAGACTCTCTCTGATACTGGTGCTGTCCCGGGGATCAAGTCTATAGTGAACTCGATCTCCCGCTCTGGCCGCATTCCTGGAAGTTTCTCTGGGAAGACATCTGGAAATTCTTCAACTATCCTGGGTAACTGCACTGCTGCTACTGCCATCCGCAATACTGGAGAAGATGGTTCCACTGCGCCTCTGGAAAATAAAAACTCTGGTTCTCCTGGGATACTAAAGACAACCCTGCCAATGTGGCAGTCTATCCTAGCATACTGGTTCCTCAACCAATCCATGCCTAAGACTACATCATAGTCTGCCATAGGAAATTCTATAAATCTAGCGGGGAACTCTCTACCGCTAACTACGATCCGACACGAGAAAAACACTCGATCTACTCCCACAAGACCATTACCAGTAAGTATATTAAGCCTCACTGATAATGACTCGGGCTCCAATCATATCCGTGTCGCGAATCGTGCAGACATGAATGAATGCGATGCACCAGAATCAAATAATACCGATGTTGGAAAGGAGTTGACGAGAATAGTACCTGCCACTACCTCATCTGGTGCAACTTCTTCTTCCATAGCCATCATCATGGCCTGACCTTGTCCTCTAGCTGCGGGTCCCCTCTGCTGGAAACCTCTTTGCCTGCTCTGCACTTGGGCTTGGGTGTACTGCTGCTGGTTCTGCTGATGAAATGCCAGGGCCTGAGGCAATAAGGGCCTCGGGTACTGCTGCTGCTGCATAGGTGCTGGTCCCCTAACCGATGGACTGGTTAGGTTGGAGGAGGACGAACTACCCATATTCGGGCAGGCTCCTATCTTGTGATCCGCCGCTCCACAAGCCAGGCACAATCCTTGCGCCCTACGACAATCCGCCACCACATGGCCTGGCTTCCCGCAATGAGAACATCCTATCACGGAAGTCTGCTTCTACTTTTGCTGCTGTGGGTACGTCTGGGTTGAATGTTGAACCGACGTCACTGAGGTCGCCCGCCTCGGAGTTCCAATAGTCAAACTCCTAGCTGCCGGGGCTGGAGCTGATGACTGGTGCATCTGACTGTGGGACCGCTTCCTACCTCCGGTCCTATCCACGATCCTCTGGGAGGTGTACTCATGCCTCCTGGCTGCTCTCAAAACTGCATCGAACGTCTGGTGCTCGAACTGCTCGACTGCCAACAAGATCTCCAAATGCAGTCCCTACTGGAACCGCTGGGCCCTATCAAACTCGGTTGCCACCAAGGTGGGGGCAAACCTACTGAGTCTAGAAAACTCAGATGCATAACCGTCAACCGTTCTGCCTCCTTGCTTCAAGTTGGTGAATCTCGTCTGCAGGTCGTACCGAGCTACGGCATCAAAATACTTCATCTGGAATCTCTCTCTAAACACTGTCCAAGCAATGGGTGCCACTAATTCTATGGCTTGTATTGCCCACCAACTGCGAGCTAAATCCAGCAACTGCAGGCATACCACCGCCACCTTCTCATTCTCAGGTGTCCTAGCTGCTTCCAGAACTACCTCGGTATCCTGAAGCCAAGCGTCCGTGGAAATCGCATCTTCGCTGCCGTCGAAGAAGGGAGGGTTCAAGCGCTTGAAGCTGTTGGCCGCGCTGTTCCCTGGATGACCGCCTCTGGTCAAAGCATCTGCCACTACCTGGTGCAAGGCGTCTCCTCTGCGGTCTTGGAAAGCTATCAAGGTCCTGATGAGACCTACCAAGGTGCCATCGTCAGGGTCTGCAGGCTGGACGGGCCGAACTGGGAGCTCTCCTCCGGGAGGTACAACTCTGGAGGCTACTCCGGAGTGCTGGGCTTGATCTCCGGGTTGTTGGTCCACGGGAATTGCTCTACCTTGCTGATCGGCGGGGTCAGGTACAGTGCCGCTGAAGAAGACGACACAGGAAAAACAATAAGGAAGGACCAGGACAGATCAACGATACAAGCATATGATCAGGTCAAGATTCTGAGAGATTCAGAGGATATGAATGGAGATCAAAGACGAGTACTGATTGAGACATCTATCCGGTAAACCCTCACATATCTTGATTGACAAGACCTGCATGGGCCACCACTTAAACCATGTCACGCCCCAGAACCAGAATACTGGAGAGCGGGGGCGTACATAGCCAGCTACGTATATTGAAATAGAATTCATCTCGCTATACGGTCACGGCTGTCTAGATATGAGGGTTTACTACAAGCCATCAGTCTCTTAAGGTCAAGCCTATTGTCTCAATCTCAAGCAAGTAATATAATTACAAGATGTTAGACCACCAAATATACAATAAAAGGCGTCCCAAATATTACATATTCAGTTGATCATGAAGCTAGTCGTATAAAATGCAAGGACTAGCAAGAGTTTAGTCATACATGATCAACCCTAGGATTTGTTAATCATGTTCACAGCCCGTAGGCAGACAGTAAGTAAATGTGCATCGAGCTAACAGGTGCTCGTCGGCTAAACGCCTCAAAAGAATAATTTTACAATGGAGTGAGCGAAACAAAATAGAAAACCCACTCGTGGCCCGGGTTCCTTCTAGTCGCCACCATCGGGCTGGAGGTTCGGTAGATCCTCGGGAGCTGCTCCGAAATCTGGCCACACAAAACCAGCTGGGTCAAACCCCAGAAAGAGCAAGTGCCACAAAGGAGGCCACGAAATAAGAACAAAAGCCAGCATATCAGAACATAAGAAAATGGAAGAAAAGTACAAGTAATAAAAGTACAGCAGAACAATAAACGACTAGGGACATGGAACCATTCCGGGAGCCAGTTTATAACCCGTAAACCAAACAAGGACCGGGGTTGTAACCCTTCGCCTAAATAGCACTTGTCTCTATCCATTTATTGTTAAGATAAGTAAAACAATCATGATCAGGGGTACAAGATACAGGTACTAGATAAGACTTAGACAGGGCTAGACAACATCCATTCACAAGCGGCCAAGCAATTACTACGGCTTACTACTTTAACTAACTAGGGTTATCACAGGCCTAATTACTAACAAGATGCAGTGAGAATTTTCCAGTCCCAAGCCCTGCAGACTATCCAGTTATCCTTCCGCGGGTTGAGAGTATGTTTGGGTACATCGCCCAGGAGACGATATACCCTTAGGTGACTTAGAGGGTGCAACATATGACAGTGTGCTGGAAATGTGCTCTACTCGTCGGCAAGCTACAAGTCCAATTAAAGCGCCCAGATAACGAGATTGCCTGTGACTGGAAATTCTCCATGAACTATAGTTAGATCTAGTCATTAGCCTAATCCATATTCAGTACGAATCCCTGACCGTAGGAACCAGGGAGTCACGTCCTACACATGATGCAAGACAAGACAAGTGGATTGCACAAGCAAGCAAGAAAGAACACCCACGGTGTCAAAGTTAGTTACAAGAGTCAAGTTAGCCCTCGCAACGGCATCAAGTCAAGTCAAGTTACAAGTTACAAGTTACAAGTCAAGAGTGCGCCGCCACGGGCCACTATCAAGTTATCAGGTTTCAAGTCAAGCGTGCACCCCATCGGGTCACTATCAAGAAAATCAGAAAGTACTGGGATCATAAATCACAGAAATCACGAAAAACGTACTAGTCATAGTAAATACTGAAAATCGTGTCAGGTCGTATTGGGTCAAGATAGTCGTGCTGTATGGAACAAGATCTCAAAACCCAATCCACAAAAGAGAAACCAAGCGTAAAGAAAATAAAACCAAATCTCCATGGCCAAATAGACTGCGCAAGAGATCAGCTAGTGCTGAAGCCAAGTGAGCTGGGAGCAAACTGCGCAGGGGTGAGCTGCACAGAGGTCAGGTTGCGCTGGGTCGGGTTGCGCAGAGGGGATGGCGCAGGGGTCAAGTGCGCCGGGGGCAGATGGCGCAGGGGGCCAAGTGCGTCGGGGATGGATGGCGCATGGGTCGAAGGCACATGGGCCGATGGCGCATGGCCGAAGGCGCACGGAGATGGGTGCACAGTTCGCCAAGGGGCAAGCTGCGCTGGTCAGCACTGCGCTAAAGAGCGCTGGCCGAGGGGGATGCGCGGTTCAGCACTACGCTAAAGAGCGCAGGCTGAAGTCTTCTTCTCCAGGCCGAGAAGAAGCCTCAAGAACACCAAAAGTTCAATTCTTCATATCTTGGTCAAATCAAAACCAAATCTAGATCTTCAAAGTTCTAACTTGGGTAAAATTGAATTCTCTTCCACATGGAAGCATCAAAATAAGCAAAAATCAAAGTTTAATAGATCAAAACCAAAAATTTCCAAAAATAGTTAAAACTTAGATCTAGAATAATAGAGACTCCAAATCACAAAATGCCAAGTTCTAATGTTGTTCCAAATCATCTAATTAAGCTTATTGACAAATAAAAATAGGTCTTCATGTAGTGGTAAGATGCACTTGCCTATGGGTGGAGATGTGTGGAAGAAGGAAGAAGAAGATGGAGGAAAAAAAATAAATGAAAGTAAAGAGGAGAGAGAAAAGGTTGATAGGGATTTAATGAGGGTGGTTGTGGTGGAATGAGGGTGGAGAATAGGTTAAGGTGTTCCATGCATATTAAACCAAACCAACCCAAACCTACTCCACAAAATAAAACCAAGCCATGCCAAAACCCATTTTACGAGAAAACCCAAAATCTGCAAGTCGAGTCAAAAAGACAATTACAGGCCAAACTCCGAGAAGAGAAAATATAAGTCCGAATACATGCAAGCTTAATTCAAATACGTATTCCGAATATGGGCATTACAGTCTCTGAATGAGAAACGACCATCAGCAGACCCATCCCATATCCAGCGGTCAACCCCCCCTCTGGGTGGATGGGCAGCTGCTTAATCTCCGCTGCATGCCAGTGACCTACTTGCCGTAGCTCCAGCGCCCAACTTCCTTCGTGAATCAGCACTTCTACCATCTCATTTCGGCCACATAGTTCAAACGTTGGCCAACCCCAACGATCTATCATACTTTGGTGACCCAACCATGGGTCCAACCAAAGGTTAGTGTGCTTGCCGTCGTGAATTTCCCGACTCAAAAGTTGTTTCGGAGAAGGACGAATACGAAGAATATTCTTATACGTAACTGAGAAGTTATTGTCCAACGGTTGAGTCCAGAAGTTCACCCCTCTCCCGTACCTGCTTAACATCCACTTGGACCACATAGATTCCCCTTTAAGGAGTTGACCAGCTAATTTAGTGAGTGCTACCATCCTCAGTTCGCGAAGAGAGCGGAGGCCTATTCCCCCTTCCTCCTTAGCCCGACACAGTTCCTCCCAGGCAATAGCATGCACCCCTCCTCGCCACACAAAATTGGCGCACAGCTGCTCAACTTTTTTAATAGTTTTGTCGGGAATAAATAACGCTTGGAGCCAGTAACTCATAATTGCATAAATGACCGCTCTAACAAGCTCTACTCGACCACCAAAAGACAGAAGCTGCGCTTGCCATCCTTCCAATCTATTCTGCACATATTGAATCAGCCCAGCACAATCCGTGTCTCGAACATAATTAATTGATAACGGAAGGCCGAGATACTTCACCGGGAGCTGTCCGATCTCAATTTGAAGCAAACCCGCCAGATGATCCTTCTCCTGGCTATCTCGGCTAAAAAAGATCTGACTCTTCGCCTTATTCAGATGCAGCACCGACATGTCCGCGAAAGTTGTCAATACTTCGTTCAATCCATTCATGCGCCTCTCTGAAGGCTCCAAGAACACAAATAAATCATCAGCATAAATCAAGTGTGTAATAATAGGAGATACCTGTCTATATATCGGAATGATAGTCTTCTTGTACACCGCTAACTCCATTAAGCAAGAAAAATATTCCATCACAATGGTAAACAGGTAGGGGGAAAGTGGATCTCCTTGACGTAATCCTCGGTTGCTTCCGAAAAAAACCACATGGTTGGCCCCTGATCATCACCGAGAAAGTAGGAGAAGTGATACATTCTTTGATTCGATCCACCCACCACTGGTCAAAACCCATACTGAGTAACATATGGCAAACAAAATCTTTATTTACCATATCATATACCTTCCGAATATCAAGTTTAATACAGCACTTTTTGCCCCCCGCCTTATTGAAGTCCCTTACCAACTCCTGTGCTAATAGACAATTCTCCGAGATAAGTCTCCCTTTGATAAATGCCGACTGATTTTCCGAGATTAATTCCTTCATAATAGCCTGCATCCTAGAGCACATAAGATGAGATATAATTTTATAAACAAAATTACAACAAGCTATCGGTCTAAAATCACTCAGCTCATTAGCACCCTCTATTTTCGGAATTAGAGACAAGAATGTGTGATTCATTTCTTTCAGTAGACGGTGTAGTGCCCCGTCCCGCAAAGTCAATCGGAGAAATCGAAACGCCGACGGTGTTGGAACTTAGCCTTGCAACGGCTGCTCGAAGGCTCGCTCGTCCGAGGCGACTCCTCGAACAGGTGGGGGAGTTTCGGTGAACTCACTTCATCTTAGCCTTCACTTAATAACTCGCTTGTTTTCAACTTGCACAAGTAGGCTAATCTAAAAGCTACGAACGCACATAGCTAAGAGAATAATCCCGTCGGGTCGGAATGTCATAGAACATGGAAAATGGTCCCACGGTCAACATAGAAGTCGGCTCAGCGTGCTTTCAAATGACACTCGATTCTTCGTTCCCGTGGCTTGGGAGAAGGAAGTTGGCTCAAGTTGCTAAGTTGCTCCGACACTCAAAGTAGCCTAAGCCTTAGGCGTCGCCTGCGTGAATGCTTGTTAAAGCATGCACGGTCCCGTCGATTTGTCTCGACACTCGAATTAGCCTAAGTCATAGGCGTCGCCCGCATGAATGCTTAATAAAGCATGCACGGTCCTGTCCCGTAAGGCTTGGCATAGCCTTCGTACGTCCCGCAAGTTAAGTCGTCTTGCACGGCTTGTTGGCTTAAGTCTAGGCACCCGAGAACTTGGTGGTTTAAGTTGACCCCGTGCCTAGCACGTTCCCTCGATGCGAAGCTCGGCGTAGCCTTTGCTCGTCGAGTCGTTGCCCGAATAAGTTAGACAAGAGTTGTGCTGGGCTATCGAAGCCATTTCTTGCACTGTCCTGCTCTAGCTGCGGTTGTCAAGTCGCGTAGTCCCTTGAGAACAAGGCTCGTCGTGTAAAGTATATGACTTGAGCGTTAGCATCGCCTAGAGAATCGGGTCTATCTAAGGCACGAGCTACGGTCGGTTTAGTAAAAAGCTTGCTACGAATAAAGGAAGTCCACGCGACTTGTTGTCGCCGAGATCGGTCCTGCTACTTGGGAGTCTCGCTAAGTCTTGATATGTCCCGCACACGAGATCGGTCCCGCGGCTTGGGAGTCTCGTTAAGTCTTGATAAGTCCCGCACACGAGATCGGTCCCGCGGCTTGGGAGTCTCGTTAAGTCTCGACAGATAGAAGGAAAGCATGGTCATGTTAAGGAAGGACTGGATAGACTGGATAGATCGAGTATGCATGGTCATTGGACAACTTGTCGACAAGGTGTAGTCTTCTCGAGTGATCACCGGGGCGCCGGGATCATTCGGCCTGGGGGAAGCGAGTGTGGCTCAAAGTAGGATGCTGGATGACCGCATGGGAGAGTTCGGCCCCACCGGACTAGCTACCCGTATAGGTACAGGCCGATATCCTACGAGCCAGTCCAAGATAGCTTGACATTGCTAGTGATCTCCTCATGTAGATGTGTCGGCAGATAGTGGCACACCGCGTGTATGCCTTTGGATTTGGGTCTAGAGCTTGAATGCAGGTCTAGTCGGTAACACAAGGTCTGGGCCTAAGACTGGGCTGCAGCATAGGCACCGTGCTAAGCACGATACTTAGCGTCGGGATATCCATGAGATCGACACTAGGTTTGGCAAGTCATGTCTGAGTTGGTTCATGAGTCGAATAGAAAGACCGCAAGGCGGTAGCATGGATAAAGACTTGATAAGTTGCGAGGCGCGGCCTCAATCTTGAAGCATGTACAAGTCTAAGCAGATCTTAAGGCACGAATCAAGTCTAGCGGCACGGCCTGCACGAGTCGTCCTATTGCCGTCCTTGGCACTTGAATCGTTGGCACGAGGATTGGTCTAGCGAACTTGAGTTTAAGTAAAAGTCTTGGCACGGCTGAGTGCGCATAAGTTGCTCCTCGACGAAGCACTGTCCCGAACATGTTAAGTTATGAATAGAATGTGGCACGACCCTGCCATCCCGAGTTAAAGTTTGGTCAAGTACCTAGGCGATGAGGCACTGCCTCTATCAAAACATACGTTGGGATTATAGCACGAACATGTCTTGGTACCTCGGTTTGGTCGGACGTCCTCGTCCTAAAATAAATCCTAAGGCAAGACTAGAAAGACAATCGAAAGGGTTTAAGCTGCACAAAGTAAATGAATGTGTCGGTTATGTATGGGTGGACGAGAAGCTCACTCCACCAGTACAGTTGAGTACTGACACCCACACAGTGTTCATGTGCAGGCACAGGTAGAAGCTCGTGGCACGAAGCTCGCTTGGATGCGTCGAGGCACGGAGTTCCTTGGCGACTCGAAGCGTGCGGCCGCATGGATTGAAGACTTATACAGGACATAATGTATGGACATCGCCTTCCGAAGCTTCCGCTGACATCAAACGTTGTATCGAGAGATGAGAGAGAGTAGAGTGAATTGTAAATGAGAGAAAAGTGAGCACGAGTGACTTGTAATTCGGCCTTTGCGCCCACAAATATAATCTTGTATTCAATATCAATAAAAGAGTTATTTTGAATGACTTGTGTTCATGTGTTCTTGTTTCAAATTTTTGCTGCATATTCAATGTATCTGCTTGGGACTTCTGTGCGACAACCCCGTCACCGTCGCTGTAATCGGCCGTTATGGAACCTACCTTGCACGAGCGCAATCTAGGCTCGTACGGCATCACGTCTTAGCGAGGACGATCGCTCCTACGTGAGCGGGGCATGACAGACAGCCCGTCCTGAAAAATTCTTGAACAGCTCGAAGAACCTGATGTTTGATAGTCTGCCAATGATGTTTGAAAAATGCTGCATTGAATCCGTCAGGTCCCGGAGATTTGTTCGGATCAGCTTCCCTCATAATCAACTCAATTTCTGCCAATTCCACGGGTCGACGAAGTGCAATGTTACCTGCTTCAGTCACCAGACGCCTGCAAGTGATAACCGGGAAAGATTCCCTGTAGTCGGTCTGCTTATACAAAGAAGAATAAAAGGAGATAGCTTCTGAAGCTATTTCCTGTTCTTTCATAATAACGTTCCCGTCCGCGCCGATAAGACTAGCCGTCGAATTCCTGTTGCTCCGAGCGCGAACTCTAGCATGAAAGAATTTAGTACATCTATCCCCCTCCTTGAGCCACTCATACTTGGCCAGTTGTTGTAGTTTGACCTCCTCAAGGAAGCGGAGGGTACGGACTTCCTCCTGCAGCCGCGACTCCTTGGAGGCCAACTCGCTTGACATAGGATTTGCTTGGACTTCAGCTTGGACCGCACTAAGTTCCTCCTCCAGTCTTCTCAGAATATGATGAGTTCTGGTGCAGTTCCATGCTCGAATAGCCCTTTTAACCTTCTTCAGGCGTTGGACGAAGGCAAACTGAGCCCGACCTTCAATTCTCAAGTTAAGGCACGGCTGGACCGCCTCCTCGTACCCTTCAATCATAGGCCACTCATTGCTAAAACGAAATGGTCTCCTCCTGCGCCGAATCTCTGGACAAATCCGGGTCAGAATAGGCGTATGGTCACTGGATCCGCATGCAAGCCCCTCAGCTTTCACTTCGGGCAACACTTCGAGCCATTTATTATTACAGAGGGCCCGGTCAAGTTGGCAGACAACTCTGTTGATAGAAGAGCTGTTACTCCACGACCACATAAATCCCGAGCGGGCCATACACGACAAACCCGAGCTAAGTAGACAATTCTGAAAATCTTCTAGTATCGGGAGGGGAACCTGTCTACCCCCGAGTTTTTCTGAATTGTATAGCATTGCATTAAAGTCACCACACAATAATAGAGGAAGAGAGTCTGCTATCTCAGCCGCTATTTTGACAATGTCCTTCCAGAGTTGGAGACGCTTATGTCTATCATTATGACCGTAAACGGCCCCTACTACACATTGGAACCCATCTTTGTTGGTTAAAATCAAAACAATAAGTTGTTCGAAAACGAATCTTACCTGACTCGTCCAAACACGACCATCCCACATCATCCATATGCGTGCCACACCACACTCCCTGAGATTGTGAGTCCCCTTCCAGTGTGAAGGGGTCCTCCTATCCAGCTTCTTTTCGTCCCTGATCTTACTCTCTAGTAAAGAGACAATCGAACATCTATTCTGTTGCATCAGACTCATAATCTCCTTCCACCTGCCTATGGAATTCGTCCCTCGGACGTTCCAAGTTAGAACACTCATTGATTGTTGTTAGAGGAGTCCTGGTACGCACTATGGTGTTCCCGTAGACAAAGGGAAACATCCATACATCCCACCTACAAATCACCTCTGCGCTGAACGTTGTTAGCATCCCCTCCATATTGTTCCACCAACTTCTTCCATTGCGGATTCGGCATGGTGAGCCTCTGTTCTCTGGACCCGTCTCCTTCCCCGTGCTCGCAGGCTTCTTCGTTCCCCACGCCCTTCTCTTCTCCTGACCGAGAGTTAGAGCTCTTATTTGTAGCCCGTTCCAAGTCCTCTGCCCCTTCCTCCGAATGGTCTTCCTCTAACCTGTTATTATTTAGATCCTGAGTGTTCATCCTTTCTAATTGGGAGATGCTGTTCCGTACCCGGTTGGCCTTCTCGACCACCACCAAAGCCAGCGATGGAGGCACCCGTCCCGGTCGCGTCTCCGGCTCGTTCCTCTTCCCAAGCAACGATTGTGGTGCCGTCTCCTTCCTAGATTGCTCACCTGCCTCATTCATCTCCATAGCCATCTGAGAGTCGATCACCTTTTCCTCTGTAGACGTTGCCATCTCTTGAATCTTGCTACTTTTATCTAACTCCTTCTGTGCGATATCTTCCATGTTCATCTTCGGAGACTCAGGACATTGTACCTTCGTATGTCCGAAGCATTTGCAGCCAACACATGAAGGAGGCACCCATTCATAGTGAATATCCTGGACCAATTTTCTACCATTGGGTAATAGAATATCAACTTTCCTGGGTAACTGGTCAGTAACAGAAATCTCCACGAACACCCGAGCGAAAGAGAGACGCTGCCTTCTAGCTGTCAGCAAATCCGTCTTGATAGGCACGCCTACCATACTGGCGATCTTCATTATCGACGGGATGCTCCAGAACTGAGGAGAAAGCCAAGGCAACCGAATCCATACAGGCACTTTAGTTAGTCTATCTTTATCAAAATTTGACTCTGGCCTCTATCTTTTCAACACCACCAATCTACCATTGAACGTCCATGGGCCTCCTTCCAGTATGCGCTCCATGTCTTCTGTTAGGGCAAATTTTATGAAATAGAATCCGTTCTCCCGTGAAAAAATCTCCATATCTCCTTTCGACTTCCATTCACGCAAGGCATAAGCCTTCAGCTGACCATAGAACGGTCGATTTCCTATGACGTAAAGAACTAACGTATTTTTCCAATAGTCCAATGTTTCCTGGGTATCTTCTTATGTTATTTCAACCATCTTGGTCCCATTGACAATACTAGGTTCAACATATTGGAGGTTGTCACCCCCATTTCCTGTATTTCGTATTTGTACTTGTGATTTGATTTCGGTACGTATTTTATTTTCTCGACTTGTGGACTCGATTTCTCGTAAATGGGTTTTGGACCATGGCTTGGTTTTATTTTTGTAGAGTTGGTTTGGTTTGGTTGGTTCATCATGAGTGGAACACCTTAGCCTATTCTCCACCTCCATTCCATCACAACCACCCTCATTAAAACCTACCAACCTTTTCTCTCTCCTCCATAACTCCATTAATTTCTTACAACTTCCTCTTCTTCCTTCTTCCACACAACTCCCCAACCCATAGGCAAGTGCACCTTGCCATCAAATAAGCACCACTTTTTATTTGTCCATTAACTAGATTAGGCCATGGAGAATAACTTTAGAACTTGACATTTTGTGATTTGGAGCTTTCTTTCTTTTAGATCTAGGTTTTAACCATTTTCGAAAATCCTTGGTTTTGATCTATTAAACTTCGATTTTTGCATATTTTGATGCTTCCATGTGGAAGAGAATTCGATTTTACTCAAGTTAGAACTTTGAAAATCAAGATTTGGTTTTGATTTGGCAAAGTTATGAAGATTGAAGTTCTTGGTGTTCTTGGACCTGCTCTCGGCCAGGAAGAACATCCCTCTGCCTTGTGCTCTTTAGCGCATGGCCGGTTGCGCACCCCCGACCTGTGCTCTTTAGCGCAGGGACGATTGCGCATGACCTCAGCCAGTGCTTTGCGCTGCGCTGGATTGCGCTGGCGCAAGCCATCCATGCGCAAGCCAGCCATGCGCAAGCCGACCTCTGCGCAAGCCAGCCTTGCGCAATCCACCCTTGCGCAATCCACCTCTGCGCAATCCACCCTTGCGCAATCTACCCCTGCGCAGTCTACCCTTGTGCATAACCCTTGCGCAAGGCAGCTCTTGCGCAGCTCTTCCATGCGCAGTACATACCCTGCGCAGCCCAACCCCTGACCCCCCTTGCACAACCCACTTGTCTATGACGAATTGTTTATTTCTTTAAGCTTGGCTCTTCTATAGCCCTATATATATTGGTATTTTATTAGATATTTTACGTCCATTTTTTATCCTTACGCCTTTTGTCATGAACTTGATTTTACTTAATAGGTTTGGAATGACTATTGTACACGGCATGGTATGACAAGGAACTAGCATAACACGACAGTGACCCGTAGTGGTGCACTCCTGACATGACCAACCTGACATGACAGTGACCCGTAGTGGCGCACTCCTGACAGTACCCTGACATGAATTATCTTGATAACTTGATAGTGGCCCGTGGCGGCGCACTCCTGACTTGACTTGACTTGTAACTTGTAACTTGACTCGTATAATCAACTTGACACCGTGGGTGTTCCTGCCTGCTTGCTTATACAATCCACTTGTCTTGTCTTGCATCATGTCTAGGACGTGACTTCCTGGGTACCACGGCCAGGGACTCGCGCTAAATTGGATTAGGCTAATGATTAGATCAAACTAGAACATGGAGAATTCCCAGTCACAGGCAATCTCGTTATCTGGGCGCTTTAATGGACTTGTAGCTTGCCGACGAGTAGAGCACATTTCCAGCACACTGTCATGTGTTGCACCCTCTAAGTCACCTAAGGGTACATTTGTCTCCCGGGCAATGTACCCACCTATAACTCTCAACCCGCAGAAGGATAACTGGATGGTCTGCAGGGCTTGGGACTGGAATTTTCATTTGCATCTTGTTAGTAATTAGGCTTGTGATAACCCTAGTTAGTTAAAGTAGTAAGCCGTAGTACTTGCTTGGCCGATTGTGAATGAATGGTGTCCATCTTTGTCTAAGTCTTGTCTAGCCCTGTACCTGGAACTCTTGATCATGATTGTTTTACTTATCTCTAACGATAAATGGGTAGAGACAGTGAGCTATTCAGGCGAAGGGGTACAATCCTGGTCCTTGTTTGGTTTAAGGATTGTAATCTGGCTCCCGGAATGGTTCCACGTCCCTAGTCGTTTATCGTCCTGTGTACTTTACTACTTGTACTTTCTTTTATTCTTTATGTTCTGATATGCTGGCTTTTGTTCTTATTTGTGGCCTCCTTGTGGCACTTGCTCTTTCTGGGGTTTGACCCAGCTGGTTTTGTGTGGCCAGATTTCGGAGCAGCTCCCGAGGATCTACCAAGCTTCCAGCCCAATGGTGAACACTAGACGGAACCCGGGCTACGAGTGGGTTTTCCTTTTTGTTTCACCCACTTATATGTAAATTTATTCTTTTGAGGCGTTTAGCCGACGAGCACCTGTTAGCTCGATGCACATTTATTTACTGTCTGCCTACGGGCTGTAAACATGATTAACAAATCCTAGGGTTGATCATGTATGACTGAACTCTTGCTAGTCCTATCATTTTGTACGACTAGCTTCATGATCATCCAATATGTAATATTTGGGACGCCTTATATATATATATTTGATGCTCTAACATCTTGTAACTTTGTTAATTGCTGGAGATTGAGACAATAGGCTTCACCTTAAGAAGACTGCTGGCTTGTAGTAAACCCTTATATCTAGACAGCCGTGACCGTATAGTTGAGATGTATTCTATTTCAATATACGTAGCTGGCTATGTCTGCCTCCGCTCTCCAGTATTCTGGTTCTGGGGCGTGACAGAGGTCAATCTCTTCTGGGATGCTCGATGGGTGACAAATATCTGCCCACGACACCGGTCGACTCTGGGAGGAAGTGTTGCCCGGCTGCGGCCGCCATTGTACTCCTGAGACCGAGCCATCTGCCATGTTCTCCTTCCCTTTCTGCTCTTGATCTCGGCCTGTTCTCGGCATGTTTCTAACTCGTCCAGGTTGCATTCCTGCCCGGAGCCCTTGTCGCCCATCCTGCCCAACTTCTACCGCAACGCCACGTCCGTTCCTTTGTGGTTGTCTCGCTCCTTCAGTATGAAGAGGACGACCCATCGGATCGTTGTTTCCAGTCCGAAGCCATCGGTTTCCCCCTTGTGATCCATCCTCCCTTCTTCCATAGTACCTAGGGAACCCTTGGCGCTGTCGTCTTCTTCGACCCACCGTGGTCCATCCTCCGCCCATCTCCCATAAGTCTTCATCTGGGCCTTCCCCCGCCCCTCTATCTCTGGACGGAGGACCGCCGTCCCCTTCCGCCGCGAGTTCTTGTAACCCTAAATCGGGAGGAACACCTGTCGCCATATATATATGTAAATGACCTCTAACCTAGTGGTTAAGAGAGATGCATCTGTTCCGAGTGGTCAGAAGTGTCACGCCCCAGAACCGGAATACCGGAGAGCGGGGGCAGACATAGCCAGCTACGTAATCCCAAAGTACGTTAATACTCTGAAATCACGTATAAGCTGTCAAGACATGGGGGTTACTCTACAAGCCATTAGTCAATCCTATGGTTTAACAATCCTAGGTATCTCAATCACAGGCAATTATATAAGAGCAAAGAACACGATCATCATACATACAATAGTAAGGCGTCCCGAACCATATATACACGACTGATCATGAAGCCAGTACCATAGAACTGAGGACTAGCTAGAGTATTAGTCGTACATGATAAGGACTAGCTATAGTCTAGAATACACATATCATGTTTATGCCCGTAGGCTACAATATCAAGGAAAATACCAAAACACGAGCTAAACACGTGCTCGGGACTAAACGTTACAAGAGGAGAATTTACATATCAGTGGAAGAATGAAGAAGAAACCCACTGAGGCACTCCGGTGCTCCGGCTGGTCACCGTCGAGTAGATGGTGCGGTAGATCCTTCGGGCTCTTCTATTAGAACCTGGCCATGCAAAACCAGTGGGGTCAGACCCCAAATAGCAAGTACCACAAAGGAGGCCGAACTATGAACTTAAAACCAGCAATCATTAGCAATCAACAAGCAGATAAGTAAAGGAAGATCGAGATTCGTGCAGTACCAATGCACTTATCCCGAACATAGAGAGACAGTAAGTAAATCATCATCATTTGACATAAAGTAAACTGGAGAACGTGTTAAATAAATAGAACTGGGAAGGTGATATATGATGAGATAACCATGGGACTATTCAGATAACTAGGTTACAACCCGTAAACCAAACAAGGACCGGGGTTGTAACCCTTCGTCTGAACAGAACTTGGTTTCTCCCACCATTTATCGGCAAGATAAAATAAGAAATCTGGTCATGTAACAATCATGTACAAGACAGGACGAATATGAACAATCAGGTCATGTGACAATCTTGTGCAGGATCAAGTCAAGACTAGACTGAGTTAGACTCCATTCAATCAATCACGGCCAAGCAATAAGTACGGCTTGATACTTTAACTAACTAGGGTTATCACAGGCCTAGTTACTAGCAAGATGCAATGAGATTCTTCCAAGTCCGGTTACCTATTTGTTACTACCTGAATGACCCCAGCAAAGAAAAGGAAAATATAGCAGGATATAGCAGACATACTGTAGTAAGATACATGTGTCCTAAGGTACCACACTCGACGGCGGACTGGAAGTGCGCTCATCTCGACGGATAGCAACAAATCCCATGTATATATATATATATATAAGGCCGGGATCAAAGGGGCAACAGGTAACTGGGAAAGTCTCTCCATGAACTACTGTATTATTCTAGTTATTAGCCTTAGTCCATTTCAGTATGAATCCCTGACCGTGGGAAACCAGGGATTCATGCCCTAGACATGATGCAAGACAAGACGGGTTCATTTGTACAAGCACAATCACCCACGGTGTCAGGATACTAATTAATTCTTGTCAGGAGTGCGCCACGACGGGCCACTATCATTATCATTATTACTTATCAAGAGTGCGCCACGACGGGCCACTATCAAGAATTATCCTGTCAAGTCTAATTGTCAGGAGTGCACCACGGCGGGTCACTATCAAGTCATGTCAGGTTTACTTGTGAAGAGTGCACCACTACGGGTCACTATCAAGAATTATCATGTCAAGTTTACTGGTCAAGAGTGCGCCACGACGGGCAACTATCAGGTCATGTCAGGTCATTAATCAGGAGTGCACCACTACGGGTCACTGTCGTGTTTAGGGTACATGTGTCGGACAGTATAGTGCAAGCATTCAATCAGAAGACTCAAGTTATGTTGAGGTTACAAGACACAAGTCATCATTAAAGATCAAATAACAATAGAGAATTAATAATAATAACAACAATTAAATAGCAGGGCAAGGCACAGGAAGGAGCCCTGCGGCTCAGGGTCACTATCAAGTCATGTGTAGCAGGTCAAGTTATCAGGTCAAGTTATCATGCATGTCATTTCTTGGTCACATCATGCCAGGTACAATTGTCATTTCAATCATGTCAATCAAATCGGGATTTTCAAGTTCAGGACAAAAGGCGTAAGGATATAAAATGAGCATAAAAATATACAATAGGGATAAATGTGTACTCCGTAGGAACTCAAGTTACAAAAAGAGCCACAAGACTTGGATATACAAAAATAAACGAAATATAAAATACAGGACATGACAGAGCCATGCGGCTCGGGCAAGGCTGGCTCACGCGGCAGGATTAATCAGATGCATGCGGCTAAATTTATGGGGTTCATGCGGCTCATGAAATCTGAGTCCATGCGGCTCAGGGAATGAGCAGGGTCCTATGCGGTTCAGGGAGTCCCAGCCTTATGCGGCTGAAGGGGGAATCGGGCTTATGCGGCTGAGACAGCACATCCCATGCGGCTCAGGGAGACGGGTCTCATGCGGCTCAGAGAACGAGCCTCATGCGGCTGGGTTAATCAGGGTCATACGGCTCAGGACGGGTCGGGGTACATGCGGCCCGAGATGATACGGGTTCATGCGGCTCATGAATGTGGCGCATATGCGGCTCACGGGAAGCAAGGGCTCATGCGGCTGAAAGGAGCAGGGGTTTATGCGGCTCAATTCAGTTAGTCATGCGGCTGAGAGGACTCGAGTCCTCATGCGGCAAGCGGAAGACTGCGGTCTATGCGGCCAGCGAGTGCTGTACATATGCGGCTAGGAGCTCATGGATGCATATGCGGTTGCAAGTGTTGAGTTCATGCGGCCCAGGGTGGGCGGAGTTCCATGCGACAGCGGGGAGTAAGCTTATGCGGCTGACTGGGTATGAGCCCATGCGGCTCGGAAACTTGGAGGGGGGGGTGCATGCGGCTAAGGATGGAAGAAGTCCATGCGGCCAAATGTGCCAGAGCCTCATGCGGCTAGAAGGGTAAGGCCTCATGCGGCTCAATACACATGCGGCCAGGAATACTTGCCGCATGAAATGTTCATGCGGTCAAGTCTAGCACAGTTCATCTTCTCCAATATTCAGAGAAGAAGAACGCCATGAGAGCCAAGTTCTCAAGCTCCATAAAACCCTCATCCGGAATCCAAATCCGAACTTCCATAGGTCAAAATGGGGCAGAACAAGATTCTCTACAACATGGAACCATCAAAACTCGGAAATAACAAGATTAAATAGATCAAAACCCATGAAAACTGAAATCTCTTCAAAGCTAGATCTACAATATTTGAACCATCAAAATGGAAAATTCCAAGTTCTAAACATGCTTAGAATGTAACAATAAAGATAATGGAACAAACAAAATAGAAATCGTCCAACATTCGGCAAGGTGTACTTGCCTTTCTCTAATGGCTGGGGTTTGGTGGAAAAGAAATGAATGAGGGTGAATGAAGAGGGAGAGAGAAAAAGTGGCTTATATAACAAGCTCAAGTGATCTCCACCATTCATTCCTCTCCACCCAATCTAAGCCATACACCTCATCTCATAAAGAATCAACTAACCAAACCAAGTCCAAGCCAAACCAAACCAAGTCAAAGTGGAACCGAACCAAATAAAACCAAATCCAAGTTAAACCAAGTCATGAAATCCTACACTTAGAAAATTTTAAAACATCACACGAATCGAGAAATACGAAATACGGCTCAAATAAATACGTATCCGTATAAAATACCGATACTGTGAGACGGGTCTCACAAGAAGTTCGAATTCCAGTAAGAGCGATTCCAGAAATAATTTACCTGGTTCCAAATATATATATATATATATATATATATATATATATATATATATATATATATATATATATATATATATATTTGTTGATGAAAGGATCGGAGTTCTAGACTTAACACAACTTCAATCCTAACTTGTAGATTAAAGGTAAAGAAAAAACATTAAAATTAAAGCTAGCGACTTGTTACTATATAGATTTTTTTATATATAAATTTCTCTACCTACACCCATTTATTTCTAAATTTGTAACTCTACAAAAAAAATTCACTCAATTTTTTTTCGAAAATTTTATTTATAAGTTTTTTGTTTTTTTATGATTTGTACATAATTTTTGTAATTTTAATTGCAAGGATATGGACTCACGTGTTTTTCGTGCAAAACACACAATATTGAATTAAAATATTTTTAACAAATTTTATAATATATTTTGAAATATCACGAGTAGAATTCCTTAAAAAAATAAAAAAAAAATTGACCACTATTTTATGTATTTGTTTGTTTACTAGTAGGAAATAACACTGGCAGCCTCTACTCGTGTCCTAGCTCTTCTGAGAGCTAGATTTGTCTCAATTGTTTGTCTCTTGCCCTGAACTCTACTTAAGTTAGCTTCAGCTATTTCAAGAGCTTG